>CM021109.1:402476480-403093144 GCA_007115665.2 Sequoiadendron giganteum
TGAAGGCTTGTCTTGTTATATGAATGTACATATTTTATTTTCTTGATAATTTGTATGTGGTGTTCTTTGTATTTTGAGGATGCAATAGCATAAACATAAAACCTTGTTCTTGAATGCTAAATGTGGTTGTGACATAGGTTGAGTGTGAGTCACCATGGTGACCACCAGATAAGATGCGAGCAGTAGAAAATAGGACAATGGGCCAAGAAAGAGGTTAGACCAAATTTAAGAACTCTTGAACTGACAAGAATCTTGAATGGACCATTTGGAACAAGAGGTACGAGGGGTGCAGGAAGACCAGAACCTCAGGAATGAGATACTCGACCAAGGAGAAGGGGATCACAATCAAGGTCGGATTGAGGAAGAATTGGGAAAGGATATTAAGAAGGTAGCACCACCGAAGTTTGATGGAAAGGCCATTAGAGATGGGGTTGAGGCTTGGATTATAGAGATGGAAAAATATGTTGGGCTTCACAACCTTTCAGTTTAAACCAAGGCTACTTGGATAGCATATCAATTATCTGAAGAGGAAACTACTTGGTGGGACAAAGAGAAGGAAAAAGGGAGACTTTTGCAAGAAGAAATCACCTAGGAGTTCTTCCTCCAATATTTTAGGAAGAGGTGGCTACCACAACTTTTCTTTGACAAGAAAATGACTGAATTTCAGAATCTAACCCAGGGAGGACCGACAATAGTGCAGTACTGGGAGAAGTTCACCAACTTGCTTAAGTATGTGCCACAATATCAATTCGATGAGTGTTTCTGGATTTGAAAGTTTATAGTAGGACTGAAACCCCACATTGGAGTTGATGTGGATCTTTAGAATCCTCCTACTATGGTAAAAGCTTTTGAAAAGTCTATTAAGCAAGAATAGAAGATGCAACAATTATCCAATCTTTGCAAAGGATCAAATTCTAAGCCTCGATTAAAAAACAAAAGGTTTTAGAAGGGTGAAAAATAGAAAGGAAGAAAGTCCCATTAGATTAGAAGTTTGAAAAGGGAAGATGACCCTCTAGAGAAGGAAGAAGGAAACCAAGGTAGAAGGAATAAAAGGGCTAACAAGGGAAAAAAAAGCTATAACAATAACTAGAGGTACCCAAAAGAGGATAAGGTTGAGGGTCGAAAGGGACCTTGAGATGGGTGCTACACTTGTGGGGGAGACAATTATGCATCTAACTGCCCTTAGAAGTTGAGGACATAGAACGAGGGAAACCAACAAATGACCCTACAACATAGGATCCATGTAGTGGTGGATAACAGGCAAGTAAAGTACCAGGCTTCTCTGATTCAATTGATGGGTAAGATCTATGGACAAACCATTTCTATTTTGATAGATACTAGATCTATTGAGTGTTTCATAGATCCTAGAATGATTTCTAAGTTACCCATTCGACTTGGATATATGAAAACTTCATGGTCTATTCAATATGGAAATTGAGCAAAGTAGGTAGTAGATTCATGTCTCTTTTGTAGCGAGTTGGAACTTCCCAACTTTATGACCTAAGTTAGTCTTTATGTTGCACCATTAGGATCCTATGATGTAATCTTAGGAATCAACTAGTTGACTGAGCACAAGGCTATTGTAAATTGTGAGGATAAGATGGTGAATTGTTTGGATGACTATGGGAACCCGATTGAGATACATGGGGTACAATGACCCCTGGAACTTAGATAGATCTCAACTATGCAAATTAAGAGAGCTTAGAGGAAGGGTTATGTCATATATGTTGTGCATGTTAGTGAACTTGAAAATGAGAAACCAAATCTTGATGATTATCCAATTCTTAGGGAATTTCGAGATGTGTTTCTCAAAGATCTCACCGAGATTCCTCTGAAGCGAGAATTTGATTTCTCCATCAACTTAGTGCCAGGAGCCGAGCCACAGTCTAAGGCCTCATATAAGATGAACACCATGAAACTATATGAGTTGAAAGCCCAACTACGTGATTTATTACATAAGGGGCTTATCAGATCCAGTGTGTCACCTTGGGGAGCACCAATTATCTTTGTGAAAAGAAGGATGGAACCTTGTGTTTGTGTATTGGTTATCAGATGTTGAACAAGGCGACCATTAAGAATCTCTACCCTCCTTTGAGGATAGACAATTTTTTTGATCAAATGAAACGAGCGATAGTATTCTTAAAAATAAATCTTAGGTCTAGTTACCATCAGTTAAGAATAAAAGAGGAAGATATTTTGAAGGAAAATTTTCAAACTTGATGTGGGCATTATGAGTTCACCGTTGTACCCTTTGGGTTGACTAACACACTTGCAACCTTCATGAATATTATGAATAGTGTGTTCTGGGATTGTCTGTATGGTTTTGTCCTAATATTTATTGATGATATTATGGTTTATTCCAAGTCTATTGAGGAACACTATCGACACTTGAAGATAGTTTTACAACATCTGAGAAAAAATAAGCTCTTTGGGAAGCTATCCAAGTGCTCATTCTATTAGGATAGGGTGCTTTACCTTGGCCACATTATCTCAGCTGAGGGAGTCTCTATGGACCTTGAGAAGATAAAAGAAATTATAGAATGGTCGACACCTCAGAATGTGTTAGAGGTGCAAAGTTTTATGGGCCTTACTAGATATTACAAAAAAATAGTGTAAGGGTTTTCTAAAACAACAACCCCAATAATGTCTCTTCAAAAGAAAGGGAAGAGGTTCGAGTGGAATGAGAAGTGTGATCAATATTTCTAGTTCCTTAACGAGAAGCTCACTGTAGCTTTGGTACTCATTATTCCAGATCCCAATGGACAGTTTTTCAGTGATCATAGATGCTTAAGGAGACGAAGTAGGAGCAGTGTTAATGTAAGAAGGGAAAGTGGAGGTGTACAAGTCTAAGAAGCTGAAATAGAATGAGGTAAAATATGTGCCACATGACTTGGAATTAGCAGCTACAATGCACACTCTACAAATATGGAGACATTATCTTTTGGGAAAGACATTTTAGCTCAAAATAGACCATATTTGGGACTTCTTTTAAAAATAGACCATTGTATAGCTGATCTTCATCTATGAGTGATGAAACTTTGGGGATAGGTGTGTCCTCTAGGAGAGGGGTGTCCTTTGGTATCGCTTGCTCCTCCTCCTCTATATCTACCATTTATGGGGAGACCTCCCTATGTGCCTTATTCTTCCTCCACTTTGGTTTCTTCTCTGCACTCATTTGTAGGAGGTTGTGGCTTCTTCTTATTATTCTTTTCAAGGAGGCATGGTGGTGAGTCTTATTTTCCTCAGTTTTCTACTTTCATCTTGTGAAGGATTTATAGGGGGTGTACTGATATGAAGCCATTCAAACCTCTAAGGAGTGTATGTACTTTGTTCCTCCATCTCTTGCTTTGGTAGCTACCATTTCTCATGCAATTTTTCTTGACATGTTCTTCTAATTTCTTTTTAGCCATATTATCCATATACTCTCGGTAAGTTGTGAATTTATCATCTTGTAGGTCCTTCGGGAGTTTGAGGAGTGTAGAGACATATGAGTGGATATTTACATATGTCACATCATATAGAATTTTGGGCATCCAATATGTTCTAGGCTCTATCGCTTCCATGAATGTATAATCCTTGTCAACTAGGAAGATGATATCTTTGATGTACTTGTGGACCACCTCATAAGAGATGCATTCCCTAGTGTGTAACTTGTGTTGTAGGGATTTGAAGAAGCCCCAGTAGGTTATGGTGTAGGATGTGGCCTCTTGGAAATTTTTAACATGCTGGACTAAATTTGTTTCACAACCAACCAGGTGGAATCCCAGTTCTTTCCCGCAAAAGCTAGGAATTGTTGCATGAAGTAGAAAGTGAGTAAAATTAATAGCGTCCCATTTGAATTGGTAATGAGATTGTTTTGTCCTTTGAATTTTGTCTAGGATCTTCTACCACAAGACCTCACATAGGTCAATGTCCTTCCCATTTTATGACCATTTGACTAATAGTAGAAGATAATACACAAACACCTAGTGATCAAGGCATTTTGAAGAAGCAAAGAATTGCGATATGTTCAAGTCCAACTACCAGTACCAATACCTTAGTTTCCACCCCAAAGGAGTTATTTCCATTTTCAAAAGGTTCCCCTCTAGTTGTTAGTGTGGCTACAACAATAATGGCTAATCCTCAACCTTAGTCTCAAATAATTAGAGATGTTCCCATCACTACAAGTACTCCTTTGATATTCAAGCATTCGATTATGTTTGTGGCCCGAAGTTTTGATTATAATACCAAGTTTAAAAGTAAATTAGAAATGTATAAAAAAAAAATGAAACAAATGATAGAATTTACATCTACTATAACTTCAAAGTGTGCAACAACCAGGGTATTGCCCGCATTTGACCCAAAATATAGAAACCATGAAGTACATGATTGTTGTTCCCAAAGTTCAAAATAAACCAAAGAATTAGATGCATCACTTTGAAATTGAGATGATTAGTATCCAAATGGATTTTTATCAATTGAAAAAATATGATAAAATTAATGTATCATAAAAGAACAATGAAGTGAACATAGAGCCATATTATATTTCTTTGAATGGATGGAATTGGGGAGTTTCTAACTGATTACGGTCATAGCCTTGTGCATAGCCATGGGTTGCTGAGGTGGCTTGAGCCATCATTCTTCCTACTTGCAGGCCTTTGTGCCTTAGTATTTTGTCCTCTATCTTTGTTGGGAGCTCTTTGTTAGACAATTCAGTCTTTTTTCTCTATCTTCCACATTTTTTCTTTTGATTTTTTATTTTTAGTGCTCTTCCTTTCTGCTATGACTTGCAAATTTTTGCATAAAGTCTTTTGGGGGTTCAGGGGATCCCCCTTTGTTATCCTTTAAAGATGTTTCCCTTAATGGTGATTCTTCAACGTTTGGTCATGTCGATGCAGTTAATTTCCTCTTACATGCAGTAGAGCCAAGTTTAATCACTCTCAAGGAATGGAGTTAATTTCCTCTTACATGCAGTAGAGGCAAGTTTAATCGCTCTCAAGGAATGCAGTTAAAACTCAATGGGTGTTTGGAAATAGGATAGGATCACCTTGTGGTGGTGATGTATCCTCATGATGTTGCTAAAGATTTTATGTATTTGGTAGAGCATGCTTTGATCTATAAATTTATGGGAGTATGTATTTCTCTACCTTTTCTAGAGGTTTCGACCTGTAATAATTGGAACATGGAAGGTGATACAAAAATTATTTTTGGGGAAAATGGCTTTTTTCTGTGTGGTGTTTACCAGCGTAGTAGATCGAAATATGTTCTTTGAAGGAGGCCCATATTTTCATAATCAGGTTGGGCTCTTCATCAAACCATGACACCTAGAGTTTGATCCAATGGAGGAGCTTCTGTCAAAGATTCTTGTATGAATTTGAATACCCCAACTTCCAATGGAGTTCTAGCATAAGGATATCTTGCACTCCATTGTTGTTGTTCTAGGAAAGCCCCTAGGTCCTTCTTGGAAAACCCTTGATTGAAGGGTAAAACTTTTTTCTCTTCTTTGTATGGAAATTAATTTAAATATTCCTTTGCTAGAGTCTCTTGAAATTAGACTAGGGAGCATGTGTTGGATTCTGCAGATAGACTACAAAGCCCTACCATTCTAGTGTCATGCATTTCATGAGTATGGTAATTTGCAAAGGAATTTTCCTAAGGTGGGTACCAGCTCTCAACAACCTCTAGTTGGGTTGCATGCAACCAAATCTGAAGGAAAGGGTAAAGTTCTGGTGCAAAATGAAGGGCCTGATTCAAATGGGTTTATTCCTATGAAAACTTGGTCAAAGGCAAGGGTACCTTTTCATCAAAACAAAGCCATACATAAAGGGGATTTTGGTAACAGGTTTGATGTGTTGGAAAATTTTGAGGTCCAAGCTATAATGTAGCATGATCAAGTTATGGGGAATCAAGGCATTTATTTAGCTAATCATATTTTGCAAGATCCTATTCAAAGAATGGAGTCTCCTAAGGTTGTAAAGGAAGGAGATGCACCAACATTAGTACATGTTGAGACCAAGGCTATAAATTATGGGATTGAGGGGGATCCTGGGGTTGTTATGAACAATAACCCTTTGTGTGATGTCTCGCAGACACATATAGATATTGAAGTGATAAATGACCTAGATTTAAATTTAGGGGTGAAGGAAGATGGGAAGAGGAAAGCTCCACTTCTACTAGGAATAAATCAAAAGAGCATAAAGAAAGGGGTTACATATAAGATATTTAAGGTGGGGAGGAAAAAATATCTTGAAAAGATGAAGATAATAGGAGAGTCATTAGTGGAATCAGGTGTTGTCAAAATACTGGAAACTCACTTTTCCTCATTCCAAAAATGAATGTGATCTCATGGAGTGCAAGGGGTTTGGGTAGCATCCCTAGAAAAAAGGATACTCGAGATTTGATTCGTGAGCATAAACCTGATATTATTTTTTATCCAAGAAACTAAATTTTCAATGGATGATATGAAGAATATATCTTCTAAAATATGGAAGAGGTCTTTTCCAGAGTATAGGTGCTCAAGGTACTACTAGAGGTCTTGCTTGTTTTTGGGACCTATGTCAAATAATGCTCCTTTGGTGGCTAGCCAACAAGAACTTGATTTCTTTGATGGATTCTTGTTTTGATACAGGAGAAACTATTTTTATTACCAATGTTTATGTTTCTAATGATCTTCCGAGTAAAGTTGTTTTTTGGTCTCATATTATATCTATTCATTTTATTGTCCCCTCTTGCCCCTGGATTCTAGAAGAAGATTTTAACTTTGTATGCAACTCAGAAGAAAAATCTATGGGAGTTAGTCATTTGGGTCCTTCTTCTTTCTTGTTGTGTGATAATGCCTCTTTTCTTAAGCTAGTGGATGTGAAACCAAATAATGGTACCTTCACCTAGCATAACAAAAGCTGAGGAGAGGGCTCTATCTCAAAGAGAATTGATAGATTTATTGTCTCCAATTGTTGGTTTGGGAATAGTTGGACCTCTTACTCTAAAATAGTGGGTTGGAAAGGTTCTAATAATTGGTTGGTCAAGTTTTCTTCCTCTTTGTTCTCTATGTCCAATTTTCCTCCTTTCAAATTTTATCTTATGTGGTTGTGTGAGTCCAGCCTTCTTTGGTGAAATGAGGGGAAGCCAAATTTTGGTACTGATATGTTCTCTTTTTTCAAGAGACTCTAGTTTTTCAAATACAAGCTTAAGAAATTAAATAGACTTTCTTTTGGGAATATTTTTCTTATTAAGAAGGAGGTGCGAGAGCATCTTGACAATATCACCTTTAGAATTAAGGAGGAGGGTATCACTATGGATATACTCTAAGAAGATTCTAGATGTTTTAGGGAACTTGTTGAATGGGAGTTACAAGAATATTTGTTTTGGAAACAAAAATCTCAAGTTGATTGGCTTCAAGAAGGGGACAAAAAAATATTTTTTTTCATAACTTTGTTAAACAACAAAGGTGTGGAAATCTTATTACCTCGCTTGTCTCAACCCAGGGGAAATAGTTAAAATCCTTCCAGTTTATTTCAGAGGAGGTGGTCAAACACTACTCTTTGTTGTACATTGAGGAGGATCCAATAGCTTAGGCTGATGAGAACCTTGTTCTGGATTGTATTCCTTCTATGGTTACAAGCGAGATGAATAACTCACTTTTAAAGCCTGTTTCTTTGGAAGAGATTGAAAAAGTTGTATTTCAAATGAAGAAAGGAAAGGTGCCTAGTCCAAATGGATTTCCTATAGAGTTATTCCAAGAATTTTGGCATATCATTAAGATTGACTTACTGGATGTGGTTCGTGAGTTTCAGACCAATAAGAAAATGTTCAAAGCTATTAACACCACCTTTCTTGCTTTAATTCCTAAAAAAGAAGGGGACAATTCCATAGATTCCTTTTGGCCTATTGCCCTATGTAATGTGACATTCAATATTATATCTAAGATGATTTTTGAATGGCTAAAAGTTTACTTGGCTCCCTTGATTTCTTTGGAACAGGGGGGTTTGTCAAACATTTTCATATTGTGGATGGTACTGTGGTGGTAGTTGAAGTTATTCACTCCATGTCCTCTTCCAAGGAAAAGGCCATGTTTATAAAATTGGATATGTCTAAAGCTTGTGACAAAGTCAGGTGGTATTTTCTTCAATGCATTCTTTTGGCTTTTGGTTTTCATCCAAAGTGGATCTTAGGGGTTATGATCTATATGACTTTTACTTCAATTTCGATGTTGGTTAATGGATCCCCCTCTCCAGCCTTTCTTACTTCTTGAGGATTCAAGCAAGGAGACTCTATCTCCCCGTATTTATTTATTTTAATGGCTGAGGGTGTTGCTTGGTTGTTGAAGTGACATAAGGAAATGAGCCTAGTACAAACTTGGAGTTGGGCTCATGGCTTAGTTTCTCAGACTCACCTCCAGTTTATGGATGAAACTACTCTAATGGGTCCTACCAGAATAGATGAGCTAGTTAAATTCAAGAGAGCTCTGGATATATATGGCTACATCTAGTCAATTGATTAATGAGGAAAAATCTAGTATTTTTTTTAATACTCCTAAGTCACTCCAGAATAGAATTGCTAATATTTTTTATTTCCAAATTGGCAATCTTCCCCTGGAGTATTTGGGTATTCCATTTTGTGTTGGTATACTAAACAAGTGACATTGGAAACAAATCCTAGAAAAATTTCAGTCAAAGTTTAATCATTGGGAATTTTGATGGTTATCCTTTGCAAGAAGATTGACTCTTTTAACCTCTATCCTTCAAGCTCTTCCTTTGTACAAGTTTATGGTGTAATCAGCCCCTAAGAGTTTCCTTTAGGAATATGATGCCCTTGCTAGGAAATTTTTATGGGTCAAAAATCTTGAGAATCACAAATGGATTTTGGTAAGTGTGGACCTCAAAATCCAATGCTTAAGAGGTACAATTCTAGGAAGTACTGAGGATGTAGGATCAAATTGCTATCCCCAGAATGACCTTTGGGATTTTAGAATTCAACTCTTCATTTTAACTAATGGGGGGAGAAAAGGGGAAGATATAAAATAAAATGCATACAAGTAAATTATTCTAAGGTGATGCACTAGAACATGTTAATGGTGTTTCCCATCATATAGCATATTTTAATCTCAATTTTATGATTATTTACAAATTTTTGAGAGAGTGCTAACATAATCCAAAATTATGTATATGTGAAACTGAAACTATTAAAAATTGCTATAATAATCAACAATTAGAATTTATTAATGAAAACACAAAGTATAAGTATATTTCAGATAGAGGAAATAGAACACAACAGAGGCCAATAGAGCGAAAAATTGTACATTCAATCTTTCTCATACAAAACTAACTGCTAAGGTCTGAGAAATTATAAAAAAATAACTATTATCCTTTTAAGTCTCCAGTGGTAAAAATGATGAAGAACCCTCAAAACAACACCACACAGGGCTTGAATAGAAAAAAATCCCTTCCCCAACGAGAACTGCAAAAATAGAAAATATTCCCCCCACGCTTATGCCTACGAGTTTCACCATCATGGATATGATTGAAATGACTTGACTAGGAAATCATAAGCCACTCCCCAGTAGGAGGCGATGATGCCATATGCTCCTCCATGATCTCCCCTTGCAACCGTCCACGAGCCTCATTATTGAGAATCGGTGATGGGAATTCATTCCTCAGGATGCATGTGGGATACCACACATCAACCTCTGCCATTTTTTGTGGTGGACCTTCCAAGAGTCTCAACCAATTGTGCATCACATATTACTTATGGTGCTTAGGGACCTCTTCGGGCTGTGTCAGCTTGACACATGGCTTGGGTGGAAGTGCGTGCTTGATAAAACACAAACACCGCTTGATATTTTTAGTTGGTGCATGAAGTTACCCTATCATAGCCCATTGTATTGTGCTATAAGCATAATCCTTCGATCAAGTAGCGGTTGCACAACCTTGACATGTGGCCTTCCTTCATGTAAAATTTGAACTCAAGCATAAAAATCATGGCAACTTAGAAGAAAAGGAATTATTTCAAATAATTCCTTAGAAAAGAACCTTTCATAAAATGAGGGTGTGGTAGAAAAAGTCTACAAATTTTGGTGACTCTTGGGGAACTCTACCTGTTGAGGTGAGAAACCAATTTTTTTGATTCTAGACATAAAAACTCAAAAAGCAAAAAGGGGACATGCGCTGCTCTTAGAGCTTCTGAAGAGTGGATTGCAGGGATGCCCACTCTTCCTTGGATGGTTGCACCTTCTTCTTTAGATTTATAGAGACCTTATCTAGAGTGATCATCTCTTTAAAAGAAAAATTAATTACAATCCATGCAACAAATTTCATATGATATTCCAGCTAGGCAAGTGGTAGCAAAATCCCTTCCACCTTGACAAAAATTAAGGATTAACCGAGGCCTTGAAAATTAGCTTGGTTTAGTTTCTTTTCTTCCAAAATTTTCTTTATCTTCTCCTCTATCATGAAACTATCATTTGGAAGGAAAGGGGAATGAAATCCTACCTAAACAAGCTACTTGATGTGCTCTTTCATACCCACGATTGTTCAATCTAAAGCATCTAAACATGAATTACATTTGAGGTCTGGTTTGTTACAGATGAGGACCTTATTAGCCTTCTCATCCAACAATATTTTTCTATTCAATCTTATAGCATTCAAAGCATCATCAGTCACATCACATAATTTTTTAATCAATAGTTGAGTGTCTATGACCTTTAGGGTGACCGATGAGGACATGTGGTCCACCATGACACTAATTTTTGTGCTTGCCTTTTGAGAATCTACAATAAACCTAAGCATGGGTTTCAAAGAAGCAACTATATCTTTGATTCTCTCCTAATGTGATGCATAAAGTTGTCAGATCATGGGAAGAATACTAACTTGTTGTGAGTTGTGGTACAAATCATCTTTCAATTGTTGGAGCTGTTGGTCTTTGCTTTGGAATTCTTGTTGAAGTCATTCATGCTTGCTCAAAGAATCAGAGACCTCTATACCCAGTGTTTCCAATCTCTTTTCCATCTCTTCTTTCTTGGATTCTGCTGCTTTCCTCACTTCTTCCTCAACATCTTTCTAGACATGAGCCTCAACTATTTTCTTTCTTACACTATCAGCTAGAGCTCGTGCTTCATCCAACTCTTTCTAAAAATTGGATGCAACTAAATCCTCCTCTGTAACTCTTTGAATTTGGGCTCATGCTTCATCTATCTCTTTTTAGAGTCTATCCCTTTCAACTTTCTCAACCTATAAGGCTTTCTTGGTGGCTCCTATCTATGAGATTTCATTATCTTTAGCCTTGAGACTAGCAGTCAAGATTTCCACTATAGCTTTCACTCGAGTGAGATCCTCATCTTTTTTCTACATTTTTCTATTGATTTTGAGAAAATTAGTGGAGAATTTTTCATTGGTGGTTGCCATTGCACCAAAATATTGATCTGTTAATGCCCGATACAATCACCAAATTTATACAAGATCCACAAGAGATAATTAAGCCATATCACAAACCCAAGCACCACAATGCATAAGGAAGACCAAGGGACACAACATTTTACAACAATCCCCTCAGTGCAAGTGAGGGGTTCGAACCTATGACCTCGGCTCTGATACCAATTGTTGCATTGGTGGTTTCTATTGCACCAAAAGAATGACCTATTAATGCTCGATACAACTGCCATACTTATACAAGATCCACATGAGACAATTAAGCCATGTCATGAACCTAAGAATTGCGTTCACAAGGAAGACCAAGGGACACGCCATCTTGCAATAAAGACCACCTTCTGCATCTCTTCCATTAGCTCAACCTTGTCCTGGGGATAGGTTCGACTTGGGTTTAGGCCTATTACATGGGTTGAATAATCATCTGGTTTATCTCCCCTCAGCTTTAAATACCTTGGGTGTCTTATGAGCTACCATTAGTGTTTGATAGTCAAGATCAAATACAAATTCAATTCTTGAGGTGTCAGGCTTTAAGCTATCTTTCCTCCTCCTTTTTTGGGCTCTTCTTCTTAGGCCCTTTGAGTGCGTTGATTTTCTAGTAACTAGAGGAATATTAAATATATTACCCCACAAATGGGGTGTTGGGGGGGAGGCTAAATGGGATTGCAACTTGGGATGTGATCATTTGTGCTCATTCTAGTGAAAATGATGGGAAACTTAAAATAGACGAGGAAAAGGGAGGGATACTTTGAGGAGTATGAGAGGAAAAATGAGGCAATGAAGGAATGAATACCTACTCAGTAGATAGTGAAAGTGTAGGAATTGATGCATATGTAGACATGGAAATGGAAGGGGAAACTAAAGACTGTGAAATGGTGGAAATCACAACTAAAGTTTGAGAGGCAGTGGGAATTGCTGTCATAGGGGGGCTGACTAATGATATAGATGAGAGCAAGGGGGTAGAGAAGCATACCTATGTGGTCAAAACCATTGGAGATTGTGTCATGGTGGTAACTTCTTGCTCTTCTTCATCTATTTTTTTGCTAAGGTCGATATACCTTTGCCTATTGAACTCATAGGTGTCTGAGATTTTTGGGGATTTGAAGATCCTGGGGGAACTCAAAAGTATTAGATCCTTGATCCTGTAACATTGTAAATTATCTTTGATTGCACTGATAGGGGTTCTTGTGGTCTCTCCTCAGGTTTCTTGTGGTCTATGACTGATGGAAATATGACCCTAACGATTGTATGGTAGACCTTAAGGTGACCTTGCAATTCGTTCACGATCTCTACCAATTTTGGGAGGTACAAAAAAATTCGAACAATGATGAGCCATCTATTTACATTGATTTGGAGAGAGTTACAAGGCCTTAGATACCCCCATGGATTTATTTTTACTTACCTAAGTGGGATTTTGATCCCTCATTAAAAATGTCCAAAGGTCTTCAACTCAAACTCAATAGCAAAGATTGGGAAGATGATAAGATCATATATTTTTGGATTTACCACTAGAAAAATATCATTTTTAATGCAGAATATGAAGTAGTCCCGATAGATGGAAAATTTTAAAAATACTAGGTTGAAGTGCACCCAAGTCCATCCTTCCCAGTCGATACAAGTTATATCTACAAATAACCCCAAATCTGTGAGCTTCATGCTGAGAAAATATTTTGCATGCCTTTTCCTCATCGATATCTTATCTTTTATGAAAGGGAGTTTGTAGATGGTCTTTTTCTTTCAACCAAACTTGTACTCAAAATCAACAATGCTTAACTGTCGAGAATTCCAACGTTAGAATCTTGTCTGTCAAATATGTGGGGAGCCTAAAGGGTTTCCCCTTGAATCTATGCACTTAGAGTAAAGAGAAGTGAGAACCAAAGAACCAATCACAAGGACGCTTTTAGTTCTTTAACTAGCTCTTTTGGTGGTCTGTGATTTAGAAAGTAATTTTTTTATGGCTCAAGTCTATTAGGGCAGGAGTCAAAAATGACTCAAAAAATCATAATAATCATGCATGAATGATAAGAGACATGTCCAGGTAGACACTGGGATCCTTTTGGGAATAGGGAGTGTTATGCGTTGCATAACCACCCCATCTTTTGCCTTGGTCAAAATGGGTCACCCTTTTGTTCTTCTATCCTTGGTTGCTTTTTTTTTCAACAAAGTTTAGAGTTTGTTTTCTCCAACACTTTGTTTTTCTTTTGGTTGTTCTGCTGGAACCGGAACCAGAACGAAATCAGCTTTGAAACTTGTTTTAAGGATTCCATTCCGATCCTTGTCCTGGTTGTCTTTTCTTTAGTCTTTTAGGTTTGTCTTTTTCGGAGCCGGAGCCAGAGTGGATATTAAGTTTGAGGTTTATTCTAAGTCTCAAATTTGTTCCCATCTCGCCTCCACCTCCACCTTTTGGTTTGTTTGTTTGGACTTAAGATCGGTGATGGTTTTTCTTGTTTCGATCTTCTTGTTTTTATTTAGCTTTTTCTTTCCTCTTTCTTCTTTGTTGGCGGAACCGAAACCGGAACCAAAACCAAACTCGAAACTTGGACAAAGTTTTTGAACCAACTTCCATTCCCGCTCTGATCCCACCATTTTGTTTTTTTGTTTGACTTTACTTTAGTCGCACGACAGTAATGTGCCAGTTCCCTCTATGGTTCTGACTCTGATCTGCCGCATTTATGACATTAATTACAGGTGCCATACATGTATGAAGCTGCATTTTTAACCTTAATTAATGATTAACTGGATGTTATCATCACTGTTTAAAGATTAAGGAGGAACCAGAGCTGCGGTGGAGCGATTGTGCATGTGATTCGATCGAAAGTGAGATAGTTGCGCGTAGATTCACTTCAAA
Organism: Sequoiadendron giganteum; assembly: GCA_007115665.2. Lineage (NCBI taxonomy): Eukaryota > Viridiplantae > Streptophyta > Pinopsida > Cupressales > Cupressaceae > Sequoiadendron > Sequoiadendron giganteum. The sequence continues at coordinate 402,490,728 of CM021109.1, forward strand.
GGGCTAGCCTATTTGCCTGCGTTTGGAGGTAGGGTTTCTATTCTCGTTTCATTCATTTCGTGCTTTTTTCTATTCGGTCACTTGTGATTCGCATGGATTCGTGCCTCTTGGTATTCTTTCGAGTTCATGTTGTTCGTTTTGTTCATGTTCTCTTTTGATTTGTCTTTTTAAGTTTTTGTCTTTTCTTGTTTGTTTGTTTCTGTCACAGCCATTTTCATGTTTTAGTCGTGACCGTACCGTGATGCCCTTGGTTTTTGGATATGATCAATCTGCTACATTTTGTTTATAGGTTTCATTGATTTACGGTTTTTCTTAAGGGTCCTTCGGCGAAATCGACTTGATTAGTTTCGAATAGGGTTAAGTTTGTGCCCTAATTATTTTGGGTCGAGGGGTTTATCAGTTAGGGTTTTTGTACGTTTTCTATTTAAATTAGAAAATGATGCCCTAGTTACTACTGTTTCCTCTTGGTCATATGGCGATGGTCTCATGCGGTTGTTTTTGAGCCCCCTCGGTTTGTCATGACCTAGTCTTTAGGTTATGATGTCATCCACTATCCTGTTGAAGTTGCTAGTGGCATCATAAGTGTTTAAGAGGAATCAGAATCAGAGTTGTTTTTGATCTTAAACCTTGAATTGTAGTAAGTATTGGTTACCATTTTCATTCCGTCTTTGATCCCACTTCTAATAAGAAACAGGCTTTCAAAATGTTGTTAACACTGGCGGAACCGGAACCAGAGTGAGACATAAATTTGAAATTTCTTCAGGATATCAAATCGGTTTCCATTTCGATTCTGATTCCGGTTGCCATCCCAACTACGAATCTAATTCTGCCATATGGTTTATTGCAAACTCAATGCCTATTCTGGTCCTGACCCCAAAAGTGTTTTTAAAAGAGGATTTTTAGGATATCTTTTGCTTGGATCCTCCTCTGGTATGTATGGAAGGGAAAGATCTCTAACCATGTTTTTGTTATAATTTTATAGATCTAATCTCAGATTTTTATTGCAGGACACTAAAAGATGTCAGGAGCATTAGGAGAGGCTTCTCAGAAGAGTCAGCCTACAAAAACTACAAAGGCAACAACTAAACTTAAAAAGGTTAAACCTGAATAGCTCCCTTATACCTTGAGGTATAATCATCGGGGTCCTGTTGTTACTGCTAGCAAGGTGGAATCTGATTGGGCCGATATAACTGATACAAATCTAGGTCCATTTAATCATGAGGAGTTGTACTTAGAGACATTTACTGAGGAGGTGATAGGGAGAACTCAAAGGATAATTGAGTCTGGTTTGGCTCACATTACTATCTTTCCTTTATCAATCCAATGTCCTGAGCTAATAATGACAGCAGCTGCAACTTATAATCCGGCCACTAGACAATGTGTTGATTCACAAGGCAATGTTATCATAGATTTGACCCCCCAAATGTTTCAATTTATGTTCAGTGTTCCTGATCCAAAGAATCTTGGACAACTTAATCAGGTAGAAGCTTTAAAGATATATCACAATCATAAGGAGACCAACAAGGCTCATTTAAATAAGAAATGGTTAAGAACTGAGAAGAAGTCTCTAACAAAGCTTTCAGATTAACCAAAAAGGGTAGAGTTCTACAAAGAAGTTGGAGATATTGTAATGATGTTATCTAGAGTCTTCGGAAAGAGAGATGCTTTTCATTTTAAAGAATGGATGTTTCCATTCATTCAAATAATCTTGGATGGAAGACATCAGTTTGATTGGCCTATGATTGTGTTAGAAATAATACATAATCAAATGATAAGAGTAAGGGAAACTAAGAGTTTCTTTATGACCTCTTATGTCATTTATCTAGTAGCAAGGAGAGGCATCTTTTCAGGGTTAAATAGAGTGGGAGTATTAGGAGAAGCTGATGGGAAAAAGAAAGTATGGAATCATTATGACCAGCCATCCTTGCAGATCTCTGAATTGCATTATAGAAGAGGCAATGATGAATTTTTGTATGTAGTTATTAACCAACTTAATGGAGATGCAGGATATAGAATGAGCCAGGAGGCTATGGCATTCATTACAGAGTGGGGGTGTTGGTATATCCAGTACCACAAGTTTACTTATTTCAGGCTGGATGGGTTTGAGGGTCATCCTCACTTGCTCCCTAGATGCTGCAGTAACAAAATAGTCTTAATGGAGTTTGTTTACCAAACTTTGGGGGTTAATGCAAAATTTGGAATAAAGCATAAAATAGGTTGTCACAAGTTCCCCATGCAATTGGGTGAATACAACTACCCACACCTTGTGGGAGCTAAGGTTGTTTGTAATGAGTTAATGCATTTGAAGTTGGGCCTATATACTGCTAGGAAGCATTTTGATCCAAAGAAAAAGATGAATGCCTTGCTTGCTTCAGTATTTGATAAAAATTTCAACCTACTGGAAGACTTATGAAGTGATCTCCAGCATGAATATGACCTCAGGAAGAGAAATTATGAGAGGTTGCCTCTCCCACTTATGGTGGAATTTGGGGTTAAAGTTGACATTCCTGAAACACTGTCAGATGATGGTGTAATTTTAGATCCTGTATATGAAGCACTCGGATTGGGTCATTATCACCGAAAAAATATGGGAGGATTCTCAGATCCTCTACCGGCCCTGAACCTTTAAAAGAACTCCAAACCCCGATTCAACCAATACCACCCTCAATTTGACCAGTGTCACCACCAATTCAGCCTATATCACCATGACCTGCTCAACCGATCCCACCACCACCCATGGATTACTTTGTGAATAACCCCTCTCTACTAGGGACTATTCTTGGGGGAATCCATGATCTACCAAAGAATCAAGAAAGGTTTTGCCCCAAGTACATGCATGGAGAATCAAGAAGTACTGAGGAACATATACAAGCATTCAAGGATGTCTGTACCCGTGTTCAAGTGGGTCACTAGGATGTGGTATGTAGATTGTTTCCTTATTGTTTGGTGGACATTACATACAACTAGTATCTAAATCTGCCCCAGGCGTCTATTTTGAGCTGGGCAGATTTAGAAAATGCCTTCATTAATCAGTTTCGAGTCTACGTAGACCTGACCATCTTGTATCATCAGTTTGCTACCATAAGAAAGGAACATCATGAACCATTGCCTTTATTTAACACTAGATTCCAAAGGATGTTCCGCAGGTTACAAGACCCCTACCTAGTGGCTGAAAAATATTTCCATTCTGACATGTTTAAGAGCTGTTGATCCCCTGATTGGCTTATTCTTGCAGAGAACCTATGCTACCAATGAGATTGAATCTTTGTCTAAGGTTTATCATCTAGCCATTAAATTGCAACAATAGATAAGTCTACAATCAGGAAGTTTAGGAGCAACTCTCCCTCCCATGGGTTATCAGATGCCTAACCCACCATTGTTCAATATGGTCCCAGGGATTTCTTACTCCCAATATGGACCCATGTCTGAGTTGCAAGCCTCACCTACCATGCCCTTTTTCACCAATGGCATGCAAGATTCTTCCCAACAATTTCAAAACCACCAGCAACAAGGGGGAGGGTCAACTCATGTTCATTCTCCATCTGTAGGGAAAAATGTGCAAAATGAACAAACTGTTCAATTAACCAACAAGGTGGAGACTCTTAAAAAGAATCTATCTCAAATGTCCAACGACATGGTGCAACTTAGACATAACCCCCCTCAGAACCAAAACCATAATTATCAGAATCAGGGAGGTTATAACAACGAGGGTAGTTACTCCACTAAGAATGCAAACCAAAACACCAATAGGAACTTCCAAAACCAAAATTCCTCTAATCAAAATTATCAAAATCAGAATAGAGGATACAATCAGAGGTCCAACTACAACAATAGGTAGTGGAACAATAGACCCAACAATGGGGGAGTTCCCCATAACTATCAAACTGGTGAGGATAAACCACACACTGCTAATGTGGTAGACCTCAATTTCATGACCAATTGGTGTAGACTACACGACACTGCATCACATTCTGAGGTCAATTGCCCAGAGATGGAGAAAATGGTAAAGATTGTGCAAGATGATTCCCACCCTCCACAAGGAAATTCCAATCAAGACAGTGGGTCAGTAAGTACTGCTATGAATTATGAGACTATTGAGGAAAAGTATCAATTTCCCATGCAGGGAGACAATGGACAAGAAGAAGATGTGTATGATGCCCAAGCCTTCCAGTCCAAAGATGGTCACTTCCTGAGAAATCATAATAAGGGCCCATTTACTAAATATGCACCCACAAACAACATGGTCCCACCTAATCAGAATGTAGATAATAACCCACCACCACCAAAGGGACCTTCTGACTCTCATAATAAAGGTAATCTGCCTTCTTTTCCTAAATATCAAGCTAGGAATGATTCAAAATTTGATTTTATTGCAGAACTGTAGAGACAAAAGACATAATTGTCATTGTGAAGTGGTGCCTGGCCCAACGGGAAGTTGTGTTGAAAGCCATGGAGGAGGCAGATCATTCAAAAGAAAAAGGTAAAGCGACTCCAGTGAAGGAGACAAATGCGGCCATCTATAAAGGTAAGACCAGTATCCCACCTTTCCTTTTGATTTTAAGCATCTTTGGAAATAATCTGCATAATTATCTGCTGGACTCTAGAGCATCGGGTAATGTTATGCCCTTTTCAATTTGCAAGAAACTAGGATTAAGTCTTGCCCAGACTAATAAGAAAGTGATTTAGTTAGAAAAAACTAAGGTTAACATGGTAGGAGAACTGAAGAACATGCATGTACAGGTTGGGTCGGATCCAAGGATCCAAACTTACATAGATATCCAAGTGGCTGATATCCTAGAAACATATGATATGCTCCTAACTTGGGAGCTAATGAAGAGTATTGGGGGATATTTGTCTTTGGATTTCTCTCACATGTGGCTACCTTGGAAAGAGATAGCAACACAGATTAGAATTGAGAGTGAGCCTAGGCTGAAAAATATGATTACAAAATGAAGTAGCATACTTAGAGATTGAGATAGGAGTTTACAAGCAAGAGGAAGTCATGACCTTCTCAGTACTTAATCCTGATGATGCACTGCCCCTAGGACAAAATGACCCAATGATCTTGGTCAACCAACAAGTTTTGATAAGAAAATTGCAGCAAGATAGGCTGGTATTAGGAGAAGAGACTGATTTGAGTAGTTTGTTGCTTCCTAATTGGTGTAGATACATTATCAGAATCATTCTGAATTGACATGTCAACCCTGCCTAGATATCTTAAACCACATAGGTCAACCTCAACTGAATGGCCAAGATCAATCTTAGGCACCCATCAATGAATTCTCATTTGAAGCTAAGGAAACTACCATCCTCACAAGAACCAATCTTTCTTAAGGGGAAGATTCTACACCATTAGAGAAGACTCAGGTTCTATGCTCTAAGATTCAAGAGGAGATTGAGGTGTCACAACCTTTCTCCAATACACCTGCCCCGAATACTCTACCAATGCCTAAGGAATTGATAAAAAATGAATTGGATTGCAACTTGATCCAAGAAGTTATTCAGGAAGTGATTCTTGAGCAAGCTGTGAATATAGAAAAACCCTTAAGTGAGCCTGGCCCCCAGTCATTTTCAACTCCTGATGGCCAAAAAAAGTCAGAGCTGCCACACATTCCAAGTAAGTCATCCCCTATTATCCTTAAAAGGAAGGAGCTCCCAACTAAAGACCAACTATGGAGTCTTAAATTTGATGGCTCCAAGTCCAAAGTAGGAAGTGGAGCAGGGATTGAACTAACCAACCCAAAAAAGAAGACTTACTTTGCAGTTTGGTTGCACGAACAATGTGGTAGAATATGAAGAACTTTCTCATGGACTCATGTTTTCTCATAAAAAGGTCACTGCTCTCAGGGTAATTGGGGATTCTGAAGTAATTGTAAAGCAGGTATGTAGCCAGTATACTTTTCATAACAAAAGATTGGCTACATACATAAATAGAATCTGGAATCTGATTGAAGACTTTGATGCTTTTGGGATCAGTCTGGTCCCTAGAGAAGATAATCAAATTGCAGATGCCCTTGCCATTGATGCTAGCACCTTGGAACCCATGCAAGATTCTAACCTAAAGAGATTTTCAGTTGAATTAGTCTCAGTCCCAGCTGTCCCTGATAATGCCCGAAATTTTTAGGTTTTCGATGATGATGAATATATATTGGCCTTTTTGGCAAGTTCAGATGTCTTCGAAGGACATATAATAGATGAATCGGAAAGAGATCAGGGAGATTGGGATCCTGAGAATGGTGATGGAGAAGGGATATTGGATTTGAAAAGAAATAGTATTCCAAAAGGGATGGTAGCTTTGGAGAGAATATTTGATTCTGACTCACGGGCTCGTCAAAGGGTACCCACAGAGAGTGATGGAGGGAAATATGAATCTATCAATCTGACTCACTCAGGCCCTGAAAGGAATGTCTTTATAGGAAAGACTTGTCCTCAAGAAATTAAGGACAAGATAGTCAAAGTTTTGGAACAGAACATTGCAGCCATTGCCTGGAGTTATGATGACCTAAAAACCTTTGACACTTCGGTGATCACACATACGATACCTCTCAAGCCAGAAGCCAAGCCCTTCCATAAAAAAAAATTCCCGATCAATGCTTTGATTGAGCCCCTTATCCAGAAGGAGGTGCAAAAGCTATTGTCTACAAGAATAATCTTTCTAGATAGACATTCTACGTGGGTTGCAAATTTAGTTCCTGTGCACAAGAAAAATGGTGAAATCAGGTTGTGCGTTGATTTCAGGAATTTAAATAAGGCCTCCGAGAAGGATAATTACTCATTGCCTTCTCTTGATGAGGTATTACAAATAGTTAATGGGTCCCAAACGATGTCATTTCTGGATGGCTATTCTGGGTATAATCAGGTCCTTGTTAGTCATGAGGACAAAATGAAAACCGCCTTCACCACTAAATGGGGCACATTTACCTATCGAAGGATGTTGTTCGGTCTTATCAACATTGGGGAAACCTTTTAGCGTGCAATGGACGTAGCATTCAAGGATTTGGTAGGTAAGTGTATCATTATTTATGTGGATGATTTAACTATCTTCTCCGAGAATCAGGGAGACCATGTTGCAGATCTGGAAAAGGTCCTCAAGAAGTGTATAAGCTATGGTGTCTCCCTCAATCCAAAAAAGTGTGTGTTTGGAGTATCTGAAGGGAAACTCTTAGGCCACATCATATCAGAAGAAGGGATATCGATATATCCTGGTAGAGTGGAGGCTATTCTAAAACTAACAAGGCCAGGCAGTAAGAAAGAAATGAGATCCTTCTTCGAGAGGATCAATTTTATCAGAAAATTTATAACATGGTTTGCAGAAATCGTCAAACCCCTTAATGAAATGATGAAGAAAGAGGCGAAAATAGAATGGAGCAATGAGGCTAAATCTGCTTTCTCATACATCAAATAGTCAATATCTGAGGCACTTGTTTTGACTAGCCCAAATTATCTAAAGCCTTTTTATATCTATTCTTTCGCGTCTGACCATTCATGTGCAGTTGTTTTAACACAATGAAGAGGTGAGGGAGAGGAAAGACCTATTGCCTTCATGAGCTCTCCTTTTAAAAATGCAGAAGTTAGATACCCTCCCCTGGAGAAACAAGCCTTTGCATTAGTTCGAGCTGTAAATAAATTCAGGCATTACATTCTTTGAAGCCAGGTAATGGCCATAGTTCCCGATCTGACTGTGAAATCTCTCCTGATGCAAAGCGAATTGGGAGAACGAAGAGGAAAGTGGATGGCTATTCTGCAAGAGTTTGACTTAGAGATTCATCCAATGAAACTCGTCTGAGTTCAGTGTTTATCAAAGGTGATGGAAGAGGTGGGCAAGAATATCACATGTCAGCAGTACACTGTCCAGTCATTTACTAAGGATCCATGGTACATAGACTTGATCTTCTTCCTCCTCAATAATAGTTGTCCAAAACAAATGAATGATACTCAGAGGAGAGCATTGAGGATGAAGAGTGCTCATTACATGCTTAAAGGTGGATCTATATACAAAAAGAACTTCCAAGGAATTCACCTGTGCTGTTTGCATCAACAAGAGGGTAAGCACACCATTTCTGAGTTTCATGGAAGACATGGATCTGCGGATGCTTTGGCTCATCAAATTCTTAGATCGGGCTATTATTGGCCTTATGTATTTTGATATTCACATTAGCATGTCAAGACGTGTCATGTATGCCATACCTCTGCACCCAGGGAAAGAAATTCGGTAATGAATTTGCAATCAGTGTATGAGGTATGACCGTTTGCTCAATGGGCACTAGACTTTGTAGGTGTCATTAACCCAAACTCTTCTACATGTCACAAGTTTATCTTGATTGCAACTGACTACTATACACGCTAGACCGAGGCTTAGCCTTGCAAAAATAGCACCATAGAGGTGGTTATCAATTTTTTGACTAAGAACATCACCACTAGGTTTGGAGTTCCATTTGCCCTGGTATGTGATAATGGCCCCGCTTTTTCTTCAACTGAATTTATTCAATGGGCTTATGAACATAAAATCATTTTGAAGTATTCATCTAATTACTACCCTCAGGGAAACAGAGTGGCTGAGTCCACTAATAAAAATTTGTTGGAAGTAATAAGAAAATTGTTAGAAAACAACCCTAGGGACTGGCACACCCAGTTGAGATTTTCCTTGTGGGTAGATCGAACCTGAATCAAAGCTGCCCTAGGAAATTTTCCATTTAAATTAGTCTATGGCCAAGAAACAGTCTTCCCGATCCATTTGCAAATACCCATCCTTAAGTTTATGCAGGAGTTTTATACAAAGGATGATAGGATCGAGGTCAGATTAACCAATTTTGTTAAACTGGACGAATAGAGAGATGTTGCTCTGCAACAATTCTCTAAGCATTAGGCTGTCGTCAAATGTTGGTTTGACAAAAGGGCCAAGGTAAAGGCCTTTAGGATATCAGATCTTGTGTTACTATAGGATAAAGCTAGAGAGAAGAAGGGAGATCACCAGAAATTTGATAAACTCTAGTTAGGTTTGTATCAAGTGGCTGAGATACTAGGTGTGAATGCTTTTCATTTAAGTACCTTAATAGGAGAACCTGTTCCATTGCCAATTAATGGTCAATTTCTCAAACACTACTTTGGTTCATAAAAGGTTTTATGTTTTGAATAAATGTATTATACTGTATCATATGTAATTAGGTTTTAGTTTTTTTCTTTTTTTGGTTTTTGTTTGTTTTTGTTGTTCTTTTCTTTTTCTTTGTTTCCTTTTGTCTTGTGTTTCGTTGGGGATCTTCATTTCTATCCATCTCAAGAAAAGGAGTTGTTATTCAAAGTATGCTCATGGAACTAGGAGAGAAATTGATTTAGGTATTTTCATTGTGCATCTTTGGAAAGATTTCATTCTAAAACCTCTTATCTTATGATCATTCTAATGTTGGTTTGAAAAGTTATTAAGGGTAGAAGGTACATTGTGAATATCTCATGAATTATGATCAAAATCTGTCACCAAAATAGATAAAAATCTGCCTAAGTAAATACCTATCTATTTAGGGTGGCTTTACCTCTGATTCAAGTGAAAAATCTGATTCCAAGATTGTCATGAAATCCATTGTAGTTCTCAACCCATATTTCAGATCAATCCTATCTGAGTATTGAGAAAAGTGCATAAGAGATTTCTACAAGTGAAGCTCAAGTAAAAAAAAAAGAAAGAAAGAAAGGAAAGGCAAGCTCAATATCAAATGGGTGAATCAAGTATCTCTATTGGGGCTATGGACGCCTATCTAGAAATAGAGAAATGTTTTGAGAGAACTAGAGGTATCTCCGTTGGGGCTATGGACACCTGTCTGGTAGCAGAGCAATGCCCAGGATTTCATTGCACGATAATAAAAGGACTCAACCTATGTAGCTTGAATCTTAGGTATAGTTGTTTAGGAGTAGAGAAAGTGTCTATAAAGAATGATGCACAATATACGCACACACTCAGATTAAGAAATCTTCATGAGCACATACATTTGAGATTTCAACTCAATTTTATTCTCTATATCTGATCTTATTCAAGTTAGCATGCTTCATAAGCCAAGAGGTTTTTGGGTGATTGAATTTTTTTGGGTTTCTTGAAAATGGGTAAACCATTTTCCCAGTCGAGTCGCCATTTGTTATACCTTGCATAACCACCCCATCTTTTGGCTTGGTCAAAATGGGTCCCCCTTTTGTTCTTCTATCCTTGGTTGCTTTTTTTCCAACAAAGTTTGGAGTTTGTTTTCTCCAACACTTTGTTTTTCTTTTGGTTGTTCTGCCAGAACCGGAACCAGAACGAAATTAGGTTTGAAACTTGTTTTAAGGATTCCATTCCGATCTTGGTCTCGGTTGTCTTTTCTTTAGTCTTTTAGGTTTGTCTTTGCTAGAGCCGGAGCCGGAGTGGATGTTAAGTTCGAGGTTTATTCTAAGTCTCAAATTTGTTCCCATCCCACCTCTGCCTCTGCCTCCGCCTTTTGGTTTATTCGTTTGGACTTAAGATCGGTGATGGGTTTTCTTGTTTCGGTCTTCGTGTTTTTATTTAGCTTTTTCTTTCCTCTTTCTTCTTTGTTGGCAAAACTAGAACCGGAACCAGAATCAAACTCAAAACTTGGACAAAGTTTTTGAATCAACTTCCATTCCCACTCTGATCCCACCATTTTGTTTTGTTGTTTGACTTTACTTTAGTCGCACGATAGTAATGTGCCAGTTCCCTTTGTGGTTCCAACTCTGATTTGTCACATTTATGACATTATTTGTAGGTTCCATACACGTATGAAGCTGCATTTTTAACCTTAATTAATGATTAATTGGATGTTATCATCACTATTTAAAGATTAAGGATGAACCGGAGCTACGGTGGAGCGTTTGTGCACGTGATTCGATCAAAAGTGAGATAGTTGCACACAAATTCACATCAAAGGGCTAGCTTATTTGGTTGCATTTGGAGGTAGGGTTTCTGTTCTTGTTTCGTTTGTTTCATGCTTTGTTCTGTTCGGTCAGTTGTGATTCGCATGGATTTGTGCCTCTTGGTTTTCTTTCGAGTTCATGTTGTTCATTTTTTTCGTGTTCTCTTTTGTTTTATTTTGTTGTTTTGTCTTTTTAAGTTTTTGGCTTTTCTCCTTTGTTTGTTTCTATCACGGTCGTTTTCATGTTTTAGTCATGACCGTACCGTGATGCCCTTGGTTTTCAAATATGATCAATCTGCTACATTTCGTTTATAGGTTTTGTTGATTTATGGTTTTGCTTAAGGGTCCTTCGGTGTAATCAACTTGATTAGTTTCAAATAGGGTTAAGTTTGTGCCCTAATTATTTTGGGTCGAGGGGTTTATCAATTAGTTTTTTTGCTTGTTTTCTATTTAAATTAGAAAATGATGCCCTAGTTACTATTGTTTCCTCTCGGTCATATGGTGATGGTCTCGTGCAGTTGTTTTTGAGCCCCCTTGGTTTGTCATGACCTAGTCTTTAGGTTATGATGTCATCCGTTATCCTGTTGAAGTTGTAAGTCATGTCATAAGTGTTTTAAGTGGAATCAGAATTGGAGTTGTTTTTGATCTTAAACCTTGAATTGTAGTAAGTATCGGTTACCATTTTCATTCCATCTCCGATCCCGCTTCCATTAAGAAATAGGCTTTCAAAATGTTGTTAACACTAGCAGAACCGAAACTAGAGTCAAATATAAATTTGAAATTTCTTCATGATACCAAATCGGTTTCCATTCCGATTCCGATTTCGGTTGCCATCCCAACTCTGACTCCGATCCCGCCGTATGGTTTATTGCAAACTCAATGCCTATTCTGGTCCCGAACCCGATAGTGTTTTTAAAGGATACTTTTTAGGATGTCTTTTTCCTGGTTCCACTTCCGGTATGTATGGAAGGGTAAGATCTCTAATCATGTTTTTGTTATACTTCTTGTAGATCTAATCAGGGATTTTTATTGCAAGAAACTAAAAGATGTCAGGAGCATTAGGAGAGACTTCTCAAAGGAGTTAGCCTGTAGAAACTTCAAAGGCAACAACTAAGCTTAAAAAGGTTAAAACTGAACAACTCACTTATACCTTGAGGTATAATCATCGGGGTCCTGTTGTTACTGCTAGCAAGGTGGAATCCGATTGGGCCGATATAAATGACACAAATTTGGGTCCACTTAATCATGAGGAGTTGTACTTGGAGAAATTTGTTGAGGAGGTGATAGGGAGAACTCAAAGGAAAATTGAGTCTGGTTTGGCTCACATTACTGTCTTTCCTCTATCAATCCAATGTCCTGAGCTGATAATGACAACAACTGGATCTTATAATCTGACCACTAGACAATGCGTTGATTCACAAGGCAATATTATCATAGATTTGACTCCCCAAATGTTTCAATTTATGTTCAGTGTTCCTGATACAAAGAATCTTGGATAAATCAATGAGGCAGAAGCTTTAAAGATATATAGCAATCATAAGGAGACCAACAAGGCTCATTTAAATAAGAAATGGTTAAGAACTGAGAAGAAGTCTCTAACAAAGCTTTTAGATCAACCAAAAAGGGCGGAGTTCTACAAAGAAGTTGGAGATATTATAATGATGTTATCTAGAGTCTTCAGAAAGAGAGATGCTTTTCATTTTAAAGAATGGATGTTTCCATTCATTCAAATAATCTTGGATGGAAGAAAATAGTTTGATTGGCCTATGATTGTGGCAGAAAGCATACATAATCAAGTGATAAGAGTAAGGGAAAATAAGAGTTTCTTTATGAACTCTTATGTCATTTATGCAGTAGCAAGGAGAGGCATCTTTCCAGGGTTAAACATAGTGGGAGTATTAGGAGAAGTTGATGGGCAAAAGAAACTATGGAATCATTATGACTAGTTGTCCTTGCAGATCTTTGAATTGCATTGTAGAAGAGTCAATGATGCATTTTTGTATGTAGTTATTAACCAAGTTAATGGAGATGCAAGATATAGAATGAGCTATGAGGCTATGGCATTCATTACAGAGTGGGGGTGTTGGTATATCCAGTACCCCAAGTTTACTTATTTCAGGCTGGTTGGGTTTGAGGGTCATCCTCACTTGCTCCCTAGATGCTGCAGTAGCAGAATAATCTTAATGGAGTTTGTTTACCAAGCTTTGGGGGTCAATGCAAAGTTTGGAATAAAGCATAAAATAGGTTGTCACAAGTTCCCCATGCAATTGGGTGAATACAACTGCCCACACCTTGTGGGAGCTAAGGTTGTTTGTAATGAGTTAATGCATTTGAAGTTGGGCCTATATACTGCTAGGAAGCATTTTGATCCAAAGAAAAAGATGAATGCCTTGCTTGCTTCAGTATTTGATAAAAATTTCAACCTACTGGAAGACTTATGAAGTGATCTCCAGCATGAATATGACCTCAGGAAGAGAAATTATGAGAGGTTGCCTCTCCCACTTATGGTGGAATTTGGGGTTAAAGTTGACATTCTTGAAACACTGTCAGATGATGGTGTAATTTTAGATCCTGTATATGAAGCACAAAATATAAGTACCAAGAACTTAGATCTTGTGGATTGGGATGCAGAGGAGACAGTGGCTATCAAACAAATAGCTAGACCAGTGTTGGATAGGAGTATCCAATGGGTTGTACTCAGAACCAAAGCTCATGGGGGAAAAAATTCTAAGAAATGGAGAGGGTATAAGAGAACCAAGAGGAAAATGCCTCCCAAAGAACCTTTGAGTTCTTTCCCCCTGACATAGAGGAGTTTGATCTTGAAGCTCCGACCGAAGAATTGCCCGAGGCACATGAAGGAGAAGTTCCAATGGGGTCGATGCCCTCAACATCAGTCATGGGAGAATCATCTACCCAACTCCCTCCTACAAAGTAGTAAGGTGAAGAAATGCTTAAGGGGACTCTCCATGATGAAGCTGAGACTTTAAAGGAAAAGGAAACAAAGATGGAGATTCATGACATAGAAATAGACTTTGATGATAATTTATCAGATAAGGAGACACAAGAGGAGATGCCTCTATAGGAAGCTGAGCATGTGTTGACAAAAGAGGATCAATGGGCATTATTTGAAGAGACTAAGAAAGCCTCAGATGCACAGGCACATGCTAAAGTTGTGGAAAAGAAAAAAGGAAATAGATGCAAAGGCACAAGTTGATGTAGTGCTCTAGAAATAGTAGTTGGAGGCCAAGTAGAGAGCTGATGAATTGATCAAGCAACAACAACAAAAGGAGCATGAGCTCAGAACAAAGGATGAAAATGACAGATTGGAAATGGTGCAAAAGATACATGAGCTAGAAGAAGAAAAGGCCAAGAAAAGAAGAGAAAGAGAGGCCCTTGAGACCAAGTTTAAAATGATTGAAGAGGCCTATAAGAAAGGAAAAGAAGAAGAACACCTTCAGAAGAGTAAGGATGCTAAGGAGTATGCTAAGCAAGAACAAAAAGAGAAGGAAGTGTCAGACAAACTCAAGGTCTTGGAAGAGGAAATAAATAAATTGCTTGAAGAGAAGAAGTTGGAGGAAGAGAGATTGAAAAAGGAGCAAGAAGATAAAAGGATACAAGAGAAAAGAGATAAGGAAGAGGCTGAGAAGCTTGCAAAAGAGAATGCAGAGAAAGAACTAAATGTATAGGATGTTGATTCTCAACCTAGGGTTAATTTACTACAGCCATTATCTTCTACAACTGCTACCTCTTCTTCTACAGTAATGGCTACTACTCCGAGTACTCCTACCTAGTTGAAGGTTGATCTTGAAAAGAAACAAATAGCTCCTCCACAACCTCTTAATTGGGAAGATATGATGAAGGAGATTGAAAAGGAGAGACCCAAGAAGAGGGATAGAATTCTTCACTCCACAAGACTAACTGAGGTAGGGAAATTATTGCATAATGTGCAATACCAGTAGTGGATAAAGATATGAGAGACATGCAGGTCACTGATTACGAATTGGGCATTGTCAATTTAGGAAGGCCTACAAGAAATCAGCAGATGACCCTGATTGATGTTGTAGCCTCATCCACCAAGTCAAGGATGATGAAGGACAAAAAAAGAAAGGATGAGCTCAAAGCTTAGTTGGATCAACTGCATACCTCTTTGAGGGATGTTTCCGCTCCTAGATCACAACAAATTGCTGCCTTAGAGACACCAATTTTTCTTAGCAAAAGAGAGGTTGATGATCTTGTGCAAATAAAAAATAAGGCTGGGATGATGGACATATGGACAAACAAGCTTAACCAAGAGGTAGGAGAGGTGTTAGTAAACATTTTTGAGATCCACAAGGCAACATTAGAATTAATAGATGAAATGAAGCACCATACTGAAATGTTGGAAAGGTAGGAGGAAGAATATAGAGGATATGTCAAGAGGATAAAATATATTAATAAATTGCCAAAGTCAATTCTTCTTGAGCAGTCAATCCTTGAGGAAGACAATGCAAAATTCTTGGAAAAAGCCTCTATCATAATCCGGCTCAGATCTGATTTTATATACAAGCATAGGAATGAAATCCAAGATGCTAGTAAGGATTTGAATGAACAACTTGATGAACTAGAAGCTATTGTAGCTATTCTAGTTAATGTTGATATATTGGTTAAAGAGGGCTTGCCTCTAAGTCAATTAAAGGAGAAATGGGACAATAGATTTCAAGAGGTTATGCAAAAAGAGGATGATGGAGATGATTTATTATTAGATAGATTGATGGATGTCAAGGAAGGAGTGAAGGCTGTAAGAAAGGAGTTGACTAAATTGAAAGACATGAAGGGGTTTGCCTCCGTAGAACTGAAGAGAATTAAATTTGAGGACAACTGGATTGATGGGCTAGATATAGATATTCTTCAACATGTCTTCTCTAGTTATGATGAATACATTCTGGAGGAAACTACACAAGAATGAGTTGGCAGTCTATTTTGGGCACATGGCTTCTCCCCCCTTCTTTGTTTCTCTTTTCATAGGTCAATCAACGTTGGAACTAGAGATCAGCTAGTCCAAGTTTCTCAGGAGATTTCAATTCCTTGATATGTGGATCTCAATTTTGATTGAGAGGAATTTATGCTTTGAACGCCTATATGTATTTTTGGGTGCCATATTGTAAAGGTTAGCTAATAAGAGTAGAATTAGCCACCTGATAGTAGGAGATAAGAATTTCATAGCTTTGAAAGGATTATTTGTTTTTCTTAAGTTACAGTTGAATATAGAATACACTTTTTACATAGTGTTATGTTAAAATTGAGTTTACTGGATGAGGTTAACGAATCATAATCTGTCTGTATGCCAGTGAGTTTGGTGAAGCATAAATATTTCTTATTTGATGAGAATCAATAGA
Source organism: Sequoiadendron giganteum (assembly GCA_007115665.2). Taxonomy (NCBI): domain Eukaryota; kingdom Viridiplantae; phylum Streptophyta; class Pinopsida; order Cupressales; family Cupressaceae; genus Sequoiadendron; species Sequoiadendron giganteum. The sequence continues at coordinate 402,506,992 of CM021109.1, forward strand.
AGGAACCAGATTTCAAAGATTATTTCATTAAATTGTCTATCATGTCTGTTGATCTATGTTATTAGCAACGAATGAAGAGTTTTTTTTTTTTTTAAATCTTAAAAGTATTGTGATGAGTGATTGTGATGGTTAAACTAAGCACTGCAGATGCATGCAACGGTATGGATTATTTTGTAAATTGCATCATTTTATGGTTTTCTTGATCTATTGAAAGAACATTCATTGTTGGAAGCATATGTCTGGATATTAGAGAATTTCATTCATGTTTTACTGATTTACAGCTTGACCTATATTTTTCTGTTTATTTAAACCCCCTTTCATTAAGTATAGATTGTTGCTTGCATTCCTTATTACCAGCAAAGGCCCCTTGAACATTACAGTTGCATGGACCAATTAAGTGACACCAGATAGTTGAGAACCAACTACCAGGACCTTGGGAGTTAGGCTACTATATGTTGTCTTTCTTTTTTAGGAGAAATAGAGTAGAAATATTTTGTTTAACATTTTTTGTGTCATTTTCACCATCAACAAAGAGGAGTTCGTAATTTCCAATGCCATATATGGACTGAAGAAGTCCACATTTTGAAAAATCAAAAGATGGGCCAAGAAAGATGAGTACCCGAATCTTTTCTCATTCTTATATGCCTCCAATTGATGGTGCATGTTATCTGCAAACACATACACAAATTCCATTTTGAAATTATGTCGCTTTCTTAAGAGGAAAGCTATTCTTGGTGGGGATTCATAAACACGATCATCTTTATTGAGTCTAAAAATAAAATCAAGCATAAAGAATGTATCCTGCATATCTTAATGGAAGGCCTGGTGGGAGAGCGAAAACTTAGGCATTTGGTTTTCATTACGGTCTATTCCAAGATCATAAATAAGAAACCTGAGCTAGGAATCCCTCATTGACCATAAATTTTTGATTCTTTTTAGTGAATAGAATTCTACAGAAGGATCATGAGGGATGAAGAGCATGTCTTAGATAGTCACACCACTAATAAATAAGCTTAAGGTTGTTACCCACCAAATTTTTTCTAGTGGGGCTATATATGCAGGCACATGCATCCACTAATTCTAGATAGGGGTGTACCAATGACACCATGTATTGAACCAGTGTTGAAGACCACATCCTAAAATTGAGGGAGTCAAAATCCCTCTTCTAGATTCTCTTTAAATCATTCTAGTATGCACAACTTCCTGGAGGCCTTAGGGATTTTTCTTCAATTTAGGCTAATAGATTTCATCTAAAAAATCTAACACTAGTGAAGGGTCTCTCCAATTCCCCTTCTTCACAACCCTTGTGTTGGACGATTTAGTTTTCTTTGGCATAGGAACCAAAGCATATGAACTACGATTAAGGAAAGATTTGTGTGCCACTGCTTGCTCTTGACCAGTGCCATAAGTTCACTCAACTAAGTCTATGGTTTCTTTCTCTCTAGATTTATGATTTTTCCTTTACTGCTTGGTGACATGGACAATTGCTTGGGCACAATAGTCAGTTCTTATTTTCTTTTCTAATTTGAAAACACTTCACCAATTCCTTTTTTAGTCGAATGAATTTATAATCAATTTAGGCATAACTATGGTGTTGGCACCAAAGTCAATGATAGAATTATGTATCAACTTATCCCCTATAATGAGGGTTAAGAATAATGAGGTAGGTTTTGGCTTACTTACCTCTTCGTTCACTACCTTTTCTTTTGTGTTATGAATTCCACAATTCCTAAGGCCTGCAACTCTTTAACTAGCTCTTTTTCTTTCTCTTGATTATATTCTTGGACTGCATTGGACTATAGTGGTCTTTTATCCTCTCCCAAAGCCTCTCGCAACAAATATTTCTACTCTGAGATAGCCAAAATATCCCATAAAGAGACATGGGTCAGGGATTTATTCAATTGCTCTACCACATTGAGTGGTCCATGTATTGGGGCCTTTGGGTATTTTATTTTACTTAAGGTTGTCTCGCTCTACTTCTAGAACACTTGAAATTTTGTTGGTTGTCTCGAGGCTTTCTCGGGGTAAGGCTTGGGTTGTAGTATAATGGGTATATTCTCTCCAGTTAGCCTCCTTTTGGATCGAGTGTAATAATCTAATTGAACCTGAGGAGCCTCTAATGATGCCTCATTGGCGAACACCGCATCTTCTCTCTCCATTAAAAAAATAGTGCATGATTTGAAGCAATTTCTCCTTCTTTCTCAAGGGACATGCCTTCAACTTGTGCCACTAAGATGGAATTTTCCACCCTAGGGGACTAGTATCTATATGCATCAGTATCAGTAGTGATTCCTTGGTTTCATTGTTCTGAGACCCTCTATTGGAGATTATCCTTAGGGCAGTTTTGGGGCATGTGTGCATTGTTATAGGGGAAGCACCATGATTAGTTTCATTTGATAGGTTATTTTTCCAGACAACTAGTTCGCTATTATGATTGGGTGTTGTGACTTGTAATGGGTTTGGGACTAGGACTATCTGATTCAAAGGTTGAGTTTGATTATTTTCTCATGCTCCTCCTTAGTATTGGTCATGCTACCAATGAGGTGGAGGAAGCCGCATTAGTCTATAATATGCATACATTGAAGGGGGTGTAACAGAGGTACCGAGGGAATCTTCTAGGGATGAAGATGGTATCTCAAGGAATATAGGAATAGGTGGCTGCAGAGGGAGCTTTCCAACATCTATAAAGTTATTCTCGACTCCAATGGCCAAGTCATATGCATCTGGAAAGTTTTTCCCTCCCAACAATTGGATCATTATGACTATGTCAGAATTAAATGCCTTCAAGTAGAAAATAATAGCCATACCTATCAGTGGTCTAACTATCATGGGGATCCTTTGCCAAGTTTTGTGAAACATGGTGTTGAAATCTGTGATAACTTCTTGGGGAGCTCTCTTGATGGTCATCAATTGTTGGAGTAAGGAATATTGACTGCCTTTCTCTATAAACCAATCGAAGAAGCTATATTCAACTTGATCCCAGGTAGCAATTAAATTAGAAGGTAAGGATCTATACCAGTCATGAGATTTCCCTTTGAAAGATGCTACAAGCAACCTTAATGCCACACTTTGTTCCATTACATGATGAACTATGTACATGTCGGTGTCATCTTGAAAATGTTTCGCATGTGTCTTAAAATATTCTCCCGTGAACTTAGGGAGTGTCTTTAGAGAATTAACATGAATTGGGTCCCACACAACTGGAGGAACTCAAGGAATGAGTGAGATCTTGCTATTCCATGCTACGAAAGTTTTGGTGGCCATTGATATATGCACTTGCTACACTTGATCCTACACTTGCGCTTGTATTGCTTCACTTCCTACAACTCTCTATCAACCGAAAACTACTAACGGGGGTAAGAGTAATATTGGATTACACACTATGAATGATCTTTTGATGGGTATTTGGCTCATGAACCCGCTTATAATCTAGCTTGAAGTATTTTTGGTCCCATCGGGCATGCCAAAAAGGAACTGTTGACCTTAAATTTTATGCTTAAGAGGTATAGTTTTGGGAAGTATTGAGGGTGTAGGACGAAATTGCCATCCCCAAAACAACCTCTGGGATTTTAGAAGTCGACTCTTCATTTTAACTAATAGGGGGAGAAAAGGGGAGGAGATAAAATAAAATGCACACAAGTAACTTATTCTAAGGAAATGTGCCAAAACATGTTAATGGTGTTTCCCATCATATAGAATATTTTAATCTCAACTTTATGATAATTTATGTAAAAGTTTGAAAGAGTACTAACATGATCCAAAATTTTGTATATGTGAAACTGAAACTATAAAATATTGCTATAATAATAATAATCAACAACTACAATTTCTCAAAGAAAACATAGAGCCTAATTATATTTTAGACAAAGGAAATAGAATGCATAACAAAGGCCAATATAGCAAAAATTTATGCATTCAGTCTTTCTCATACAAAACTAACTGCTAAGATCTAAGAAATTACAAAGAAATAACTATTATCCTTCTAAGTCTTCGGTGATAAAAATGATGAACAACCCTCAAAATGATGCCACATAGGGCTTAAATAGAAAAACATCCCTTCCCCAACGAGAACCACAACAAATAAAATTCCCCCCACTCCTACGCCTACGAGTTTTTCCATCATGGTGATGAATGAAATGACCTGATTGGGAAATTATAAGCCACTCCCTAGTAGGGGGTGAAGATGCCATCTGTTCCTCCATGATCTCCCCTTAGAACCACCTGCAAGCCTCATTACTGTGAATCGATGATGGCCATTCATTCCCCAAGATGCATGTGGGCTTACCATGCATCGACCTCTGCCATTTTTCATAGTGGACCTACCAAGAGTCTCATCCAACTACACATCACATTATTTGTAGTGCTTAGGGACCTCTTTGGGCTGCGCTAGCTTGAAACATGGCTTGGGTGGAAGTGGGAGCTTGATAAACTATAAATGTTGCTTGATCTTTTTAGTTGGAACGTGAAGCCACAAAATAAAACCCGATAAGCATAGTCCCTAGATCAAGTAGTGGTTGCACAACCTTGACATGTGGCCTTCCTTCACGTAAAATTTGAACTCAAACATAAAAACCATGGCAACTTGAAAGAAAAGACATTATTTCAAATAATGCCTTGGAAAAGAACCCTTCACAAAATGAGGGTGTGGTCGAATAAGTCTATAGTAAGTTAAGAGTAGGTGTGAAAACCAAAGGAGAAAGGTGATATGGATCTTAGGCAGTCTAAGCTTAATAGTCAAGCTCTTGCAGTAAAATTATATTAGAGATGGTGCACTTTTCTGGAATGGCCTTAGGCACATATTCTTAACTACAAATACTTAGGAGGTGTTGCTAAGGTGGATATCCCACGAATGGAGGTCACAAGAAAGGGGTTTATGATTTGGAGCACTTTGAAAAGGGGTGTTTTCCTCATTAAGAATGGTCTTGTTTTAGATCATCCATAAAGGTATAGTGCCCTCTTCTAGATTGATTCTTCGGATGGGCATTTTCCTATCCTTTTCTCTCATCCTCATATTCAAGCTTTAAGTGAGTTTTTTGTTGCTATAGGTTGGTCCACTATGGGTTGTTTCAAATGCACTACCTCACTAAGGATCTCTTCAATTTCTCAATGGTGCCTTTTTTCCTTCTGACCAGAGGTGGATCCCAAGAGGATCAAAAGTATTTAGCATCTATTCTTGTTGAGAGGCATTGTAGTTCTTTAGAGGATAGGGATTTTATTGCTTGGGGTAATAAGTCTAAAAGGAAGTATTTGATGGCTCAAGGGTATGTTTCTTTGGAGATCCAGCAAGGAAATTAGAGAGTGTGTCATTGGTGGAAAATAATTTGGAGCAAGGCTGGTCTAAGTGCAATATGTTTATGTGGTTGTTCTATCAAAATAAATGCCTCTCTTGGGAGAATATTAAGAAATGGGTTTTATGCGATCTGCCACTTTTCTTTCTCTGTAGATGCAGTGAAGACTTTGGTGGAAGCTTTGGAAGATACCTTTAATGCAATATTCATCTTTGCATGACCTTTGGGAGAATTTGTACCCTCCTCTAGCCTTTGCTTCCTTTCTAGTGGCAACTTCTAGGATTTGGGTCCTTCCCTTATAATTTAGAAAATTTGGCTAGAGAGAAATCAACACATCTTCTAGGAGTGTTAGTTGGGGTTTCCTTAGATTTGGTATAAGTTAAAGAATATGCTTAAGGAAACTATTAAGGCTAGGTTTGATTTGGGGGAATCTTTGTCCTCAACAGATGAATGTACTACTATCCTACTAGAGCTCTCTCTACCCAATGATTCTTATGCAAGTCCAAGGTCTAGATAAAAGCCTTGAAGGAAGGTGGATAGGTCAGGTAAGTGGAGTCCTCCTTTGGTGGGACTCCTCAAAATTAACACTAATGGCTCTGCTCATGGTAACTTAGGTGTTGTTGGGATTGGTGGAGTCGAACATGATAGAAAGGGCTCTTCTAATTTTTTCTTCTCTATTCTCATGGGGGTGCAATATAATAATCAGATGGAAGCTTGGGCTATTCTTAAGGCTTTGGAGAAAGCCTGTGAGATGGGTTGGAAGAAGGTGGTTTATGAAACTAACTCTACGATTTTAGTTTCTTTGCTTAATAAGAGGGATTTTGATAACTCTTCTTAAAGATTGGTTGTGATAGCTAAAAAAATTCTCAATCTTGCCTTAAAATTTGATACTATTTAATTTGTTCACATTCCTAGGGAATGGAAAAAATTTGTTGATTATTTGGCTAAATGGTCCTCCGAGGGAATGGAAAAAATTTGTTGATTATTTGGCTAAATGGTCCTTCGAGGGAATGGGCAAGTGGTATGTTTCAAATTGGAGTCAATTAGATTAGCAAAAAGGTCATTTGTTGACTTAGACACTTCATGAGGATCACAATGTTTAGAGGCAAGTGGTTGGATTGGTTGGGTTCTCTTTGTTGGCCTTGAGTTCTATTGGCTTATCTATATGTTGGGTCTTTTTGTGTCTTTCTCTTTGGGACCTGCATCTAAGATTATTCTGATGGTCTGGAGTGTCTCAATTTCTTGATGTATTTGTTAGCTTTATTTGAATAAAATTTTCACCCCTCTTTGAATTGGTGCACATATCATTGATAAAGAAAGAGAGAGACAAAAAAAGGTTGTAGATTCAAATAGAAAAGTTATAGAAAGACCTAGCAAATGAGAAAGCAAAGAGGAAATAAATAGATAACAAGAGCAATGAAATATAAAAAAAAATTGCCTCTACATCTAAAAGAAAAGATGATGAAAAAACAAAGGTGGAAATGAAATGGAATGAACTCAAAGAAAGGTTAGATTAGACCATCAATAAATATGATGATGAAAAAGCCACTTCAAAAAATTTAAAACAAAACCTTGCGAAAGCCAATGCGTCAGTAAATAAATTACCAGTCAATCTAGACAAACAAAAATAAAAAGTAAAAAATTGGGAAAAAATATTAGAGGAACAAAGAAAAACCAATGAAATATTGATGGTACAATTGAGTGAAGCAAAAAATGAATTAAAGTCCTCTTAGAATAGATCAACTACAATTTATAGAAAAAATGATGGATATGAAACAAAAGATCTAAGAGGAAATAATGCAGAGGATTGATCATTTATGTGTGTAGACATGAAATTTTTTCTTAACACTTATCACACATCCTAAATGAAATTTTCTCATCATCGACATCATTATCACTAAATATAACTGCATTTTACATCGATTGCATCAAAAACCCTAAATTCCTCTATTAGTTGAATAATATTACATTATTTACTTAATTCAGTTTTTCATCAACTTTGACCAATTTATTTAATATAGTCCTAATCTAGCTTTATTCCTCCTGATTAATTGAATAACATCAATTATGTAATTATGTCGCTAATTCACTTTATTCCCCTAAGTCAATTAAATTATTAAAACATAATAATTTGACTATGCCACTTTTCCCTAAACTTGAATAATTAAATAAATTATTCAAAACATCATCCAAAATGTCAAATCAAACAAATGCAACTTTGTTACAAAATTCAAACATGATTTGCATGATCAACTCAAAAAGATTAATTAATTAAATCAATTAATTAATTATCCTCACCCACTTTTATGATTGAGTAAATTATGAACCACCGATTGCTCACTCTGATTGCTTGACTGATCCATCAATTTCCTGATAGATCAATCTATTCTTCAACCCTATAGATTATTCAATCTATTTCTTCAATTCCACTAAACAATCAAAATGATTTCTTCAATCACATTGATTATGTAATCAATTTGTACTGATTATTCCTATCTATTTCCTCTCAACATCTCTCGACTATCAATCAATATATTCTACTATGTGATCTTGAGCGTTTATTTCAAAACACAAATTCTATATAACAAACCTCTTTCCTCTCAAAAAAGCATCAGAGAATAAACATCATTTGCAAAATGAAGTAATTCCAAAACCTTAATCAAACTTTTGAAGCTTCAACACACATCTTCAATCAACAACACACTCACATTCTTCAAAGCTTTTTGTACGCAACAATGGAGACTTCGCATTGGTACAAACAACCCAACATTTTCGAACACATTTCGACACAGGATGGTAAAGCTAATTTTTTTTTGAATTCAATTGTTATTTTCCTTTCAATCTCATTCTTGAATTTGTAAATTTGTAGTTTCATTTTGTTAGTAATGGGCATGAATAATTAGCATTTTGTTGATTATATTAGTTTCTATTCACTCATTTTGATCTATCACATCTTCTGGATTTCCCCGTTACACATTCTGGCATGCCGTATGGGACCATGGTCCTTAGCACTAATCTTTTCATGAGCTAATTTTGAAGTTACAGGTTTTGGAAGCACACTGGGAAAATTTTCACACAAAAGCTACATGAATTTTGTGCACTTGATTTCACGTTTTTCGTGCACTTGACATTTTTTTGGGCGCTTCTGACCTTTTTTTACACTTTTACAAAAGTACAAAGACACACTTGAATTTTTGTTGCACTTCTGCTTAAAAACAGAGGGCACTTCTGACTTTTTCATGTGCTTTTGCTGTCTGACAAAGGCAACTTTTGAATTTTTTCTTTCACTTTTGCTCTGTCAAGTTTAATAGGTGCTAATTTATTTTATACAGGATTTGCAGAGGTATGACATGTGTGAAAAATTAACATGTTTATTGCAAAGAAGGAAAACGATCAAAGAATTTAAAGTTTTCAAAGATTTCATGGTTACAAAATGCTTTAACTTGGTGCATAAAAAGAACCCCACAAATGAACGCTTTCAATTGGTGCTCTAAAATTAATGTTTCAAAGCTTTCATAAGTTAGAAAATTCTTTAAATTGGTGCATAAAAAGAACCCCACGAATGGACGCTTTCAATTGGTGCTCTAAATTGAATGTTTCAAAGCTTTCATAAGCTAGAAAATTCTTTCAATTGGTGCATAAAAAATAACCCCACAAACAAACACTTTCAATTAGTGCTCTAAAAAAGGATGTTTTTCAAATCTTTGTAGAACAAACGATTCCTTTTTGGTGCTCTAAAAAATGTTTGATTTTTGTTGACCAACTCTTTCATTTTTGTTGACGAACGCACTATTTCTTTTTTTGACCATTAAGACAAGGTTTTAGAAGAAAACACTTTGGTTTGTGATTAAAAAGGAACAAATCAAATTATTTTCTTGCACATTGCAATATCTTTGTCTGAAATCTAGAATATTTCATTTTGGTGCACGTAAAAAGAACAAAATTGTTATCTTGTACACAACTTATTTCTTTTTTTTGTTGGATAGCACTACTCAAGGTGCTTAAAAAGAACGTTGCAATAAAGTGTATATTGTGTATTCTATGTTTGGAAAGATAGGCGTCTATCCTCTCCCCTCACACCTTTTGAAAATCTTGGGTGACAAAAAGCATCTTGAGTTTCACACATTATTTTCATTTCAAAGCACTACCTTTAGAGGGTCTGCCTTTTGAGACACATCCTGCATTGGAGAACTCAAAGGCGACCTAAGATGTACTTTTGTTTTGGTTCGCTATATAAATTATTGTGGGTGTGACAAAAGTTCATCACCCACCTGGTGTGGATGTTCTATACCGACAAATGTTTCCATCAGTATCCATGTGATATGTAATAACCCGCAATGGTTGGGAGGCCTCTTAATTGAGTGAATCGCCACATGCATAGACACCAGTTATCCTAAAACATGACTAAGAACCAGCTTCTGTAGAAGCCAACCCTTTTATCCAAAGCATTCTCTAAAGTGGTGCATTAGAAATTTGATTCTGATAAGTTACTTACCAAGATTGACTTATGGTTGAGCATAAAAAACTCTCCATTCGTTGCATGTAAAATCATCCCTTTAGGGCATGAGGTAAACCCATCTAGGAGGAAGTGTCTATCCCTAGGGTGTATATTGTCTTCATGAAATTTCCAAATCTATTTGGTTACTTTCAAAAATCAAACTTTGTGCTTGAATTAAAAATGAACACAACAAAACAAGCACTTAACATGGTTCTAAAATGACAAACCATTTTGACTTAGTGTGAGCCCTTTGAAAATAGCCATCTATTTGTACTCCTAAAGGATATCTTAAAACAATATATTTGAAGGTTTTTAGATATTTAGGTTCACATTTCAAGTTACATTAAGGGAAAATTAAACATTGGAAACTATAACTTTAGTATTTTTACCTCTATGAACTTTGAGCTTTCATGGAGGGAAATGTGCTTAAAGTATAGACATTTAGGTAACATAAGTTTTGATTATTGTGTTGCATGATATTACTTGCCAAATATTAGAACAGATCAAACAAAATCATCCAAAACTATAAAATATCATCCAAGCTATTGTCAAATATAGAAACTGGAAAACAAAATTGAACAGGGGTTGCTTTTTCTACTATTTCTACTGCACTTGACCAAAAATTGGTCGTACTTGCCAAAAGTAGCTCACCTTTTCTCTCTGTCTCATGACAACAACTAATGAAAAACTATTGCTTTTGACAAACTTAGCGCACTTGCTATAAAACTAGCCGCACTTGACATTTTTGGGCTGTAATTGACAATTTTTTTTGGCTACACTTGACCAAAAATGGGCCGCATTTTCCAAAATAGCTCCCTTTTGACTATGTAATTCACCAATTTGGGAAAAATACACATAAAGGCCACACTTAAAAAATATGCTCGCACTTTCTTTTCAAAACTTAGTACACTTAACAAAAACCTGGTCGTAGTTGAATTTTTCAGTCGCTTTTGCTTCAAAACTATCGCTTCTTCTTTGTTTCATGTTGAAAATTAGAAAAATGGTTTGAAATTGGTTACAAGATCCTTTTTGAAATGAAACAATTGAAAAACCAAGATACATCATATAGTCCTTCATCCATTTTCAAACACTCCATCCTACTTTTGGAAATCAAAATCAAAAGAAACAAACCTGGATTATTCCCTCACCCACACTATTAAGATATCAATAATTGGTTGAACCTCAAGGTTAGTTCAAGAAATATTTTTTGCAACATATCCTCTAGAAGAAGAAGTGAAATATTGATCCAAGTCTCTCATCATTTTGAGTTCCAAGAATAACATCATTCCGAAACATCGCTCAAACCTTAGGGTGTTGAGAATCACAACAACCATATCAAAACACCAATACTTTTACCTTATGACCATTTGATGTCTAGTTTCTCCAGTTTAATAACCAAACCTTACACTAGTTGTCATGCAACCAAAATTTGAGCTAATTGAACAAGAACTCAAGGGACATAATCAATAGTTTGAGGAGATTCATATTCAAAACAAAGGAAACACCAAACTAGTGGAGAAACACAACAAACATCCTATATACAGAGGAAGAGGAGATGTCACGGTCGAGAGACTCATATTACCACCTCCTACATGGCAATAGGTATTCGTCCTTCATGATCTCTAGAAATACCAAAATACTTAAACAAAAATCCATATTCTTCCTTTCAAAGAAGCATCATAGTCCAAATTTTATCAAGGGGCACATCTTGAAGTCTTATCGCAATCGAGACCTCTTGCTAAGAAATTTTTATACACACCTTTTAATAGGCAAACTGGATTTGCATACTAAATAGAAAATCACAAAAATAAACGTTATTTGATTTTCTTAAAACATAAAACCAAAAACAAAATCATTCCTTTCCATAGTTAGGAGTCATAAAACGTTCACAAAGGCTTTGCATTTGTTTATGACAATTACAAGATCACAACATAGAAAGAATATGGAAGAAAACAAAAGAAATGCTAGTGTAGCACCAAAAAACACCACAAACGATGAAAATGGCCCATGGGACTATAGGCCAAGTGACCTTGAAATACCCCAAAAGAGACCCATATTTAATGTAACAAAAAACCAATCACTTAGTGAGGAAGAATTGATCCATAGACAATAAGAAGCAATGGAGAGAGAAAACAAGAACCCAAGGAATATGATCGTAGAGGAGGTGGATAGTGAAGAGGAAATAAATGATGAAGAATTATTTCAACATTCTAACAATCCCAAAGTGATCAAATTGATGGAAAAAATCCTAAGGAAGGATCCAAACACTTACTTTTGCAAGTTAGCACAAAGTGGTGGTAAATTTCCAATAGACTTTAACGTGGAAGCTCTTAAAGATCCTCATCTCATTCCCTTAGGAGATAACTTAATCATGAGAGAAATACCTAAGCCATAAGAGATTCCAAATATGCCATCGATCTTCTCGAAAGACAATGATCAACCAGTGGAAAACCCTTTGTATAGAAATCCAACTCAAATCGAACAAGTGGCAGTGGCCCAACAATACCAAGGAGGTCCATCCCAATACGTACCACAAGGAAAAAATCTGCCAACTGGACAACACATGCCTCAAAAAACTTCGTACATTGAACCTTCCCAAAATATACAACATCAACAAGGGAAATTTCCACAACAATACCATCAACAAAGTGGGCCACATGGATGCCTTCCCAATTAATAGTACGAACAACAAGGTGTACCAAAGGGTACCCTTTCCCAATAACAAGGTGTACCACAGGGTACCCTTCCCAATTCATCCCATCAACAAGGTATCCCACCAACACACTATCAGGGTAGCATTCAAAATAATTCACCTCAACAACAAGGTGTACCACAAGGTATCCTTCCCAATTTGTCCCATCAATAAGGTATCACTCCAACACACTATTAGGGTAGCCTTCAAAATAGTTCGCCTCAACAACAAGGTGTACCATAGGGTACCCTTCCCAATTTTTCCCATCAACAAGGTATCCCGCCGACACATTATCAAGGTATCCTTCAGAATAGTTCACCTTAACAACAAGGTGTACCACATGGTACACTTCCCAATTTGTCCCATCAACAAGGTATTCCACCAATGCACTATCAAGGTAGCCTTCAAAATAGTTCACCTCAACAATAAGGTGTACCATAGGGTACCCTTCCCAATTTTTCCCATCAATAAGGTATCCTGGCAACACACTATCAGGGTAGCCTTCAAAATAATTCACCTCAACAACAAGGTGTACCATAGGGTACCCTTCCCAATTTGTCCCATCAACAAGGTATCCTGCTAATGCACTATTAGGGTAGCCTTCAAAACAGTTTGCCTCAACAACAAGGTGTACCACAAGGTACCCTTCCCAATTTGTCCCATCAACAAGGTATCCCACCAACACACTATTAGGGTAGCCTTCAAAATAGTTTGTCTCAAAAACAAAGTGTACCATAGGGTACCCTTCCCAATTTTTCCCATCAAGAAGGTATCCCGCCAACACACTATCAGGGTAGATTGCAAAAAAATTCACCTCAAAAATAAGGTGTACCATAGGGTACCCTTCCCAATTTTTCCCATCAACAAGGTATCCCGCCAACACACTATCATGGTAGCCTTCAAAATAGTTCACCTCAACAAGGTGTACCATAGGGTACCCTTCCTAATTTTTCCCATCAACAAGGTATCCCACCAACACACTATCAAGGTAGCCTTCAAAATAGTTCACCCCAACAACAAGGTGTGCCACAGGGTACCCTTTCTAATTCATCACATCAACAAGGTAACTCACCACTAGGGTAACATTCAGTACAACTCACCCCAACAACAAGGTGTACGACTAACACACTACTAAGGTACCCCTCCTCAACAAGAAGAAGGAGATAACTCTCCTTACATTCAACAAGGATTTAACCCTCCTTCCATCCAACAAGGAGTTAACCCTCCTTACATCCAAAAAGGAGCTAACCCTCCTTATGTTCAACAAGGAGATAAACCTCCTTACATTCAACAAGGAGCTAACCCTCCTTACATTCAACAAGGGGCTAACCCTCCATATACACAACAAGGACCTAACCCCCCTTTTACACAACAAGGATTTAACTCTCCTTCCACCTAACATGGTTACCAAGGTCTTGTACCTTTGCAATACCCAATCCATGACCAAAACATGATTTGGACAACAAAGTTACTACACGTAGGATCCATAAACAAATGTACAAAAAAAAGAGATGGAAATGAAATTACAGGGCACGAATCAAAGAATATTAGATATATAAATAGGGAAACCAAAGAAGACTTATACCCTTCAGGACATATGTCCATTTCCTTTTGATCGTTCCATTACTATGCTTCCTTTTTTGAAAAACTTTGAGATACCAAAGTTTGATAAATACAAAGGAAAAGGAGATCCAGTAGAACACATACAAGAATTTTTGGTAGCATGCATGGAAGTGAAAAATAATGACTCCTACTTAATGAGGCTCTTTCCATGTAGTCTTACTAGTCACGCCATGGAATGGTTCACCCATCTACCTCCAAGAATCAAAAGTTTTGATGAAACTACCAAATTCGTAAACCATTTCTCATTCAATATAGAACATGACATCACCATCATAGATCTATAAAATATTAAACAAAGTCAAGGAGAACCTTTTACCTCCTATCTATAGAGATAGAGACATAGAGCTAGTCGATGTAAGTGGCCGATTCTCGACAAGGAACTGGTAGACATATTTGTTTCAAATGTCCAAGTAGAGATAAATTATCAACTTACCATATTGTGTCTCACAAAATTTGAAGAGGCCATTGAGAAGGGACTGCACTAAAGGGCCCTCATAGTAAGAGGAGTGATTAAGCTAAACAACCCAAGAGATAATTCTTCCAATTCGAATGAAAATCCTAAGATTTGGGTCAAAAAAAAATGTTACAAAAAATGGGGTAGTTGATGCTAGAGTAGTGTGGAATGTGCAAAATCCTAATGTGCCTCAAAACAAACCTCAAGTGGTACAAACAAGCTATGCTCCAAATAGTGCACAAAACAATCAATTTACCTATCCCCAAAATAATCAAGTGGTCAACCAACCGACAAATTAGGGAGGGCAACAAAGGAAATACGATCAAACAAGAAGGAAGTTCACTACATTAGGATAGTCACTTGAGATGGTCATATGCAAACTAGTGCAACAAAACCTCATCAAGGTCAACGATTACAATAACTATGAGGATCCAAGCTTCAAAACACCATGGTACAATGAGAAGGATTTATGCGAGTTCCACAAAATCAAAAGACATACCACAAACAACTGCATGAGACTCAATCACATAATAAAAGATTTGATAGACAAAGGAGAAGTGGATGTCGAACATCATCTGGAAAAAAAATACCTCTAGATACACACAAATCTATCTTTGAACCATGCTAGGAATAATGACAAAGAAAAGGACCAAGACTATCACAATGCTAACTACAATTATGGTGAAACAATTTTGGGTACCCTTGTTGGAAAAACAAGGATAAAAAAATAAGAGGGGGGGGGGGGGTGAATCAGTTGTTACAGAATTTAAACTTATTTAACCTTTATCAACCTTTAATCTTAGATCTGATAATTAAGTGTGAAAGCATGAATCAACAACACATCAGAAACACATGAACACCAAGATTTTATATGTGGAAACCCTGTTAGGGGAAAACCACGGTGGATGTTAGTCCACAAGATTATACCCTGTTAGAAGTATAATGGAAAATGAATAAGGAATGCACATGCATTCAGGCACATTGCCTAGATCTCACTTCTCAGAAGGGAAGGCTCACTGCCTTACATAACACAATTAGATTAAATCCACCTGATGAGATTGAACTGAAAAATTAGCTTCTACAAAAGCCTGATGATAGTTCCGGTTAGGCACATAAACACTTCTTCACACTTCACTCAATCTTCTTCACACTATGCTCTAAAATCGAATGATCTGGTCTTTATTCACACATACACTTTGCATACATTCACTGAGCATACCTCACACACTTAAAAATGAAGAAACAATCACTCTTATATATCCGCTACATGAATTTACATCAACAACTCTGTCGGCCATAAATAAAGAATAAATGAATTACAAATTGTCAGCCCAATTCATGAAAAAATCTCAATGCGCACCAACCTAAGTTGGTCACAACATAATGAAGACCTAAATAAACATCGTCGAACATTCCAAACAATAAGAAATTAATCGATAAGGATCCGCAACACACTGCCACCATCATGTCAGCCAAGAACATGAAAAAATTGAATACACAAAGGAAAATATTTGATCACGAGCACACCGATCAATGTGGACATACCAAAATGATAGAGCACGATCTAGAAACATCACTGAACATCATAGTAACATACACAACAACTCAATTTACCATAATTGCATTTTATTCTTCCAAAAACACCTGCTACAGTAACAGAACAACTGTAGGAACTCAAAAACTCATAACTTTCTCCAATCTTGATGCATACCACTGAAACTTCTGGACAACATACTAGATAGGCTCAACAAAAAACCCTTTAATGTGTGACTACTGAATATCAACATACACAACTTTCCACCATTCTAATCATCACAGCTTCACAGACTGCCTACGACATATTTATTCTAATTTTATCAATATCCTCGACATATACAACCTTCAGAATCATCAATGCTAATAGTGTTGACATCAATGACAACCACATATCAAAAACACAACCACAACATCCAACAATCTCCCCCTTTGGCATTGATGGTAACACATGATGTGAAAAATACCATCAACACAACTAACTCTTCACATAGTACTCTTCTCCCCCTTTGTTCTGCACTTATCCCCCTTAGATTTTACAAGGTTTTTCACATTACACTTCTCCCCCTTTGACATCAATGAAAAAGGTACACAATCTCTGAACCACATATCATTTGGATCATCTGACTACCCCCCCTGAGTAACAGCCACCACAACATCAATCCAAAATAAGATCTCACTGTAAGTGCACAGATTGATGCAAAGATTTGCATCTTAGTTCAGATTAGGAGGGGAAATCACCCCTAACTTACCTCTGAGATACTCAAAAGTATCCTTACATAACAGTTTAGTAAAGATATCTACAATTTTCTCCTTAGTGGGCACATATTCCAATCTGACTTCTTTATCACTCACTTTATCTCTCAAAAATTGATACTTGATAGATATATGTTTTGTCTTTGAATGTAACACCAGATTCTTGGAAATGTTTATGGCACTTGAGTTATCACAAAATATAGCAATAGGCTCATTATACTCAATTTTGATATCTCTCAGCATTTGTTTCATCCATAATACTTGAGTGCAATTGTTTGCAGCAACAATATATTTTGCCTCAAAAATAGATAAGGAAATGGAATTATTCTTTTTTCTTAGCCAAGACACCAACCTCGTCCCCAAGAAGAATGCACAACCACTTGTACTTTTCCTATCATCCACATCTCCTGCCCAATCTGCATCTTTATTGAATCCAAGCTTCAACAAGTATTTATCCAGTCTAGCATATCAGGCTCTAGGGGCTTGTTTGAGTCCATACAATGCTTTCTTCAATCGGAAAACCATGTATTTTTCATCAGTCAATTGAAATCCATTCGGTTGCTCAATATAAGCTTCTTCTAATTCACCATTCAGGAATGCTGACTTCACATCCATTTGATAGACTTTGTAATTCTTGAAAGTAGCATAAGCAAGAAATAACCTTACAAATTCAATTCTAGCAACAAGAGAAAAGGTTTCTTCAAAATCAATACCTTCCATTTGTGAGTATCCTTTACATACCAATCTTTCTTTATTTCTGACCACCTCACCTTGTTCATTTAGCTTATTCTGAAAGACCCATTTGGTTCCAATCACATTTTTATCCCGAGGTCTGGGAAAAAAGAATCCATGTATCATTTTTCCCTATCTGCATTAGTTCTTCCTTCATTGCTTCCATCCAATACTCATCTTTACATGCTTCATTGACATTGATAGGTTCAGTCTTGAAAATAAGGTAATACTCTTCTGCAATTTTCCTTTTAGTCTGCACACCTTTGTTCTGATCTCCTATGATTTGATTTTCAGAATGATTTAGCTTTATATACCTTGGGACTTTGGGTTTCTCTTTGACTTCTGGTTCTTCTGTTCTCTCTTCTACACTTCCACTAGCTTCTTCTTCATGATTCTCTTGATTCACCAGAACAATTTGAACTTGATTATGTGTCTGCGCATTCTTTCCTTTATCTATACTATCTTGTTGATCATTTGAGTTATATCCACAATATCTGGATGATCTAATAGTTTCTTCATCAACTTTGAAATTTGCACTTTCAACCATTTTTTTCAATCTTCTATTGTAGCACTGGTAGGCTTTGCTCTTAGTAGAGTAACCCACAAAGATTTCTTCATCACTTCTAGCATCAAACTTGCCAATATCTTCATCTCTCTTGATATAACATCTACTTCCAAATATTTTGAAATATTTAACAGTAGGCTTATATCCAAACCGCAACTCAAAAGGAGTCTTACTAGAATTACCATTAACATTTTCTCGGTTGATAGTGTATACAATAGTGCTTATAACTTCTCTCTAGTAGATATGAGGAACATTACCTTCCAACATCATCATTCTAGCAACATCTAGAATTGTTTTGTTCTTCCTTTCAACAACTCTATTCTATTGAGGGGTTCGGGGAGCAGATAACTATCTTTTGATTCCATGCTCTTCACAAAATGAATTGAATTCTTGGGAAGTGAATTCACCACCTCTGTCTGATCTTAAGCATTTGACCTTCAAACCTGTCTCATTTTTTGCCAAAGCCTTGAAAAATTTGAAATTTTCTAGAGCTTCATGTTTTTCTCTCAAGAAAGCAACCCATATCATTCTAGAGTAATCATCAATAAGCAACATAAAGTACCTTTCTCCTTGTAGACTTTTGATTCTGGATGGACCACATAGATCAATATGAACCAACTCCAATACTCGATTTGAATGATGTTGTTTTCTCCTAAAAGAAATTCTTGTCTGCTTTCCCATTTGACATTCCTGGCATATAGTGTTAGTAGGTTTTACTTAGGTAAATCTTTGACTACTTGAGTGGAGCTTACTTTGATAATGTTATCAAAATTCACATGACATAGTCTCCTATGCCATAGCTAGATTACATCAACTTGAGCAATTAAACAACTTTCACTAGCAAAACTTAAGTGAAAAATGTTACCTCTTGTCTTTGTACCTGAAGCAATTACATTTACAGAGCTTCCCAATATCCTGCACTTTCCATCTTTGAACTGAAGATTATATCCCTTGTCTACCATCTATCCAACACTCAATAAATTATGCTTCAGTCCTTCAACATAAAGGACATCATCAGTATTGTATTTACCAACAAGAGAAATAGTGCCTCTGCCACAGATCACACTAGCATTGTTATCTCCAAATCTTACAACACCACTGTCATACTTTTCCAAGCTTAGAAACTTTCTTTTGTCACCAGTCATATGATGTGAGAATCTGCTATCAATCACCCACTCATTGTTTTCATCAATTCTGGCTGCAAGAGCTTTCTCAATATTCTGATTGTTGGCAGATTCAATGGACACCGTACCATTTTCCTTGATAGAAATGAATACCCATCCATTTTCATTTCCAGTTTCTTTATTAGATTCATCATTAGTAACACCTTCTTCAACATAATAACATTTCTTTTGAAATCTAGACTTGTCAGGTTTATACTTAGAAACTCTTTTAGGACACCTTGATGCAAAATGACCTATCTTACTGCAAGAGAAACATTTAATGGGAAACTTTCCTTTGTACTTATCATGTCCTTTGGATTCTCTTTTTACAATCAATGCTTCCAGCTCTTATAGCTCTCTTTCTTCATCTTCATTTTTTTTCATCTCATCTTCATACTTGAATGTCTTTCTATAACTTTCTCCCAGATCATATCATGTTGGCTTTTTATGGATACAATAGCTTTGAATGCAAATTCTGTCTTAGGAGTAGACTCACCAAATCCACTCAACTCAAAGGTAGCTAGTTTACCAATCAACATATCTCTTGTCACATTTGTTACTGTCCTAATCTCTTCAATAGCATGAGCTTTCATTTTATAAGAAGTAGGCACTGATCTAAGCACTTTACCCACAATCTCATCTTCATCCATGACTCCACCGACACATCTAATACCCATCACTAGTTCATTTACTTTCTGCATGAAAGCCACAATGTTTTCATCTCCACTCATCTTCAAATTCTCCCACTTGCCTTTTAGACTTGTTAGCTTAACAATCTTCACTTGAGCATCTCCTTCATACAATGTTTCCAATTTCTTCCAAATCTCATGTGTTGTCTTCAGATCTATCACATTTATCATCTCTGAATCTGTCAAAGCATTGAACAATGCTTCTATAGCCCTGATATTAGTTTCAACTTCTTTGATCTGATCAGGAATAGAGGGACCATTATGAGGAATATTATATCTTTTCTTTGTAATCTTCCAGAATGGTTCACCAATGCACTTCAAATGACACTCCATTCTAACCTTCCACAAAGAGTAATTTGTACCATCGAATCTGGGACTATCCTTCTTCTATGATGCCATCTCGAATCATCTCAAGCTATTAAAATTCTTTAGAGGAACTTGCTCTGATACCAATTGTTGGAAAAATAAGGAAAAAAAACTGAGAGCATGGGGTGAATTAGTTGTAACATAATTTAAACTTATTTAGCCTTTATCAACCTTTAATCTTAGATTTGATAATTAACAATGAAAGCATGAATCAACAACACATCAAAAACACATGAACACCAAGATTTTATACGTGGAAACCCTCTTAGGGGAAAAACCACAGTGGATGTTAGTCCACAAGATTATATCCTATTAGAAGTATAATGGAAAATGAATAAGGAATGCACATGCATTCAGACACACTACCTAGAGCTCACTACTCAGAAGGGAAGAATCACTTCCTTACATAACACAATCAGATTAAATCCATCTGATGAGGTTGAACTGAGAAATTATCTTCTACAAAAGCCTAATGACAGTTTCGGTTAGGCACATAAACACTTCTTCATACTTCGCTCAATCTTCTTCACACTTCGCTCAATATTCTTCACACTTCGCTCAATATTCTTCATACTCTGCTATGAAATCGAATGATCTAATCTTTATTGGCACATAAACTTCACATACATTCATCGAGCATACCTCACACATTTCAAAATGAAGAAACAATTGATCTTATATTTTCGCTACATGAATTTACATCAACAACTCCGTCGGCCATAAATAAAGAATAAATGAATTACAAACTGTCAGCCCAATTCATGAAAAAATCTCAATGCGCACCAACCTAAGTCGATCACAACATAATGGATACCTAAATCAACATCCTCGAACATGCTAAACGATAATAAATTAATCCATAAGGATTTGTAACATGCTGCCACCATCATGTCGGCCAAGAACATGAAAAACTCGAATACACAAAATAAAATCTTCGATCACGAGAACACCGATCAATGTGGACGTACCACAATGATAGAGCATGATCTAGAAACATCACTAAACGTCACTGTAACATACACAACAACTCAATTTACCATAATTGTATTTTCTTCTTCTAGAAACACTTGCTACAATAACAGAATAACAGTAGGAACTCAGAAACTCATAACTTTCTCCAATCTTGATGCATACCATTGAAACTTCTAGACAACATACTAGATAGGCTAAAAAGCAAACCCTTTAATGCACTACTGCTAAATATCAATGTACACAATTTTCCACCATTATGATCATCACAACTTCACAGACTGCCTGCAACATATTTATTCTAATTTTCTCAATATCCTCGACATATACAACCTTCAGAATCATCAATGCTAATAGTGTTGAAATCAATGACAACCACATATCAACAACACAACCACAACATCAAACAACCCTTTCTCAAGCAAATGACATTAGGGTAAATGTAGTGATTATTCGAGGTAGGGACACCGAATGTAACGTAACTACCCATTGAGGGAGAGTTACAATACATGGAGCCCCACCTAAGCCTATGGCTAAGTCATCAAATGACTATAATATTGTGGAACAATTGAAGAAGACTCTGACCTTGATCTCAATCCTAGAATTGCTAAAATTATCACCCGCACATAGGGAGATACTAGAAAAATCATTAGAAGCATTAGTCCTTAACAATTTTGACCTGGATCAGTTCCAAGCCATGCTTGGAAAAATCATGAAGAATCACCATTTAGTATTTTTTGAGAAAGACCTTCCATAGAAGTCCTTCCACAAACAGGCTCTCTACATAGAGGTTGGTGTCCACAAAAGCATGGTAAAACGAGTGTTGATAGATAATAGTGTAGGTTTAAATATTTGTACCTTGAAATTTATGAAATAGTTGGGGTATTTTGATGATGTGATAGACAAATCAAAGAGCATTACTATAAGGGCCTATGATGACCTTGAAAGGAATTCAGAAGGAATGGTCAAGCTACCAGTGTAGATAGGACTAGCCACAACAAAAACCACATGTTAGGCACTTGACCTTGAGTTACCTTATAACCTCCTCCTAGGATGGCCTTGGATTCATGCATCACAAGTGGTGCCTTCAACCTTTCACCAGTGTTTAAAGTTTCCTCATGAAGGAAAGGAGGTGAGATTGTATGTTGATCCAAAACCCCTCCACTTTTGTGCAAAATTGGAGGAGAAGTATAATAAAATCCAACGTATACCCATCAATGATAAAGCTTTTCATTCACTCTCATATGTTGACCCTTCAACACTACCATCAACCTCAAGTAAGCCAACATCAAGTGAGAAACCAAAAAATGAAACCAAGGTTCAAGTACTTTACAAAGGTAATGGAAATTATCATTTCAACCAAGAATTTTGTATTAGCATGCTTCCACCAACACCCAAGGTTTATGGGGGATCTAGGGAGATTAAATATGTTCAAACAATGAAAATGGTAGCCAAACCCCCATTTTCACCAAATGGGGAGATATGAAAGATGAAGAGAAATTCAAAGAAGACTTGTCGTCAATGATCTACAAGGAGGAATAAAAGGAACCAGAACAACCAAAATCCCTTTAAATCAATCCTAGTAGTAAAGGCTACCAGATAGCTAAAAAAATGGGATATAGTAGAATAGGTGGCCTTGGGCTACACAAACAAGGTAGATGTGAGCCTATCATAATGGAACAAAGAGAAAAATAGGGGACTAAGTTATGATTCAAAAGATGCGGTGACTCCAAAATCTAGATGTACCTCTTTTAAGAAATGAGCATCTTCTGCTAGTGTTAAGACATTGGATACTTACTATCAAATAGAGAATGATTTACCCATCAAGGACTTATTTGAAAGTTTTAACATAAGCATAGCCCCTATCCAACTTATCAAAACTATTCCTAACGACTGCTATTATTATGAAATAGACTCTAACGATTATGAATGGGGTTCTCCTTCCTTTTTCACCTCAATTGATGATGACCTAGACACCCAATGTGAAAATGATATTAGATTCATAATGACCATCTCAAAAACTTCAATGATATTTTCTGATACCGATGATAGCCTACCCCTTTCCTACCCATAATTAATATATTGGGACCAAAAAAAACATTCACCTATTCTAGATTAATTCCAAAATGATGAAGCAATCACATAGTTTATGGGACTTCAAATTGAAATCTGAGCAGGAGATCATAAAGCAGGGTTCATCATGGAACTCGAACAAGATGTGTACTTCAGTGGAGAGATTGTGTCTTCTAGTCACAAAAGAAAAATATAATATAAAGATAAAAATGAGATCCCCTAGGGAAAACCACAATGTGTCTCTATCGGATCCTAAAAAGAAGAAAATAAAGGATGAAGGTGAAAACCTCCTAGAGGCACCTGAGGATGGAGGATTCAATATCCATATATCTGAATATCAAGAGAGGTCAACAATCCTCATAGAAGAAGCAAAATCCATCAATGTTGGCACAATAGAGAACCCAAAGATCACATATCATGCAACTTCACTTGATCCTGATGAGAAAGCGAACTTCAAAACGTTCATTAATGATAGAAAGATAAAATTTGTATGGACCTATGTAGATATGCTTGGACTAGACCCAACACTAGTTGTACATCATTTGGCCGTAGTTCCAGGAGCTAAACCTATCAATTAGAAACTAAGGAAAATGCATCCCCAAATAGCACTGTTGGTAAAGGTGGAACTAAAGAAGTTACTAGATGTAGGTTTTATCTGTCTGATCGATTATCCATAATGGATATCAAATCTAGTACGAGTATGAAATCCCACTGGGGGCATAAGGATCTGTATGGACTTTCAAGACCTAAACAAAGCTTTCCCAAAAGACGACTTCCCTCTCCCAAGTATTGACATGATAGTGGATCTAACAATAAGACATGAGATGCTATCATTAATGGATGGTTTCTCTGGTTATAATCAGATAAAAATATCCCTTGATGATTAGCATAAAATGACATTCACTTGTGCTTGGGGGACCTTCTACTGGAATGCCATGCCATTTGGTCTAAAGAATGCAAGAGCGACCTATCAATGACTAATGATAAAAATATTCCATGATATGCTACACACAATCATGGAAGACTATGTGGATGACATTCTAGCAAAGTTTGTCAAAAGGGAAGATCACTTGACCAATCTTGCAAAGGTTTTTGATAGGCTAGAAAAGTATAACTTGAGACTCAACCCAAAAAAATGTGTGTTCAGAGTAACATTTAGAAAGCTACTAGGGTACATAGTGTCAAGAAGGGGCATTGCAGTATATCTTGTGAAAGTAAAGACCATACTAGAAATTCTCCAATAAAGACATTAAAGCAACTGAGAAGTCTCCAAGGGAAGCTACAATCTATCAGGCAATTCATCGCACAACTGGAAAAAAAATATCACCCTTTTACCTATCTCCTACACAAAGAAATCACATTCAAATAGGATGGGAGATGTGACCAAGCATTCCAGAAAGTCAAAGAATACCTACTTACTCCTTCGGTCTTGATTCCACCTATTTCAGACAAAGAAATGATACTCTATGTATCTGCAACACAAGTAGTGTTGGGAACTCTCCTAGTACAACAATATGATAATAACAAAGAATGAGTGGTTTACTACATTAGCCAAACACTAGTGGGCTACGAGTTGAACTACTCACCCATAGAAAGAGTGTATCTCTTTGCCATATTTGGAACACAAAAGTTGAGACACTATATCTTAAACAGAAAAGTAAAGTTGATTTCAAAGGTAGACCCACTAAAATACCTATTAGAAAAAGTAGCTCTAATAGGAAGAATTGCTAAATGGGTAATGATTCTGAGTGAATTCGACATAGAGTATGTAGATAGGAGAGCCATCAAGGGAAAAATCACAGTGGACCAACTAGAAGAAGCACCGATGGAGGATCATAAGCCTCTCATAGTAGACTTCTTGAATTCAAGAGTATATTACTGACATAACAGACATGCCATTGGACTCTATATTTTGATGGGTCCCATACTCAACATGGCTCTAGAGCAGGTATCCTATTACTCACACCATAGGGAGATAGTATACCCAAGGCATATAATTTTTTGTTTCATGCACAAACAATATCTCAAAGGATGAAGCACAAATCACACAACTCAAGATGGCTATCTAATGGAGAATAAAAGAATTGTAGGTCTTCGAATACTCTCAACTAGTGATTAGACAAGTGAATGATGAGTACAAAACAAAAGATGATAAGCTAATACCATATAAAAGAATGGTAGATAGCTTCAAGGAATATTTTGTCACAATAACCTTTGAACATATTGTTTAGATCAACAAAAGAGCAACTGATGCCATGGCAACACTAGGTTCGCTTCTTGATATTCTATAGAATATTCCTAAATATGAGCTCCTTGCAGAACAATTTCTCATACTAGCATTCAACATCCCAGAATCAGAACTAGTGTGTGTTGTTGTTGGACCTAATTCACCATGGTACCAAGACACATTTGATTACATCTAGCATGGTATCATACCACTTGACTTGACTACATCCCAAAAGAAGACCTTCACCCATAGGACTTCCCGATTTATGATGTTAGGAGATACCTTATATCATCAAATTTTAGATGGTATGTTACTCTGATGTCTTAACAAAAAATAAGCACAAACTGCCTTACAAGAGGTACACGAAGGTGTTTGTGGGTCCCACTCTAGTAGACCTAACCTAGTCCTAAAGTTGTTGAGAACAAGGTATTATTGGCCCTCCATGGAACAAGATTATATTCAGTATTCTTGAAAATATCGTCAATGCTAGTAGCACAATGACCTTGTTCATGCACCAGCATAGGAGTTGAGACCTAACACCACACCATGGCCTTTTTCACAATGGGGATTAGACTTGGTAGGCAAGATTTCTCCTATTTCCTCTAATAGGCATAAATTTATCAATACTGTAACTGAATACTTCACTAAATGGATAAAAGCGATTCCATTAACCTATATCACCGAAAAACAACTATCAAAGTTCATTTTGAATTATCTAATTTGTAGTATGAAATTCCTCAAACAATCATAACAAACAATGGAACCCCATTCAAGAATGAAGACGTCAAAGAACTTTGTTCCAAGTTCTCTATCCATCATAGATTCTTAATTCCCTACTACCCCCAAGGAAATGGTCAGGTTGAAGCATCTAACAAAACCATCTTGAAAATACTAAAGAAGACTGTTAATGATGTCAGTCGTGATTGGAATTTGTAATTGAACCCAACTCTATGGGCTTATTGAACCAGTATCCAAACACCTACAGGTGCTACACCTTTCTCCTTGGTCTAGGGATTAGAAGCTATATTACCTATCAAAGCCGAAATCCCCTCATTGAGAATCTTGCTAAAAGGCATGGTCAACAATGAAGAGTATTGGGTATCCAAATTAAATGAGTTGGAACTCCTAGACGAAAGGCGTTTGAGCACGTTAAACCAACTTCAGGTTTATTAGAATTAGCTCAAATGAAGGTATGATAAAAGATCAAAGACATAAATTTTTAGGTTGGTGACTTGGTACTCAAAGAGAATCAGAAGATACAACTAAATAAAGACGGAAAAGGTAAGTTTGAACTCAACTGGTTAGGCCCATTCATCATCACAACAAGCTATGACTTTGGAGCTTACCAATTGGCTACTCCTGAAGGAGAACCCTTGGCTGAATTGCTAAACAATAGCCACCTCAAGAAGTTCTATACTTGAAGCATGTCAGAATACCCCAGACAAAAGAGTAAAAATCCAAAAAAATTAAAAAGATAAAAAAGATAAAAAAGAAAAAAAATCAAAAAGCAAGAAAACAATAAAGAAAAATAAAACTTTTTTTAAGTGAAAACCACTTTGTGGTGCTTCTAGAATAGGTACTATAGTGAAAACTTGGCAAATAGGCGCTATGTTTGAATAAGAACTGCATCATTATCTATCAGCATTATCCAAAGAATCCACCCATTCATACCATAATAAAGAAAGTATCCAACCATGGCTCATTATTGATTTAGGAAAGTAGTCTTGTCTTGAACTAGGGACAACTTCCCAAAGTTGGTCATGGATTAGATCTTTGTGCATCCTATCATTGTCAAAACTAAAAAAATAAAAAAAACATATAGAAAACAACAAAATAAAAAATAGCTAGAAACCAACAAAATCAAAACAACTTTGGGTTATTCCTTCAATCAAAATTTTCTTGAACCTCACAGCTAGTTCAAGTAGATTTCCCGCAACATATCCTCTAGAAAACAAAAGTGGAATATCAATCCACGGTATCAATGCTGTTTGAAATTCCAAAAAAACATGTTATGCTTTGAGTCAAAATGGTCGAACTACATGTACAACGTAGGCAATGCTTATAAGATCCCAAGGCCTTAGGTTAGTCCCCTTAAGTGTTTAACATGCTTTATTTCATCTGAGTCAAAATGAAAAAATCCAAAAACATTCACAAAACGACAAAATCCAAAAACATTCAAAAAATAAAGAAGACCAAAAAATGTTCTTATCCAACCAAGAAAACTACGAGCCTCTGTGTGTATAATGTAGGCAAGGATTATTATCCCCAAGGCCTTAGGTTAGTCCCCTTAGGTATTTATCATGCTTTCTTTAAACATTAACAAAATTGAAAATCTAAAAAACATTCACAAAAATTCAAAATCCAAAAACATTCAAAAAATAGAAAAGATCAAACCAAGCAAACTACAAGCCTTTTCATGTACAACATAGGTAGGGATTATATTTGATGAGCCCTCGAGGCCCTAGGTTAGTCGCATGAAAACAACAAAAACATCATCATAAAAAATAAAATAAATAAAAAAGGTCCTAACTCCACTATCACAATTTGAAATAAAAAATTTCATCCATAATAAACAAATCATCATCTTCACCCTTTGACAAACCAAACAAACAAACCAAGTAAACATCAAAAGCTAGAACTATCAAGCAAACAATCATGAAGCTTTGATTACAAACAAACGAAAATAATGACAAAGTATTAATTACCTATCTTTTGACAATTCACCAACAACATCCTGAGATATGCCTTAATGGATCCGTTCGTACGATACACATGATCAACACCAAATAATAGCCCCAAACCAAACATATATGGCAAGTGATACTGCAACTTTGTTTTTATCTTTTTATAGTCTTATCTTTATGATTTATTTTATTGACTCATTCCTAGGGTCTCTCGAGGATGTCCATAAGGATTTAGAGAAGAAGGAATAGGGGAAATTGAGTGTCATTTAAGTTTGTTGTTTGAAAGATGTTTTTGTGATACTACAACGATGAATACTTGCTTTATTAAGTGTATGGAAGTTGTTTTGAGACAATCTGTGTAGCAATTGCATGTTAGGTATTTCATACCTCTTTGTGTAACTGGTCTGAAAAGTTCTAACACAACCCAACCATATATTTTAAACAAAGTTTATGTACGTCGAGTATGAGCAAGACTATTCTTTGTATGTTGAGTCAAAGTGCACACAATGAATACAAATTCACCTTGATTATCAATACCTTGGTGCATCATATCTGTTTGCTACATCAAAAAAGGATTGTTAAAAATGTGAAGTCTCCAAGCAAAGCAAAAGAAACTCATCAATAACTAACAACATCAAATTTCTATCCGTCATCAAATATTTCTTCTAACTAACATCCATCCTGCATCACAATATCATTATTACCACATCCATCCTGCATCCACAATGTCATCAATACATATCATGATGATAATAAAGCAATGAAAACATCATGTACCATGTATAAGGCATACATCCATCATATATCAACATCAATAAAATATCATATGAAATAAAATATGATCAATCCATCCATCCACATCATGTGCATACATCAAAAAAGCACAAAAACATGTATAAACATACATCAACATACATCGTCATCCATAATCATCACCATAACACATAATGAAGTTGAATCAAAGCATGTATATCTCATACATATCATCATCAAAAAATGAGAATGTCATGGTACATCATCATAATGAAACATATGTGATAAGATAATACAAAAATATACATATATACGAGGCCTTAGCTAGGTCGATGAATATATATACAAAATCATGTCTACAATATACTCAAAACTCATAGCAATGCTAGGCTCACCAAACCGCAGTCATCATTGCACTCTAGGAACAAAGGCATCATATTATGTCTAATAATATGTCACCCTCTGTAGTAAATGATCTCGATTATCCTAGATACTATCACGCTCTGCCCTAAGGCTCTACCTCTCAGTGGTAACAACTTGCAACTATGTCTCAACAACTAAACAACGCCCAATATCAATGTCTCTCTACCCTAAGGCCATCTTTCTCTTGTCGAGCTATGTCTCGCTTTGCAATGAGTGTAACAACCCGCAACTTCATGGCCTGTCATCACACTACCTCTGCATCTCTCATAGCTATCATTTGGGCTAACTATACACCTCCATCTCTAGGTGGTGGAGGAGGATTGATGCCCTGTCCTTGATCCTGCTACATCAGATCACCCTATGCATCATCTTGCCTCACCCTAACAAGCTGCTCAACAATGATCTCGACACATTGTATCTCTCCTCAATGACCTATAATGCCTGACCTACCCACTACAGGAACACCAACATGATTTGTAAATCTCAAGGGAAGGTGATGTGCCCACCACTGTTCAAAATTGGGAGTAGTACCAGGATCTGCTAGACCCACTAGCCAACCCCACCCGAATGGGGAAAAATCTTTGAAATCAACAATAGCAACATCACGATCAGCCTAAAGACCCCATACACAAACCTCTCTAGTGGTCCAACCAAAATGAGCCTCATAGGCATATAGAAATTGGCCCTATCTCTCTCCAAACTGCCTGCAAACCATGTCAGGTAGATATCTCTCTAATAAAGAGCACACAGGACCAATCAACCATCTAGCCTATCTGTAATATACCAACTGCTCTTGATCATTAGGCCATGCCTCACAATCCATGTATGGTCTCCATACAAAACCTGACATATCATAAAAAATGTGATGCCAATAGGGAAGTTGTCTAGGCGAGGTATAGTGAAGGAAATATCCATAATGATAAAATATGGATCCCCAATAGTACAATCCAATATCCCATCGATTTGAGCAACTGGGATGTGCTCCTAGGACCATACATGTATAAGAGAGACACCATTAAAAATAGACCTCCCTCCATGATACACAAACTTGTGCATATCTCTGTATAGGTGCACGAGGAGACATAGACCCAAGCATATCTAGTATTGTGCTTGAACATCTACTCGATGGATATACCCCATCCCATAGGAAATTGTTGACCTCACCTATAAGGAATGAAGAGCCCCATAACCAAACCACAGAGAACAAGTGAAACAAGATCGACACTACCAACAAAATTTGATAAGTCTATCTCTGACTGGTGAACCTCTAGACGTCTCACACCAAGAACATGGCGTATAGCACGGGTACCTCGTCGAATAGAATATGTAACAAGCTCTCCATGAATGGGTATATGGAGGATCCTCCACACATCCTCAAGGGTGATGGTGGCCTCCCTAGTAGGTAAATGAAATGATGAGGTCTCTGAGTGCCACCTCTTTGCTAGAGCGGTCATCATAGCTCTATGACATCTGATGGTAGGCATATAGCAGATAGGCTGCAACCCGACAACATCTAAAATATCTCACTCTATCTCTTGAAAACCAACGATCAAATCAAACAACTCTCGAGGTCATCGCTCCCTTGACTGAAGCGGATTAAGAACCACCTACAACCATTCAAGCCACAAAGTTAAGGATTTACTATGAAAACACAAAACAAACCTATAATGATGAACAAATGGACTTAAAACTACAAAATAGCCAGAAGTGAAACTTTTGTGTCAAAAGAGAACTTTTTTCTCAAAAGCATTAAATTCAAGCGAAAGTGAGGAATTTGTTGTCAAAAGCGAACAATTAGGGAAATAGCGAAAAATTCAAAAGTGTAAGTTTAGAGCAAAAGCAATTTTTTACCACTAGAGCAAGCCAAAGGAAGATAAAAGGTCAAAAGTGCAAAAATCGGGCAAAGGCAAAAATAAAATGTGCAAATTTAGATCAAATGTGCAAGTCTCGAGTAGATACGCGAGGAAAAATCACAAGCGATCTATTCATAAAGATCAAAAGCACTAAAACCGATGCAAAAGCACAAAATTCCAAAACCTAGCGCTATCCCCTACTTTATCTTTGTGCATTAATTACACAAACATGAAAAGATGAGAACGAGAAATGAAAAGCTACATATTGGGGCACCGATGCCTGCAGGTCGTCCAAACTCGTGAACCACATCTGCAACATGTGGGGCTCCCCAAATCCTCACCATAACTCCTTGACAATTGAAAAAATAAGAAATCCAAAGGCAAGAATTCTTTATAGGCTCAAAGTGCAAATGAGATAATTTGAACCCTAATTACCTATTTTAACCCCCCAAAACCCTAAATTTTACTTAGGAAACCTTCCTAGGTTAAAATTAAGACCTCCCGAGAATAAATGAATTATCAACGAAATACCTATATGCTTATTTTTTTGTCTTCTACACATCGAAACTGAAATAAGATAGTGTCGTGAGCCTGACCTCAAAATTGAAATTTTCGTCCAACTTCTCGAGGGGGCAGCCCAAATTCCTACCATCATTCCGCTAACCACCGGGGTATAGTGGGGCATACAAAAATTTTCAAATCTTGATCTTAACATCAAAATCTTTGAAACAAAGCAACCGGTACTTTGTCTCAAAGAGGGGAAAAATGTAGACATGAAAAATTGACTTAACACTTATCCCACATCCTAAATGGCATTTTCTCATCATCAACAAGTGGGGCATACAATTTTTTTCCAATCTTGATCTTAACATCAAAATCTTTGAAACAAAGCAACCTGTACTTTATCTCAAAGAGGGGCAAGATGTAGACATGAAAAATTGACTTAACACTTACCACACATCCTAAATGACATTTTCTCATCATCAACATCATTATCATTTAATATCACTGCATTTTACATCAATTGCATAAAAAACCCTAAATTCGTCTATTAATTAAATAATATTACATTATTTAATTAATTCACTTTTTCATCAAATTTGACCAATTAAATAAATTTAATTTATTTAATATAGTCCTAATCTATCTTTATTCCTCCTGATTAATTAAATAACATCAATTATTTAATTATGTCGCTAATTCACTTTATTCCCCTAAGTAAATTAACTTATTAAAACATAATAATTTAACTGTCACTTTCCCCTAAACTTGAATAATTAAATAAATTATTCAAAACATCATCCAAAAGGTCAAATCAAACAAATGCAACTTTCTTTACAAAAGTCAAACATGATTTGCACGATCAACTCAAAAATATAATTAAATCAATTAATTAATTATCTTCACCCACTTTAATGATTGAGTAAATTACGAACCTCTGATTGTTCACTTTGATTTCCTCACTAATCCATCAATTTATTGATAGATCAATCTATTCTTCAATCCCACAGATTATTCAATTCATTTCTTCAATCTCACTGAATATTCAAAATGGTTTCTTCAATCACACTGATTATGTAATCAAATTGCATTGATTATTCCTGTCTATTTCCTCTCAACATCTCTCGACCATCGATCGAGATATTCTACTATGTGATCTTGAGCGTTCATTTTGAAACAAAAATTCTATATAACAAACCTCTTTCCTCTAAAAAAATGATTGAAGAATAAACATCATTTGCACAACGAAGTAATGCCAAAACCTTAATTAAACTTTTGAAGCTTCGACACACATCTTTGATCAACAACACACACAAGTTCTTCAAAAAAAATTGTACTCAACAATGGAGACTTTGCATTGATACAAACAACCCAATTTCTTCACGAACACACTCCAAAAAAAGATGGTAAAGCTACTTTGTTTTTGAATTCAATTGTTATTGTTCTTTCAATCTCGTTCTTGAATTCCTAAATTTTTAGTTTCATTTTGTGAGTAATAGGCATGAATCATTAGCATTTTGTTTATTATATTACTTTCTATTCACTCATTTTGATCTATCACGTCTTCTCGATTTCCCCCTTACACAATGTGAATTGTTTCAATTGATTGATTATTTGACAGTACATAATAGGAAGCTCAAAAATGTGTATTTGACAACATAAACGTGAATTCAAGAGAGAAAATTACAAATCAAAATTTTCAAACACTCTACAAAGCCAATGAAAATGAATTGACATCCAAAGGAATTCATGATTAGATTGATACCTCAATAAAGGTATCATATATAATTCAAAAGTGTTTGAAACTACATGAAATAGAGAAATTTCTAGATCAGGATACCAAAAAGATGAATCTACATAAAAATGCAGAGAATTTAGCAGATCTTGGTTTGCCCTTGGCTTTTGACACAACATAGTGATTCATTGGAAAGGATTCTTTTAGAAAGATAATGGAGGATATGTAGTGATTTGGACTAGTTTTCTCAAAACCCAAATGAGTTAAATTTTTTGGATTTCATCAAACCACTAATAAGCTTGAATGCAAACTTAATTGAAGAATTCAAGTCAAGTTCCAATTTCAATTATGAATTGTTAAAAAAAATTTCAAGTCAGATATCATCAGTTAGAAAAAATTCACTTCCATCAAATGGATAGTGGAGCATGCTACAAAAGTTGATAGAATGATTTTCAATAATATGAGTTTCTAACTCAACTCTGTATAGAGTTATTTTTTATTAGGATTTTCCATTGCCTCTATGTATTCCTTCATTTGAAAATCAATAAAAATCTCAAATTCATTTATGTGTTCAAATAATTTGTATTATTTATTTCCTCAATTCAAAAAAAATCTGCTTTCTACTTCTAGATACACATTATACTAATGTTGTATATGCTACTCTTGTTATTCAACATTGAGTTGGATCATTGAGTTCATGTAAAAATTATCAGTATGCTAATTAAAATATGAAATTATTAATAATATGTTAATTAATAAATGAAAATTGATAAATGTAACTAATTAAACAATTTGAAAACAATGTTTAAAATTTAGATTCTACATTGGAATAGTGAAAAATAGTAGTACATTAATTTATTCAATTTGATTCATGGAATACAATATAGAATACAGACAATTAAAGTTTGGAATATGATTCATGAAATTCAATATAAATACCTAGTAACTACCAAATCCCTTGCATTTTCCAATTCACCTCCCGATCCTCACTCTAACGATGAGATTGAGAGTCATCTTGAATCTGAGTTTGATCTTCATTTTCTTTGCCCTGCATACATTTGATTAACTGGATCTCAACATTCATTGTGCCACTGTCATTTGTGCCACTACCACTAAGGTTTGAAGTGTTTCATAACGCTCTTCTTTCACATATGGACTTCCATATTGTGAGTACCTTTATGAAAGGAAAACTTCAGATATTGTACCTAGTTGTATACATCCTCAAGAAATTTTTCAAATTCTTGTCTAGTTTATTTCTTATATTTGATTTCAAAAACGCTAATGCACTAAAAACTATCTCATCCTTCATTGACCCTGATATCATGGTTTGACATAAATCAACAAGTTTGAAATATTTTGATATTGAATCGATAATATTTCACTCTGACCTCAAGTTTCCCAAAGCCTTGTTATTGATCTCACTTTCATGGGATTCTCCAAGGATTCAAAATTTTCAATCATAGTTGTTGGAAAATGACCAGATTTCTTTACAAGATTAGTTTCACTTATAATTCCTTCTATTTTTTGTCCA
Source organism: Sequoiadendron giganteum (assembly GCA_007115665.2). Lineage (NCBI taxonomy): Eukaryota > Viridiplantae > Streptophyta > Pinopsida > Cupressales > Cupressaceae > Sequoiadendron > Sequoiadendron giganteum. Next base: position 402,542,100 of record CM021109.1, read on the forward strand.
TTGAATTCTTAAATTTTTGAAAAATATTTGGCCAAGGTAGTTACCCTCCTATGATAATTGTTTGGTAGATGGTGGACTCAAAATTAAGGACGCACAATAGACATGGATTCAAGCATTTCATCTTGAGGCAATCATTTTATAATATCTAAGGAAAGAGAATTTGCAATACCTTTTAAAGTAGTACTTACAAAATTAATAATGTCATTCAAAGTTTCCTTTGTAACAGTTACTTCTCTGGTAGAGAACTTGATCATCATACAATAGTGCATTGGTATCTCAAATCCATGTACAAAGACACATAACTCCCTGATTGCATTAAACTATAAAAAAATATCTATTCAAATGTGTAATTAATTGATAGCTTCTAAATTTTGGTCTTCCAATTCCAAATGGATAATCTTATAGATATAGATTATCGAGGGTCATGCATGTCATTTTACGTAGTTTACTATATTCTAAAATATACATAGTTTTTTCTTGGGATTTTTTCACAATATTGTTCATTTCCTCTAACATGGGGAGACAAATAGATAAATTTAAGAGTGTCTCTATATCGCTTAACCTATGTAAGAGGCTAGGAGATTTGTTTGTTGTGTGGTGATGTTTGTGCATTACTCCAATCAAAGATTGATATTATGAAAAAACTTGTTACACTGGTCCATGCAAGGAGATCCATCTAGTATCAATATCCTTAAGAAGCTTGTTTCTTATGGTTATTCCCTTAAAAAAAATTCCACAAATCATTTAGGACTTCGGTTGAAGTATGTGTAGAGCTTCCAGACTAGATTTACAACTTTTGATACTGAAGGAAACTTGCTTACAATTTTAAATGCTAAATTCATTTTGTGGACCATGCAAAACATTCCAGTTATGTATGGTGAATAAGTAGTTTGTAAATTTACGCAAAGACCATTCCTATGAATTTTCATTACTAAAGCTCCATCAACTCCTCTACACACCAATTTTTTGGCAATTGGGAAGTCATTCATACCTCCAATTTCATTCAAATATTTCTTAAATAGCTCAAATAGATTTTGTAATGTCAAAATCTCCATTTTATAAACACAGAGTAGATGAGGTTCATGGACATTTTTGTGTACAATATACAAATACATACATACCCAATAAGTATTATCTACTGCAATAACTTCATCTAAAGATAATGCAATAAAGGTTGACTCTTTTATTTTTTTCTATAAATCTTGTTTTTCCACCTCAACAAGGCAACTTGCCCATTCCCATCCATAGTTTATTGACCAATGTGTTCTAAGAAAGTTATGAACACCCAAAAAAATAATAAATTATTATATTTTGGGTAGTATTTCATAGGACACCCTTTGGTCAAAATATGAAAAACAACACTCAATAGAACATTTTTTTTCTAGTTGTGCTCCTACCATTATATTTCCAAATTGAGATAGAATTGAACCTCCAAATTTAGCAAGCTTCACCTTCCTTTGCATATGATTATAATATTCTAGGGAATGCTTAACATGAAGACATCCTTCCTTTGACTTCTATCTTAATGTTTTTCCTTTTCGTCTATGATTTGTTTTTCATCAAATTTACCAATACGATTTTCTATAGTGTCAAGTTTTAGCTACAACTCCTTGTCCCTTTTATATTTCCAAATACAAATCTTACACTTGCATTCTATTGGAGGTTCATATTTTTTACATTCTCCATTGGTTCAATGAATGGGTACTTTGACACCTAATCAATATGAAAAATCCTTGTCATATCCCACTTGTGACCTATTTTTTATTTGGCTTTTCTTTTCCCCTTGCAACAATATCATATACAATGTTGACATTGTCATCCAAGTCAATTAACTCATTCAGGATACCTTGGGTATCCCTTGGAAAATATTCTGCAACATTGTCATCTTGATTCGACTCAATTAACTCATTTTGATATTCCTCTGAGGTATTGCCTTCTTTGTTAATATTTGGTGCAAGTATTGATGATGTAGCTCCATCTTGATCTAATGGACTAGAAACATTGGCAAATAATGAAATTATAGTAACTCTACGTTTTGTACATTTCGATGGCCTCCCTTCACCACCTTGAGGACTCTTAATCTTTTTCTTTCTTGACATCTCTCACAAAATAAAATATTAAAAAAATGTCTTCTTGTTTAAGAAGAAATCATAGAATATAGATCATTGGATCCTATATGTATCCCATTCCCTACTCAATTTCATCTGTAAGAATGAAGAAAACATAGAAAAGAGATAAATAATCTTATCACTATGAATAAATGATCATTTACCTTTAGGTTTTCACTCACTTTGTATTCACTAATGTAGCAATGCTTGTAGTTGTAACTTTCCTATGATCCGAATAAAGAGCTCACAAGTTCAGGACTGAACAAAATGTGTAAAAATAAATCAGAGTTTCAATTGTATTTATATCAATCCATACTTGGAAAATTTTATAAGATTTTTAAATGGTATAGTAAAAATCTGTTGAATATTGTGTGATTATACAACGATGCATTTAAATCTTGGGCAGACCAAACCTTGACAAAACACATACATTGTAATTTCAAGGTGATTATGGACCTATAATTAACATGGAGTTATCACAGTATTGGTGAAATGGGTCCTCATATGCAATTATTTTTTAATGTTATTGGAAAAATGGATGCTCACATACAATGAACATTTAATGTTGTTGGTGAAATGTGTTCTAATACACAATGTCATTTTAATAGTATTGGTGAATATGTGGGTGATTTAATACATGCTTCCAAAATTCCAAGCAAAAATATTAATTGGACCATTGGAACATGTAGTTTGTTATGGTGAAATTATTAATTTCATATGCCTCAAAATAAATTGATGGTGAATTGAAATGCATTGGACCAATAATTTGTAAAATCTGGGTGATTTTCCTACCCCGTTGGTTGCAATATATTCAATAATATTGAATTGGCCGATATGAACTATTTGCTAATGGGTGAAGATTTTCCACTAAAATAATCCCTATTGATGATTAGTATATGGGATATCCATTCTAGTTTTATAGATCATGTAAATCCTAAATTTTCTTGAAACTCCGTAATATCAAACTAGTTGGGTCTTTACTCAATGATAAACCCACAATAGAGTTTCCTTAAAACATATAGTGGATCCCCTTGGATCTTTCAAGGTTAGTTAAAATCCATCCAAAATCAATTCTAAAACTTTCTTTATGATGTTGGGATCACACATAAGTGTATAGAAAGTTTCTATAATTTTAAAGGAAGAAGTGGTTTAAAGTTTTTATCAATAAAAAGGGAATAAATATTGTCCCTGTAAATAATTTTTTGTTAAAATCATAAGTTAAACTTATGGAATAAAGCTTCCTATAAACTTCCTTATGAACCATCCATCCCATTTAGCTAGTAAGGGAGTTTATTTGTTATAAAATACATTTATCTAGTAATGGAGTTTATTTGTTATAAAATAGACTCTAATATGTTAAATAGTGAATTACATTGAGGGTTTGTTCATATAAGCCTCAGGCCCTTAAAATATACTAATCAATCCCCAAATTTCAAGTTTGTTTTGACAAATGTGTTTGAACAAGTTGATTTGTGTGGTAAGAGGGTTTTATGGATATGTCAGATTTTGGTGGAGAGAATGGAGGAGGGTTTCCTTCTTATGCACCCATATTGTCTTATTAATGTAGAGGTATCCTAAGGGAATTGTGAGGAACTTGCATTATGTTGAGGAAATTGAAAATATATAGCAAAGTGTGTCTTTGGCGGTTTATGATGAGGAGAGGTGGACACATTTCATTGCATTGTGTAAATGGGTATTGTGGTTTTAGGAGTAGTTTTGTGTATGGTTGATTTTTCTATTATTAAACATTGAGGTGGTTTGGATTGGTCTAAGTTAGTGATTGTGTGAATATATGTCTATGAGTTGATAGTGGTGTTCAATTAGAATGGTTTTAGTTTGTAGAAGATTATTTTTGGAGGTTGTGATGATCATTATAAGGGTATGAATTGTACCATGTGTAGATTTTCCACTAATGAACCATTGGAATTTATAAGGTTGTTATTTTCAAGTTAATGACATGTTTCATATGATTTCAATCTTTGTGCTATCTTGAGGTCAATGTAGGTTATTTGGGAAATTGAAGTAAGCTATAAATATGTGGTTTCAATTCATTTGAAATTATTAAAAGAATATTAAGGAGTGAATGTGTAACAAGTTCAATAGCGAGGGAGAAAACATTAACAGATGACTAAGACAACAAGAAGTATGATGTGATGTACAATCATGTGAGTATATTATGTGAGGATCTTGTGATGTTATTTATATCATATACAACAAGTTTGGAAGTGGTCTTTCCAAGTTATGTGTTAGTATATGTGAGAATCCGTTATGGAATATTATAATTGTTCAACTATGAAAAAATATAATAGAAAATCATTTGGAGGTTAGGTTTATCCATCAATGAGGGTTTCTCCAAGTTATATATAGTGTCAAATTATAGTTTGTTTCTTTTTTTATATGTTTTTATTTGTGTAGGTTGCATGTTTAGACATCCTTCTTTGGGAACCTCTAGTCATGTATACATTAGATGGTATCATAGCAAATTTGATCTCAAATTGTTGTTGGTGTGGGTGTGAGTGCACCTAGTCAATGCAATTTTTAAGAATGAGTTTGTTAAGCATGGTGGATAGTGTTGGTGTAAATTAAGGAATAATTAAAAATTTGTGGAAGTTCACCATGGTGATTTATACTGTATAGGGATTAAATAAGGTTTACAAGTTGAGGTAGTTTGTAATATGTTTGTAAATAAAGTGTCAACCAAAAAAATTTGTCAAGATGCTACTAAAGAGAGGGCGCAAAATCTTGATGTATCAAGGGGGATGGAATAGTTATATGAGATGTTGAAGGAAATAGAGAACCAAATGAATGCATTGGAAAAAGCCCACTAGAGGAACCCTAACACTAGGGCCAAGGAGAGTGATGAAGAGTAACAAGAAGTAAATTATTTGGAATCAATTGGAAGTAAAGAGGATAAGGAGGAGAGAATGCTAAAGACCATTTTTAGCATTGGTAAGAGGATAAGAATGTACATTCTAAACTATTTTGGAAACATGGATCTTAAAGAATTGACAGATTTGATCATAGATCAAGAAGAAAATTTTGAGTATGAGGACATTGTAGACCCATATAGGGTAAAATTTTGTGAAGGTTGAAAGGCCATGCAACAATATGGTGGAAGGTACTTCAAGTAGAAATAAATAAAATGAAGAAGCAAATATAATGGCTAAGTGGGACCAAAAGGTGGAAAATTTAAAATCTAAGTTCATTCTAGCTAATTACCAATTGGATTTGTTGAAGGAGCTACAAAAATTGTGACAAGGATAAATGAATATAAAGTACACTAAGAAGTATTACTAGTTGACAATTAGGTTATTAAATTATGAGAAAAGATTTGAGAAGGTGGAAAAATATGTTAATGGACTGATAGAATCATCCATGAGGAATTGAGTATGTGGAATATTCAAAAAATAGAGGAGTCCTACCAATTGGCTCTCACTGGAGAGGAGTTGAACCAAAAATAGGAAGATAGGTGGAACCACCAAAGAGGAAGAGATGAAAAGAACCAAGGAAACTAGATGGCATGCAACAATAGGGGAAAAACCCCAAGAGGTCAAGGAAGGGGTAATCGATATTGTAATGAAAGAGAAGACTAAAATTCCTACTACAAAGATAACTATGATATAAAAGATCATGACAATTTAAGGAAGACGATTCTAATAGCTACAACAAGGGTAGAAATGGTGGTGAAATTTATCACAATGATGAAAGAGTAGAATATTCTTACTGCAAAGAGGATTGGAAGGAGTGTGGAGGATATTCTCAACAAGATAATAGAGAATATGATATGAAAAGGTAAAAATTATTCAAAGGAACCTATTTGAAGTGTTGTGAGGAATTACATAGAGGGTTTGAGTGGTAATAAAAGCAAGTAAAAAGATAATGCAAGAGTTATATTTTGTGATGAGAGATGACTTGCTTTAGAGATGAGCCTTGACGATGGGGATTTATTGGTTTTGTGGAGAGATTTGAGGTGCAACATGTGGGGCGAGCCAACATAAAATAAAACTTTTCCTAGGACTTGGTACAACACTTTTGTTAAATGTTGTGATACGTGGTGGTGGATAATGGTAGCTCAAACATCTTAGTGTCTATGGAAATGGTTAATAAGTTAGGATAATGAGGAAGAGGAATCTACACTTGTATTAGCTTGGCTAGTAGTAAATAGTTAAAATTTTGGTAAAGGAACAATATTGGGTGAGGTTCAACATCGAACCATACCATGATGAGGTGTTGTGTTACATTGCATCAATAGATGCATGCCATTTGTTATTGGGGATGCCATGGTAGTTTGATAGAGATGTGGTATATGATTGGATGGAAAAAACCTATACCGTTTGGAAGGATGGTTAGAAGCATAAGTTGATGCCACTAAGGGAAAATGAGGGACAAATTTATATTAGAATAAGGGTTTACATTGAGAAGGAGCAGTATTTTTTGGTTGGAAAGGTGTGCAACAATGCTAGAATAGGTGGCGACACCATAAATACAAAAAAAATAATATTGAAATTTGAGTGTGAGATTTGGAGGTCACCCAAAGAAGTAGTTTAGAATATAAAGTAGATGAACATGACAATGATAAGTTGCATTGAAGAAATTGTGATCATTAGGGGCTAGATAAAAGGATATTTGGTAGCCAAAAAGGGGCTAACAAATGTGAAGGACTAGTTGATATAGAAGAGAAGTGAGTTGTGACCTAATACATGCTCAAAAAGTAGTGCAAAGGATGATTAGAAAAATAAAGTGACACATGAAAGGGGTGAGAGTAGTTCTCAAGGTGGATTGCTCGAGGAATACCTAAGAGGATGTAAATAATGAGTTGAAGAGGAGACATTGAGTTGGAATTTCCAAGTAGGAGTGAGCTACCTTAGAAAATGACGAAACCATTTTTTATTGACCCTGGGTGTCTGATTAGGGGCATCTTGAGGGCAGCATGATGAATCTATATCATGTCAAGGAAATGGAAATATATGAAAAAGTGTATGTTTGAAAGTTACTTGATAGTTTATGATGAGGAAAGGTGGATTATTTCACAACTTTGTGTAATTACAAGTGTTGTAATTTTAAGAGTAGTTATATGTAGGGTTGATTGGTCTATTATTAAAGTTTGAGGTGATCTAGATTGGTCTAAGTTCATGATTGTGTGAAAAAATGACTACGAGTTGATATTGGTGGTTAATTGGAACTATTATGGATTGCATAAGGTTATTTTACATTTAATCCAAAGGAGGTATATTTTGAGAGATTGTGCTTACTGTTGAAGAGGTATGCATTTTATTGCATGGAGATTATCCACTAACAAATAATTTGAATTCATAAGTTTGTTATTTTCAAGTCAGCAACACGATTCAAGATTATTTAGAAAATTGGAGTAAGGTATACATATGCGATTTAAAGTCATTTATAATTGAGTGGAGAATATTAAGGAGTAGAGGTGTAATAGGTAAGTTCAATAGCAAGGGAGTAAACACTAAGGGACAAGTAAGGAAAAAGGGGTATGATGTGAGGTGCAATCATGTAACATATCTTGTGAGGATCTTGTGATGTTATTTGTAGCTGGAGTGACAAGTTTGAAAGTGGTGTTTCTAAGTTATGTGTTAGTGTATGTGAGAAGTTGTTGTGACAAATTATAATTATGACTATGAAACTAATATAATAGAAAATATTTTGGAGGCTAGGATTTTCCCAAATTGTAGTGTTTTTATGTTTACATGTGTTTATTTGTGTGGGTGGCATAGTTAGATAGTCCTCCTTGGGACCCTTTGGCTATGTCTACATCATTTATTTATGTTTTGAGAATGATTTCTTATCAATTCATTTCTAGATTAGATAACTAGTTCGACTTTAAAGTAAATATAAACAAATCGAGCAAAGTGGAATATATATATGTATATGAAAAAGGTAACACATTTAATGGAAAATGACAAAAACCAAATATTTAATATCTCTAATTTCACATGAAAATAAAATCAAGAAAGGTCACAAATCAATTACATCTTTGTACAAAACACTAAAGAAAAAAAAACACAATCATGGAATGAGGGAAAAAGAGATAGAAAACAAGAAAAAACAGAGGAAATGCTTGAGGTTGTTTCAATTTCATGACATTATAATGCACATATATGCATTTGGTCTCAGTAATTACCAAGATAATTATATTTCTTCGTACATGTTTTGTAATGGCACATATGCAGATGCTGAAAATGCACTTTCAAGAGGATAGTGGGCAACTTTTTGTTTCCCTTCTTTAGTCATTACACCATCATTGCATGTATATGTCAATTATTTACAATAGTTTATAAATGGAGACTTCATCCTTGACAATGGTGATTGAAAGCATCTATTCTACCATGTTAATTGATTAATGACAATTTAAGATTATGTAGAGGTCAAACCGTGCTTTAAATTTGAGATTTTTACCTTTTCTAAATGCTAAAGCCTTGTCTAATGAAAGTGACATGTAAAAGTGTATCCTCTACATCCTTCTAGTTTGCATTCCTATTTTGATATGCCAAGTTTGATTAAAGGAGATAAGAATCTCAATTATTCATTGAAAATGTATCATCAAGAAATATGACTCAATCCTTCACTTTAATTCACACGCTCTCTAAACCTTCTAGACCTTTCTTGAAGAAAAATGGGGCTTCATAACTGACATTTAACCACAAATTGTATCACACATGATATTGATGAAAGGAAATGCATTTGACATTAGTCCATTAGAGGTCAACTAATGACCATCCCTTTGACATCCTTGTTATGATTATTTAGGTAATTGAACTTGGATAAAATTATCACACCCTTCAAGGAATGATACAAACAATGCTTCTTCACCACAAACATCCCTTTCTAGCTTGAGTTATAAGGTGGTCAAATTTGAGGTATCACGACAAAATATCTTATGTTATTTGAAAACCACTTTTATGTTTTAAGGGATGAATCCAATTTATTTTATATACTAAATGATGATCACTAAAATATTCAAGAAACCACAAAACACAAATTTATAAATTAATCAAGGATAACCCATGAGTAAGTATTGGTAGACTCTAAACAAATGAGTCTCAAATATCAAATATTTAAAAGATTTTTGGGTCAACCTAAGGGTGTTGATACTAATCAATGTGCAAATTAATATACCTCTAAACTATACAAACAAGAGAATAAGAAGTTGTAGGTGTAAAAACTTGTGGAATTAAAATAGGTCAAGAATCTCAATTCCAACAAAATAATGAAAAATAACAATATTATGATGATATTTTATCAATATTTAACTACATAGTTTTAAAGTCAAACTCATTGACACAATTTCATGAATAGTGGTCCACATGTACCCATCTCTCATGAACATGAATGATGTGCTTAACACTCATTACATCTAAATGATGCTTACTTAATACAATCCAAAAATATCTTTTACTTGTAAATATTATTACAAGTAAATCAAATGAAATTCTTAAATCTAAATGATGCTTAATACAATCCAAAAAGCATCTTTTACTTGTCAACATTATGACATTTAAATAAAATGAAATTCTTAAAATTCAAGGAGTTAACATTTCTAGTCATAATAAGTAAACAAAAGAATAAATTAAAAGAATTATAAATAAATATAATTAAAAATTAAATTACAAAAAAATCACTTCATCCTAAATCTTATTAAATAAGTACATAAAATAAAATACGTACTTTGTTAAAATCTTTCTCGAAATCAATTAAAATTATAAAAGAATTATTAATAATCTACTATTAAAATAGATAATAAATAATATACACAATATATATTGTACACAACATTTTGTGCTTTTTCTCTCAAAACTTTTTGTTATTATATTTGTCTTAATTTAATAGTTAAAACATAATGAGATAATATGTAATACTTTTACTTTCACATGTCCCTCCTAATACATGTCAATTATAAGTTGAGAGGCCGTGCTAGGAAGATTGTCCCCTTCATCACCTTATCAAATGCCCTTGTTTTTGAAAAAAATAAATATAATATTAAAAATGTACTTGAAAGGTCATCCACTTTATCACCTTGTGAAATATCCTTATTTCTTTAAAAATATGTCATCAGATGGAAAATCTTTGGTAGGTTCAATTAACAAGGAGATGGTTGGAAAAATGGGTCCATCAAATAGAAAATCTTTGGGAGGTTCAACTAGCTACAAGATGGTTGAAAAAATGAGTCCATCAGATGAGAAAATCTTTCTTTTTTTATCAAAACGTATTTAGTGAAGAAAAATAAGTATCTTTCGGAAAGTCTATTTCATGAGAAGATGGTTAAGAAAATGGGTCCATTGAATGAGAAAATCTTGCCCAGGATCAATTTAATGAAGAGATAGATTGAAAAAAATGGTCTATTTAACAAAGAAATAGATTGAGAAAAACAGTCTATTTAGCGAAGAGATAGATTGAAAAAAATGGTCTATTTAACAAAGAAATAGATTGATAAAAACAGTCTATTTAGCGAAGAGATAGATTGATTGAATGAAAAAAAATTTAGAATTCCTCCACAAAGAGATAGGTTGAAAAAATAGAGATAGATTGAAAAAATGGATCCATTGAATGAAAAAAAATTTAGAATTCCTCCACAAAGAGATAGGTTGAAAAAATAGATTCATTGGGTAGAATTCCTTCACCCATATTTATTTAAAGATCTATTCAGCGAAAAGATGGTTGAGTACATAGAAAAATTCATTATTGAATGAATAGCAGATAAATGAAACAAAAATGATAGGTCTGCTGTTAAATAAAATCTTCTTCCTACATTATTTGAGGAATACAAAGTAAAAATCAAACTCCTAAACAATGTGATTAATGCTTTGTTGAGCATTTGATCCATGTAGCACATGTCCAAGATGTAATTAAAGCTTTTTGATTTCATCGACTACGCTGAATCATGCATTTATGGAAGAAGAAAAAGTCTATCAAATTAAAATTACTGACAGTCATTCCAGAGTTGGCCGCAGCCCTCTGTAAAATAGGAAATCTAACACATTTTATAATGTACAGAGCGAATATCTTTTGTTGAAGTTGGCTGTACTCGGGTTAAGCGCCCGGATAAGATCTGTGGGAAGAAGAGTGGGACAAAGAACGAGGCAATCTTAGGCTTCCTACCCTTTGAAGGATGTTTGGTTCTCTGCAGACACAAAAACAATATTTATTATCAAGGAAGGAACAAGTATGGAGTACTGTATAGATTATCTGCTTTTGAATAGCTTAAAACTCACTTGATGGCGTTAGCAAGCCAGTCCAAGCCATCTCTGAGACCTTCTCCTGTCTTGCCACTGCACTTTTGGATGTGCCATTTTCTTTGCTTGAGATCATTCAGACCCACCATCTGTGTGGCCTCACTTACAGGAATTGCAGTTGAAAGGTCATGTTTGTTGGCCAGGACCAACAGCTTCACATCTGCTAGCTCTGGATCACTCATCAGTTTATCTAGCTCCTGTTTTGCTGCCTTTATTCTCTCTTTGTCACAGCTATCCAGTACAAAAATGAGCCCCTGAAACACCATGCCAAAACCCATTTCAAAAAGGTTATTATTACTACTCCAATTGACACAACACAGAGGAACTATGCAATACACCATCTATTGAGCAGTACATGATGTCCCTATTTTTTTGGTTTCATTTAGCCAGAGATTTGAAATTTATATATTCCCAAGTACCCAAATTAGGTTAAATTGACTGCAAGAAAAATGCATTTTAATTCAAACTTTGTAAGGAAAGAAAAAGATGAATCACAATCTTGTTTGAGCCTCCAAATTGAAGTTGAAGAAAGGAATCTGAAGATAAGCATTGAAACAAAAAAGCATGTTGATGACTCTTACGTCCAACCAAGACCCAGATCCTCTGTGGGATTGATTAAAATAAAACCTCAGGAGATTTTCACAGCCTGCAAATTTTGTGTTGTAGTAAAGCATACTTAACTGCCCACATCTTGTGCAGACAACTCAAATTCTCATGCACTATTGAGTGCTTTTGCCTAATTTTCTTATCTATGGGAGATTGATGGATCAAATGCATGCCTTTCATCCTACACAAGCATAAGGTTCTTCTCAATCTTTATTATCAAATCCTGTTTCAACTGATAGATAGGAAGAATCTCACTTGAATTGACTAATTATGTCTTTTAATAACTTTTAAAGGTTATTTTGTTCTATGGGAGTGATTGTTGGGTTGAATGATAACAGATACAGTCATGCAGCCATCCCAATATTAACCAAAAAATGCAGATTAGTGTGACCGGATGCACAAGTTGCCGAGCTCACAGGTGGATAGAACCTATATCAGAGCATCTGCTTTTTTTCTTCTTCTGGGTAAGCTTAAAGGATCGAGCATAACTAAAAATAAGCAACCTGAAAAAATATAATACATTATGTTAAAGCGCCTGCAGGCTGCAGCAGAGGGAACTTACTAAAGAATGACATCTTCATAAGCCAAACCTGTGCCAATAAAATACCTAAAAATCTAAAAGACTTAAAAGTCTGTCTTCTTTCCTTCTCAAGTTACACAACAGAAACTATGTCAGCATTACATTTCTTGCATTTCATCAGAACATATGTCAAATTCTACAAGCATTCATTGTCCTTACTTCTTGTGAGATACATACCAAAACAAACCCTCCACAAATTCAGCAGCCTGTATAAAGAAGATGGAGCTATATTACCTGTGCATTGACCATATACTGTCTCCAGAGATGGCGGATTTTATCTTGGCCACCGACATCCCACACAGTGAAGCTCAGGTTCTTAAACCTCACTGTCTCTATATTAAACCCAATTGTTGGAACGGTTCTCACGTACTCACCAAGTTTGAATTTGTACAGAATTGTAGTCTTCCCTGTTTAACAGACACAATTCATATACCCAATACTAGTGTCACAGAAATGCCATTATAAAATATTTCAATCCTTCAAACAAACCAGGAGGGCAAAACCAACCTGCGCCATCCAGACCGAGCATCAGAATCCGAACTTCCTTCGGTCCACAGGAAAAGACATTCTCAAACAATCTAGCTATGGCATTGCCCATTGCTGTTACATAAACCCAAATAACTATTCTAATGTATTTAACATGGTTCTACACAAAACATTTGGCTTCCCCTCCGCTCCCTTACAAACAGAAAGGGACAAGAAGAGAAGATTTGGGGTTTGCTAGTCCAATCTTCCCTGCAGCAGGGGAGGGAATGAAAACTTCTACTGGGGAAAAGTATTCAACAATGGTGCACATGTACTTCATGCTATTTATTGTTTATTAGGATCTGCCACAGCATTTCCACGCCAGAAGTCTTATCAGGGCCCTGTAACTTGGCACATATCTGACAATTTGCGCCCTATATGATTTGATTAATGGTGGCGGACAAGATTCATCACAGCTGTCTTTCATCAAGGCAATGATTCTGGTTTTTAACCTTGGAAGGACCCCATACAGGTGGCCTACTTTTTCCTGTTCTACAGAATAAAGTGGTTCTCCTCTCTCTTTCTTGCTTGACAAAATTATACCTGCTCCTCCATTGTATGGTCAAAGAACACAGGTAAAGACAAGCTTGACGAATAATCCCACAGGGTCCCACGCCTTCTGGAAGCATTTTCCTTTTGAGGAAGCACTTCCCACCCATGGAAACACACCTAACTAAACCAGTAGTCGTCTCTAGGCCCATAGGCATACACCATCATCATTTGTAGACAAAATGCCTGCAGTTTTCCCTCAATTTTTTTTTAATATCTCAGCAATATCGGTCTTTACTTGATGGCCAGATCTTGTGTTTGAGTAGGGTGGGAGTAGACCTAGAGGTAAGGGGTCAGCCCCCTAGTCTAGGCACCGTTAGTCTAGGGATATCATAAAATAGGTACACACCCACAATTATTCTAATTTATAGATATTGGACATTTGTATTTGAATAAGATACTCCAATAGTAAAAAGTGCAGATTTTATAGTTGTTTTGTTTTACATTCATTTTTATTGGGTTGTTCTTAATATAATGATTAATGTACAAGCGTTATATTTTAATGTAAAAGTTGACAAATGATTTAAATTTCATCTAATTTTATTTGCACATATTCTTATGGATTGGTTTTGATTCTCATTTTTATCCATTTATTATATTAGGTCAAATACGTGGACACAAAATTGTCCAGTTTTGTTTCATGGTATATGCATAAATGCCCATTGAACTTGCAAATCAAAACTTAAAATTTGGGTCCCAAGCTAACTCCCTCCAATTAAGTGGTATGAGCTCGCTTGAGCATAAAATTTATTAGCATGTGTGCTAAGATGCATTTAAGAACAAAACTCAATCTCTTTTTCATCAATTAAGACAACATATAGAATCTTAGAGAGTAGTCCATCATCAATTTGGGCATCATAGCATTATCATTCGAGCATCAACATTACATCATCAACTTACATTAACATTGTAGTCATCATTGCATGTTTTCATTCTATCTTCAATCACTATACTCGATCATTGAATTGATAATTAGGGTTTGGTCAAAGGAAAATAATCCTAGCCTAGCTATATCCTCAAAGTTGTCTATTGACACTAGACCCTTTTTCAAATATAGGTTTTAGGCATCAAGGTCAACTAGTTACAAACATCAATTTCTAGGTAGATCATTCCCATGTGTAAGCTTTAGATTTCCAAGTAGGGTTCAAATCTATAGACATAGAGATTAGTTTTGCAAGAACATAACTAAACCATAATAACATAATTTTACTAACACAAAGGCATTCATCTGATCATCATCTAGGGTTCTAACACACATGTGAGTTAGTTGGTGAAATCCATCATAGGGATTCTTCATCAAATTTTGAGCTAAGTATTATCATTTTATTAATTTAAATTTGAGCATTTATTTTAGTAGCATAATTAGTCCCAACTCGTTAATTTTTAGGTTTATTTGATTATCTTGCTTGATTATTTATTTATCCTAGAAATTACTAGAAAAGGTTAAAGGTTATTTACTTTCCTTTTCATTTTTGTGAATTTGTTCAATCCTACACCCCTATGTCTTAGATTTGAAAAATATGTCTTAGAATGTTATTTATATTCTCTTATGATTCCTTAACAGTTGAATGAAAGTAAATTGGATTGTTAGATAAAATAAGTAATGTCAACAAAGCTTAAAACAAAGTTGAAAATATTATAAAGGGATATATCTTGTTTAAAGTGTTGGCTTTTGTGGTCAATATAATAGGTATCCACCACTTTACACATTGCATATGAAGGATGTAGTAGTCTGTTGATATTCTTTCACTTCATTAAAGGATGCCTTATTTATATTCTTATAATCAAGTCTAGTACCCTAGTAGGGTTCTTTAATTGCTAAATGGAAGTATTAGATTGCTAGAGAAAATAAAGTATTACAAACAAGAGTTGAATTAAAGTTGAAATAATTGTAAAGGGGTACATCTTGTTCATATATGTATTTAATTTATGAATATTGTAATGATTTTTCTAAAAAATAAGGTTTACATTTTGTAATAAAGTTATTTTAGTGATTGAAATGTTTAGTTAAGTGTTATGTTAGTTGTCAAATAATTTGGATAGTTATGTTTTGAAAAGGATTCATAAAATTCATATTGTGTTGTATGGGTTATAATTCTTAGACATATTTTTCAAATCTAAGGCTTTCTAATTTTTTAGAATTATATCAATGTCATTTCTCTTATTTCATCCTTTTAATCTTCTTTAGGGTTTGTGTGTTCATTTTATGCCAAAGACTTCTCATCATACTACTTTCCCTTTAAGAAGAAGTCCTCACCTCAATCCTACTATGGCTCAAAATTCAACTAACCATAAGATATTTTCTAGCATGATGGATAGCAGTCATAATGAGGAGAATAATTTTGATGGTGCATAATTGGACCAAATAGATGAAAGGAAATAATGCACTAGAATGCAATGATTTCATACTTAATTATATGAGGAAAGCAATATAATTAGTCCATATTTTAAAGTACTTTCAATAGAGTAATAATACTTAGAAAGAAATAAATAAGAGAATAATAATAGAACACACAAGATACCCTAGGAAAACCCATAGAGAGGAAAAACTTAGCAAGAAGAGAGCCTTGATGTATTAACAACAATATTAAGATTACAATACACTTCTAGAGATGAACTCTTCTTAGAAGATCTTTAGTCTTCAATTTAAGAGATAAGCCAATTAACATATGTAACTCCATAATGCAATCTTAAAAACACCAAAACAGTTCAACACTTGTGATAAGGTGGAAAAGTGAAACCCTAGGACTTAACTTAGGATTCCATATCATTTCCACTATGCATGTTATTTATAATTTGAAGGTGGAAAGGGAACAAGATTAACTTACACCTGAAAGATGAGTTAATCAACCCTTGGATTTCAAATTCCTTCTAGGAGGGAGAGTTGTAGGAGCTGATATATAGCTCTGAAAACATGTTAGAGTCACTCAAGGACTCAAGCCTCTAGGATCATTTGCAAAAGCCAATGACAACCTTCCAAAAGAGGGAAAAACAAGAACATGAAATTGCAACAATGGATGTTAGATGTGGCCAATATGTAATACTCAAGATTGCAATGATGTATTGGACTTATACAACAAAAAAATGAGATTGATTGATATAATGTACATATGAAGCCATGCTTATATAGGTAAGGGTGATGATGTACTTGCAATAAATGACTGTGTAATAATTAAATGACATGAGTCAATATTAAATAACCTAGGACACAAGCATTAAATAAAAGCCAATGATAAGATAAGTGACAACTAATGCTTAACTAGAAAGATTCCCCCTAATTAATGCTAACTAGAAAGATACCCTCCTAGGACCTAAGTGGACTTAACAATGTAAATAGGAACTAGATAAGACTAGATAGGAAAAATACCTATTTACACCAACACCCCCCTTTAAGAACAAATTAGGGAGTCGATTATTATGCAAATGACACAAAGATGGGTCCCAACTACAAGGCCATGCTAGGTACCCATGTAAAAATGAAAATGAAATCTCTTGCAAATGGAGAAAAGGAGAAAACCTAGTGGGACAAAACTCCTCCCTAAAAGAGAGATGAAATAAAAAATACTCTCAATGATGTATGAGAGGGATGAAACCCCATCCAAGGAAAAAGACCCCCCCCATAAGAGAGAAGAAGAGAGACCATGCAGTCCCCCCACAATGGTGAGTCTCCTGGAATGGTAGAAGCTCAATATTGAATGCTAAAGATGGTCCAATCTTGCCGAACAACATTCTTCCCCTTAGGAAGAAACAAAACCAAGATGATATGTAGGATGTCTTCCCATTCCAAAAAGGGAGATGAGGAAAGAAGAATGATATGTGATATCTTTGAATAATGCTCAAGTGTCTCCATGTTGATGTAGAAAGATGAAAAACTCCAAATAGTCGTTCTAGGCCACACAACTGAAGATATCAATCCAGAACCTCCTAGAGAGGAATGTAGAACATACTCCAAAGACAAAAAAATAACCTCCTCTGAACAAGCCTCCTCCAAATGTTGTCCAAAAATATGCACACTCATATCAAATTGCAAAAAGTGATCATGTAGAGAATGAACAAGAGGTTCAGAGAATTCCCTTGTAATAACTGAAGATGAATCATCTTAATCAAAGAGAACATGTATGTAATCAATAGTGTCTCCCAAATCTGAAATGTGTGACTCAACAAACAACCCACTAATGTTTGTGAAGTATGCATCCCAAGTGGATGTAGCTGGAAGACGATGTAGATCCTATTGCACTGAATCACAAGAGGCCAAACCTATGCCAATATGAGCATCATCAAATGCAATAGAATATGTAGGAGATGAAATGTAAGGCTCAAGAACAAGATCGAATGTGAGAGCACCCAAGTTAAAGAAGAAAAATGTCTCCTTTGAACCATGGTTCACACTAGAAGTGTGATCAAAAGTCGAAGGAACAATTTCACCATCAAAATAAAAATCTGCAAAGGTATACAACCAAGATAAATGATCAACCATCCCAGTAGCAATAATATCAATAATCTCCAAGTCATGAATGATAGTTGAATCAAGAGTGAACTCCATAGTCCTCCCATCTCCACCATGTGTAATCTGATATATGAAAAGAAGTTTTTTCATCGAATGAGGAACACACAAAACATCTTAGAAAGTGTTTTCCCCAAAACTAATAGATCCCTTCCCAAATACACTCATGTATGCATTGTTTCCCATAAAAATAGGAGACATAGCACAAGGCTCAAAATAAGAGAAAATAGACTGTGAAAATGTCATATGATGAGAAGCTACTGAATCTAGAATCCATCTCCTTGATCTTGGAATTGAAAAAGCACAAAGAGCATGTCCTTTATTTCTTGATGTAGTAGCCAAATCAGCATGACCTTTTCCCTTATTATACTATTTTGAAGATGTAGAAGAAGAAGGTGGTGACTCAGACATTCTAGAAGGTAAATCAATATGATTCTTTTTGAGAAGATGCTTCAACTCATCAAGATCCTTCTTGTAACAAGAATCTTCATCATGCCCAAGCTTCTTGCAATACAGACAAGTAGACTTATCCTTCTTAGATGATTTATTTGAGGAAGATGATTTATTCCTTGGTGGATTAGAATGTGGTTTGTTCTTTGACTTCTTCTACTTCTTATTAGTAATATCTAATTATTTCACCTAACGAGCCAACAATGCCTAAGATTTAGAAGACTTGATAAAACCCATTAAGTTAAGCCTTTGTTACTCATGTATCAACATCTTATAAAATGATGCAAATGATGGTGTAGTATATGCAAACCCCATAGTAAATAGGTATGAGTGTGAAAGCTAGAAACAAAAGCAACATAATCAGGACCAAGTTTGTTCAATGAATTGTAGACCAATTGAATGTCCTTATCAATACCACATGCTTTACATTGCTCCATTAGATTAGCAACCCTAGTGATGTAGTCTTGGATGTTGTCAAAGTTATTAGGATCAAGGCTCATTAGCTCATTATAAACTTGATAGCCTCAAAATCCATCTGTTGAACCATATAATGTTTTCAACTTTTCCCAAGCCTCACGAGAATTCTTGCATGATTCAATCTGGAACAACAAATCTTGAGAAACTAGTTTATGAAGACATCCAAGAGATTTAGTATGCTCAATCATCCATTTAATATTTTTCTCATCATCAATAGGTTCAACTAAATTATTCTCAACATATAGAGAGTTACCCTCATTCATTAGTATACTCCCTGTATGTTGATGCCATGTTGAATAGTTATGTGGTGTTAGCAAAGGAACCTTAGAATGATCCATGAAAAATGAAGAGAGCACTAGCAAACAAATCAATAAAATGTACTAAAAGACCTCCCCAACCAATCAATCAATAATCCCCCAATAGAAATATATGAGGCTGACCCTTTATGCTTAGTGCAATTACAAATGCCACTTGCCAACAAGAGTGAAGTGAACTTGAGCTTAGTGCATGCAAAATGCCGAATTTGGCAACAAGCTCAAAGTAAAAAATTTATGAAAGATGAGATAAATCTGATCACACCAATACAAAGTACATGAAAAATTATGTACTTTAAAAAATATTTCACTAAAAAATATTACCGTATGAGCGAGAACAAAGCCTCAAAAGTTTTGATAATGAGAATGGCTCAACAACAACTCTGAAAATCTGCAATTCTAGAAAACACTAGGCACCAAAATGAAAAACTACACCACTATGTAGAGCATAAAATGCTATCCCAAATCAAAAAAATTGCGCTGAAAAAGGAGTTTGTATGATCGAGGTATGAGCCTCTGAAGTTTGCCTCCAAAACAAAAAACTGCCAATGGAGAGGGGGTCTAAATAGAGTGACCTATTGATGACCATTTGGCTGTCAAATTTAAGATAGTGAATTTTGGCAATCATCTAGATGTCAAATTTAACACAATGTCAAATGATGGTCATTTTTCCATCAAATTTAACACAGTGTTTTCTGACGATCATTTGGCCATCACATTTAAGATAGTCATGCAAAAAAGTTGATTTTTTTTCCTGCATGAAAATATGAAGTATTATATATGAAAATGGGGATTTTTGGGTCTTTTGGACTCAATCGTGAGGTCCATTTCACCCCAATACACACCTTGAAAAATCTCATGCTCGAAATACCCTTAGATCTAAGAAGGGGTTTTGCAACTCTGAAGCTTTGATACCATGTAGGAGTTGATATATAGCTCTAAAAACATGTTAGAGTCACTCAAAGACTCAATCCTCCAGGATCATCTACAAAAGCCAAAAAAAACCTTCCATAAGAGGGAAAATCAAGAACATGAAATTGCAACAATGGATGCAAGATGTGGCCAATATGCAATACTCAAGATTGCAATGATGTATTGGACTTACACAACAAACAAATGAGATTGATTGATATAATGTACATATGAAGCCTTGCCTATATAGGCAAGGGTGATGATGTACCTAGAATAAATGTTGGTTTCATAATTAAATCACATGAGTTAATATTAAATAACCTAGGACAAGACACAAACATTAAATAAGAGCCAATTGGATAAGACAAGTAACAAATAATGCTTAACTAGAAAGATTCCCCCTAATTAATGCTAACTAGAAAGATACTCTCCTAGGACGTAAGTGGACTTAACAATGTAAATAGGACCTAGATAAGACTAGATAGGAAAAATACCTATTTACACCAATAAGAGTTTGAAATGGATTTTGTATGAAAATGCAATTATGCAACTAGCTAACAATTGAAATGCATTACTGTGATGTGAAAACAACAAATTTAAAAAGTGATAGTTAGATTTAAAGACCAGAAATTGATAAAGCAGATATGTGTGCAACTGTGATTCAAATTTGAGCTTGCTTGATTAAGCTAGATAGGGGCACAAGGACACCCTAGTCTAGGTGTCTGAAACTAAAATCTAATTTTGCAGTCCTCAATCTATAGTTTCTTCCTTCTTGATCCCTTTGTCAGATCTTCAAGATATCGTGGTTTCTGTATTTTGTCAAGTTGTAGGGCTTGTATGCATGAATGAGTGACAAATATTCCTTCAATCCTCTTCAAATATGTACCTACACATTCAAAAGGAAAGGAATATTTGTGTCATATAGGGGTATTCCTTAGTTAAACCCCGTGTTGGTGTTTTCATCTCCACAATGGTTAAATTGATCATATAAAGAGCTTATCCTTTTGAGGGATAGAGGCTAAATGACAAATGAATGATGAATCGACAATTGGATTCAAATCACCACCTAGATCTGATATCCTTGAAGGACTGAAGTCATGCACATTTCCTCAAGGCTTGATTATAATTTATCTTGGATTTCTTTGAAGACCTACAAGTGTTAGTCCTCACAAACAAAATATATACATAAACATGAAAAACTCACATAAAACTTGACATGATGCTTTAACAATGAAATGTTGCAATAATATTGCTCTTGAATTGTTCTTGAAGTATTATAATTGCTCTCAAAAGTGCTTGATCACCAAAATGGTTCTATTTATCTCTCAAATGATGAAATGACTAAGTATTTATATGTAATTGATATAATTTCCTGAAAATTAAATCTCGATGGCCGATAATCATAATTTGAATTTCAAATATTAAATTACTATGACCAACACTTTAATTTTAGGTCCACATTAAGGGGACTCGGGTGCAAGGACGCCCTAGTCCATATCCCTCAATTTCCAAGATCTAAAGTGCTAGGAGCAAAATATTAATTGTATAATTAGGTCTTGCACATTTAATTTCTTGATAAATATTAAAATGGGCCACGAGATGCATAATTTAGGAAATTAGGTGTATAATTAGGTCCAATCACTTAGAGGGGAGCAAAACATAGAGTGAAATTTTCAAGGGTGACAATTTACAACGCTAAAACTTTTCTCTGCCTTTATTACCTACAAAGATAACCTTTTTGAATGAATTAACCACTTATCGAAGACTTGTTTATATAGGCAAGTAGCTCAGTTGGAAACCATTAGTGGTATCCAAAACCATGGGATAAGCAACATGATAACTCAACAAGTGGTTTCATGAGGAGGCAATATTCCCAAAATCTCTTATAGAATAATTCTAAGATCTTTCCAAACAAGTTTGCACATTACAACAACCATGTTTCAAAAATAGATGATTCCATCTTAATAGTTTTATCTTGTCCTCAAGAAACTTGTCACATCTCAACCAAATGTGTTCTTATGTGTCTCCTTGTGTTTTTTTCTTTTAAAATACATAATCATACATTCAATATTAATAATATTATGCAAGGTAAACAACACCTTCCTAATACCCAATACTTTATTTTCATTACATAGTTACTATAGATCAAGAGATTGATATTTTTGCTTGTGTTACTTCTCCTATATAGTTGATTCTCTTCACATGTTATTGATTAATAATCCCTTTGTTGATATGTTTCCCAAGGCATTAATATTTCTAAGGTTATCTCTAAATAAGATCCTTCTACACATGGTTTGTCTTCTTCTCCTCCCACACAAACTTGCTCATCCATTGTCACCCTTCCTACTTTCAATGTTCTCATGCCATGTATACTAGTGTGTTGCCTACTCCTTGAATTATTTACTCTATTTCCCATGTGACTAATTCTTACCCCACTAGTATTCCATCTAGATATTTTATTCATTATACTAATATTATGTCTGTGTATTATATCACTAGTATCGTGCCTTTATTCAAACCCACAAGCATCATTATTTCCTCTTATCCTACTAGTGCCATATCTTCATTTCGTAATACTAGTACCCTAACTATTAGTTTCATCTCTTCATATAATATTACTAGTTACATCACTTCCTCTTATCCTACTAGTGTCATACCATTACCTCTCATTCCTTGCCCTTTTTTTATCCCTTTGACTATTTTTGATGTTCCCACCACCATTTTTCATATTTGCATCCTTGATGTACTATTGTAAAATACTGGTAGAGTATAACATAAGTTTAATTTCATTCCTAGTAAATAGGATACAAGTAATTATACTCTAGGATAACATACTCCTCTTACTTTTGAGATAGTGAATTATAAATTGCCAATTGGTTTTTTGGCACCTCACTTTGAGATGTGTAATGAAAAGGGTGGTCGTAATAAACTTTTTTACTTTCAAAGCTACATGTGTACATTATGTGTATGAAGATGATTTATCAACCAATTTTTTTCCACATATATTAAAGGACTATGTTATATAGTGGTTCTAGTATTAACCTTGTAGATTCATCCATTCTTTTTATTAGTTGGTCAAAGATTTTCTTAGTCACATATGAATATGGGCTTCAGGACTATATTTTTGTCTTTTTTTGAGTGTACACAAGGGGTATAATGAGAGGATTAATATTTATGTTATTAAGTTTCAATATTTTTGTGCTAATATGGGACATCACCTACATGGTGATAAGTTACAAGGCATTTTTATTTATAGAATTTTGTCACTAATTAGGTATAATATGTATTTGAATAATTAATCATTTATGGATTTGTGTGCTCATGCTAAATGTTGAATAATTTTTTTTGGATTCAAATGTATTGAAACATGGGTCTTATCATGTGAATTTTATGTCTTCCTATCCTTCAAAGTTTCAAAAGAAAATAATTTTCAAAAGGGTAGGATAGAAAACAAAATAATTTTGTCACCCATCATGTGATAAATGCTCCCAATGTTATACTTTAAATCCTAATTTTTTGTGCAAGTTTACAAATATGAGTGATCCTTAGACAATGTGATTAAAAGTTTGCTTCATGTTAATATTAGTATTCTTCCTGTTATTTTTCCATTGGATCTATCTATAGAGCTAGCTAAGGGATATAAGGATAATACATTTTTAAGTAGCATAGTGTTAATGAGTAACATATATAGAATTGCATGGAATTTAAACATAAGGAATATGATATGATTGATAATAATAATTTGATACATGTAACAAGTGTTTTTTGAATATATATGTCAAGGTTATATATAGGGGCCACATCCCAACATTAAAAAAAAAATATATACAAGGCATAACCTACATGAACAGCTTATGTCAGGTGTAGAAATGTCAAATATTAACCCATATATACCTATAAAAACAAACTATAATAGAATTTTAAAAAATTATAAAAAAAAATATAAACTAACACTAGACATCATCCTATTATCCTCCCTACTTAGAACCACCTCCCAATAAACCAAATTTCTAGTGTTCATATGCCTTATTGTACACCCCCAAGCCTAAGAAGGGTGAGTTTGACCTTTACATCCACAACCTTTTTTACAAAATTCACCACTCTAGCAAATTTCATACCATGAACCACCACATCCCCACATTATCCTCTTGTCAATAAATTTTAATCTAATAAATGTTGCAAAGACGATTGTCGTTGCACCAAAAGATTGACCTGTTAATGCCCGATACAACCATTTGATTTATACAAGATCCAAGATCCACAGGAGGCGGTTAAACCATGTCACGAAGCCCGAGCACTGTGTTGGCCCATGCTGAGGAGACCAAGGGAGACACCTTGCAACAACCCCAACGCAAGTGAGGGGTTCGAACCTATGACCTCGACTCTGATACCAATTGTTGTAAAGACGATTGGCGTTGCACCAAAAGATTGACCTTTTAATGCCCAATACAACCATTGGATTTATATAAGATCCAAGATCCATAGGAGGTGGTTAAACCATGTCATGAAGCTTGAGAGCTGCACTCACCCATGCCGAGGAGACCAAGGGCGACACCTTGCAACAATAAAAGCATGTAATATTAACTATTTTTTTTGTTCAATAAATCACTGCTAAGGGGTAGCACCCTGAACGCTTTTGACTGGAGCTATAAACCAGTGAGGCCACATTCGGGGGACCTCATCCCCACCATTCCTCTCTCCCTCTTCCTATACTCCCTTAGCCTCCTCACTTCTCTCCTCCTCCTCTCCACCTCTCCTCTATTCACCACCTCCAATCACCCACCATATCCCTTGTTTGTCATCTCTGCCACCGATTACCCATTCACCAATCACTACCTTCCCTGTATCACTGAGGCAGTGGAAATTGCTCAATGGCTATGCCTTCCTACATTCTCACCAACCTCCCTATAGGACCCAACACCATTTCTCTGTCTGAACACCTCCCACCAAATCCACCTCTCCATCATACCCTCCAGCTTTGACCTCACAACAACACCCTGATCTTCCTCCTCCATCCTCTGAGCATAGTCTTTAGCCAACGATCAACAAGCATTCGTCACACCATCCACTAGTTGGATTCAAACACTAGACAGTAGTTTTACTACTGCTTGCAACTTGTCATTGCACTATAGGGTCATCCCTAATATTAACTTATTATTTCAAGAATGCCTTTATGAAATAAAACCGCCATATTTCTTACCACAATATGAATATCCTACATAAACTTCTCTACAATATTTATATTAATTTAAAACCTTTTATATCTACATTCATATATTTTAGCATGTAGTCTATCTCTTCCTCTTCCATGGGATCTTTTCATTTATGTTTCTTTTGTTCCTCCCAATCCCAATCCACTTCCATCTCGTTTGTATCATTATATGAGGGAACCCAAACTAATAGCACTAAAACATTGTCCCTTTACTCTTCCATACTAATAATTTCCTTTAAATTCTCTGTAAAATTCACTAATACATGGTAGCATGAGACAACAAAATAGTCCTCTAATCCCTTCTTACCTAAAATATCTTTAATTATCTTTAAGTTAGCCAACAATTTATAGTTGAAAATTAGCTTCAACCTATGATCTAAGACAACCCTATTGAGGAGCGACATCTCATGATCTAATAATGTTGGCATTAACTAGGTACATAAGAATATAGATAGTAACAAAGAACATAAGTATATGGATAGAGATGAAATTGGTGAGGATCATGTTGTTTTCATTCAAATTTATGTATGTATTCTTTTATGGACAAGCTCCATGATAGAGATACCTCTTCTTATCATGATACTCTATTTATTTCATTTTATGATGAGGAGATCCCTAATTTGAGCTACTATGGCTCATTGTACATGAGTGGTAGTAAATGTGTTCATTCATGGGATGGTATTATTATTGATTGTGTAAGTTAGATTAATAATACACTAAGGATTTCCTATATAATAATACCCTTCATCAATGCAATTATACGAATTCAAGAATTTATTTGAAGATGGCTTAATGTTATAGTTTTTATGCTTTGGGTTATATTATGTTGCCATTACAAGTTGGTCTCAAGGAGGTTCTAGTGTTATGTATTTGCATTTCTACTTTGGATAAATTTTTAATTTCACTTGGTAGGCCTTGGAATTGAGAGTAGTTCCTTCTATAGTTCCTCTATATGTGAAATATGTTTATGAGGGTAGAATAGTCAAAGTTAAAAGAGATTCATATAAGCTACTATCATGATTAATTCATTTTATTTTGGATACATATGATAAATTCTAATGAGCCACCATATAAGAAACAATATAGGCATGTGCACGGAGATGGGGACCAAAAAATGTCCATATAATTTGTTTAAAGAATAACATGATTATGATTATAGTAGCATGATCATGTTATAACACATGCATGTTACATTTTACACCAAGGAAAATCCTACCCTTAGGCTTGGAATAAGTTTTATTTTTTTAGCGTTATGGTTGGACCTACATTTTGGACACCCAAGTCCATGTTTTACACAAAATATAGCATGTTCAACCTTTCTTCTCATTATCTTTACATGTTCTATAATAAAATTTCATGAAACCACCACTATAATGTTAATCTAATTCTTAGCTTTCTAACCATATTTTTTTTCTATAGTTTGAATAAATTAATATACATTGATTTTTTATTTTCTTTTAGCAATGTCTTCATATGCCTCAAATAAATATATTGATTTTTTCATATATATATTTTTATCTATGTATCCAAAAATGTTTAAAATTATATTGGATTATTTATTATTTATTTTATGCACATTAAAAATTATAATTATTTTTTTAGAAGTTAGGTGATGTGCTTTCTTAGTCATTATTCTTTTAGGATATTTCCACTTTAAAAAATATTCAATAAAAATATATATATCTTGTACTACATGCTCTTATCTATCTTTCCACAAATTGGTTTAAAATACACTTAACAAAAAAATTGGTGAGGGAAGGGTGTGCACATTTGTCATTGCTATGTTTTAGTGATAAAATAGGAAAACCTTTGTGTGCATTCAACATTTGACCCTCTTAAATTCACTATTTAAAAAAAAATGTATTTTAAAAACTATATTTTGAAAATTAAAATTATTTTTCTTATCACATCTTCAGATTTTGAGCGTAGCCATCTCAAATTATTCATTAAAATTTACATTTCATTGATTTCAAAAATATTGCAACTTAAGATGGACCCTTTTTGCCACTAATTTCTCTACCCTTAACCATATTTTGTTCATCACTTTTGTGATTTGCTTATATATGAAAAAGAAAGGGAAAAGATAAAATTATGAGGCAACATGCAATGGAGCAAACAAATTAGTCTTCTTTGTCTCTATTACCTAAAGTGTCATAAATATCTTAAGAGTTGAGGCCTAGAGCACCTCAAGTTGCACATCATATACCTATGGATTTTTGTATCAAAATTTATTTTGAATCTTCTGAAAGGATTTGTGTAAGATATCCTTATATAAGGGTGATGTACACACTAAATCTCAAAGAGATCTTAATTTTTTTATTTCAAATGGAGTTGTATTTAATTAAATATCAATTTCCTTACATTCCTTATATGTAAGCCTAGGATAAGGAGGAAGATCAACTATAGTATATGGTTAAATTGGTTGGGATATTGGAAAAATTTGACCTCTAGAAATTTTCTATGTGTATGTTTAATTGTATGGTAACTTAGTGAAGTACCATTAACATGAAAAGTACATAGTTCCTAGGAGGGGATGACATAGTGTGAAAGGTAGTATCTAAGTAGATGCATAAGCCCCATGGATATTAGGAGGAGGTAGATAAATATCAAATATGGGCCAGAGAAGGCTCATAAAATTCCATGTTATCCTCAAGCATACTATAGGAACATAAATGCGAAATAAAAGAATGTGTTATGTCTATAAAAAATGATAGCATAAACAAGAAGAATCAAATAATTGTAATTTACCAACACTTAAATACATTATAAAACCACTAATTAATAAGGTAGCATCATCTAATATCCATAATTAGAAAATAAGGAAGTCATAACATGTGACGATGCATTGGTAGTACTATCAAAATTATGATGGAATAAATCCTCACTAAAGGCAATAATCTCATTATGTAATGAAGGAGTTAATGACACATGAATAACATCTACACGATTTAATATATATACTTGTCACCATAATGCATGTTATCCCCATGTTATATAACTCTAGGTAAAATACCATATATACAACTAATAGGAGATGTAAAAGAATTATCATCCCAAGGCAGATTTTCAAAGGAACATGAATCTATAAGAATAATATTAGGACATGTCAAAGGATTATCATCACAAGGTGCAACCCCATCATGGATAGGTAGCACTAGGTGTATCAATAAAATAAGGGAAATCCTAACTAGGTGCATTTTCATCACTATCACAAGGCATAGGATATATGGGATTAACATGAAGCTCATGGACATGTGAGATGAAAGTTTCTAAAAGAAAGGATAACAAATAACTCTATAAAGGAGGGAAAATTATTTATATAATAAATCAACATCTCCATAAAATTTGTATCCTCATCCATGACATAAATCCATGAACTCATTGAGGGTGTAAGGATAAAAATCCACAAAAGATGAAAAAACATCATAATCAATAAAGTATACATGTAAATCAAGTAAATGGAAGAATTCCCTATGAGTATCGTTGATGATGGATAATCTAAGGTGGGTAGTGTGATCAAATAGACATGGAAAAATAAATAATCAAAACCTAATCAAGATGTGATAATGAAACACAAGAAAAAGTGGACTCAAACACTTGGTAAATATAATATACAAATATGCGATCCAAAAATAAAAAATAAAAAATAAAAAATAAAAAATAAAAAATAAAAAATAAAAACAATAATTAGATGAAGGATAAACCGTAATGTCAAACCCTAGGTTTTGTAAGAATTTTCACCAAAATTGTAAAGAAAAAATCACACCTTACATGAATATCTAGGCTTTTGAAGTAATACAATTAATTTGTGATGAATATTCATATAAAAAATATCCAAAAAAATTAAATACAAATTATAATTATGAAAATGGAAACACAATGAATATTATTGTATTGAATTAATATTTCTTTTTTACAAAATATCATTGGCATCTTCGAGGGGGAAACCTCCTTTGAGTAGCACTCGATACAATATAGTTCATGGATACCTATTGTAATATCAAAATCCTTTATTTAAAATTATTCTACCGAATAGAAATATTACCCACTTTGAGCATGTGGGATAAAGTCACTTAGCAAAAGGGACAACTTACAAAGAATATGCAAAGGATTCTTTTATTAATTCTACCTTAACAATAAAGTAATTACTTGAGAAAATACTTAATAATATAGGTAACATGACCCCCTTAAAAATATTTTCCCTTAAATAGATTGAAATAAGGAAAATTATATTTTAATTGGAATGTGGATTCCCACATTGCATCCTCTATTTGTATACCTTTCCTTTGGATGAGGACTTTGGTAATAGTGTAGTAAAAAAAATTATATGAGCATCTACCAAGGATAAACTCTAGTATCAAGAGGATAGAACCCTCTATATGCAACTTAGGTAATGTAGACTAAGAATGAATGTGTTGACCATGAGACATCTTGATACAAGAAACATGGAAGACTAGGTAGTGCTTGGAGGAAGGAGGAAGATCCAAATTTTATGCAACTAAAATGATTTACTACAAAATTTATAGGGTTTGTATAACCTAGTCACTAAATTTTTATGATTCTTAATCTTTAAGGATAATTGTTGTAGGGTTGGAGGTAAAAAAAACATGTCACTAATAGTGAAAGTGAATTTAAAGTGGTGCTGATAAACCTATTGCTTCATGTAGCTCTATGTGATGTTTAAATTATCCTTAAGGTTGCAAAGAATGATGACACATGTGTAAAGGTTAGAATACACAAAATTTACTCTTGAACTTCTTGGTAAATATATCTACAAAGATGGTGGAAATTGACCATACACTACTCTATATGGTGTCATCTTAATTGTTGTGTGATAAGTGGTATTATACCACCATTCTATGAGTGGTAAGAATTTTGTTGAATTATCGTGATATGAATCAAAGTAGCATAATTAGGTCTCCAAGAACTTATTGATAATTTTAGTCTAGCAATCGATATGTGGATAATATGTATCTTATATTAAGTTTGGTACCATGGCACTAAAAGAGCTCTCACTAAAAGAAACTAATAAAAATGGTATCTTGATACCTAAAAAAGGAGATATAAATTCCATGAAGGAAAAATATATGATCCATGAATGTTTAGGAAATAGTGAAGTATAGGGGTAGGCTAAGGCTTAAAAAATGGCATATTTGGAAGATTATCTACTACCACTAGAATGACTAAATTTCTTGCAAACTTTGGTGGTCCTTCAATAAAGCTCATTAAAATATCAGTCCACATACAAATAGGAATGGGAAATGGTTGTAGTTGTCATGGGGTGGTGACTAGTACACCTTTTTCACATTAATAGGTTTCAAATTATGCTAAAAAATATTTGATATTTATTTTCATAACTTCCTAGAAAAATTATGGTGAACTATTTCATAAGTTTTGAAAAAGATACTAGATAGAGTGACCCAATGATGGAAGGGAATGGAACTTAGAGATTTTTTTGGGCACAAATATTATTGTGAGACCAAGACTAAATAGCCCTTATATTTCAAATATGATCCATCCCATGAATAATTTTTCTTTAAAGAAGGGTGATTAGAAACTTGTAGGATGCATTTCTACAAGTGACTATCTTCTTGAAACTCTTGACATAAGTCATTGATATAGTTAGGGGTAGGCATTGATAAATTAATTAGAATGGAATGGTCTTCAAATTGACATGATTAAACATCTTCCACCACATTATCTTATCCTTTTTTATAGGTAATATCTGTAAGAGAGGGGGACCAACCACTGCAAGGCCCCAGGTCAGGAAAGGCCAAGAGTAGTATGGCTGCCCTAACTTACCTCAGTTTACAAGGGTGTTGGGATAGACAGAATGAGAATGATTAGGACTATAAGATCCTTCGATCACTCTACAAACCTGAGAGTTGAAAAGAGACTAAGTGAGTCAGTTTTTAGGGTCAACTCTATATATCAGATAACTCTCTATCAGAGGACAAAAGTGCAGTTCTGGGATGACAGCGTGATGTGTTGGCGTCTCTTAGGTGCGTTGGCATCCATATGGCCAGAAAACTATAGAGACAAGGTCTAACCTCTAAAAGATGGACTAACAACCTAGTTTAAGAATTTCTAAAGGCATAAAATAAGACAATGGAATACAAAACATAAAGACAAACATGATAAAGAAAGTAGATTACCGCAAGGGTGACGAAGATGATCTCACACAATAATCCTTTCGCCAGCTTGCTCCAAGATCTCTTCACCTACACATAGAAAAGAGGGAGAATGTTGGGGGGATGTATATGGGTTTGCCTCAATCAAATCGCTGTTTTGGTGTTTCCACCTCCACGGATAGCCAAGTTTGCAACGATGCAGAAATAAAGCAATAAAGAAAGAATACAAGCAAAGTACACCAAAAGCACTACAAAACAGTATGTGCTTACTCAACCAAACAATAGAGAAGATGAGAGGATCTTACCATGTCTGCCCAAAGCACTCAAGGCTAGTGGAGGAGAAATATGAGAGGAACTCAAACCTATGCTGCAATGGATTCATCTTGTGCTTTCTCTATTGAAGTGATGGAGTGATAGATTTTTGCTATGGAGTGTGAAATGCTGCTTCAAAGCTTGTATATGAATGCTCAAAGTGTGAAGAGATTGTGTAGGCTTCAAATAAAGATGAAAATAGATGAATGAATGGAGAATATGAAGAATGAATGGAAGAAAATGGCCATATTTAGGTCGGCCAATTGAAGAAAGGCATTACACTTTGACTCCCAATAGGAAGTGTAACATTTCTGCAGACTCCAGCTGTAGGAATCTGCTAGGGATGTAAGCATACGACACGGACGTCTGCGCATTGCACGAGCATCCCTGACAGAAATGCCTTCATCGAAACTCAAAATAGCACCAAGTGTGATGTAAGCAGTAGGCTTATGTGGAATTATGCCTCTGAGTTTGGTTTTCTAAAGTGTAAAGGGGTAAAAGGGGAATTTGCGTTAGGGGTGCAAATTCGCTCCTATACAATATCATAGTCATACCCCAAAACCTTAGTGACCCACTTTTGTTGCTTTGGAGAGGATATTCACTAGTTAAAAATATACTTGAGACTATGGTGATTAAATTTAATGTAGAAGTACCTTCCCAAAAGGTAAGGATGTCATTTTTTGATTGCATGAAGAATGACTAACATGTCATTTTCATAAGTGGAATGAGTAATATTTTTCCTAGTGAGAACTTTACTACCAAAAGAAAGGGGTCACCCTTCCACCTAATCTAGAACCTAAAGCATCACTTTCAATGATGAATATTTAAAATAAATCGAGCATAAAAAGAACTAGTGTGATGCACATAGCCTTTGTAAGTAGAGAAATTGTTTCTTCTATAGTTGTAGACCATTAAAAGGAATCATTGTTTAACATGTTTGTGATGGGATCAACACTCTTTCAATAGTCTTTGAAACATCGATGGTAATATTGTTGGATGATGTGATTGTGTTGCCGATATGTGGTTGTCATTGATGTTAACACTATTAGCATTGATGATTCTGAAGGCTGTATATGTTGAGGATTTTGAGAAAATTAGAATAAATATGTTGCAGGTAGTCTGTGAAGCATTGTTGATCTGAATCGTGGAATTTTTTTTATGTTGATAATCAGAAGTTACACTTCAAAGGGTTTGTTGTTGAGCCTATCTAGTATGTTTTTTGGAAGTTTTAGTGGTACGCATCAATATTGGAGAAAGTTATGAGTTTCTATAGGTATTCTATTTCTGTAGCAGGTGTTTCTGGAAGAAGTAAATGCAATTCTAGTAAATTGAGTTGTTACGTATTCTACTGTAATGTTTAGTGATGTTTCTAGATCATGCTCTATCATTATTGTACGTTCGCGTTGATCAATGTGCTCATGATCAAAGATTTTCCTTTGTGTGTTAGAAGTTTTCATGTTCTCTGCCAACATGGTGGTAGCGTGTTGCAGATCCTTGTGGATTAATCTTTTATTATTTGGTGTGTTTGAGGATGTTGATTTAGGTCTTCATTATTATGTGACCAACTTAGGTTGGTGTGCATTGAGATTTGTTCATGAATTGGGCCGACACTTTATAATTTATTCTTCATTTGTGGCCGACAGAGTTGTTGATGTAAATTCATGTAGCAGATATATAAGAGAAATTGTTTCTTTATTTTGAAGTGTGTGTGTGGTGTGTATGCTTGGTGAATGTATGCAAAATGTATGAATAAAGATCAGATCATTTTACTGCAGAGAAGAGTGTGAAGAAGTGCTTTTGTGCCTAACCGAAACTATCATCAGGCTTTTGTAGAAGCTAATTTCTCAGTTCAACCTCATCAGATGGATTTAATCTAATTGTTATATGTAAGGTAGTGAGCCTTCCCTTTAAGTAGTGAGCTCTAGGTAGTGTGCCTGAATGCATGTGCATTCCCTATTCATTTTTCTATTATACTTATAACAAGGTATAATCTTGTGGACTAACATCCACCGTGGTTTTTCCCCTAATAGGGCTTCCACGTATAAAATCTTGGTGTTCATGTGTTTCTGATGTGTTGTTGATTTATGCTTCCACTGTTAATTATTAGATATGAGATTAAAGGTTGATTAAGGTTGAATAAGTTTAAATTTTGTAACAACTAATTCACCCCCCCTCTCAGTTGTCCATCCTTGTTTTGCCAACAATTGGTATCAGAGCTAGTTCCTATGAAGAAGTTTAATAGCTTGAGGTGATTCAAGATGGAATCATACAAGGATAGTCCCAAATTCATGGTACAAATTACTCTCTATGGAAATTAAAAATGGAGTGTCATTTGAAGTGCATTGGTGAACCCTTTTGGAAGATTACAAAGAATAGATATAATATTCCTCATAATGGTCCCACTACTCCTGATGAGATCAAAGAATTTGAAAATAATATCAAGGCTATAGAAGCATTGCTAAGTGCCTTGATAGATTCAGAGATGACAAATGTGATAGGTTTGAAGACAACACATGAGATCTAGATGAAATTGGAGACATTGTATGAAGGAGATGCACAAGTGAAGATTGCTAAGCTAACAAGTCTGAAAGGAAAATGGGAGAACTTGAAGATGAGTGAAGATGAAAAAATTGCTACTTTCATGCAGAAGGTAAATGAACTAGTGATGGGTATTAGTTGTGCCGGTGGAGTTATGGAAGAAGATGAGATTGTGTCTAAAGTGCTACGATCAGTGCCTACTTCTTACAAAATGAAAGCTCATGCTATTGAAGAGCTCAGGATAGTAACAAATGTGACAAGAGACATGCTGATTGGTAAACTAGATGTCTTTGAGTTGAGTGAATTTGGTGAATCTACTCCTAAGACAAAATCTGCATTTAAAGCTACTGTATCTAGAATAAGCCAACAGAGATATGATCCATGAGAAAGTTCCAGAAAGACATTCAAGTATGAAGATTAGATGCGATAGATTGAAGATGAAGAAAGAGAGGTAGAAGAACTAGAAGAATTGATTGTAAGTACAAAGGAAAGTTGTCTATTAAATGTTTCTCTTGTAGTAAAATAGGTCATTTTGTATCAAGGTGTCTTGAAAGAGTTTCTAAGTATAAACCTGACAAGTCTAGATTTCAAAAGAAATCTTATTATGCTGAAGAAAGTGTTACTGATGATGAATCTGATAAAGAAACTTGAAATGAAGATGGATGGGTATTCATTCCTATCAAGGAAAATGGTACAGTGTCCACTGAATTTGCTAACAATCAGAATATTGATAAAGCTCTTGCATCCAGAATTGATGAAAAGGATGAATGGGTGATTGACAGAGGATGCTCACATCATATGACTAGTGATAAAAGAAAGTTTCTAAGCTTGGAAAAGTATGACGACGGTGTTGTAATATTTGGAGATAATAATGTTGGTGTGATTTGTGGCAGAGGCACTATTTATCTTGGTGTTAAATGTAATACTAATGATGTTATTTATGTTGAAGGATTGAAGCATAACTTGTTGAGTGTTGGATAGATGGTAGACAAGGGATACAATCTTCAGTTCAGAGATGGTAAGTGCAGGATATTGGGAAGCTCTAGAAATGTAATTGCTTTAGGTACAAAGACAAGAGGTAATATTTTTCACTTAAGTGCTGCTAGTGAAAGTTTCTTAATTTATCAAGTTGATGTAAGATGGTTATGGAATAGGAGGTTGTGTCATGTGAATTTTGATAACATTGTCAAAGTAAGATCCACTCAAGCAGTCATAGATCTACCTAAGTTAGTGAAGCCTACTAACACCATGTGCAAGGAATGTCAGATGGGAAAATAAACAAGAATTTCTTTTAGGAGCAAATAACATCATTCAAATGGAGTGTTGGAGTTTGTTCAAATTGATCTATGTGATCCATCTAGAATCAAAAGTCTACAAGGAGAAAGGTACTTTATGTTGATTATTGATGATTACTCTAGGATGATATGGGTTTCTTTCTTGAGAGAAAAACATGAAGCTCTAGAAAATTTTTAATGTTTCAAAGCTTTGGTAGAAAATGAGACAGGTTTGAAGGTCAAATGCTTAAGATCAGATAGAGGTGGTGAATTCACTTCCCAAGAGTTCAATACATTTTGTGAAGAGCATGGAATCAAAAGACAATTATCTGCTCCCTAGACCCCTCAATAGAACAAAGTTGTTGAAAGGAAGAACGAAAAAATTCTAGATGCTACTAGAACTATGATGTAGGAAGGTAATGTTCCTCATATCTACTGGAGAGAAGTTGTAAGCACTGCTGTATACACTATCAACCAGGTAAATGTTAATGGTAAATATGGTAAGACCCCTTTTGAGCTGTGGTTTGCTTATAAGCCTACTATTAAATATTTCAAAAACTTTGGAAGTAGATGTTATATTAAGAGAGATGAAGATATTGGCAAGTTTGATGCTAGAATTGATGAAGGAATCTTTCTGGGTTACTCTACCAAGAGAAAAGCATATTGGTGCTACAATAGAAGATTGAAGAAAATGGTTGAAAGTGCAAATATCAAAGTTGATGAAGACACTGTTAGATCATCCAAATATTGTGGATATGATTCAGATGACCAACAAGATAGTACTAACAATGGAAAGAATGTGTAGACACATAATCAAGTTCAAATTGTTTAAGTGAATCAAGAGAATCATGAAGAAGAAGCTAGTGGAAGTACATAAGAAATAACAAAAGAACCAAAAGTTAGAGAGAATCCAAAAGTTCCAAGGTATGTAAAGCTAAATCACTCTGAGAATCAGATTATAGGAGACAAGAAGAAAGGTGTGCAAACTAGAAGAAGAATTGCAAAAGAATATTGCATGATTTCCAAGACTAGGCCTAGTAATGTCAATGAAGCATGTAAAGATGAATATTGGATGGAAGTAATGAAGGAAGAACTGATGCAAATAGAGAAAAATGATACATGGACTCTTGTTCCCAGACCTCAGGATAAAAATGTGATTGGAACCAAATGGGTCTTTCAAAATAAGCTGAATGAACAAGGTGAAGTTTCTATAAATAAAGAAAGTGGTATGTAAAGGATACTCACAAATGGAAGGTATTGATTTTGAAGAAACCTTTGCCCTTGTTTCTAGAATTGAAGCTGTAAGAATATTTCTTGCTTATGCTACTTTCAAAAATTACAAAGTCTATCAAATGGATGTGAAGTCAACATTTCTTAATGGTGAATTAGAAGAAGAAGTTTATGTTGAGAAACCAGATGGATTTCAATTAACTGATGAAAAAGACATGGTTTGTCGATGGAAGAAAGCACTATATGGACTCAAACAAGCCCCTAGAGCCTGGTATGCAAGAATGGATAAATACTTGTTGAAGCTTGGATTCAACAAATGTACTTATTACAACAATCTATATTTTAAGATGGATCGAGACAAAGAATTGATTATTGAAGTTTTTGTTGATGACATTATTTTTGAAGGTGATGATGACTTATGCATGAAATTTGTTGATGAAATGAAAAGTGAATTTGAGATGTCAATGATAGGAGAGCTAAAATTCTTTCTAGGATTGCAAATAACTCAATTAGATGATGGAATTTTCATGTCTTAGTCCAAATATGTAAAAGAGTTACTGAAAAAGTTTGGCATGGAAGATTCAAAACCAGTTGGAACACCCATGGTAACCAGATGCAAGTTAACATAAAATGATGATTTTCCTAAGGCTAATCAAACAAGGTACATGTCAATGATTGATGGATTGCTATATTTGACTTGGACTAGACCGGACATTATGAATTTTGTATGTATGGTTGCTAGATATCAAGCTGATCCAAAGGAATCACATGTGACTGCAATAAAGAGGATTTTCAGATACTTGAAAGGAATAGTTGATTTTGGTCTTTGGTATCCCAAGGATGATGATCTTACTTTGAATTCCTTTACAGATGTAGATTGAGTAGGAGATGTAGATGACATGAAAAGTACAAGTGGTGGTGCATTCTTCTTAGGGAAGAAGTTGGTGTCCTGGCTAAGTAAAAAGCAGAATTCCATTTCCTTATCTACTACTGAAGCAGAATACATTGCTGCTGCAAAAAATTGCACTCAAGTATTATGGATGAAATAGATGTTGAGAGATATCAGAATTGAGTATAATGAGCCTATAGCTATATTTTGTGACAATTCAAGTGCCATAAACATTTCCAAGAATCTAGTGTTACATTCAAAGACAAAACATATATCTATCAAGTATCACTTTTTGAGAGACAAAGTGTGTGATAAAGAAGTTGGATTGGAATATGTGCCCACTAAGGAACAAATTGTAGACATCTTCACTAAACCGTTGCCTAAGGATACTTTTGAGTATCTTAGATGCAAGTTAGGGGTGATTTCCCCTCCTAATTCAAACTAAGATGCAAGTCTTTGCATCAATCCATGCACTCACAGTCAGATCTTGTTTTAGATTGATGTTGTGGTGGTTGCTACTCAGGGGGAGTAGTAAGATGATTTAGATATGTGGTTCAGATCTTGTGTACCTTGTTGAACTCAAGGGAACACTGAGAAGGGGGGTGAATCAGTGTTCAACAAATATTAACTTTTATTACTTTGAAACTTAAACCATTATGTCATTAGATTAATAGAAA
Organism: Sequoiadendron giganteum; assembly: GCA_007115665.2. Taxonomy (NCBI): domain Eukaryota; kingdom Viridiplantae; phylum Streptophyta; class Pinopsida; order Cupressales; family Cupressaceae; genus Sequoiadendron; species Sequoiadendron giganteum. The sequence continues at coordinate 402,580,639 of CM021109.1, forward strand.
GATGCAAACATTCAAAGGAAACATTCATAACACCATAACACATAGATTTTTGTGTGGAAACCTTGTTAGGGGAAAAAAATTGGTGGAGGTTAATCCATAATTTGAGTACTCAAATATAAATATTTACAAAAGAGAATGCACTTGCATTTAGGCACACTACCTAGAGCTCACTACTCAAAAGGGAAGGCTCATTTCCTTACAAAAGTTTAGATTAAAACCATCTCAAGATTGAATTGAGATGATATCATCTATCTATGCCAAGTTACAATTCTGGTGAAGCTCATAGAATGAATTATGGATCTGCAGACTGATTATGCTCTTCGCTCTACTCTGCTCTTCAATTCTCATCACAAATCCAACATCTGTGTTATTAATCTTCTAATTTTTTCATTACACTCATATTCGCATACTTATTTTTCATATGACACACAAAATTATAAAACTGATCTCATATTTATATCTTCTACCAAAGATTTATTCATCCATTAGTCAACTTTATAAGATATTAAGTTCTTCTCAAGTGTCGGCCAGATCCACTACTAAATATTTATGCGCATCCTCCAAGGTCGGTTAAGACAAAGAGAGGACCTAAGAAAAACATAATAGAGCATGAAAATATTTGATTAATTACTCTTTATACATCCATGATTAAATTTTTGCTAGGTCGGCCTTCTAGCATAGATAATCAATAGATTAGTGCACCAAATCTCCTAGACCGCATACTGGTGAATGTGCATCAAAAAAATCCTTCACCAAGGTATTCTAAACATCAAAAATCCTTTTTATGGGGTCCAAAACACAAAATAATAGCCCGATGAGATATACAGATCAACTTTTATACTTATAACCGGATTCCCTGATCTTCATCCTGTTCAGCTGGTAGATACTAAAACTAGACTATGGACCAGATGTATGACTTAGGTTGCCATAAATGAAAAAAATTACAAGCCATTTTCCAAGATACATTTTCCATTTATGTCAAAGGGGGATGATTTTAATGTGAAAAACCTTGTACTATAAGGGGGAGAAGTGTAGAATAAAGAGGGAGAAGAGTACTGTGTGAAGCGTTAGTTGTGTTGATGGTATTTTTCACATCATGTGTTGCCATCAATGCCAAAGGGTAAGAATTTTGGATGATGTGGTTGTGTTGCTGATATGTGGTTGTCATTGATGTCAACACTATTAGCATTGATGATTCTGAAGGCTGTATATGTCGAGGATATTGAGAAAATTAGAATAAATATGTTGCAGGCAGTCTATGAAGATGCATTGATCTGAATAGTGGAAAGTTGTGTATGTTGATAATCAAAAGTCACACTTCAAAGGGTTTGTTTCTGAGCCTATCTAGTATGTTTTCCATAAGTCTCAGTGGTATGCATCAAGATTGGAGAAAGTTATGAGTTTTTGAGTTTCTCCAAGTATTCTATTTCTGTAGCAAGTGTTTCTTGAAGAAGTAAATGCAATTCTGGTAAATTGAGTTGTTGCATATGCTTCTATAATGTTCATTGATGTTTCTAGATCATTCTCTATCATTGTGGTACATTCATGTTGATCGATGTGCTTGTGATCAAATATTTTCCTTTGTGTGTTAGAAGTTTTCATGTTCTTGGCCGACATGGTGGTAGCATGTTACAGATCCTTATGGATTAATATTTTATTGTTTGGTGTGTTCGAGGATGTTGATTTAGGTCTTCATTATGATGTGACTAACCTAGGTTGGTGCACATTGAGATTTTTTCATGAATTGGGCCAATAGTTTATAATTTATTCTTCATTTGTGGCCGTCAAAGTTGTTGATGTAAATTCATGTAGCAGATATATAAGAGTAATTTTTTCTTCATTTTGAAGTGTGTGTGTGGTGTGTATGCTTGGTGAATGTATGTGAAATGTACAAATAAAGATCAAATCATTTTATTTTAGAGCAGAGTGTGAAGAAGATTGAGTGAAGAGTGAAGAAATGTTTCTATGCCTAACCAGAACTGTCATCAGGCTTTTGTAGAAGCTAATTTCTCAGTTCAACCTCATCAGATGGATTTAATCTGATTGTTCTATGTAAGGTAGTGAGCCTTCCCTTTGAGTAGTGAGCTTTAGGAAGCGTTCCTGAATGCATGTGCATTCCCTATTAATTTTTCTATTATACTTCTAACATGGTATAAATCTTGTGGACTAACATCCACCATGGTTTTTCCCCTAACAGGGTTTCCACATATAAAATATTGGTGTTCATGTGTTTCTGATGTGTTGTTGATTTATGCTTCCACTGTTAATTATCAGATCTGAGATTAAAGGTTGATTAAGGTTGAATAAGTTTAAATTATCCTTATAAATAATGTGTCTTAGGGATTCAATACCTATTTATTCAAAGGAGGATTTAACACATAAGTGGTTAGTAGAAAATATTTGAAGAGCCTATTCCAAGTGTAATAAGCTCTATACCCATGTTTTATTGTAAACATCAAAGAAGACTAAGATGAAATTCTATAGGAATAAATGAAAATTTTGACTCATAAAGCTTTCAAAGGTAGATGGTGCATTGGAGAGTCTAAATGACATGACCATAAACTCATAATGACCACCATGAGTGTGAAAAGATAATTTGTGAATTTATTATTTGATGTAGATTTGATGATAACCTAATTATAAATTTATCTTGGAGAAGAAGTAGACACCAAATTGTTTATCTAAGTTCTCATCAACCATTAGAATAAGAAATATATCCTTGATGTGATATTTTGACCTCATAAAAGTTAATACAAATTTTCTATGACTCATGCTTTTTTTTCACTAATAATACTAGGGAGGATTAAGGATTGGCTCTCAACCTAATAACCCCTTCACATAAAAATTCCTAGGTTATTTTATCTATTTTTAATTTGTAAAAAGGGTGCTTATAAGGGTAGATATCTTGAGGTGTACTCATAGTTAGTAATTGGGTGAAGTTATCTTTACTAAAAATTGGAGGTAAGTCACTAGGTTCTAGTAAGAACTTTGAATATAAGAGTAAAAGTTGTAGATGTTCTATGGAGTAGTTTGAGGTAGAAGATTCAACAACTTGACTAGCATAAAGTTGAACAAAAATTTAATGACACCATTTTTGGTAACTTCTCCATGAAATTATAGCTAATTAGACAAAAAATTAAGGGCGAGGCCTTGTAAGGTGTGTTATTGACCATTAGCTATAAAATATATCTATAGTTTAGAAAAGTCTCACAAAATATGTCTAGGAGTGTGGACCCATTATGATTCCAACACAATGTCACAAAGGATTAATGGAAGGAAAAACATATTAGACTTAAGAGTGTAGTCCCAATTGAAATAAAAACATTTTGTCCCTTAATATTACAAGGTGATATTTTTCCATTGACAATCATAATATCAAAGATAAAACAGGAGTTGAGAAAATGGTCAAAATTTTACCTAATCTTGGATTAATAAAATTATGTGTTACTAGAGTCAATAAGAATTATAAGGACATGATTCTTAGAGAAACCTTTGACCTTTCTTTTTTAAGTGGGCGATATCTTGGAAAATCATGCATATTAATTTTAGGAGCAAGGTCAACATTTGAGTACTCATTCTACTACCTACCATGGCCCGAAGTTGGCTCAATCCAAAGGATTCAAAAAGGTTTGGTTAGAGGGCGATTCCTTAAATATTATCAATAACCTTAAAATGTCTACGCATCCTTCTTGGTTGGTTGAACCTATTATCCTTGATTCTTTGGCTATTTTAAATTCTTTTGATCAATGCTTCATATCCCATATTTTAGGGAGGGTAATTGCCTAGCTGATAAATTTTCCAATTATGGGGTTAATGAATATGAGTATAAAGTTTGGGAAGGGAATGAAAACCTCCTCATCGATGTCCAATGAATTGTCAATCATGGTATTCAAACTATTTGAGGAGGGGGTTCCCTTAATGATTTTTTAAAATCATATGTTGATTTTCATGTCGTTTTTCGAATTCAAGTGTGATTTTGTATATGGCTTAACCTTGCATTTCAATGATGTGGCAATTCGTAAAGATCTGAATTGAAGAGTAATTATTTCCTCTTGTCACCTCAATTTTCCCACATGAATTGTGGGTGATTGTAAAGCCTTATTTTTCTCAAGGCTTCTTTTATTTTGCATCCTCTACAAATATTTGAAGTTGTTGTGGTTTATCTCTGCTGTCACCATGGGAGGAGAGAGGAATCATGTTGAGATTATTTCTTGTGACTCTTCCAAGAGTAACAAGACGGTTTGGGGGCTATTGGAAGTTGGGGGTGTTACTCCCTATATTGAAAGACTTCATAGATTTGACCCTAAGGTGTCACAAGCTTTTGTGAAGGGATGGTAAAGCAAAGTCTCGAGGGTGCTTAGGATGGAATTCACCATAACTGAAGAATTTATTGGTAATATAACGAGTTTGGAAATTGAGGGGAGGAAATTTTATAGGGACAAGAAAGATTCCAGTGCTGCCACGACCATCTTCTTCAAGGATGATGAAAGGAGTAAGCTGGAGAAAGTGAAATGTGGTGGGTTTTCTCGCAGTTCTATTAAGGCTATTTGGGGTGAGGTATTTTACTCTTGATGGCCACTTCTCTGTTCTTGTTGGCTACCATTTTGTTCTATTGAATCACTTTAGGCATAAGAAAAAGGTTTCTTTCCTCTTTTATTTTCTTTCCTCCCTTGAAAATGGTATAAAATATCATAAACATAACCCTAAGAACCTCGTTCTTCATGGGGGATTAATTCTCCTAATTATGTAATATGCTAAGTCTTATACTATTTCTGATGAGCCCAAGAAGATTTCTAAAGTTCACCAAAATAAGGTTGTTTCTAAGTATGATACAAGGTTTGAGATGGGGTTTGGTTCAAAGGAGTTTGCTGGGTCAGAAGCATCGAAGGAGATTTTGTTGGACTCGACTGAGTCTCTTGAGGGGAAGTGTAAAAAGAAGTCTAAATATTATAATCCCTCTAAGTCTGAGGACTATTGTACTGGTAGTGAGGAGGTGGAGGGTTTTGAATATTTCTTCAATGACACCCAAAAGGTTAAATTAGGAAAGTTCCCTACCCTGATTTCCAAGAATCTAGAATTGAAGGGAGCTGATATTTCCCCTGGTAATAAGAAGGTGGAGGAGAATGTTGATGGGTTTGAGGAAGTGGAAACCCTTGCGTTGGGTAGGAAAAGGAAGTTGTGCTTGAAGGAAGGGAGTTCTCAGAAGAAGGCTAAAGGTAAATCATTCTTGCTCTAGGAGGATACTATCAATGTGGATCTTGTTGATAATCCAAATTTTGAAACTGAACGGGTTGATGTTGGGCATGTAATTGAGAAGGTGCAAGATCAGGGTGTTAATGTGGTAGTTGAGATTGAGTGGTCCTTACATAGAATCAAAGTCCCTGGTGATGGTAACAAAGAGAAGGGTGTGTTGTAGAATGAGAAGAATAATAGGGTGACATCAGAGGATTTGGAAGATGACAAGGATAATTTCAACTGTAACAGGGAGGAATTTCTCAATGTGTTATGCATGGCTAGAGATGGTTCCTTACTTTTCTTCATAATTTTCAAGTGAGCATTCAATGAACTGAACCAAACTAATGTGAAGGTTAATTCTTTGGTCAACAATGTTGGGGTTTCCCCTTCTTCTAAGGAGATTTCCATCCAAAATCAAATGAAACAGTTGGTTCATGTCCTTAAGATTATGACTGATGAAATGTTGAAGATGAAAAATACTTTGAATTCAGAATTTTGGTGTTGGAAGACAAGATGGAAAGAACCTATCAAAACCTAGAAAAGGTTGGAAATGCTAGTAATATTGCTATCTCGAATCAAGTTGAGGGGATTCAATTCATTAATGAGAAAGATAGGAAGTGGAATGGAGACTCATCTAGTGTGAAACAAGTTGCTGGTGGCATGATGGATCTCCCTATTGCTCCAAAAGATGGGATCCGTGAGAAAGGTCCGTGCACTTAGACTTGAAATAAAACCAAGAAGAATACTGGGGTTCCTGCTAAGGAGATAGTTGAGGTCATGGATATGCATCAAAATATTATTGATAGTGATTTGGAAGCTATAAATATTTTGAAAAATCTGTAGTTGGTGGTTGGTTTTGTCTTGTTGTTTGGCTGATTTTTGCTTCTACTTGGCTGTTTTGTCTATTTTTTATTATATTTTAAAGCAACACTTTTTTTTGTAAAGGGTTTCAGGGTCCCTTAAAATCCTGTTTGACCTAGAATCAAAAACATTTGAGTACTCAACCAATTATGGTCCCACTTCCTAGGACTCTTTGGTATCTTCTCATTCCTTGATTCCACAAAATGATGGCCTAGTGTAAATTTCTTATCAATTATAGCTCTACCCCTTTTCTTGATGAGATTGAATCTTTGATTTTAGTGAGATGTTTGATAGGCATGGATTATTTATTAGAAGTAGAGATATGATGATTCAACATAGTTATCTTAAACATGTTGAACTTGGAGAATCAACATTAATATATGAGCTATCCTTTGCTAGTATTACCAAACTTGTGGCAACCATCATATCTTTGAGTTTGAACATTTTGACCTTGGTTTTAATTTCTTCCTTGAGGCCACTAATCAAACAAATAGTAAAGAAGTCATTTATCAATCCTTTAATTTGGTTGATAAGTTTTTGAAATTTAGTTTGATATTCACAAATACAACCAAGACGACTCAATTTTGTTAAAATTGAAAAATATTCATATAGACTAGGATCAAATTTGACCAAGAGAAACACTAAATTTAGTCCAATTGGGTTAAAAAAATGGTCTTATAGAACCATTTATACCATTATATTAGTTATTTTTCCAAGTTTAATGAGGAAATGGGGACAATGTATCTTCAAGGAGTGTTGTGGAGAGTGAATTATTGTTCAACATAATAGACCAATTGGCAAGGTCTATACCATAAAATCAGGGAGAATATAGTTTTGGACCCCAAGGTAGGTAGTTAGAGTGGAATCTAGATTCAAGATTGTTAGAGTGTTCATAAAATGAGTCATGAATGGTTATGTGAGTAAGAATTTCCAATATTTGGGTTTTTCTACCATTGAGGGAGGATATGCGGGAGTCAAATTCCACCAATTTAGCTGCTACTACTACATCTATTTCCTTAGATTAGACCATCATAAGAGGGTTCTTAGCATAGTTTTTTGTATTAAATATAGAAGATAAAAACCTTTATAGCTTTCTGTCAAGCAACATTCAGCTACTTACAACAGATAAACAGACTCGGATATACATACAACATATACTTACAATATATAGTCAGATATAGTGCTTACAACAATTAGCCTATACATCACAAAATAAGCTTACGAAGTAGTTATTCAGTGAGCCACAGTATTACAGAGACATTGACTATCAATGACGTCATGTCCTGAGTTGTTGTTTGAAATAGGATCAACTGTCAATACATTAGATGTGACTTCTTTAGCACCTTGAGAATCTAGAAAGTGAGGGGCCCTTGTAGTGTTTGCAACATTGAATGCTCGATGAAGCTCGACCATAGCCCCCATGAAATCCCCTGCCTCTCTTTGGTTGCAATGATGTGTGTGGGCACATTGTACTTCCTCTTTGCTAACTTCCACCGAGCCTCCCCTGATTAGTTCTAAAAAAAATTCCATGGAGACTTCTCAGTGTAGATGAACCTGTGAAAAAATAGAAAGAAGTGTGAGTCACTTTGCAGACCCAGTAAGCCCCCTATTACACCCTTGAAATTTATCTGCATTTCTTGCCTTCCAAACGTGCCATAAAATTTTAGTACTTAAACAAATCCATAACTTAAGAAGATCCTTCTTGAGATTTATATTGTTAAATAATACATCCTACCACATTATATTGTCATTATTGTCCCAAATCAATAACTCATTACAAAACATTTTCCAAATTTATTTTGCATATAAACAATCAAATAAAATATGCTTTATGGTTTCCGGAGTCCTGCAGAGAGAGAAAATGTCAATATCCATATGATTAGACTTATAAGGAAGCTTATGAAGAAGAATGAGCCATCCAAAATAGGCCTTCTTAGGTTGACCAATGTTATGCCAAATACAATCAAAATTATTCATCCAGATTTTGGTAGGGAGATCAATTCCCCAACTCAGGTTACATGAGAGAAAACATCAAATGAAACAGTAAGCTCTTTATATGTATTTTTGGCTTTGAGCTTAGCAAGCTTAGTACCATCCTTCCAACAAAAGTCATAGGCCGGAGAGATTGGATCAGAGAAATTAGTAGGGAAATGAATTTCTCTGTAGGCTTCTTTCACAATATTAAAGGTTCTTAAGCCAAAGGTGGGAAAATTGAAATCATTGGCGAGGGAGTCCCAAATTTTGATTTGGCCATTGTTCAGGATGTCACTAAAGGTTCAAATGCCTACAAGATTCCACCTTTTTGTAGAGCAGCCTTGCAATAGGGCTAGAGGCTTGTCGTTGCGACAAAGGTTCTACTAGATGGAGCTACTAGAGTGGCAGTTAAGTCCATTATTTAAGGGGATGTTATTAGCATTGGAAAGGGAATTTGATTTAATAGTTTCCCAGGCCTTCCACAGGCTTTTAAACATTGCAGATCCGCCTAGAGTCATAGGGTACTGCCCCAAGAGAATGTCACACACTGGCATACCTTTCCACATCTTTGCTTGCTTGTGGGTGGCTAGTAGAATGTTGTTCCTTATCAACACCTTCCAAGGCTTGTTACCATAAAATGCTCTGGCAATCTACTTGGCTGCCAAGGCAATACCCTGCAGCCTCAAGTCCTTTAGACCAAGTCCACCTCGAATTTTCTCCACACAACACCAGTTCCAATTAACAACATGATTTTTTCTCTTACCCTTGCCGTCTGACCAGAGAAGGATTCTTATCCTTTTTTGGATCGCATTTACCTGATAGCTACTAAACATCCATACTGAGGAAAAATAAATGCTATAAGAAGACAAAATCTTCTGACATACTTGCATTCTACTAGCTAGTGAAAGATAGTGTTTGTCCCACTTCACAATCTTGCTTTCAATTTTTCTACTTATCCACAACCACATCTCCTTTAGGTTGGGCTTGACTGAGAAGGGAATCCCGAGGTACCTTACAATTTGTTGGGTCCCCCCACTGAAAGTCATAATTTTCCAACCATTTGGGGGGTGAATCCTCCCACCCAAGAATGAAGGACTTTGAAATAGAAATTTTGGCACTAGAGGCTTGACAAAAGAGGTCAAGCTTTCCCATTAGCATCTCCATGTTTCTTTCTTCCAGCTCCAGGAAAATTGTAGTATCATCTGCAAATTGGATATTAATTAGCTCATTTTGATCTGGTAGTTTGATACCCTTTACTTTTGGAGAGGAGGAATGATCTCTTAGCAAGTAATGAAGAGCCTCAAATGCAATGAAAAAAAGAGCTGGGGCCAAGGGACACCCCTGTCGGATAGATCTCTCAAGTTCAAATTCCTATGAAACTGCCCCATTTACCTCTACTTGGGCCACTGCATCGATCATAAGAGTATCCACCATGTTGCAAAATTCTATGGGAAATCCAAAGGCTACAAGGGTTGCTCTTAAGAAGGGCCATTCCACCCTATCATAGGCCTTTTTGAAGTCCAACAACAACATTGCTACATTCTGATTGGAGTTTCTTGCCCATTCTAAGCCTTCCCATCTAGTTACCAAGTTTTCCAGGATGTATCTTCCCTTTATAAAGTCAGTCTGGGAGTTGTTGATGAACTTCGACAGGATATTAGCTAGCCTCAAGGCCATTACCTTGGCCATAATCTTGTAGGAGACGTTCAGAAGAGTGATTGGGTGTCAATTATTTATAAGGGTTTTGTCACCCCCTTTTGGTAACAACTTGATGATCCCCTTGTTGATTTCCTTCCCCAAGGAGCCCCTAACTATTGCCTCTCGGTAGACTTCCAATAATTCATCGTAGACCCAGTCCTGGAAGGATTTGTAAAACTCCACAGGGAGGCCATCACTTCCTAGCGACTTGTCATTGTTCATTCAAAGAATAGCCCTCTTGATTTCTTCCTTAGTCAGATTGGCACCTAATAGGGCTGCATCCTCTTCTGAAACCTTTTTTGGAATGATCTACTTTATGAGCTCTCTGGCTCTTTGGTTGTTGGCCACATTATTTTCAGAAGCAAAAAGGTTCTTGAAGTATTTTTGGAATTGTTCCAAGATCTCTTCCTGGGAGGTGAGAATCTGCTCATTATCCCTTATTTGATCAATTTGCTCTTTGAACTTCTTTTCCCTAATGTAGTTAAAAAATAATTTTGATCCTTTATCACCACAGTTGAGCCAGTTCAACCTAGATCTTACTTTCTGTCATTGGATTTTCTGGTTTTGAAACCTCCTCAATTTGTCCTTTGTTAAGGAGAGTTCCTCCCCAAGCCTTTCATTGCTTGGGTCAGCTTGAATTCTAGACTCTACATCCAGGAGACTGGCTTGCAGCTTATTTTCTTCCCAGCTGTTGTCCTTAGCCTTTTTCTTGCTAATAGTTTGAAACATTTTTTTCCAGGACACCACGTTTTGGTTCCACCTTCCAATTGCACTCTCTTTTCTCAACAACCATTTATTAATTTCTCTTATGAAGGAGATAGCATCTTTGCAGTCATCATCCTTTAGGAGGGCAGTGTTAAGGAGGAACGCATCCTTCCTTAGCATGACATAGGGTTTATTGCTGCTTATTTCAATTCTTGCCTTGATAGGATGATGGTCGAAAAGAGTATAGGGATAGACATAGATTGGAAGACCCTCCTCATTAGGGATGAAGCTAAAGCTATTTTGTTCACATACAGCCTATCCAGCCTGCAGTAAATCCTTCTATCCCCCTATTGAGCATTGCACTAGGAGTACCATACCCCTTTGAAATCTTTTTTCCTACCCTCCATGGGATCTACCAGACTTAGCTTGATTTTTAGCCGTTGCCAAAAGTGCCTCTCACTTCCTTTCCAGGTCATGTCCACCCCTCCACACTTGTCCTTTTGTTGCTCAATCATATTAAAGTCACCCCCAAGATCCAGGGCACCTTCGGTAGATTATCAAGCCATTGCCATAGTGAGGCCCTCTCTCTATGATCATTGGGGGTGTAGACAGAGCATAGACCAAAGGAGGTACCATCTTTGTCCACAATCACCCAGACTGCCCTGTTACAAGGGGAAATGCCAAAACTGGTGACCCATTGGCTCCATTTGCTTGAGAGGAGGATGGAGGTGCCTCCCTTACCTTTATCATGCTTGGTGTTGAACATGACTGAGTCCTTCCATATAAACTTCAAATTAGTTCCAAGGTGAAGCCTATTGCTTTGGTTTCTTGTAGGAAAACCACATCTTTTTTCTTTTCCAGGTTTAAAAACCTTCTTACTATGATTTTTTTGTCAGGGGACTCTAGTCCCCTAACATTCCATGAGATGTATCTAAGCTTCATCTTCCATGATCATGGGGGTAACCTCTTGGTCTTGCTTAAATTTACCAAAGCATTTGGGAAGTTTATCCTCAGTCTCTGCCCTTTTAGCATTAGGTGATTCTATTATCTTGTTTTCCTTCTTTTATTTTTAGATAACTGGACATTTTTTGCCAAAGGAATCAACAGGCTATTTTTCCTTGGCCTAATTGCTTTTTCGGTCTGCAAGGATGTGACATTCTCTTGAGTTTGGAAACTTTTGACTCCGACCTGCTTTTCAGAGCCACAACCAAACCCACTCCTGGGTTGTCACTCTCTTAAGTGATGGGGTGCTTAGGGACAATGAGGGTGCTAGATCTAGCAGGTTGCGCTGCTGAGTTTCCCTTGCTTTCAACCATGGTATTTTGATCTGTGTAAGCATTAACAACTTGGCCAGAGGGGCATGGGGTGTCACCATCAGGGAAGGAAGAATTAGCCAACTTGGGACAATCACTAGGGGCTGTTGGTTCACCCTTGTTTTTTTCCCCTTCCAAGCTGGTAACCTCTTCCTCCATCATGGAGGCCACCCGCCCAACCTCTCGCAGGCTAGAATTTCCACCTAGATAAAGTTTTGAGTTGGATCTTAAGGGCTTGAGACTTCTTTTAGCACTATTAACCAGATACAGTTGGGTTTTTGGAGTGGGCGAAGGAGCATTTTTTTCTTTAGCCAGGAATTCATTTGCAATTTTTTTTTTAATCTCATGAAGGACCAATTTCTGGGCATTTAGCTTCTCAATCAAGGTAGTCCTCTCCAAATTCTCTGGGGGTGGGAATAAATCTTGGGGAGAGGGTTAGATGCAATTTTCACCGCCTCTTCCACCATCATCTCGCCTACCTCTGATAGTACATTGAAAGGATTTTTGCACGAGTTGAAAAGAGAGGTGGTAATGTTGGTTGTAGAGGTAGAAGCCTCTTGTGAAGGGGTCAAAATTTGGGTGATCGATTGGATAGGGTCCTGGCCATCCTCAGGGTAATTGTCGCCTGTGCCTTTGGCGACAACATTTTCTATAGTTTGCCACTTTGCCAACTTCACGGGGCACTCATTGCCCATGTGAGCCTTGGAACCTGATGCATGGAGCTCTTCTTTATGGTTTGTGATCATCTCAGGGATTTCCATATTGGGAGTTAAATTAGGTTAGTTTTTCGAGTTCTTTTGTATTATAGGGAAATTCTTTCGGATGTGACTTTCTTGGCGACAAAGGTAACACACATGTACTCCTCCCAAGATCTCAATGCAACAACTGAAGGGACTAATTTCATCCTCGACCTCAATGCATTGGGGAATTTCGACCCCTAGCTCAAGCGACACCAGAACACGGGCATCCAGGTGAGGAAGAGTCACTTTCGATTCATCCATTCTTATGACACTTCCAAACGGGGTGAGCAGGAGGGGAATGATTCTACAATATTCCAGGGGGAGGTTTTTTATCACTAACCATTGCAGATAGGATATGGCTAGGATTTACTTAGCAATGGCCATCGGGGACCATGTCAGGGCTCTGAAACCACAACCACCAATATTCCAATAGGCCTTTGAGAGCGTCTTTTGTTGCATAGAATGAGACTTGAAGAAAATTGAAATCAAGCCACGCTGTAACATTCGATAGGGAATTTCATGGCAATATTCTATATTTGGCTAGAAATGGTGCAATTGAAAATTTCAAAATTCTAAAGTGGGCCTTCCACGAAATTAGGGACCTAAACCTAAAAAACAGAGCTCTGACTAGCAAATTGGAAATTTTGGATACCAAGATGGCGGAGCAGATCCCAACTGAGCCTTTGTGGATGGAAAAAGAGAAGATGGCCATGGTGGAATACATCCAGGAAGAGGTTGAATTTACTAAAAGCCTTAAGAAGGACGAGGAGATCCTGGGAAGAGAGGTTGAGAAAATCAGGGAAGCTCTGAAGGCCACTATAGAACACAATCATAGAATTGTTAAGAATAACTCTATTGTCCTAAGAGCTTTGGTGGAAAAAAAAAACTTCACTCAGTCAAGACTCTTAATTGTGGATCTGGATGCTGAGAAGAACAAAAACAAAGCTGGGGATTTGGGCCCTTCAAAGAGAACTAGGGCCAACATGAAGAAAAGATAGGACACTGTGCCTTTGGGGACCCAGGATCTTAGGATGGTGGCCCAGGATATGGACATCCTGGAAATGGAAGTGGCTGAGACCTTGAAGTCTCTGGGTTAGTCTTGGTTATGTTCTTCTGTCGTTGGTCTTTTGCTTTCCTTTTACTGGTGTTTTGCTGCTGGCTACTGGTCTTTTTTGTTTATCTTTTATTTGCAGCCCGTCTTGTCCGGGATTTACTATTGATCTATCTTTTCGTGGTTTGTAAACTTTGTGGTTTCGGGTCCCTGTAAAACCCATTTTTTCCTCTATCAAAAACATTCTACTAAAACTAACAACAATTCCAAATTTATTTTCCCATACGTTGGTAAACCAAGAATCAAAATATTTCCTTGTAGGTATTTTGTTTAAATCAACAACTGCCAAAAAAATAGTTGTGTCTCTAAGCTTGGATCTTTTGCTAGCAACCACTTATTTCATGTCATTGTTTGGAGACAACTAGCAGTTGGGAGGTGTAAACAAGGACTTACCTTGCACCTGCACATCATCGGGGAGGCCAAGAACCTTGCTGTGGATGCTAGTCAGGAACTTAGCATTCACCGGGAAGGAGGCTTCGCCACTAGAAATAATATCTCTAAAAGATTTCCCTAGTTTATCAGAGGGTTGAGCTGAGTTGACTCCACTATCCATTGAGGCATGGGGAGCCACAACAAAATCAGCTGCAGAGTCAAGCGGAAGAAGAAGAAAACACAATGAGGGTAGCAGAAAAGAAGCATGAAACTTCTAACCCTAAAGTCAGAAAGAAAAACTAAACGAAGAACAAAAACAAGCAAGTGAAAGGGAACTAGGAACAACAAACCTACATGGGGGAGGGCCTAGCCTCCCTCACCTGGCACATGTGATGTACACCTTCGGCATGAAACCCTACGCAAACTCCCTGCAACTTTCCACTCTCTGTTAGGCACATTCTGAATCTCCTACTTTAGATGTCATGAGAGCTCTTAGGGTAGTTTCTAAAAATATGTTGTATTAATAGCCTAAAATGATTAGCTTAAAGAAAGGATAAAAGGGGTCAATTGTCCACAGAGGGAAAACACAATTAACTATTTTTTCCTTTTATTAATTTGGGTTTTTTAAATTATAGATCCATAATTCCATTTGAAAAATATATTTAAACTAGTTTTCTCTATGATGTCTATATTAAAAATGGTAAACCTATTTTAATATTTTTTGTTTGAACCCTTCTACATTCACTAATATATTTATTCTTTGTTGGTGCTAAAACTAATACCCATTTGCACTAGGATTTTCTTATTTTACATAAGACATTCATTGGTGGTGATATTTGATTATTTCCAAATAGGCAAAGAAGAATAGGATTCAAGAGGGAAAAACAAAGGTTGCTACATCACATATCTAGTCTATTCTTGCACAATATATAGGTCCTCATGTTTCTAGTATTCCATGAGTAACTTCATAGGGATAACCTCTTACTAGTGTTGGTATGAGGTGACTAATCATGCAAATATTGTACACTTTACGTATCCTTGCCAATTTTTTTCCTTTTTTTCACATCAAGGGGTTGGTAGTTAAAATTTTTTAACTGACAAATGAAAAATGACTTTGTAAAACCCTAATTCTAGAAGTTTCCAAAAAGATTGTTATAAGCGGTTGGGATGTAAGTTGCGGTATGGTATTCATGAGATTGTAATCTATTTTGCACTGGATAATAAAATCATTGGATGAATGAGTTTATGTGGATGTATCCCATATTGGGTGAACCACATTAAAATTTTGTGTTGATCTCTTTTGTGTTTTTCTTCATTGTTATTTTTGGGTTATCTAATTTGTATATAATTGTTAATGTTTATTTCTCCAATCTACCTGAACCCTAGCAACTAGTGCATCATTAGTAATAATACCAATGGATTCCTAAGGAAATGTTTTAAAAATTCCTAAGGGGTATTTTGATATGTTTGAGGGTACCTAAAAAGCACACAAATTTATATAGAGGTCATTTGATGGCATGGTTTTGAAGGGAAACCCTTTTGACCTTCACTAGAACCTATATGGATAATCTAGCCTTGTCCAAAATAATAACTCTTTTATATTTATTTTAAAACACCAAATACATAATATCTAACACAAAAATAAATAAAAAATATTAAGATAAAAAAGGGGAAGTTTTGGGGAAAAATTAGTGCCATTACTACTATAATCACTTTCTAGTCACCAAGATCTAGAAAGGGCAAGGTGAGAGCATATGGTGGACAATTGTATAATCCTTGAGAAGAAAAATGTATTGCAACAAAATCAGACTTAGAATAGATGTGATGAACCTTCTTGCAACATATTAACCAAAAAAATGAAATATAATAAATAATTATAAAAACAGAAATATTGTGAATATTATTTTATTGAATTAATAGAATTTTATAATAAATTATCACTAATATCTTTGAGGGGGTAACCTACTTTGAGTAGTGCTCAATACAATATAATTTATAGATATTTGTAACATTAAAAATTGTTTATCCTTACAATTTCACATTACATTTTTGACCCACTTTGTTTCCATCTCCCCTAGCATGTTTTTAAACTTAGCATTTTTTCAACCATGGTACCAAGGCCATGCCTCCCATGGTATCATTTGTGCAAAATTATACTTTAGATGTGTCAACCTTGTAATTTCCTAGTGTTTTGCCTTCCTAAGAGATAAAACTATTTAGACATTAGTGTGATGCACACAACTCCACATGATGTGCTAGTGTCCTATAATAGTTTATCATTCAACAACCCTTTTTTGATTGTTTCAACACCTACTACCCACTTAGGTCTATGGTGACCACTTTGGAATGACTTCAAATGGATCTCTAAACATAAAAATCACTCATTTCTCCTCACATCCTCTCATTTAAAATTGATCTAATTAAATCTCACATAATCTCTTAATATTTCACTCTCAAGAAATTTTCTAGCAACCTATAATGTTGTTTTGACATTGTGATCTCCATGTGGAGATATTTGTGCTCTACAAAACTCTCTTGAAGGTTATTGTAGTATTCTACAACTATAACTATCTCTCTTGGCTTCTCCAAGAAATTTGAGGTGACATTGTTCTTTTTATCTTATGCTCTTTCCTTCTCATTTATTTTCTCCATTATAATTAAATCCTTTGTTGTTATTGGCACCTTGATATTTTCACTTTATTTCTATTATACACACGCACACATACTATTTTTCACTCTTTTAGACTTGGGAGTGGAATTCATAGGCTTTGTAAGTTCTTTTACCTTCCTAGACATACTTAAGATAAATGAATCCATATTTTTCTATCTTTTTGGCTTCCCATAGAGGTCAAAAGACCAAAATAGGGGCTTGACCATTTATGGAAAGATCCTAAATAGCCCCAACATCTCCTCTCTTTATAACTCTACATTTCATTTATATTTCTTCAAGACATGGGGGATTGCATTCCATTTTCCCTTTCTTCTTACTATTTTTAGATTTTTTTTTACTTTTTTAAATTTATTTATTAGACTGTAGGAATTGGGTAGCACGACGCCCTATAAACTGCAGTGTGCCTGGTAAAATTTTTAACGTGACCAGCGGCACTGATATTAAATATATAGATTAAATCTAGTTTTTATAATTTCCTACTATGCCTAGAGTTTTTCCTTATTCTTATTCTATATATAGTTGAGCATGAGTTTCAATTTTAAAAGTGATTTACCAACATCTAAAATTGTTGCAATCATATGGATGATAACACATGATGTAAAAATCTATATGTTGCGTAGGTGTTCTTTGAGAGAGTAACCTCCTTTGAGTAGTTTTCAATATAATATAATTCATGGATACCTATTGTACTATCTAAACCCTCTATTTATACTAGAGTTCTATCAAACAAAATTATTACCTCCCAAGCATGTGGGATAAACTAACATAGAAAACATGATGAATTACAAAGCATATGCATCTAACGACCTTAACACCAAAGTGATTACTTAATAAAATAGCTAGGGATATGGGGCCTAATATAATTACATACACAAATAACCTAGATAAATGATTTAGAATTGATATCATATAATTGAAATAAATTATAAAATAAACTAAATAAATAAATAAATAAAATATTTAGCAATACTTAGCTCTAAATCTGATAAAGATGTCACTATGTAGATGCTAGGGACCAATTTGTCACAATGACATAAATTTAGGATCCTTTAGATGACTATCGTTGATTAGAGAATTTGACTATGTACTATGATAGGCCACTTCAACAAGTGTGGATTTGAGCCTATGTGTAGAACTAAACCCATAACTCAAGGATCTAATTTAATTGAATTGTGCTATTTAAAAATTCTTCACCTCTATGTATGTACTCTATATTTGATATGGAAAATATGATGCTTAGAACCTTTAGGGAATTTATTAAAATTTTGAGGGTCATGTTATCCTTATTTAAACCCCTAGATGAACCAACTCATAAATGATGAATCTATAAGCTCCTAAAATGGATAGGTAGACATGACAAGTTTGATGATGATTTAATAGGTCAACATACAACCCATGTGGTATGAAAATTAATTTCTCTTTACTAATATTGATTGAATAAAGTGCTTTTTTAGCTCATAGAACCCCATTTTTTTTCTTTACTTTGACACTTGTTGGTCATTTATTTTACCTTTATGCTTTATCACCTTTTAAAACTTACTTTTTGACCTTTAAGTGGAAAAATCACTTGGTGATCCTATAATCACCTTGGTGATTTAGTACTAAAAAAAGTGGTAATTCTATCATTTAAGTTTGTGTGCATGATTCTATGAATGCATCCATATTGTCACTGTTTTTGGCATTTGAATTTGTGATCACTCAAGATAAGACTATGCCTATCCATTTAGCTCTACTTACCACTAGATAATTTTCGATTCAAGTCTTCGATAGTTTTTTAATTTTTTAATAGTTTTTATCCTTGCCAACATTGTAGAATGATGCAGAGGCACCTTCAATTGAAAAATCCCTTAAAATTATTCATCTTAAACAATGATTAAATGCATTCAAGATCACATTGGAAACATTGCATGGCAACCCATAATTCAATGCAACGAATTGTCATTAATAACTTTCACAAAACAAATAATAAAGCCAATCGCTTTGGTGATATTGAAGATAACATATTTACAGACTTTTACTCCACCTTTCATGAAGATCCAATGGTGGAAAAGAAAGTTATTGCTTTTTTTCTAAAACTGCAAACCCTAGGCAAGGTTCAGACCCGCCCTCACAAAAATGGTCATCACTTATTCAAATATTAATTAAATTTGATGATACTTGAAGAAAATGAAAGTAGCTTCACATGGAAACAAAATAAAATTGGTTTCCGATCAGAATATTGACTGTAAAATCCATACCATAACATTTTTCAGAATGTAAATTCTGGGAAACATTGTTAGAATAGGGCAGTTTCACCAAAATAGTCACATCTCCCACAAAACTCAATAAAATTCAATGAGAAAAAAATAATTGTAAACTAGAAACAAATATATTTCCATCCATATATTATATTTATTGATATGAGGTCATACCAGGTCGTACAATGCACAACTTCAACCTAAAAATAAAGTAAAAATCAGAAAATGTACACAAAATGGAGGTTTCCATTCATGAACCTCCAAAAACAATGTCTCCAACCCCCCAATTCGAGTTTTTGAGGGTGTAATTATAAATTTACAACTGAAACCAACTATTTTCAACCACCTTTTGATTATTTTGTTAACAAAACACCTAAATGACACTTTTTGACAAGTTGCTCGATAACCTTTTGAGCAACTTTTACAATTTTTGCAACTTTTGACCAAAAGACCCTAAACATACCAAAATGGATCCAAATTATCCCAAATGGTCATAAATGACCTTATTTACATCAATAAAGTCAAAAACCAAAGTTTCACAATATAACCCAAAATTGCGTCAAAGGTGCTCCTGCACCATACTCCCTAGAGAGAAAAAGATTTGAGTTCCATCTCAAATAGGAATCTTCTTTCTTGTCTTCCATTTCCTTTGCAATCTATCCTTCATCTTGGAAATTATCCCATCCTTCTTCCTCTTCTTCTTACACCATTTCTTCTCTAGCAACCTCTCAGCCTTCATGTTCCAAAAGTCCACTTCTTGGGTATATACTTCAATAGCATCATCTATATCTTCATTCTCATCATTAAAGTATCATATAAAAATGTTTTCACTGTAACCACAACCTGCATCATATTCTTACAAATATTCATACACCTCATCACTAAAAAAATCTTCAACATCTTTATTAACAACCTTATTATCAATACCAACTTTATCAACAACATCAACAACCTCTTCTACTTGTTCATCAACAATAATTTCATTAAGTACTTGATTACCAACAACAACCATATAATTAATCTCAAAATCAATATGCCCTTCTACTGGTTCATCAAAAAAAAAATAAATTGGTTCATCTTCAAACACAAATGGAGTATTATGCATCTCAATTTGCAACTTACCTTGCTTAGTAGATTCAATTTTTACCTCTACCTCATATGCTGCTATCAGTACTTGCCTCTTCTCTAGATAATATATTTGATGGGCCACCCAACTCTCTTCTTCACTATCAAATGCCAACTTGTGTCTTGCCTATACAACTTCTTCATCTCAACCTCAAATCTTTCTATCCTCATACTAATTTCCTCTAGTTCTTGCCTCAATTCTCTCATCTCTTAACCCTTCTTCTTTTTCTTTCTCTTTTCATATTTTATCTTCCTCTCTTTCTATGAACCCTCCACCTGAAATTATCTTCTCATCAAATCCATCTTCTCCTCTAAGAAATTCCCTTTAACCTTTCTTCTCAACTTCTTTGCCTCACCTAGGTCTTTCCACTTTTCCTTTACCTAGTCTTTTGGCTACCAAGCTACACACAACCACAAACACACAACCACAAAACCACTAGCCTAGAACTTCTAATATATGATACAAATTTTATGTAGAGGAACCTTCACTTGAAAACTCCCTTAAAATTATTCATCTTAAACAGTGATTAAGTGCATTCTAGATCACATTGGAAACATTGCATGGCAACCCACAATTCAATGCAACAAATGTCATTAATAAATTTCACAAAACAAATAATAAATCCAATCACCTTAGTGAGATTGAATAAAACATAATTATAGACTTTTCCTCCAATTTTCATGAAGATCTAATGGTGGAAAAAAAGTTATTGCATTTTTTCCAAAATTGCAAACCCTAGGCAAGGTTCAAACCCGCCCTTACAAAAATGGACATAAATTATTCAAATATTAATGAAATTTGATGATACTTGAAGAAAATGAAATTAGGTTCACATGAAAACAAAATAAAATTTGTTTTAGACCAAAATATTGATTGTGAAATCCGTACCATAACATTTTTCAAATTGTAAATTTTGGCAAACATTGTTAGAATAGGGCAGTCTCACCAAAATAGTCATTTCCCATAAAACTCAATAAAATTCAATGAAACAAAAATAATTGTAAAATATAAACAAATATCTTTCCATACATATATTATATTCATTTATATGAGGCCATACCAGGCCGTAAAATGCACAACTTCAACTTGAAAACAAAGTAAAAATTAGAAAATGTACACAAAATGGAGGTTTCCATTCATCAACCTCCAAAAACAATGTATCCAACCCCCTAATTCGAGTTTTTGAGGGTGTAATTATAAACTTCCAATAAAAACCAACTATTTTAAACCACCTTTTGATTAGTTTGTTAACAAAACACCTAAATGACACTTTTTGACAAGTTGCTTGACAACATTTTGAGCAACTTTTACAATTTTTGCAAATTTTGACCAAAAGACCCTAAACACACCAAAATAGATCCAAATTATCCTAAATGTTCATAAATGAACTTATTTACATCAATAAATACAAAAAAAATCAAAAACCAAAGTTTCACAATATAACCCAAAATTGCATCAAAGGTGCTCCTGCACGATAGACATTAAATATTTCCCTAGTACAACCTTATCCAAAATGAGTAAATAATTGCATTACCTAGTCAAATCCCATTTATCTAATTTCCCTCACCTAATTAAATAATCATATTATTTAATTAGTCCCTTTTCCATTTCACATAATAATTTTATTATTTAATTACAACCTATTTTACACCTCACATGGGTAAAGTAATTAAATATTATTATTTAATTGAGACTATATTCTCTCCACTCACTTCCTAGAATAAAGGGGGTCCTAAATGCACTTTTCCCCTATATTTTCCATGGTTGCAACAACTTACTATTTTTGGTAGGTTCAACCTAGCCGCATGTTGGGTGAATATTTTGTAATCACTTGATTACTTACAAAATGGTAATTTCAACCACAACTATGATGAGATTTTAATCTCTCCTCTCAAAAAGGGGAGGCTCCCTTCTTATTGATTTTTAAACTAACTAGTAACTAACCTAGATTATGTACACTAAATTTATCTATTAGGTGTTACAGTCATCCTTTTGTCTTTTTTTAGAAAAGATGTTTTTCCTTTTACAACAATACTATTACGATAAGTAATTCACTTCAAAGTATTATTTAGAGTAGTAATAACTAATATCCTACTTGAATAAACATAAGAGTAATCAAAAGAGATACCAATGAGTTATGTAGCTTGATAACCCACAAAAGCTCAAATAATTTTGTTGTTCCCAATGACGTTTCTTAAAGATAAAAGTGTGAAGCATGTTGCAGCTCAAAGACTTCAACATACACCAACAAATGATCCAAAAAACATTGCAAATAGAATGCAAACCAAAGTCTCCAAATTATTAGTAAAGTTCACACACTAGAACATAAACTCCAAATATAATATTGTAGCAAAAAGACTATCAAGATAAAATTTGAATTCCCTTCCAAATATGAAATATAACGCCACTTTATCAAACAATTGCAAGAAAATGTAGTAAGAAGGACACAAGAACAATCTTACACATAATGAATAAGATCCAAAACAAAGTTTGGATGCAAAATTTTCCTCTTTTATTGATTGATTTTTGATATGCACTTTAAACACAAAGTCTCAAGATGTTTCTCAAATGGGCAGCGCTTTGCTTCCAAAAGATAAAAGGTCCTTAATACAAAGAAAATCCCTCATATATATAGAGGAGAGTTGAGAGGTAATCTAGGAAAAGCTAAACTAATTTTGACTTATTCAAGAACACAGTCTGATTTTATCTAGGAAAAGCTAAACTCATGTGACTGAGTCCTTGACGATGTTGTAAATTTTTTGATACCTTTCTAAAATAACTTTTTGATTATCCAAAGTGAGCTGAATATCCATCAGCTTGTCAATTGAAGCTACCGAGAAAGATTCATAGTGCAGGAGCACCCAATAGGTCATCATAGGAAGGATGTCTAGAAGGTCATGTTTGACCAATTTGTCTAGGTCAACTTATCTTCATCTTCTTGTTCCTTTATGTTTGTGCCTTAGTGGAATTTGAGATCAGGTGTTGAATTGTTCAAGGTCATGTTGACCATTGGCTAGGTTGAGGTTTTGGCTACAAGTATGGTTTAAGACCTTGTTAGACCTTTTTAGGTGTTAGATTTTCAAAATTTTGCAAATAAGGCTTAAATGGAAGCCACAAGAGGCCAAGGGAGTAGTTAAGACCGAGCCTAACTATTTTTGTGAGCTATTTATGGTGTGCCTCAACCTAAGAGCAAGGTTGGAAGCATTTGCATTAATTGGAGTTTTTGAATTCAAGTAAGATAGTGGAGTTTTAGTGTGAATTTCTATTTTTGTCAAATAGTAGAGCTTAAATGGATTGAATTTGCTACTGTAGGTGGTGTAGGATGTAGTAAACTTGTGGATTAAGAATTGTGTGGTAGCAATTTAGATTTCTAGTTTAGTTTCAAGCACTGTTGTAGTTGTTTGTTTCTTTTCATTTGCTGATCTGTTAGGTTGTTTGTAGAAAATGGAGGTTTAGACCACATTCCCACTGTACATAACATACAGCCCCTTGGGAATTGTGACTAGACTCCATGCTTGTACATATGGTAGGGTTAGGAGGTCTTGAAAGTTCTGCAAGCACCATGGAAATCTTCTCTTAGGTGAGCCAAGAAGTGTCTAGCTAGGGAAGACAAGAAGTGCAGAGCACTTGATTGGCAGGGGTGTACATTTCCTGTCAAATCATGGTGTGGAGAGGGCAGGTATGAGCCTTTCCAAGGCATAAAATGGAGGAGGAAGCTCCACCAATCCATTTGGTGAGAGAAACTCATGACAGTTTGCTGTGTGGTCAAGAAATGGCTTAAAAAAGGCCTAATTTGCTAAATTGAGAGTTAAGACCTCTAGAATCTTTGAGGGATAGACACAAGGACCAGGAACCCCAAGGGAATATTCTGTGTTCTTTGGGAAACTTCAAAGAAACAACTTGTTTTCTTGAAGAAGGAGGCCTAATTGGAATTCCTAGGACTAGTGGACTAAAACCCTAGATGAGGGTTTGGTAGAAGCGATGGAAAAATGAAGTTAGGTGGACCTTCAAGAATCATGGTGAGATGGATTGAACTTGTTAGAAACACCTCCACACCCCTGCAAAGCTAAGTTCTAGTTTTGGAGTATGTTAGCCTTTAAGGTAGATTAAGGGCTAAGGAAGAGTTGTGAACATTGCACCAACGCTGACTTGGTAGGTGGAATTGAGTTGATAGTTGGGTTGGCAAGGAGAACCAGGGGAACCTAAACAAGAAGAATGTCCTATTGGTTAAGGTGGTGAAGCAAGACACCAAAGAGGTCTTCCAAACAAGACCTAGAGCATGAAATAGTGATTGTTTCATCCAACCTCCCTATCAGATTGGTATCAGAGCAACAAAAGATTTGGGATAGATTGTTGTATATCAGATCTTGAGTCTAGTGGTTCTATAATCATGGTGACAAATGTGGAATTGGCCAAGAAGGTCGAAGATCAAGAGGAAGACAAGAGGAGATTGAGAGAAAGATTAGCCCAACTTGAGGAGACATTGAGTAATGTGCAAATCAAGGCTGATGAGGTCAGTGATAGATTGGAAGGTAGGGTACCAAACAGTGAAGAGGTTGCAGAGGAAGACAAGATCCCTAAACCCAACCCTATTCTACAAGAAGAACCTTTCTTGAAAGCATTGAAAGCTTTTAGTGGGAAAGCACTTGAAGGCATACCACTATTTAGTGGAAAATTGGAAGCTGATCTAGTCATGGATTGGATAGAGGGTATGGAAAAACATTTTGAGTGTGATGGAGTCACTGAAGCATAGAAGGTGAAGGTGGCCAAGTCTAGATTGAGAGGATCTACCTTGACATGGTGGAAATTCATTCAGACAGAGAGGGAAAAAGAAGGCAAGAAGCCTATTTCAACTTGGAAGGGTATGGTTGCCAAAGTGAGAGAAGCATACATGCCAGATGATTATGAGATTCAGTTGCATAAGAAGAGATAGAGCTTGAGACAAAGAGACCAAGATGTGAATACTTACACTGAGGAGTTTCAAAAACTTTGTATGAGGTCTAATGTTTTAGAGGATGAAAGTCTTAAGGTGGCTAGGTACCTTAACGACTTGAAGTGGAACATTCAAGAGGAGATGACTCTTCTAAGTCCCAAGATAGTACACCAATGTTACCAATTAGCTATAAAGATTGAGGAAAGAAGCAAGAGAAAAAAAGATCAAGCTTCTAAGAGTAGAGGCAAAGGAAGAGATCAAAGAGGACATAGAGATGGCTACCAAGGTAGAGGGGTTGAACAAAGAAACTAGGGAGAGTCTAAGCTCATAGAGCATGGGAGTGAAACACCTTCTAGAGGAGGTTATGGAAGAGGTAGAGGATATCAAGGAGGATCAAATAGAGGAAGAGGAGTAGGAAGAAGCAACTCATACTTTGCTAGTATGAAATGTTATCATTGTGGTCAAGTAGGTCATCCAACTTATAGGTGCCCGAAGAAAGCATCTTCATCAAATATTGAGAAGAGAGTGGCATATGCTCAAGAGGACACCATGAGTACCAAATCATCAGAGGTTAGTCACATTGAATCAGAAATGGGGGAGAGCCTGATGTTTAGAAGAGTTTTGATCAGACAACCAGTCAAGGAAGAGCCAAAACAAATAAGAGCCTTATTCAGGGCAAGATGCAAAATACTTGGAAAAGTGTGAAAAGTTATTGTGGATTTAGGTTCAACAGATAACATCATCTCAGAGGAGGCAATAAGGAAGTTGAAGTTGGAGAAAGCACCCCACACTAACCCTTACAAGGTGACATGGTTGAACAAAGGGCAGAGTGTTCTTGTCAATGAGCAAACAACGGTGGAGTTCTCCATTAGAGGGTACAAGGACAAGTTGATTTGTGATGTGTTACCCATGGATGCATTCCATCTTCTATTGGGCAGACCATGGCAGTATGACAGAGGTTCCATCTATGATGGAAAGGCAAATACTTTCTCATTCAATAAGGATGGAAAGACATTCAAATTGTAGTCACTGTCAGAAGAGGAAGAAGGACAGTCAAAGACCCCTAGTGTCTTATTGAGTAGTGGTAAAGAGTTCATTAACAACCTACATCAAGGAGGTGAAGGATATGTGGTTATGGTACAACCCAAGGAAGAAGACAAGGCCAAAAAAATATTCATACCAGAGTAGTCTAGAAGTTGTTAGAACAGTTCAAGGACATAGTGAGTGATGGAACACCAGCAACCTTACCTCCAAAGAGAGCCATCAGTCATTAGATTGAATTCATACCAGGGGCTTCATTACCAAACAAAGCAGCCTATAAGCTTACACCGGATCAAAACCTAGAGGTAGCTAGACAAGTGCAGGAGTTATTAGATCAAGGATTAATTAGGAAGAGCATCAATCCATGTGCAGTGCCAGTGGTATTAGCAACCAAGAAAGGAGGCAAGTGGATATTATGCACTGATTCTAGAGCTATAAATAAAATCACAATTAGGTATAGGTTCCCTATTCCTAGGATTGAGGACTTGATGGATTGTCTCGGAGGAGCTCAGTACTTTACCAAGTTGGATCTCAAAAGTGGATACCATCAGATCATAATTAAGGATGGAGATGAGTGGAAGACAACCTTTAAGACAACTGATGGGTTGTATGAGTGGAGATTTATGCCATTTGGCCTCTCTAATGCCCCTAACACATTCATGAGGCTCATGAATGAAGTGCTCAAAGACTTTACAGGGATATTTGCGGTGGTATATCTTGATGATATACTCATCTTTAGCAAGACATCAGAAGAGCATCTAAAACATGTGGAGTTGGTACTTAGAAGGTTGCAAGAAGAGAAGTTAGCCATCAACCTAGAGAAATGTGAGTTCTTCAAACATGAGCTTGTGTATTTGGGGTTTGTAGTATCGCAAGGATCATTGAAGATGGATCCAAGCAAGGTGGAAGCTATCCTAAATTGGCCTACACCAACCACAGGGACAAAGGTAAGAAGTTTTCATGGATTGGCTCAGTTTTATAGGAAATTTATAAGGAATTTTAGTGGCATATGTGCACCAGTCCTTGATACAATCAAAGGTGGTCTAAAAACTAAGTTCAAGTGGACTCTAGAAGCTAAGAAGGGTTTTGAGAAACTAAAACAAGAAGTGGCAACTCAACCCATCCTTTTGTTACCTAGTTTTGAGAAGTTGTTGACTGTGGAATGTAATGCTAGTGGAATTGCAGTAGGAGGAGTACTAAGCCAAGAAGGCAGGCCTATAGCTTTCTTTAGTGAAAAGCTCAATGAAGCTAAGAAGAAGTATTCTACCTATGACCTAGAACTCTATGCCTTAGTACAGTCGTTGAGAAAATGGAGGCATTATCTCCTACCTAAAGAGTTTGTAGTGTTCACTGATAATCAGGCACTTAGCTACATCAACACACAAGAGAAGTTGAGCAATAGACATCTAAAATGGATGGAGTAACTCCAAGCTTTCACTTTCACCATCAAGCACAAGAAGGGATAGTTGAACAAGGTGGTAGATGCACTAAGCAGGAGATTGCTGACAGTGCAAGAGATATAGATCAAGAGCATTGGAATATAGAGTTTCAAGGATCTTTATGGGGAAGATGAAGAATTTTCAGAGGCCTACAAGGTGTGTTTTGACTTTGAGAATCACTTTCATAGCCAATACTTAGAGTATACATTGCAAAGTGGATTGTTATTCAAGGGGAATCAATTATCTGTTCCAAGAGGATCAACGAGAGAGAATCTCATCCAGGAGAAGCACAATGGTAGTCTTAGTGGACATTTTGGCATCAACAAAATAATGGAATTAGTGCAGAGGTTCTACTATTGGCCTGAGTTTCCAAGGGATGCCAGGAGGTATGTGGAGTAGTGTGTAGTGTGTATGAAAGCAAAAGGGGGAGCTAGTAATGTAGGTTTGTATCAACCCCTACCCATTCCTAACAGACCATAGGAATGTATTAGCATGGACTTTGTTGTCAGACTCCCTAGGACTAAGATAGGGTTTGATAGTGTCTATGTGGTGGTAGATAGATTCAGTAAGATTAGTCACTTTATCCCTTGAAAGACCACCCATGATGCTAGCTATATTGCTCACCTTTTCTTCAAGGAAATTGTAAGGATCCATGGATTGCCTTTGAGCATTGTTTCAGATAGGGATGTGAAGTTCATGAGTCATTTTTGGAAGACTCTATGGAGCAGATTAGGTACCAACCTATCTTTTGGATCAGCTTACCATCCTCAGACCAATGGACAAATAGAGGTGGTTAATAGGGTGTTGGGTAACCTTCTTAGATGCCTAACCAAGGAGAATGGATAGACATGGGACATGGTCATCTCACAAGCTGAATATGCCTATAATGACAGTGTGAACCGGACCACAGGGAAGAGTCCTTTTGAAAGAGTGTATGGAATGCACTCAAGAGGTGTGTGTGAACTTAGAGATTTAGGAGCTATGGAGCATAGGAGTGGTCAGGCTGAGGATTTCTCTCAGACCATGAAGGAGATACAGGAGCAAGTGAAAAAGACAATTACAGAGGCTACTCACAAGCTGAAAGCTAAGGTGGATCTTTCTAGGAAGGATCTACAATTTATAGTAGGAGACTATGTTATGGTCCATCTCAATAAATCCAGATTGTAGAAGGGAACATCTACTAACTTGCAAATGAAGAGAGTGGGACCATGTAAAGTGTTAGCCAAATATGGAAAGAATTCCTACAAGGTGGAGCTACCTATAGATTTGGGCATTTCACCAGTGTTCAATGTAGCTGATTTGATCAGATATAAGGGAACAGTCACTGACATGGATCAAAATAATAGAGAAATCTTCAAGGATGTGAGTAACATAGCCTTAACTACTCAAGACAAGCTACAAGTAGAGAGGATCTTGGAGTCAAGGGTGAAGAAGTCTACCCGACATAAGGAATACATGAAACATCTCATCAAATGGAGGGACAAACCAGACTCGGAGGCTACATGGGTGGATGAAGCTTAGCTCAAGAAGAACAGTATTGATCCATCTCTAATCTCTACCCAAATTCCTTCTTGTTTGTGCAGAGGGGGAGAATGGTGCAGGAGCACCCAATAGGTCATCATAGGAAGGATGTCTAGAAGGTCATGTTTGACCAATTTGTCTAGGTCAACTTATCTTCATCTTCTTGTTCCTTTATGTTTGTGCCTTAGTGGCATTTGAGATCAGGTGTTGAGTTGTTCAAGGTCATGTTGACCATTGGCTAGGTTGAGGTTTTGGCTACAAGTATGGTTTAAGACCTTGTTAGACCTTTTTAGGTGTTAGATTTTCAAAATTTTGCAAATAAGGCTTAAATGGAAGCCATAAGCAGCCAAGGGAGTAGTTAAGACTGAGCCTAACTATTTTTGTGAGCTATTTATGGTGTTCCTTGACCTGAGAGCAAGGTTGGAAGCATTTGCATTAATTGGAGTTTTTGAATTCAAGGAAGACAATGGAGTTTTAGTGTGAATTTCTATTTTTGTCAAATAGTAGAGCTTAAATGGATTGAATTTGCTACTGTAGGTGGTGTAGGATGTAGTAAACTTGTGTATTAAGCATTGTGTGGTAGCAATTTAGATTTCTAGTTCAGTTTCAAGCACTGTTGTAGTTGTTTGTTTCTTTTCATTTGTTGATCTGATAGGTTGTTTGTAGAAAATGGAGGTTTCGATCACATTCCCACAATACATAATGTACGGCCCCTTGGGAATTGTGACTAGACTCCATGCTTGTACATATGGTAGGGTTAGGAGGTCTTGACAGTTATGCAAGCACCATGGAAATCTTCTCCTAGGTGAGCCAAGAAGTGTCCGGCTTGGGAAGACAAGAAGTGCAGAGCACTTGATTGGCAGGAGTGTACATTTCTTGTCAAATCATGGTGTGGAGAGGGAAGGTATGAGCCTTTCCAAGGCATAACATGGAGGAGGAAGCTCCACCAATCCATTTGGTGAGAGAAACTCATGACAATTTGCTGTGTGGTCAGGAAATGGCTTAAAAAAGGCCTAATTTGCTAAATTGAGGGTTATGGTTGTGTATGGACAGTTGAGGGTTAGGACCTTTGGAATCTTTGAGGGATAGACACAAGGACCAAGAACCCCAAGGGAAGATTCTATTTTCTTTGGGAAACTTTGGAGAAACAACTTGTTTTCTCAGAGAAGGAGGCCTAATTGGAATTCCTAGGACTAGTGGACTAAAACCCTAGATGAGGGTTTGGTAGAAGCGATGGACAAATGAAGTTAGGTGGACCCTCAAGAATCATGGTGAGATGGATTGAACCTATTAGAAACACCTCCACACCCCTACAAAGCTAAGTTATAGTTTTGGAGTATGTTAGCCTTTAGGGTAGATTAAGGGCTAAGGAAGAGTTGTGAACTTTGGACCAAGGTTGACTTGGTAGGTGGAATTGAGTTGATAGTTGGGTTGGAAAGGAGAACCAGGGGAACCTAAACAAGAAGAATGTCCTATAGGTTAAGCTGGTGAAGCAAGACACCAAAGAGGTCTTCCAAACATGACCTAGAGCATGAAACAATGATTGTTTCATCCAACCTCCCTATGAATTCATCTTCAAATTCCTTTTGCATAATTGATGTATACTCTTGGATAATTGTATTGGTGGGAAGAAATTTCTACAATTCATTTCTTGCTTAGTGAAAGATCTGACATTCATGGAACAACAAGAAATTGATCTAAATCGCTCAGGAATTCAAACACAAAAGATTAGAATGGAATGCAAGAGTACCTGATTTTTTTCATATTTTCCTGCATTAGAGAAAAAATAGGGTTATATGCACTAGTGGGAAAATTTTGAGCTTCTTCATATACTTGGTGGTTTAGATGCAATGGTGCTGAAAAACTAAGCAAATGCAAGTGAATTTGCAGCTTGAATGTGAAGGCGGAAAAGTTCTTAGAATTTTGCATGAAGTTTGATATTTGAGAGTAATAACACTCAAATTTATCACTTTTGCATGTGCTTTGCTTGATTTGGGACTTAGAGTGTAGTAGCTTTGAAAAACTACACTCCTACACTTTTCTTACCAAGTTGGATTGATGAAGTAGCTGAAAAATTCAATGTCACTACATTTGGGTAAAACAAATTGATGCAAGGTCAAGAAATTTTCCTTGACCCTGCATGAGGTAAAACTCACAAGTGTTTAAGTGGGAAAATGTTTTGCGCTTACACTTGGTGATGGGTAGAGCTTTTTATGTACAAGTGGTAAAATTCATTTTTCTAACACTTGCATTTGAGATAGTGTATCATGTTGGTCAAGGTTTAAACCCCAACCTACATGGAAGGTTGACTTTACATGTACTAGCAAGGAATTTTACTATCGTTACATGTAAGAGTTGGCATTAGTTTGGTGTTGGTTGGGTTTTAAAAACTGACCAACATAAAGCATATACAACTAATGCCAAGGCGGGAGAAAATTCTAATGATGCATATTCTGGTGTATACGAGGACTTGGCTTGTGTCAAAGATATTAAGCAGCTAATGTATCCCATGATGCATCAAATTCATTTCTCAATGATAATTGGTAATGCACACACTGTATGCAGGGTTATTGACAAGACCTTGCAAGACTTTGGTAGAGATGCAAAAATAAAATTTTCATCCTACGTATAAATGATAAATCTTCAGAGTAATAGGGGAAGATCGAGGTTTCAAAAACCCACGATAATTTTTTCTAAGGGTATTCAACGTCCACAGGATTGAACTCAAATAACAATGACATGAAGGGAAAACAAAAATAAAAGGAATGAAAACCTTAAATCACAATGATTATATACAGTGGAAGATGAAATAGACAAATGAAACAAACTCTAACATCAAGAACCCTAAACATTTATGCACAAAAAGTGATTAATAAAAATGAAAATAAAGTAAAATATGTACATACCCAAAAATCATAAATGATAAGAAAATCCGAGAAAACCCTAACCACCAATGACGAATCCTTGCAAAAGATCTCTACATGGATTTACCTGGGAGGAAAAATGAACACACTGGTGATAGAAAAGGTGAGAGAAATATTAAGATTTAATTAAAATGGATAAAAACCTATTAAAAACCCACATAAACTTCATTAAAACCTTCAATAAATGTAGAAACATGTGGAGGTGAGAAGCATTAGCAAAGAATTTTAGCACTGTTACATGGTTACATTCTGCAAAAGGCATGCATGGGTGCTAAAATTCAATGTTCTTACATGTTTTATTTTGCCAAAGGAGTGCAAGGGAACTGAATTTCAACACTCTTACATGTGCAAGAAAAATGACTAACTCTCAAAACTTAAATTTTGCAACTTTCAACCTTTTGGAAATTTTGAAAAGGTGAAAAGACTAGGCACTCAAAATGACTTTTTGAGGCTTGGGACCACACATGAGGGCAAGTGATATTTGCCTCATTTTGCATGCTTAGAGAACTTAGGCTACAAAATAGACAAGTTTTGTAAGGGTTATCCCACGAATTGAGTGTAGCTAAATTCGAGGATAATAGTTGGCTCTAATTGGGGAGCTTCCTTCGATCATCCTTTGAAATGATTGAAGGGATAAGAATCCAAAAATGTAAGTTCCTTCATCCATCCATTAGGATTTAGAGTCAGGTGACACAAAAGACTCAAAAATATAAAATAAAAATAAAATTGTACAAATATTTACAAACTTATCTGATGCTTCACTGAGTGAAGAGCTTCGAATGTTGTCCACTGCGAGGTAGAAAAAATGGTGTCCCATCCTGGTATGCTAGAAGAAAACTATTCTCACCACAAAGTTGGTGAATTTTTAAAGGTCCTCTCCACAAGGAATCAAACTTTTTGTGCATTCCTTTTGGTTCTCTTCTTTTGTTCCACAATGCATCATAAAATGTCTTATGCCAAGATCCCAAATATGATTGTGATAATGCCTTAGCATTTCATTTTTTTTGGGTACAAATTCCTTACTTGACAAACAACCAACTCGACATCACCTTTAGCATGAATATTTTTAATCCCTTTCTTACATGCAACTCCATCCCCAACAACAATGCCTCATATTATGTAGTGTCATTAGTATTATCAAATTGTAGTTTGAAAGAGAAAGGGAAGATTTTTCCTTCAAAAGATATGAGAACAATCCCCACTCTTGATCCAATGGATAAACAACTACCATCAAATTCAATAGTCCAAAGATCATTTGGATCCCCTAAATTGACAATTCCAAAATCTGAGGTCTCTTCATCTAAAGAGTTTTCTCCATATAAAGAAGCCTCTCTATATGAAGAATATGAGTCATCAGTTACTTGATATTTACTTGAACCTTTATTTAAGGACTCAAATACTTCATTAGTTTGCAAAAAACAAAAACTCATCCCAGAAGACTCAAAGAGAATCTGAGCCTTTGGGTCATAAGATTTTGTTACAAAAAACTTTTCTTCCCTTTTTGGAAATAGCTTCTACATAACACCCTTTATATGTGTTCTAGCCTCAAACCATTCCATATTGATTTTTCCCCCAACATATTTGTAGAAGTTGTGTCCTAACAATAAACCATAGGAGGCTAGTACATCAACTACCAACACTATCATTTTTATCTTCTTGGTTGGAAATGCAGCAAATGGAAATTGTGCATCTTTAATTTTCTCTATGAGGGGCACTTTTTTTGTTTTTCATTGAAAAACAATTGCCAAATTTTTTGGTTAAGTTGAAACCCAAAGCCTTAGCCACTTTACCTAGCATTAAATTTTTGGAGGAACCCAAATCAATGATATAACTACTTAACTTGTAACCATTAACCAACATGGAGATATAAAATGGGTCAATTTTTCCAAAAATAGACGAAGGGGTTGTTACAAGATTATTTTGTGGAGGCCTAGGCTTAGGAGTAACTAGTATATCCTAGGAATAATCTCAACTTGGGTGAGTTCCCTTGTCTTTGACAAGCTTAAAAAGTCTATCAAATTGGTCAAGATTAGCCTTGAGATATTCAGCTTCCAACATCTGGATTTTGGTCTTCTTTGCATGGTATATTATGTCAAATTCTTGATAGGAATTCATCAAAGAAGATGAGATATTTTCATTTGAAGGTTTTGGGACTAGAATACTGGCCTTAGGAATTGGAGTATTGGTCTTAGGCATAGAAGAAGATGTAGAAGGATGGGAGGTACTTAATTTCTTGTTTCCTATTGCATCTTTTGGTTGAATTGGAAAATGAGTTCCCTTCTTAGCAATAGTAATTGGTGGACATGGGTTATCCTTTTCTTTAGATCCATCACCTTGTGGGTGATCAAGCTGATTTTGAAAACAAGTGAACACAAAATAAGCATCAAAATTTTTTTCCTCCTCTTGCTCAGACTCTTCTTCATAGTGTAAGAAACCAATATTAGAGTCACCAACTGCATCTGCTTCCTCCTTCTGGAAGAGATTGACATTATCTTTTGAGGGATATTTTAGTTGCAAAAAATATTCTTGCTCAGATTCATAGATCTCACTACTACATTTGTTGGTGGTGCTTCAAGAACAAGTCTTCATTGTGGTGGAGGAAGTCTATTCTAGTTCCTTGCAACATTGCTAAGCTAATTGGAAGCATTAGGATAAGTTCTCCTTGGAACGTCCATGTAGATAGGAGTAGAAAAACCTTGAGAAATTTTCTTCTTCAAAGCTAGCAATTCATTTGCTAACCATTGCACCATAGGATCTATGGTGTTTGTGGAAGATTGGGTCAAATATATCTATCCTTTGTTCCTAATTGTTTCCTTCCTTATCTTTCCTAGGAGGATTAAATCATCCTCCATTTTAGTAGCCATTATTTGAGAATCTTCAAGAGTGGTTGGAACCACTCTTCATAGAAGAAAACTTACTTCCAACAACTATGTATTAATAAAGAAGCATTTCAAATTTTGAGCTATCGACTGAGCATTGGTTGGAATCCTAGTTGTCAACTTATTAAATTTTTCCATGAACTTATGCATGGGTTCATGTGATTCTTTCCTCATTGCTATAAGTTGAGCCAAAAGGGCATGGGCATCTGCAATAGTCTTGAACCTTTCTTCAAACTTGGTTCGAAGAGTGGACCAATTTGTGATGGTTCTAACAACAAGATTATAAAACTAATCAGCTGCTACTCCTTGTAAATTTTCAATGAACAACCTTACTGATACATCCTTATGTTCCACACCAAGAACCCCACATATAATACAAAATGTAGTAATATTCTCATATGGGTGTTGCTTTCCATCTTCATAGAACTTTGGAGTTTTCTTCTATGAGGTTCAAGGAAGCTCATGTAAAGGTGTTTCCAATCACAAAGGACCAAAGGAATCACCCCAAGGACCATGAGGTGGTTGAGCTGCCATTCTACCTTGATTGAATGGAGGGATAATATACCTTTGAACTGATGAAATAGACAAAACTCTCTAAATACTAGAAGCTTCCCTTGGAATATGTGACCTTACACATCGAGGAGGGAAGCTCCCTATGCATTGCAAAGGAGATCTCATCCTTGGAGGAAGAATATCAAAGTTATGTTTCCTTAGTAGTTCAAATGTAGGATCAATTTGACCTTGTGCCCTCTTACCATGTGTGTATCTTCTTTTTGCCATAATGCACTCTTTGGTAGGAAAATAAATCAGAAATAAAGAAATAATTATAATCAAAATAAGACATTGGGATACTTGTATATTTCAATCAGAAGCATGTGGCTTTGGTTGTGTATTCATATCCCCAGTAGAGTTGTTGAAAAACTGTTGGGTGAATATTTTGTAATCACTTGATTAATTACAAAATGGTAATTTCAACTGCAGGTATGATGATATTTTAATCTCTCCTCTCAAAAATAGGAGGCTCCCTTATTAATACTCTCTGAACTAACTAGTAACTAACCTAGATTATGTACACTAAATTTATCCATTGGGTGTTACAGTCACCCTTTTCTCTTTTTTTATAGTAAATATATTTTTTATTTTACAAAAATACTATTATGATAAGTAATCCACTTAAAAGTATTATTTAGAGTAGTAATAACTAATATCCAACTTGACTAAACATAAGAGTAATCAAAAGAGATACCAATGAGTTATGTAGGTTGAAAACCCACAAAAGCTCAAAGTCTTTTTTTGTTTCCAATGATGTTTCTTAAAGATAAAAGTGTGAAGCACGTTGCAGCTCAAAGATTTCAACATATGCCACCAAAAGATCCATAAAACATTGCAAATATCCCACAACCCAAAGTCTCCGAACTATTAGCAAAGTTCACACACTAGAACATAAACTCAAAATACAATATTGTAGCACAAAGACTAACAAGATCAAATTTGAATTGCCTTCCAAATATGCAATATAACACCACTTTGTCAACCAATTGAAATAAAATGTGTAAGAAGAACATAAGAACAATCTTATACATAACCAATAAGATCCAAAACAAAGGTTGGATGCAAAACTTGCCTCTTTTATTGATTGTTTTTTGATATGCACTTTAAACACAAAGTCTGAAAATGTTTCTCAAATAGGCAGTGCTTCGCTTCCAAAAGATAAAAGGTCCTTAATACAAAGAAACTCCCTCATATATATAGAGGAGATTTGAGAGCTAATCTAGGAAAAGCTAAACTAATTTTGACTTATTCAACAACACAGTCCAATTTGATTTAGGACTTGTGCTATTTTTACATGTAATTACATATTGATAAAAGACATGTAAAATATCAAAAACTAATTACATAAAGCAAAATTCTTGAAATTGAACTAAGTGTGACAAAGGCACGTCCATCATTCTCCA
Source organism: Sequoiadendron giganteum (assembly GCA_007115665.2). Classification (NCBI taxonomy): domain Eukaryota; kingdom Viridiplantae; phylum Streptophyta; class Pinopsida; order Cupressales; family Cupressaceae; genus Sequoiadendron; species Sequoiadendron giganteum. The sequence continues at coordinate 402,617,374 of CM021109.1, forward strand.
CCATCTTTCTCTAGAAAATATTCGTATTTCTTCATGGCCGCTTGGAATTCTTCATCATTAGGACTTGAGGTATGCTTAGAGATGGAAATAACTCATGTGACTGAGTCCTTGATGGTGTTGCAAGCTTTTCAATGCCTTTCTAAAACAACTTTCAGATTATCCAAAGTGAGTTCAATATCCATCAACTTGTCAATTGAAGCTACTAAGAAAGTTTCATCTTCAAATTCCTTTTGCATCATTGATGTATACTCTTGGATAACTGTATTGATGCAAAGAAATTTCTACAATTCATTTCTTGCTTGGTGACAGATTTGACATTTGTGGAACAATAAGAAATTGATCAAAATCATTCAAGAATCCAAACACAAAAGATCGGAATGGAATGTAAGAGTAGCTATAAAAAATTCACATTTTCTAGTGTTAGAGGAAAAATAGGGTTATATGCACTAATGGGAAAATTTTAAGTTTCTACATACGTCTTGTGGTTCGGATGCAATGGCACTGAAAAAATGAGTAGATGCAGGTGAATTTTCAGCTTGGATGCAAAGGTGGAAAAATTCTAAGCATTTTGCATGAAGTTTTTCTTTTGAGTGTAATAGTGCTAAAATTTAGCACTTTTGCATGTTCTTTGCTTGATTTGGAACTTAGAGTGTAGTAGTGCTGAAAAACTACACTTCTACAATTTTCTTAGCAAGTTGGATTGATGCAGTAGCGAAAAATTCAATGCCACAAGTAGGACTTTCCATGTAGAAAAAATAAAATTCACCACTCTAACACTTGTGTTTGAGGTAGTGTATCATGTTTGTCGTGGTTTAAACCTTGACCTAGATGGAAGGTGGAATTTACATGTATCGGCGAGGAATTTTACTACCATTACATGTAAGCTTTGGCATCAGTTTGGTGTTGGTCGGGTTTTAAAGCCCGACCAACATAAAGCTTATATAGTTCATGCCAAGGCAGGAGAAAATATTGATGATGCATATTGTGGTGTATATGAGGGTTTGGATTGTGTCAAAGATGTTAAGTAGGTTATGTATCCTATGATGCATCAAATTCATCACTTAATGCATATTGGTAATACACACACTCTGCATAGGGTTATTGACAAGACCTTGCAAGACTTTGGCAGAGATGCAAAAATAGAGTTTTCACCCTTTGTATAAATGATAAATCTTGAGAGTAACAGGGGAAGATCAGGGTTTCAAAAACCCATGAATTTTTTTCAATCTAAGGGTATTCAACGTCCATAGGATTGAACCTAAATAACAATGGCATGAAGGAAAAAAAAAGAAAGAAAGAATGAAAACCGTAAATCACAATGATTATATACAACAAAAGAATAAACAAAAAAATGACACAAACTCTAACATAAGGAACCCTAAAAATTTATACACACAAAGTGATAAATAAAAATAAAAATAAAGTAAAATTTGTACATACTTGTAAACTATAAATAGCAAGAAAACTCGAGAAAACCTAACCACCAATGATAAAATCCTTGAAAAATATCTCTACATGGATTTACCAGGGAGGAAAAATGAACACATTGGTGATAGAAAAGGTGAGAGAAAGATTAAAATGAAATTAAAAGAGATAAAAAACCTATTAAAAACCCACTTAAACTTCATTTAAACCTACAATAAATGTACAAATGTGTGAAGGCGAGATGCATCAATGAATAATTTTAGTGCCATTACATGGTTACATTCTACAAAAGGCATGCCAGGGCACTAAATCAATGCTCCTACATGTTTTATTTTTTTCCAAAGGAGTGCATGGGAACTAAATTTCAGTGCTCCTACATGTGCAAGAAAAAAAAAACTAACTTTGAAAACTAAAATTTGTAGCTTTCAACCTTTTAAATTTATTAGAAAGGCAAAAAGACTAGATACTTGAAATGAATTTTTGAGGCTTGGGACCACACATGAGGGAAAGTGAGATATGTCTCATTTTGCATGCTTAGAGAACATGGGCTACAAAATGAACAAGTTCTGTAGGGGTTATCCCAAAAATTGAGCACAACTAAATTTGAGGATAACACCCCACATTCCAATAATCTCCATCATGACCCTCCATTTTCTCCTAAATCCTAGGGAAGTTGTTGGAAGAATGAAGAAGATCACATCCCTTGCTAATAGTTTTGTACAATTTTTTTGTCATTGATGTCACCATGATATATGAGTTGAAACTGCAATACTCTAAGTCGCATTAATCCGATATTCTGAACCGGTAATACAATACCATCCTTCAATATTTTGCTCTAAAATCCTCTCCGATTAATAGTTGCTACTTCAATTTTTGGGAAATGGTTTGTAATTGAGAAATGCACACATGGACAGGAACTTGCATGTACAGATGCTCGTGGTTATCACCAGTATCATTTTTTTGTTCACAATTTTTCTCTTAGGTCCATTGTTGGCCGACCTATTAAGCGGATAAAGTTGTAATGGATTAAATTTTTGTTTGTTTAATCCATGCCAAGAAACTATAGTGCACCACACGTTTGAATTATTGTTAAGAAGATTTGTCAAGCTGACGTGTTTGTTATCTTTGGGCAATCAAATATATATACTGTTGATGGTTAAAATGACACAAACAACATTAAAATAGAATATTTCTACTCTATTTCTCCTGAAAAAGAAAGCCTACATGTAGTGGCCTAACTCCCAAGGTCCTAGTAGTTGGTTCTCAACCATCTGATGTCACTCAATTGGTTCATGCAACTGTAATATTCAAGGGGCCTGTGCTGGTAACAAAGGATTCAAGCTATGACTCTCTTTGTCAAAATAGTTCCTGTAAATCAATGGGTTTAAAATAAAAGAAAAAGATAGATCCAGGGGGTAAATCAGTAAGTATGAATTAAATTTATCTAATATCCAGACATATACTTTTAACAATGAATGTTTTCTTAATCGATCACAAAAACCATAGCATGACACGACCCACAGTATAACTGTACCATCATATACATCTTAGGTGCTTAATTCAATTCCTCTATTTTCCTATCACAAGTATTTCCAAGATTTCAAAACAACACACATTCATTCATCATTCAAACTATAGATCAACAGACTTCAATAACTTTAATTCAATGACAATTTAACAAGATAATCTTTAAACTTGGTTTCTTCTAATGAATTTCACCACATAAGAAACTATCATGCTTCAGCACAATCACTGGCATTCAGGTGGATTATAACTCATTAACCTTATCAAACAACACAATCCAATGCAAACTCCATATTTCGTAAACCTGCAATTCTATTAACTGTAAACAAGATTTGGTACAATGTATCTCTGCAAAAAAAAACTCTATAAAATCCTATCTCTTAGCACTAGGTAAGCCAATCCAATTCTCAATTAGCCGACCCTTACAATGTAATACCCATCTGGTATTTATAGAATACAAAAAGAAGTTTGAACTTTACTTCTATCTTAGGCTTTCCACCTTTTTAGGAACAATCAACTTTCTTGGAAACTCAGATCAACTTTGATCTTGAGTTCTTACATTATACATTCAGTTTGGTCTAACAATAGAAGATAGAAATAGAAGAAAAGAAGATCATGTGTCCTTAAGACTGTCAGTGCCGCATGCATGCAACATGCAAGGAAGAAGATCATCATGTGTCATGCATGGAAGAAGAATATCATGCATGAAAGATTTTATGCATGTGAAGCTAGATCCCCTATGAACTCATCATAACTGGTGAAGACTTGTTGTAGCATATCCATATCTAGCCCATCAATCTAGTCATCTTCAAATTTGATGCGATCCAACTCAACTGCAGCAAATTCTTTCATGCTTTTTACCTTGACCAACTCTCTCCCTGCAACTTTTATTTCTTCCTTGACTTCTACAAGCCGATCTATCACTAAGTCTTCTCCATCATCTTTCTCCTGCATGAGTCCTTGGAATCTTTCATTCCATTTCTCTCTAACTTGACTCAACGGCATGCCATCTTTAGTCATTACATTCACATCTACTATTATAGCCATAACCACTTCCAACTCTTCCAACTGCTCAGTTAAATTATTAATTGCTTCCTGAATTTCATCCTTATGCTTGCTCAAAAAGCCAGTCCTAAACTTAAGGATATGAGAAGTCTTTTCTACAAAATCTTTATTATCATCTTCGAGTATATATTCTTCTAGAAGAGTAGTTAGAGGTAATGTATTTATCTTCTCTAACTTTTCACTATACTCTTTGTACTCTTCTTCTAACTTCTCGGATGCCTCAATATATTGATGCATCTCTTTTATTACTCCTTCTGCCTCCTTATAGGTTTCAAATCCTTTTTCCAAAACCTCAACTACCTCCCGGTTCTATTTGTCTATCCATTTGTCAACCATCTCCGCATTACCTCTAACCTGCACCAAATCATCAACCTCCTTTTTGCTTAGCAAAACAGGAGTCTCAATTGCTGCAACCTGTTGTGACCTTGGAGAGGAGAAACTCTTCAAGAATGAATATAACTAATCCAATTGAGCCTTAAGCTCATCTTTCTTTTGTTTGTCCTTAATCATACTTGATTTTGTCATTGAAGCCACCATATCAATCAGATTCATTTGTTGATTTCTAGTGGGTCTTCCCAAGTTAACCGTACTCAATTGATAGTCTGTGAGCTGCATATCCCCTACCTCCTTTTCAATCATAGGCACGACACATTCAACAACTATCTCCCCTTTATCTGTGAGTTTGGTAGAATGCAAAACTTTAGCCCTCTTCTTAGGCCTTTCCTGTTCAATCTCCTTCTTCATGTCCTCCCAATTAAGAGGTTGAGGAGGTGTTCTAGCTCTGTTCTGCAAATCTAATTTCAACCATGTAGGAGCACTAGGAGTCATCATTATGGAAGAGGAAGCAGCATCGGTAGAGGATGGCTAAATATCTAGCTCAGGTTGAGAATCAACCTTTGCCTTTTCTTGTTGCTCCTGCAGCACATGCATCTGCACCAACTTCTCAGCCTCTTCTCTATCTCTTTGTTCCTGTATTTTCCTGTCTTCTTCTTCCTTTCTCAATATGTCCTCTTCCATCTGATCCTTCTCTAACTTTTCTTTCTCTAAGGCCTCTCTTTCCAACCATTTTGCCTCTAAAGCTTTAAGTTTTGCAGCTTCGGCCTCTTCTTCTTTTTGCTTCCTTTTAGTTTCTTCCTTTTCTATCCTTTCCATTTCCAAGGCTATGAGTTTCTCTGCCTTTTCCCTTTCTTCCTCAGCTTGTTGTTTCTTTACTAGCTCTTCAGCCTCTTTTTCTTTTCTTAGAGCTTCAACTTCTTGTTCTTTCTGTCGAGCCTCCTCTGCAAGCTTCAATCTAGCAACCAGGGCTTCCTTTTCCCTTCGGTTTCTTGCTTTCTCCTCCTCGAGATCATGGATCTTCTATATCAGTTCCAGCTTGTCATTTTCTGCCTTGACCTTGATCTCATGCTCTCGTTGCCTCATTTGCTCCTCCATTGTATCAGTCGCTGTCCTTGTTTCAACTTCTTTTACCTTTGATTGCTGTTGTTGAAGTAGAGCATCAGCTTGTAACTTTGCCTCCATTTCCTTTTGTTTCTCCGCAGCAGCCCTTGCATCAGATTCTCTGGTAGCATCTTCAAATTGTTTCCATTGTTCTTCCTGTGTAAGAATCTTGCTCAACAGTATAATCTAGAGGTATATTTTCTTGCAAGTTCTTCTCTGACAGAGTTTCATCCGAGTCTGTCTCAATTTCTACCAATTCTTCCTCCACTTCTTTTCCTTTAGTAGCTTCAGCCATGGCATAAAGTACTCCTTGAACTTCTTTACTTTTCTTTCTTGTGAGTGGGGCTTGTGCAGATGACTCACCCAATGCGGGCGTAGGAACAACAGATTCAATTGGAACATCTCCCTCGGGTGTCTCTTCTTCTTCATCAACTACCTCCAACTCTGTTTCTTCAACATCAGGAGGAAAGAATTCTAATGGTTCCTTGGAAGGTGCCTTTCTTTTAATCCTCTTATACCCTTTACCTTTCTTGAGGATTGGTCCCTGAGGAGCTTGAGTTCTCATCATCAACCATTGCACACTTCTATCCAAGACTGTTCTTCCCAGTTTCTTAATATCAATAGTTTCTTCCTCATTCCAGTCTATTGGATCTAAGTTTTTGGTGCCAATCTTCAAAGCTTCATATGAGGGATCTAATACAATTCCATCATCCACCAAAGTGTCAGGAATATTATCTTTAATACCTAGCTCTACCATAAGTGAGACTGGTAATCTCTCATAATTCTTCTTCCTTAAGTCATATTCATCCTGCCTATCACACCAAAAATCCTCCAACAAATTAAAATGTCTAGTAAACACTGAAGGTAATAAAGCATACATCTTCTTCTTTGGATCAAAATACTTACGAGCTGTATACAATCCCAATTTTAATTGTATCAACTCATTACAAACCACCTTAGCTACTTTCAAGTGTTGACAACCATATTCCCCCAGTGTCATAGGAAACTTATGGCATCCTATCTTGTGCTTCATCCCAAATCTAGCATTAAATCCAATGGCTTGATATACAAATTCCATAAGCACTATTCTATTGCTGCAGCATCTTGGAAGTAAATGGGGATGACCTTCAAACCCAAAGAATCTGAAGTATGTAAATTTGGGGTATTGGATGTACCAACTTCCCCATTCAGAAATGAATGCCATAGCTTCTTGGCTTAACCTATATCCTGCATCTCCACTCAACTAGTTGATAACCACATATAAAAAGGCATCACTGACTCTCCTGAAGTGAGTCTTAGCAACCTGAAGGGATAATTGATCGTAGTGTTCCCACACCTTCCTTTTTCCATCCAAGACTCCCATTATACCTACTCTGTTTAATCCTGGGAAAATCCCCATTCTGGCCGCAACATAGACCACATATGAAGTCATGAAGAAAGATTTGGTCTGTCTGAGCCTTGTGAGTTGATCATGTATGGCATCAGAAACAATCATTGACCAATCAAATTGATAATCACCCTGAAAGATCACTTGAATAAAATGAAACATCCATTCCTTGAAATGGAAGGCATCCCTCTTCCCAAACACTCTGGATAGCATCAATATCAAATAAGATATCTCCTTCTTGAAGTCTTCCCTCTTTGGTTGGTCTGCCAGTTTGCTTAAAGACTTCTTCTCGGTGCTTAACCATCTTTTGTTTAAATGAGACTTATTGGAGTCTTTATGCTTACTGTATTTCTCCAATGCCTCAGCCTCAGTTAACTGCACTAAATTCTTGGGATTAGGAACATTAAATATACTTTGGAACATCTGCGGAGTAAGATCTATAATCACATTATTCTGTGAATCCATGCATAATCTTGTAGCTGGATTATAAGTACTGGCCATTGTACATATCAACTCCGGACACTGAACTGACAAAGGAAACACAGTGATATGTGAAAGACCGGAGTCAACAATCCTTTGAGTTCTCCCTATCAAGTTTTCCCTTTCTGCAAAGGTCTCTTCATGTAATTCTTCAAAACTATACTGGCCAAGATTAGTATCTGTGATATCTGACCAGTCTGATTCCACCTTGCTCGCCTTCACCACTGGATACCTATGATCATACCTTAATGTATAAGGTAGCTATTCTAGTTTCACCTTCTTGATTTTCGGTGCTGTCTTTGACGTTCCAGCCAGTTGATTCCTTCGAGCAGCCTCTCCTGATATTCCTGACATCTCTCAAATCTCCTGCAAGCAAACCTCTAATTAGACCTTCAAATAAATCATTATAAAACATGTTTTAAAAACATACCTGTTACATATACATTGGAGTCGGAACCAAACAGAAGTTCAAAACAAGCGCTTTCACAAAACTGGTGGACTCGGAGCAAAAAACGATTAAGAACTTCACCTAGTAACAAATGGGCTCGGAGTTGGAGTCGGGGAAGTTATCGAAACCGGGATTGGAATGAAAAAGGGATTTGGTTTTTCTTTGAGTTCTCTTCTTTTCATATTCTATTTCCATTCCGCCTCCGCCTTCGATTTAGTTATCGTTACTTCGACAAAAGACTCCCCACTATATGTGGAGCCAGACACGGGATGAAAACGGAACTGATAACCTTTACAAACAAAATTCTTAAGTTCAAGATCAGTTCCGATCCCGCCTCCGCTAATTATCACATACTTCAAGAACACCTTTTAGAACTCAGAATCAAAAACGAGATAGCAATGGAATTGATAACTTTGGTAAAAACAAAACTCTTATGTCCATACCCATTCCAATCCCGCCTCCGCCTATGCTAATCATGACATCATCAAATTTATTCATTTTCATCATAACTTCATGATTAAACCTAGGTCGCCATAAAATGGCAAAGGAGCTTAAAAAACTCTACCCTCATATGACCGTGGGGAACAATTGTATTTTAGAGCCATTTATTTAAATCTTATTTAAAGTAATTGCAGAGACCGACGAAACCCTAATCTAACAAACTTAATAAAACTAGAGAACGGGTTTAAAACCCTGCCATTCTCCCAAACGATGAAACCCTAATTTAAACAATAAATCTAATCTACCTTAACTCACTGTAAAATCTCTAATCTACCTCACTGTAAATTCTTAATCTAACTCATGCCATAATAAAAACCTTTAATCTAATCTAATCTACTGCAAATCGAAAATGACATGACGCGATCATGATTAAGACGTGAAAGTGACAATGCCCAAAAATAGAAAGAAACGACACGATAAAACAAGACAACAAAGATTAAAGCAAAACAAAACAAGCTAAAACAAGAACTTTCTCATTCAATCACATCGATAATCATAAAATTTCTTTAAAACACAATGATTGAACACGCGAATAGATACAAAGCAAAACACAACAAGGAAATAAACAACGAACAACAAAGATAAAAGACCTACCTCAAACGCAAACAAAGCCATGCTAACTTTCTGAATTGATTCGCACACAATATCCCTTCTCTATCTCGATCAATTTGCTCAAACAAACTCTGCTATTGCTCTTCGCGCTCTCAGACTTGTGATAATAACAATAATGATCGGCTTTAACCCTTAATAAAGAAAAATATGTGAATTTCTACCTACATCGGCAACCACCATTAATGCATTAAAATGCAGTAAAGGCGGAGTCGGAACTGTAAGAGAATGAACACTGGTCTACAGTGCAACTTCAGTCAAAAAGTGAATGAAAAAAAATTGGCGGGGTCGGAACTAAAATGGAGATAGGATCTTAAAATCATAAAATTTCCAAACCTTATCCCCATTCCGACTCCGCGTTCGACAACTAAAAACAAAAACAAAAAGTTAAGTAAAAAGACCAACCTAATAAAACAAAACACAAAAAATCGAGACAAACAAACATTAAAAAGGGAGCGGAGGCGGGATCGGAATTGAATTTGATTTTGCAAATTTTGATAACAACCATCCCAATTCCCACTCCAGCTCCGCTTCCACCAAAGAGAAAAAACAAAGGCAAAGAAAAGACTGTCAGGATAGAACCAAAAAACAAGCCTCGAAAGAACTTTCAGAACCCGATTCATCTCCGATTTTGACTCCGACAGAGACATCAAAGAAAAACAAAGTATTGGCAAAACTAGACTCCAAACTTTGTTCCAAAAACAACTAAGTACAAAAAACACAAAGGGGCACCCATTTTGACCAAGGCAAAAGATGGGGTGGTTATGCAAGGCATAACATATACAAGATGTTTTTGTAGAGTTGGAAATGTATGTGTATGTGTTGAGCAAATACTAGAAGACTATATATGGAAGTAAAAAGGGAGAAGTGTGATCTATTGGCATGCGATTTTTCTTGAATTACAAAGGAATTGAATTTTCACTTGAGGTGTATTCTCATTAGTTCAACTTTGGCGGTTAGCCATTTTTGTTGGTAGTGATTCTCCCATTTTTGGACAGTGAGTCCTGGCAGTGAGCCATCCTTTTGTAATATCTTATAACTAGTTATAATATATTGTGAGTTAATCCTCGCCGTGGTTTTCCCACTCTAGGTTTTCCACGTAAAAATTTTGGTGTCTCTTGTGCTCTCAGTTTCATGTTCTATTGATAATTCTGCTTATCTTAATTATCATATACTTTGGATTTATTGGATGGTATTTGTTCAATAAGTTTAAGGATATACTGATTCACCCCCTCTCTCACTATATTGGATATTTAACAATTGGTATCAGAGCTTTGTTCCTCTGGAGAAGTCTAACAACTTGAGGGAGATCTTGGAGATTGAACAAATGGAGGATAAGGAAAATCTACAAATTGACCTTGATGATCTTGACAAAGCCAAAAATGATAATAAAGATCTAAAAGAGAATCTTGATGAAGCAAATGAATGTGTCCAGAAATTGAAGGAACAATTAAGGAAATTCAAAGAGAGACATAGAGAAGTCAGTGACCAATTAAAGCAAGAAAATGAAGATATTACCAGACTGAAGTTGCAAGTGGAAGAAAAGAAGAGGACTGAATATTGATTGAATACATAAATAAAGAACAAGTCTAACGAATATTCCAGGCTTGAACAAGAAGTAGTGAGTATGAGAGAAGAACTAGAAAAGGAAAAATTCTATGAGGACAATTTCAAGACAAGCTCCACCAGGCTTGATGAATAGATTTTAGGACAAAAACCATCTAAAGACAAAGGGGGATTGGGATTAGAAACAGGTGAAATCTCTAAAGTAGTAAATGACCAAAAGACTCAAGACAAAGGGAAGTAGAAAATGAATTTAGGAAGAAAACCACCTGTTAGACAAGAAAATGCACAAAGGTACCCATCTTTCAATGACACTTGTTTTTCTTGCAACAAGTTTGGGCATAAGGCAACTGAATGCAAAAGTAGGATGAATCAATTTTCTGGTCCTTTCCCCAAACAATGCTATGCTTGTAATAAGTTTTGACATAGGTCTAGTGAATGAAAAACTCATATAATGAACTAGTTTAATGGAGGAAGGATGAATCAATCCTTTGCTGGCTATTGATATACATGCAATAAATATGGGCACAAAGCGAATCAATGCAAAACAAGGTTTAATGGAAATTCAATAGAGTCAAAGAAATGTTTTTTGTTATAATTGCAAAAAACTAGGACATATTTCAAAGGTATGTAGAAGAAAAAAGGGAAAACAATATGCTCTAGTAAAGAAGAATGAACTTGTGAGGAAGGTTGACAAAGAAGAAGTTAATCAGGAAATGAGTAAGATATAGAAAAATAAAGAAGAGTTAGTGACTACTGATGCGTATGTACCCTCATCTTGTACAAATGAATCCTCTGGTAACTAGACCCGACATGGTCTTAGGGGGAGCTTTAGCAAAAAAATTCTTCAACCCCCTGATTTCGATCATGTCAGCCCTTTACATGGAGAAAAGTCATAAGAAATAAGTGTGCAGAGGTTTTGAAAAATAAACCGGAAGAAAAGAGGCTTGCATGCTTGTTTGTGGAGCATATTATGGTTTTTCAGCGCAGTTAAGGAAATTTGACAACTTTTCGAATTCCAAGAGCTTTAAATGTGACTTAGGGCATCACATTGATCTATAAAGTGTAATCATAAAGGAATTTCGATCACTTATGCATTTGAAAGAAGTAAATAATGAATTGGAGAAATTTGGAGCAATTTGAAGAGCGATTGGTGTAAACCTTAGTTTCAACTATTTGCGAAGAAAAAGGTATTTCTCGATTTTGTATTATTGTGAGCTTGTGAAAATTATTTTCTTGAATCCTTTGAAGGCTCGGTATAGAGAAAATGGAAACTCTTGTAGTCGTAAAAACAACAGAAAGACCTAGGCCCTCCTACAGGAAATACTCGATGAAAGTTTTTGAGGATGACCCTATGGGCGCTTTCTCTTCGGTTCCTCATGGCATCATGCTGACGAAGGATATAAGGATGTACATTAGGCTTAATATAGTGGAATTCAATTATGTCAAATTGATTGACATATGGCTAAATGAACTCATGGGAGATGATTTCTTAGTAAAGCCTAAATACTCGAATCTTGTGGCAAAGAGTTTGGACTGCTGGAACAACTTTCCAAATTTTTGTTCTACAGTAGATGACCTATATGTAAAGCCAATTCTTAGCAGAATGCATGATTAGTTCTTATGGACTCATGAACTGCACTTGATTACCAAGGAAGAAATCAAATCCATCACCGAACTAGTACCTATGCTTAAAGCAGTGAAAAATGTTACGATAACGAATCTCACCAGTGCAACCTATGACAAGAGGGCTCTAGTGAAAAAACCTATCACTAATCCAACCATGAAGTATGTATCCATTATGATTGGCCACATAATCCACTTCACCAACAGAGAGAATTTTGTGTCTGCCACAACTATTTATACTGGTTATGATATGATTATAAATGGTGCAAATTATGACCTATGTGAGCTCCTTCGACAATAGCTTCTTGAGAATCTGAGAATGTCAAAAGAGAAGAAGTAACCATTTAAGTTTGGTTCTCTAATTGTGTGCCTATTATTCTATTTTATTAAGATGCTTCTGGGAAAATCTGGAACAGTGTATTGGGACCCATCCCTACCGGTGGCACATTAGATTTTTGATCACATGCGTAGTTTGGGTGATGTGAACAATGCAACAAATGCCTTGATGACATTCTTTTCTATGTTTAAGAAAAATATGAATGAGAGAGACAAAATTCCAAGGAAGATTTTTGAGAAATATAAAAAATGATATTATATTTCATCTATCTTTTGATGAGTGTATGATAGAGGCGGTTGAACCTCAGACCATCTAGATTCAACCTCTGGGTTATGAAGTCTCAAAAGATGATACTGAAGGATATGTGCAACTCTTATTGAAGATTCCTAAAGATCCAAATGAACCATAGATTGGAACTTATGTAGAGAAATCCATGGAAGTCCGTTTGGAGCAGAACAAATCTAAAAGGAAGAAAAATATGGAGGAAATTCTCAAGAAATGTTTCACAGCTGAAGAAATAGCTCTAGGAAAAGCTGTTAAAGGAAAAATATATGAGAAAATACCCAGTGTAAGGAGATCCAGTAGGATCCCTCCTTCCATACCCGCTTATGAACCCGCTATAATGAAGACTGTACCCAACACTGCTGACAAAGGAAAAGGCTCGGCCCCTTCCGGACCTACTACCAGATCAAGAAAAAGAAAAAGTGTTCCTCTAGTAACCCCTGTCAAATGAAGAAAATGAAAGGCTACTAGGGAGAAGAATATGAGTGTTACTGATGATTAGGAGGAAGAGGAAGAAGATATAGCAAAAAAATTGACAAGAAAGGGAAGGGCGAGTGCTTCCTCCGATGAAGGTGCATCACAAGAAAACAATGTTGGCTCAAGGAAATTTTTGTATGTGTCATCTTCTGAAGATATTGATGAACAAAATGTTAATGATGCAAAGAAGGAAAAAGTCACAGAAGAAGTTCCATCAGACCAAGAAGAACATAACACCTCCCTGGTAAGACCTGGTTTTCTCTCAAACTAGATGTTTTGTGAATAATATGGTGAATTCCACAACAAAAAGTGTATAATCTAGTAGGAGAAGAGGATAAAGAAATAATAATTATGGCCATCATGAAATATGATTATTTTGGAATCTAAATGGGACAATATTAGGTGTGATGTTCCTAAATTTTTTTGAGAAGTACAGATGAAAAGAAGAGTAGAGGCAATTGAGCTAGAAGTGAAAATAAGAAACAAAGCATATAAAGAAATTGCATCCTCTCTATCTTTGGATAATTTAGAATCTTTGAAGAAGATTTGTGCTAAAATGTTCAGGGAGAAAAGAAGAGTTAATACTCTGATGAAAAAAGACAAGAAAAAAATTAGAGAAATTAGGAAAGAAAAAATAAGTACTATCAAGGATACTGCGGAAAGATATGGCATGATTGGTGCAATTGGTTCGACATATGAACCTAGAAAATAAACTTCTATAGAAGTTGTTGAAGAGCCTCCTTCTAGTGTTGTTGATGATAATATACCTCTGGAAGTGAATGACACCAATATCCCTCCAGAAACAAGTAGTACAAATATTCTATCAGAAATCAATGCTACTAATGAGAATCTGAAAGTTGAAAAACATGTTGAAGAAAATATTGAAGCAAAAGTTCATGTTGCTACCCCTTCGATACACCCTGAAGAAGTAGATAAAGATAAGGGAGAAGAGGAGAAGAGGGAAGAAGAAAAATAAGAAGAGAAAATTGAAGAATAAAAGGCAGAGGAAGAAAAAATGTAAGAAAAGAATGTAGAAAAAGAAATGGAAGAAGAAAATGCAGAGGAAGAAAAAGAAGAGGAAGAAGAAGAAAACATAAATAAGGAATCAGAGAAAATATTGGAAAGAATGAAGAAGTATCCCAACAAGCTGTAGAATCATAGAAGTCCATTGGAGAATCTTCCTCCAGTGATGATGTTTTGAAGGGACCATTGTCTAAGTAGATTATATTCCAATTGGTAATTCCTTTGGAACTCTTGCAACTTCCAATGAATCAAGGTTATGCAGATATGAACAAGATTTCTCTGGTACATAAATTGGTATTAGGTGATGTATTTCATGCATCCGATAGGAGATAAATATTAGAAATGCATCAAAAGGGGACTGAGCTCATTGAAGATGCCATTAAGGCCCTGCAGGATGTTACACCAGATACATCTATATATACATCTCTCTCTCTCTCTCTCTCTCTCTCTCTCTCTCTCCAGTTGAGAACTTGAAGCTTCTATTGGAATCATTCAAGGAGCATGCCACATGACTTGTTGAGAAAAAAAAACAAGATGCAGAAGAGAAGTTGAATGAGAAAAGGTTGCTGATTCTTCATGAAAAATGTGCCTTGACACATACCAATGTAGAGAAAAGCCTTGAAGCTATGAAGGCTTGTGAATATGAAGCTAATTTTGTGTTTGCATATTGTATAACGTGGCTTGATGCCACTCAAAGCATAAAAGATCTCATGGACTCCATTGAGTCCCATTTGACCGTTATTTCTAGCACCTATAATTTATCAATGGACATAGATAGATCAACTTGGAATGTTATTTCTATGCATAGAGAAAATTTCTTTATGTTGCAGAAGTAGAAGGAAGAGATAATTAGAAAATTTGGTTTGCTTGGTGATAACGTGAGGATGGAGTATGCTTCTGTAGCCAATGCTTTGGCTAACGCTGAAAACATGGATAAGATCAATCTAAATCCGAACACTTTGGATGAAGCTGAAGAAAATTTTATTGCTTTAGAATCTTTGAATAAAATTCCAGTATCTACGAAGTAGAGTTGGGAGAATGGAAAAGTGGCCTGGAAAGGCATTCTTGAGGAATTGCAAAGTGCTTCCTCCTCTGGGTAATTTTTTTTTCTATTTTTATATTTCTTGAGATAACTCCTCAAGGGGAGTTTAGATGTTTGATTCTATGTGATTGTACATCCTAGATCCTGTGTACATATCTTTCATTTTTTTGTTTGACCTTTGTCCTTGATGTCAAAGGGGGAGAAGAGGAACTAGAAATAGAGTATATTTTGCACATAAGATGTATGAAAATTCTTTTTGGCACATGTTTCCATCAATGAAAAAGGGGGAGATTGTTGGACGAATGAAGAAGATCATATCCCTCGCTAATAGTTTTGTACAGTTTTGTTGTCATTGGTGTCACCATGATATATGAGTTGAAACTGCAAGACTAACTCAAATTAATCCGATATTCTAAATCAATAATACAGGACCAACCTCCAATATTTTTCTCTGGAATCCTATTTGGTTAATAGCTGCTACTTCAGTTTTTGGGAAATGGTCTGTAACTAAGAAATGCATACATGGATAAGAACTTGTGCATACAGATGCTTGTGGTTATCACTAGTATCATTTTTTTGTTCACAATTTTGATTTTAGGTCCATTACTGGCCGACCTATTAAGCAGATAAAGTTGTAATGGATTCAATTTTTGTTTGTGTAATCCATGTTGACAAACTATAGCATGCCACACGTTTGAATTATTGTAAAGACTTTTTGTCAAGATGACCTGATTGTTATCTTTGGGCAATCAGATATATATACAAGATGTTTTTGTAGAGTTGGAAATGTATGTGTATGTGTTGAGTGAATACTAGTAGACTATATATGAGAGCAAAGTGTGACCTACTGGCATGCAAATTTTCTTGAATTACAAAGGAATTGAATCTGCACTTGAGGTGTACTCTCATCAGTTCAACTTTTCCAGTTAGCCATTTTTGTTACTTCATTTTTGTAGGTAGTGTGTCTCCCATTTTTGGACAATGAGTCCTAGTAGTGAGCCAATCTGTTTTAATATCTTATAATTGGTTATACTATATTGTGAGTTAATCCTCACCATGGTTTTTCCCACTTTGGGTTTTCCACGTGAAAATTTTGGTGTCTCTTGTGCTTTGTGTTTCATGTTCTATTGATGATTTTTCTTATCTTAATTATCATATGCTTTGGATTGATTGGATGGTATTTGTTTAATGAGTTTAAGAATATACTAATTCACCACCCCTCTTAGTATATTGGATATTTAATAGAAGTTCTCTCATTTATCCTCCATCATTGATCTTTCCATCACATCTTTATCATCCATTTCCTCTCCCAAAAATATATAAATTGAGGCATAATAATATGTACCTCATTCATTCTATTTGTGTTGATAACATTATATTAAAATAGGTATCCTTTTTGCAACAAGAGTATCCATAATTCAACTATAAATTGGAGCAACTCAAATTTACAATGGAGTTCATTGGTAGTGTTGTTTTAATTTCATATGCTTTTACTTTATTTTGAATTATTATGTATGCTCTATTTGAGGTTTTTTTTTGGGGGTTTAGATTATGAAATTTCATTTGCATGCATTTCCTATTTGATTTTCAAACTAACATTTACATATTTGGCAACTTATTTGGGGACTCTTCCCCTTGTCTAACTCTATTGTGTGTTTTGTATCATGTAGTGGTTTCTAGCTAACTTAATTTTGTAATTTCTTTCTTCACTTTGAGTAGTTTTGGTGATCTAATATCTATAGGTGCCCTTGGGGGAAAAATAGAGCCATCAAATGACCTTTAAAATATAGAACTTCATAGTTTGGTTACAAGAATTTTTTATATTTTTGTAGGGAATTTTATTTTTTCTTGTACATAATTCTATATGATTGTATAATTTTTTATGGAAATACAATCCATACTATGTAGAACTTTACATATTATCATATTGGTCAAGGTTTGGCATATACTCACTAGTTTTCACATACACACAAATATTTTTAAATCATTACTTCTAGGTATATTTATAGTGTTTAGGGTTTTGTATACATAATTTTCTTTTGAATATATAGATTTTAAATTTATATTACGGGAATATACATAGTTAATGATACACACATGTATATATATACTTGCAAGACTCCTAAAAATTACAGATATACTCTATATATTTATTTCTAGGATATACACACTAGCTTAGGCCACATAGCTAATCTATTTTTGATATATGTGTATATATAACCATAGGTTTATAGGTTGTTAAAAAAATAGTTTACAAGAGTGGGAGTGGGATTTGAATTTATGGTCTGGTTTGTGTTGTGCTTCTCTATTCGTTGTGTTTCTATTTCATGTGCCTACTTTGTCCATGTACTTTCCTGTCGGTCTATGCGGTGTTTTTTGGAAGGAGTTCTCTACTTCTCATGGTTGGTTTGTTCACGTGATCTCTATCCATTTCTTCCTCCACTTTTTTTCTACTTGCTGGATTTTTTCATCTAATGGTCCCCCCATTTCTCTCCTTCTGATAAGGTTATGAAGGATCGTGTTCTTGCATCTTTTTGAGATGGAAGACCCTGTATCCTTTGTTGATAAGGTTATCATTCAACATAACCCTTTTCCTAACCTACAAACCATTCCTCGCCTTTCTATCTCGAGTGAAGGACTTGCAATAGATATTCCAAATTATCTTCTCGATTTCATGCTTCTCAAAATGGAAAATTGTTTGGTAGGAAAATTCCTTGTCTTCTAGTTGAATGTGGACCAACTTAGGAACTGTAATTCTCTTCAATGAAAACTCGAGCATAGTGTTTCTATTAGTGTAATGGTTGATGGAATATTCTTTTTTAAGTTCTCTACTAAAGAAGATCTAGTCAAGACTCTTACAAGTGACCCTTGGGCTCTTGAAAAAGCTTCAAAAATATTCTCTATCTATGCAAATGGAAGTCATATTTTGATGTTGCCAGGGATCTAGGGGTTGTTGCTCTTACATGGATTCATCTTCCTGGCTTGCCTTAAGAATTTTGGAACTAAAACATGTTTCAATGTATTAAAAACTCTTTTTGTAAAATTATAATGGTTGATAAAGTTTCTCTACAGAAATCCTTCCTGGTCTTTACAAGATTGTGTGTGAATGTAGCTATAAGAACTATTCTCCATTTAAAGATAACTTTAAATTATAGAATGGGTTTCCGGTCACAACCTAGTATTTATGAAAAAGGTATTTTTGATCGTCTATAATAGTTTTGGTCAAATGAGTAATAACTACAAGTCTCATGTTGGAAAAAACACCTAGGTCCTTGTTTCTATCCCTATTGATCCAATGATGGAGGTTGTTGTCTTGGTTCCCCTTGGTGGTGTGGAGGATGCTTTGGCTATCTTGGATCCCATAAAACCCCATCTGATTCTCCCCCCTCTCCATTCTATTGAGGAATCCCCTTGGAGTGCCTCCTTACCCCCTGCCCCTCCCCCTATTGGATGGCCCTCCTACTACCCCTATTAGGGTTTTACTTGGTACTAACTAAAAATCTATAATTAAATTTGAAACTCATAAAAAATATACTTTGTTAGAGGAAACTGTGCAAAATAATGTCATGGTTCTTTCCTTAAACTACCCACTTCTAGAATAACCAATAAAAATAATCAAAACCCATGGTAAGATGATTTGAAACTCTTCTCAACTTGTTGAAGATAAGGTGATTTACAGCAGGGTGATGTTACCAAACCATATATCTGATCCTTTGTCTCTAGAAATGACTAACTCCTTGGATGAGGATTGGAATCCTATTCAAGGAAAATATAAGAAAAAAATCTAATGTTGGTGGAGACCCCAACAAGGTAGAATATCACAAAGAGAAACATGATCAAGGGAAGCAACAATAGAGGTGACATTAGGGATACAACCAACCTTGGATCTCTTAGGTCCCAAACCAAACCATGCAAAAATGATTCTTTTTTCTTTTATTTAGTTATGGGGATTACTTTCTTATCCCGATAAGAAGTACTAATAGTTATGCTCACACTCTTCATCTAGATATGAAGATAATGTATTGGAATATTATGGGGATAAATATCCCACACAAATAACGTCTAATCAAATGTTGCATATTGGAACACAAAGTTGATATTTTTTTGATAAAAGAAGTCAAAATGTCTTAATCTAGTTTTTCTCTAATTGCTTCTAAAATCTAGCCTTTTATTGAGTTTTGTGTTTCCCTCGTTGAAGGTGCTTCAGGGGGAATTCCCACTTTATGGAACCCTTTGCAGTTGAAAGGAACATTGCTTGACAAAAACAAAAATGGTCTCATTGTCTCCTTCTCTAACCTATCCCACAACATGCAGTGGACTCTTACTAATATCTATGCCTCAAACACTAAACCTACTATAAAAAATCTTTGGAACTCTCTAGTTGTCACCACAAATAATTCTCTTGATGCTTTGTAGTTGGTTGGGGCTGAATTTAACACTCCTCTATTCTCCTAAAAAAATATGGGGGGTCTTGATGACTTCTCTGATAGTATGGGTGACTTGGTTGACCTCTTGGCTAACATGAGCCTTATGGATGTTGAGCTCAAGGGAACTTCCTTCACTTGGTCAAACTGCAGATTTGGCAATAGCCTTATTCGAGTTAAACTTGATAGATTCCTTATCTCTCATAACTAGAACTTGTTTCCACATATCTCTCTCTACTCTCTTGAGAGTTGGATTTGATCATTGTGCTCTTCTCTTTTCTTGGGAGGAGACTGTCAAGCAGGTTCCTTAACCCTTCAGATATGAGATCATGTGTGAGTCTCATCCATATTTCAGAGATTTGGTTGATAGGTGGTGGAAGACCTAATTCCAAGGTACTTGTATGTTTACCCTTTCCCAAAAGCTGAAGTTAATTAAAAATACTAAGAAATGGAATGGGTTCTCCTTTGGGAATATATTCCACAAGAAAGAAAAACTTATGAAAGATCTGAAAAATATTCAAGACTATGGGTTTGGGAAATATTGATGTTGTTTCTTGATTTGAGGAATGAATGCTCAAATTGGAATGATAGGACATTATGAAGAGAAAATAATTATTATAAAATGAAAAGTCCAAAATACAATGGCTAAAGGAAGGAGATATGAACACTATATTTTTCCACTAGTCTTCTCTAAAACACCGAAGAATAAACAAAATTAGCAAGCTAATTCTTGATGATGGCTATGTTGTCATCTCTTTCTTTAGAGGTATTTTTAAAGTTAATGCTTCGAAGAAAAATGACTATGTTGAGTTTGTGAATGCTATTCCTAAAATTCTTAATGAGGCTAACAATAAGGAATTATACAAAGATGTCTCTCTAGAGGAAATTAAAGCTATTGTTTTTTCTTTTGGTGCCTTCAAGTCCCCTGGTCCTGATGGTCTCCCCCTACTTTCTTTCAAGTTTTGGGATATCATATCACAATACTTTCTTATTGCCACTAGAGACTTCTTTAGATCTAGGAGGATCCTCAAAAAATCAAACCAAACCTACAATGTGTTGGTTCCCAAAGTGACTGATGCCAACACCATGTTGGATTTCAAGCCTATCAGTTTGTGCGATATTGTTTACAAAATTTTCTCCAAGGTGTTGGTCAAAAAAATCAAACCTCTTCTTCACAGTCTCATTTCCCCCTACCAAAAAATATTTGTGACTGGAAGACAGATCATTGATGTTGTTCTCACCTCCCATGATCTCATTCACTCTATGGAAAATAATAGAAGGACAAACATTCTCCTTAAACTTAATGTTTCTAAGGCCTATGACAGATTTATCCAACCTTTCCTCTTTGCTATTCTCAAGAAATTCATATTTGGAGAGAAGATTCTAAAATTTATTTACTCCTGTATATCCTCCCCAACTTATACAATGTCGGTGAATGGTTTCCCTATGGCAGTGAAAGCTCTGGGGTGTCACTTTCAACAATTGATAATCTCTAATAAACTTCGGGGGGCTAGAGTTGCTTCCGAACTTCCCTTGCTTCTCATCAACAATTTGTTGATGATACCATTCTGTTCAATGTTGCCTCTATTGTGTAATCCAAAATATAGAAGGGTAACTTGGAAGATTATGCTAATGTTGTTGGGAAACATATCAATTACAACAAAAGTAAGCTTTACTTCAACTCAGAGAAAATAATTAAAGATAAAATTTCTCACATCTTGGGTTGCAATCAGGACTTCCTTCTTCCTATCTTGGTCTCCCCCTCACTACTAGATTTTTTTTTCAATACCTACTGGAACAATATTGTTGAAAGAGTGCAACACAAGATTACTAGATGGAAAGGTAATATTCTTAGCCAAGCTAGTTTTTCTTCTTAAATCCTCCCTCCAAAACATCCCTGTCTATTTTTTTACCTCTATTTAAAATACTTGTGGCAATGGCTGAGAAAATTGAAAAGATACAAAGAGAATTTCTTTGGGTGGGTGTGGAGGATAAAAACAAAATATCTTTGGTTAAATGGGACAAGGTCTATAAATCAAAGCACCTTGGCGATTTAGGTCTCCAAATAATGAAGCACTTCAACAAAGCACTAATCACCAAATGTGGCTAGAATTTGATTCTTTCCAACAAAGAGTGGGCTCACATCCTTTGTGTTGGAAATATGGAGTCTTGCAACATGAGCTTGAAGTGTATATGGATTGATTTGGTTGTTCCTGTGTTGTCATTGATTTCAACATGGTGACAACTATACGAGAACATTACTTGATATACAAGAAGCTAATCTCTACTAGAAGTGTTCTTTACTGATGAACCAGTGCATTGGTTTTTGAGTATGGAATTCACTGAAAGAAATGATATGAATCTGATCTCTTAACGGTGTTACTATGACTCATTCAGACAAATATATCCAAGATCTTGAGATTTTTTTTATCGTGAGCAGAAAGTTATCATTGACATAGTTCAACTTTGTACACAATAGTTGTTTCATTGCTCAACATATCAATGTGGGAGACTCCACATTTTCTCAAGAAGAATATTCTAATACTATAGTTCTAATGGTAGTCTCTTTGATGTTAATGTGATGAGAAATTGAAGTAATATTTTATCTAGAAGGTATTTTCTTTGAGAAGTGTATGTTGGTTTGGATTTTTTGTGCTTAGGTCCTAGTCTTGGCCGACCTAACATATGACATGCATTAAGAAGATTAAATATACTTTGTGAATATTTTCCATAGATTTACATCGACTTGATATGATGCACTACATGGATAAAAATGTTTTAAATATTATATGGTGCTGACAAGAGTATTTTTTATTAGTTTGTTTTCATCTAATTAGGTCGACCTAATTGATGAATGAGATATACTTTCATATATATGTAAGAATATTTGAAGAAAATAAAGGGTGTGTGTAAGGTGAATGGTGTATGGTATGAACATGTGAAGGTGTGAATATTGGAAGGAGAAAGAAGAGAGGTATTTTGAAGTGTGAAGAGAATTGAGGATTGTTTATCAATTGAGGATCAAAATAGAATTGTTGAGTGGCTACTATGTGAAGTAGTAATTCTTTTTCAAAGATTCATTGCAACTAAACCCTACACACTGAAGGTGTATTCCATCAATTCATACTTTTGGTAGTGAGCCACAACTTCTATATCTTGGCGATTAGCCATCTTTTGTATTCAGGCTACGAGCCTTTCAAGGATAGTGAGTCTTGGCAGTGAGCCCTGTAATATATTATATCCAGATATAACAAATTGTGAGCTAATCCTCACCGTAGTTTTTACCATTTTGGGTTTTCCATGTAAAAATCCTAGTGTTCATGTGTGATGATGCATTGTCTTGATTCTATGTTCTTTCTTGTTGATTCAATCAGATTTTTGATAATGTTTAAGTGGATTTTATATGAATGGTTTTATGGAATACTAATTCATCCCCATCTCAGTATTTTTAATATTCAACAATTGGTATCAGAGCCTGGTTCCTCTAAAGAATCCTTACAGCTTGAGTAAAGTCTCATAATTTGAATATAAGTAATTTTTGCCTCTGTAAGTGATCTTTGCTGGACATTCAAAAGAAATTGAAGATCTGGAGAATAAGTTGAAGGAAGTGAATGATTGTATCAAGAATCTGAGGATAAAATATGAAGAATCTTGTGATCAATTAAGAGGAGAACATGATGATATATCTGGAATAATACAATAATTGGAAGTGTAAGGTAGGAAGACCAACCACACCAAGGCTCTAGGTCATGGAGAGTCGAGAGCGGAGGGCTGCCCTATCTTAACTCAAGATAATGGGTGTTTGAGGTAATGATAGAGAATGAAGAGAAATCTCAAGTGATTATGTCACTCTACAGATCCAAAATCCTGAATGGGGCTAGGCGAGACGGTATTTAGAATTCAAACTGCACCTCAGATAGCTCTCTACCCAAGGATAAAAGTGTGGGTTTGGGATGGAAATGCAACACGCTGGCATTTGTACAACTAGAAAGTGAAAAGTGCAGTGTGGGAAATGAGAAAACCTACTAGTAGCCTAGCTGAAAAAGTTTAATAAAATAAAAAAACTATAAAGTATGAGAAATAACTATATAAATGATAAAGGAGGTAGATGAAAGTAAGGGTGACAAAAATCCACTCACTGAGGCTCCAGTTTGCTAGTGAGCTCCACGCACACATTCACCTACACACAACCAAGAGAGGGAAAAATGTTGAGTTGTATAGGGGTTTGCCTCAGTCAAACCCTCGCTTTGGTGTTTCCACCTCCATGGATAGCCAAGAAAGCCATGACGTAGAAAATGCAATAAAGTAAAGAAGAATATCGAATAGTACAAAAGATACAATGCCACTCTATCAAACCACAATAAGAAAGGAAAGTGAAGCAATACCACGTCCACCCAAAGGCTCTCAAGGCCAATGAAGGGAGAATACAAGACACCGAGCTTGGAAAAGTTGACATGATCATAGTAGTGATGAAGGGAGGTATTGTAAGACTCCAAACTCATAGCTTCTATGGTAGCACAACACATACAAAAATGAAGTTGATGAAATAACAGGCCACTATAATGCTCAATGGAGTTATATGAAAATTCTCAAGAAAATGTGATGGATTGCTAAAGAGATCAAGAACTACTAAGAAGATGGATTGAAGTTGAAAGATAGGTATTTGAAGTGGAATAAGGAGGGAAATAGCTATTTTCGGGCCAACTAGTCAATACAGAGGCATTACGCTTCATGCCCAATGGAGAGTGTAATGTCCCTATGGACACTAGAGGCAGGAATCTATCAAGGATGACAATACACCATGCAACCATCCATGTTTCGTGCTCGCATCCTTGATAAATATTCCTCCACCAACACAAAAAATAGGTGCCACTTAGATGCATTTCAGATGGGTGATGTGGAATTTTTCCTTCGGGTTTTATTTTTTAAGATGGAGGGATGTAAAAGGGGAATTTACACAAGGGGTGCAAATTTTTTCCTATACATTTTCCCCCCACTTTAGTGAGCATGAGTGTCAATGAGTGTTCGGTAAAGTAGATCGAAGAGTTTAGAGATGTATACTTGAATTTTCAAGAAGACCACAATCTGGTGAACTCGAAAGCACAAGCCAAGAAAAAGACTCCATAGGTACTCTCTCTTAAGGAGGTTTGAACAAAGGACTTCATAGCTCCTTAGAACTATGAAGTTGAACAAAGTACACTGAAGGCCTGTAGACCAATAATGGATAAATCTCGCATGATGCAAGTGCTTCACAGGCCCTCAGACCTGCAAAGAAGGTGCCCCCCAAGTAATCTCTCCTAAAGGAAGCCCAATGTAAGGGGACTCTACAGAGTAAGACTGGAAAGTAGCTTTACAGGCACACCTGCAAAACAACATGTTAATCCATAGATAAAACATGTCAGAAATCAAAAAGTAGCCACACAAGAAAAAAAAAACAAGCAGTCACATAGATATTCAAAATGTTGAAGGAAGAGCTTTCAAAGGGGTCCCTTGAGAACCATTCAAAATAAAAGGGGTCCACTTAAGGGATGTGTTGTTTGAAAGTGAGAGCATTTTTTACAAATCAATTCAACATCGAAGAATCCTTTCAAAAGATGCTTACTTCATCAAGAAATTCAAAAGGAAGAAATTTTCCCTCATGAGGGGAAGGTCAAGGCTTCTCCTGTAGGAAAAATACTCCCTCCTTGGAGGAAAGTTTTTCAAGTTCTTTCTTTATGAACCCATGATGAAGGAAACATTTTCCGCTATGGGTCCTTGTTGAGAATGCAAGTTTTAAAAAATGTTTACAGAGATTTTCAAGAAAATATTCATTGGAAATCGAATGCATTTTCTAAGAATCTAAGTTGATATGATAGCTCCCCCTTAGGATGGCGCATGTTGAATGCAGAGGCATGTGGAATCCTAAAGAGAGAAAAGAAAGAATTGAAAAAGTGATGTTGTGGCCTATAGAACATAGCGAGATGTAGTTGTGGTAATGTTTTCACACACACAGGGGACAAAACATGAGCACCACAAGATCATGAAACAAGCAAGAAAGATAAGAGATCAAACACACAGGAAAAGAAACACTAACATTATGAACAACGGGCATATGGATGGTATGATATTTCAGGGTCAGAGCTGTTGATAATATATAAAAGTAATTATAATAGTGTATAGATGAACTGTCATCAACCCCTACTAAATTAGACCATATGAAGAATGCATGAAAAGAAAAATTAAAAATTAACAATTGGGCCAACATGGAAGGGAAACTTAAATGCCCCCAACACTTTGCATCATCCCCAATTTTCAAAAATCAATACACATAACAAAGGAAGAATGATGATACAATTAGAGGAAGTTTTATGACACATAATCACTCCTATATTCAAGCACCTATGAGGGTGAAAAGGGTCATCTAGGAAGACATAACACAAGCACGGGGGAACACAAACACACACACACACTCTACACTACATATAAAGAAGAGGCACCCCCTAACACTCATCAACTAAGAGGTCATCAACCTCCCAATCTAGATCATTATATGGGGAAGGCAGATGAGCCTGCAAGGGAGGAATGTCAAGGGGGGAACCCTTTGACCCTCCTGTAACAAGAGCCAACAAAGAAGGCCCTGCAAGGTCTTCGTCGCTTGCTTCCTATGGAGCAAAGGTCAGTGACTTCACAAAAATTGCTGATAGGGTTGAGACCTCATCCAAAGAGTTAAACATGCACTTCATAGGAGTGCCATGTGTTACCTTATTGGATGAGGGAAACGACACCCAAGATTGATTGCTAGGCTCACCAAGTCACTTGGGAGTAGTGACAAACTCAAGGGATACCAAAACTTCTTCCATCACTAGGACGAGACACACTAACGCATGACCATCCTATGAAGAAGGTGGACTCCTCTTTTGCCCTCCATTGCTGGAGGGGCCAACCTCCATCTTTTTCATTATTAGAGGATGCGAGTTCCCCATGGACAAGGTAGAAGGTGTGGAGGAGGAGGAGAAAACCATGGCGAACACCACTGAGGTGTTCAACATGTCCATGGGCTTCAAGAATTTTGGGATGTATGGGAGGGACATCAAGAGAGGGGGCTCAACCGAAGGAGCGATAAACACCTACACCTTTTTAGGGTTGGGGATGTTTACACTCATAGTAGGAGTAGGAAGTAACACCAAGTTTTATTGAATTGAAGTAGAGGGGATGGGAGAGGAGGGAACAATAGTAGGCCCTGAAACAAGGACAATTGACTCCCCTTCATTTCTCTATAGAGCAACCTGCTCAATAGCCAAAGCCTTTTGGTGATACTTGCACTCATGTGCAAGGAACTTATTGCTACTCCAAGAGCTAGAGGTCAAAATCTAGAATGGAATAGAGGGATCCTTCTTGACTATCAGATTGTCCATCATGGCCATTTCTAATAGAGGGAGGGACTCTTGGACAGGAGTAGGAGGGAGAGATTGAGAAGAGGTTGGAACAATAGTGGTGGAGTTGGCTCCAATAACTCGACGACATGCCTCTTCCCATTCACTGGCTTGGGAGTAGGAGTGGTAGGAGGCCATGGAGGCTGAGACATAGAGGACTCCCCATGGGGATCCTTCCTCTTACCATATCGAATGAGCCTAGGAAACGTGGGTAGAATGAGAAGTTCAAACGCTTAACGCTTGGGATTTTTCCAAGAAAACACCATAAGATTCTCTATCAATTGCTTAGAAGCATAATTTGATGATGTCACAATAGGTTGAGAGGAAGCGATAGGCTAGACAATGAAAGAGGAGGAAGAGGAACCTCGATCATGATTCTTTTCCTATCTTCTTCGAGCCAAGGTGGAATCACTATCAACTTTCAAGCAAGCCCTATGTGAGAAAACATAGGGAGATGGAGGGTATTTCACCTTATGCATTAAATGCCCCTTATTGTACTTCACATAGGTTCAATACAAGAGGTTCATCCTAGGTAGAAGCAAACCAATGGGTGCAGGCCAAAAGTGATCTAGAGAATTTCTACCATACGCAACCAATAATTTATAGCTGGTGTCATGGATTACATGTACTGAACCCTCATGGATAAATTTTAGACACTTATGCATGACCAAGGGAACTACATTCATAGAGAATAACCAGGGGATACCCATTTTCATTCTAAAGATTTTGGACCCCAAGATTATGTCAAAGAGAAAGTTTACTGACTTAGGTCCAATAAGGATCGACAAGGTAATGGAACCAAGGGGAGGTACAAAAAGTCTGTTGTGTGTATAGATGGTACTCTCAAATGCATTATACCCATATTTATGTAGGAAATTGATCAACATAATCTCCTCAGTAATGACATTCACCCGACATGCCAGGTCAACAAGAACAATTTTCATAGTGTTTCCATTGATTCATGCGGGGATGTATAGAAGAGATGGCTCTCTATTAGAACCCATCAACAGGTCCTGTGAGGTGAAATTTATACCAGGATAATTACTTACAGGCTATACAAAAGGGATGGGAAGGTGCAAAAAGGAAGTCATCACATACACAAGGTGAGACTTTCATAGAGCCCCCAAAAGTTTCGTGATTCGATAGTGACCCAACCAAGGCTTCATTTCACAATGCCTACGAAACCTTCCAACTATGCCACTAGGGTTTGTATTGTTGGGTTGCAAGGAAAAGCACCTCACAACACTCACACCTACAATGCTCCTAGGATATGAGGAAAGGACCCTTCAACACTGCTAAATAGACCCAAAATGGTTCACGTCAGGTTCACCAAAATGTAAGGTAGGGGGACCAACCACACTAAGGATCCAAATCACAGAGAACTAAGAGCAGAGGGCTACCCTATCTTACCTCAAGCTAATGGGTGTTTGAGGCAAGGATAGAGAATAAAGAGCACTCTCAAGTGACTGTGTCAATATATAGATCCAAAATCCTAAATGGGGCTAGGTGAGCTGGTCTCTAGAATTTGGACCGCACCTTAGACATCTCTCTTCTCGAGGATGACAACATGGGTCTAGGATGATAGCATGATGCAATAAAATCTCTCTGACATGCTAGGATACGTATGGCTCGAAAGTGAAAAGTGTAGTGTGTGAAACAATAAAACCTACTAGCATGCTAGCTGAAAAACTTTAATGAAATAAACAAAACTATAAAGTACGAGAAATAACTATATAAATGATAAAGGAGGTAGATGAAAGTAAGGGTGATGAAAATCCACTGATTGAGGCTCCAATTTTCTAGTGAGCTCCACACACACATTCACCTACACACAACCAAGAGAAGGAAAAATGTTGGGCTATATAGGGGTTTGCCTCAGTCAAACCCCTGCTTTGGTGTTTCCACCTCCACGGATAGCCAAGAAATCCATTAAGTAGAAAATGTGATAAAGGAAAGAAGAATATCAAACACTACAAAAGATATAATTCTACTCTATCAAACCACAATAATAAAGGTAAGTCAAGTAGTACCACTTCTACCTAAAGTCTCTCAAGGCCAATGGACGGAGAATGCAAGACAACGAGCTTGGAAAAGTTGACACGGTCGTAGTAGTGATGAAGGGAGGTCTCACAAGACTCTAAAATCATAGCTTATATGGTACCATAACACGTAAAAAAATGAAGTTGATGGAGTATCAAGCTGTTGTAATGCTCAATGGAGTTGTATGAAAATGCTCAAGAAAATGTGATAGATTGCTAAAGAGATCAAGAACTACTAAGAAGATGGATTGAAAATGAAAGATAGGCATTTGAAGTGGAAGATGGATTGAAAATGAAAGATAGGAATTTGAAGTGGAATACAAAGGGAAAGAGCTATTTTTGGGCCAGCTGGTCGATGTAGAGGTGTTACACTTCATTCCCAATGGAGAGCATAACGATCCTATGGACACCAAAGGAAGGAACCTATCGAGGATAGTAGCGTACTATGCAGACATCCATATGCCATGCTCGTGTCCCCAAAAAATATTCCCCCATCGACATAAAAAACAAGCACCAAGTGGATGCATTTCGGAAGGGTGATGTGGAATTTTGCCTCCAGGTTTGATTTTCTAAGGTGGAGGGATGTAAAAGGGGAATTTACACAAGGGGTGAAAATTTGCTCCTATACAAGAAGAAAAGAAAAGAATTGAATATTGAAAGAAAGTTGAAATTCAAAGGAAGATGGATGAATTTGTAAAGCTCAAGCAATAAATGGAAATATTGAGATCAAATTTGGAAAAGGCAAAAAGACTTGAGGATAAATTCAAGGCAAGCACTGCAATACTTGATGAGTTGATTATTTCTTAGAGACCTACAATGGATAAAAGTGGTTTAGGGTTTGAAGAAGGACAAAGTTCAAAAATGAAGCAACCTCCTAACAAGAAAACTCAATGAAAATATGGACAAATCAAGGTTTTAAGAAGCAATACCAAAAGGACTCCCATCAGACAACCTAATGATCAAAGGTAATTATATTTTAATGATGTCTACTATTCCTACACAAGTAGAAAGAATGATACTTTATCATTTTCCAACAAATGTTTTAAGTGCAAGAATATTGGACAAAACCTCCTTCCATACCTCAGAAGTTGAACAAGGAATCTTTATCATTTAATGGCTACTATTATCATTGCAACTTATTTGGACACAAGGCTAATTAGTGTGAATATAGATTGAATAAAATAAAGTATGAAAGGAATATTGTTATTTATTGTGATTGCAGCAATCCAAAACATTCTGCTAGTGACTATAGAAATGTAAGGATATAAAATAGCTATCCGCCAAAGAGGCATGAACCAATCATAGACCCGAAAGAAGTAAGAAAAGAAATGAAAAGAATCTGGAGAAAGGAAGGAGAATTCAAGCAACATGAATCAGAATCATCAGTTTTATCTATGTTGTCCTTTGGTGTACATATGCCCATCAAATTTTGAGTCAGGAAATGCCTAAGGGGGATCAATTATTATAAAATTTAATAAACCCCTCATCGATACTTGATGTCACATCATGACAAAAGTATATTTAATGTGGTAATGAATTCAAAGATTTCATGCAAAATGATTTTTTAGACACATGTGTGAAGAATGAAGTTCACAAAATTTGAAAGGATGGAAGTTCACACGAATTCTGAGGTGATCTTCCTACAATTTGAAGCATTTATTGCATAAGAATTTAGAATGAAGGAAATAAATTCAGAAGTATCAAAGAAATAACATTCAACAAAATTCATTTGTGAATTCAGAGAAATGTGTAGAGGAATTTTGAAGAAACCGGATCAATTTGGTACACCAAAGTTTTAGGGTTTGGTGAAGAAAGAGGGAATCGAAGTGGACTCAAATCATACTTTGAAAGTTGGTTATCTAATCGTATTCTTTGTTGGAAATTATAGAGGTATTCCATTTGAACAATCTTTTAATTTTATGCAATGGATAACTCAAAGGTTGTGAACATTTTGAATAAATCACAAGTCAAATTGAGGAAATATTTGAAAAATATATTAAAAGAATCCGTTGGTGCATTCTCTAGCATTCCTCCTAGAGTATTGCCCAATGAATATATCTATGCATAGATTTATGGTAAGATTGAGGAAATGTCACCAGTTCGGTTAAGTATATTATGGAAGGATGAACTAGAAGAAAATCATGATGCATAGAAAATATTAGTTGAGAGAAAGTTGGATGTATAGTGAAGGTTCCCACTATTTGAATTCAACAAGAAATACATTGAAATAATATTGAGCAATATTCACGATGAATCAATGTGGATTGATGAAGCACACTTGATAACTAGAGAAGCAATAAGAGATGTAACTGGTTTGTGTTCCTCTAGACCAATTCCTAGATGAAAGAATATGAATAAACAAGAGATAATTGAGATGACTAGTGCAACCCTCCAAGGAAAATAACTTTTTAAAGAAGAATTAAAGATCTGATCATTAGGTGTGTTGCGATGATTGTTGGACATAGTTTTATTTCCAAGCAATGACCACACATTTTCTATTGTTGCTGCTTACACTACTATTGATGTGGTTAGGAGTAGTATGGATTATGAACTTTGTGAGTTACTTCAAATGCATCTATTGAAGAATTTGAAGGAAATCAAGAAGAGAAAGAAAAATGCATTCCAGTACAAAACTTTGATAGTTTACTTACTCTTTTACTCATGAAAGAGTTACTGGTAATTGAAAGGATAAAATGGACAAATGTAGAACCTATTAATCATCAGATTAGGAATTTAATTATAAATCTTGGTGGTTCAAATGCTCAAGAGACCATTCTTGCTTCATTCTTTGGAAAATTTCAGATGAGGATGAAAAAAAGAACAAGGATTGCAAAAAGTGAATCCAGATTGGTGTGAATATCTAAATTGAATTATGAAGTGACTGAGGCTGAGATCGATCATTATGTAAAAATAATTTTAGAGATCACCAAGAATATCAATGAATAAGAAGCCTCTGATAGTGCAACCGTAATAGGAAAGAAGAGAAAAGGTGTTGTTATCAAATATGAAGTCATAAAAGGAAGTGAATCAGAGAGAGATCAACATGAGCATGAAAGCATAAAAATTTGAGGTGCACTAAAATAATTATAGAAGGTAATCCCTAGTACTAACTTTGATTCATCTGTATCAATTTTGGAAAATCTTAGAAGCATGATTAACTCTTTGAAAACATATATCTTTGGTCTATATGTACAAACTAGAATTAGGTTTGCTAAATAAAATTTAGAAGATATCAAGAAGGAAATGTGAAGATGCACATCACAAGGTGGTGAAGGAATTAAAGGATGTAAATGTTTGTGAAAAAGAAGCTTAGGAACTACTTTCTTATTGCTTGAATTGGTCCAAAAATACACCAAATAGAGATGAAATAAGGAAGAGTGAAACTTGAATGAGTACTCAAGTAGATATGTACAACTTGGAAGATGATAGAGATAATCAGAGATGGTCCTACATTATGTAGCTTCAAGAAAATTTATTTTCCCTACAGGATCAAAGAACAAAAGTAATTAATAATTTTGTGGCACTTAGAGATATGGTAAAACTCAGGCACATTCTTGTATCCAGTGCTCTTGATAGTATTGGTAATCTATTAGAAATTAATCTTAGTCCCAATACTTTGGAAGAAGGTATCGAGTCTTTGACTAAGCTTGAACTATTACACAAGACTCTTGTATGTGCGAAAGAAGCATGGGAAGAAGGAAAAGCTTCATGGAAGGATGCCCTGAAGAACCTCAAAGGTTGCTCTTCTTCAAGTTAATACCAATTTTTTTGTACATAACATTTTTGGTTAATACTAGAACCCTATACGTCCTTTTCCATTGATGTCAAATGGGGATAAATAGAGAGGAAAAATATTTTTGAGTAGAACAATTTTGAAAGGGGGAGTATTCAGTTGCCTTATATCGAAAAAATCTTTTTGATATACATGTTGCCATCAATGCTAAAGGGGGAGATTGTTAGAAATATGGAGTCTTGTAACATGAGCATGAAGTTTATATGGACTGATCTATCTATTCCTATGTTGTCATTGATGTCAACATGGTGACAATTGTACAAGAAGCTTACTTGGTATAACAAAAGCTAATCTCTAATGAAAGTGTTCTTTATTGATGTACCAGTGCATTGTTTTTTGAGTCCAAAATTCATCACAAGAAATGATATTACCCTGATCTCTTAACTGTATTATTATGACTCATTTAGACAACTATATCAAGGATCTTGAGAGATTTTGTGTCATGAGCATAAAGTTGTCATTGATAGAGTTTAACTCTGTACACTACAGTTGTTTCACTGCTCAACATATCAGTGTGGGAGACTTCATATTTTATCAAGAAGAATATTCTAATGTTTTGGTTCTAATGGTAGTCTCTTTGATGTTAATTTGATGAGAAACTAAAGTAATATCAGATGTACAAGGCATTTTCTTTGAGAAGTGTATGTTGGTTTGGAGTTTTGGTGCTTAGGTTCTAGTCTTGGCCGACCTAACATATGACATGCATTAAGAAGATTAAATATACTTTACGGATGTTTTCCATAGATCTACATTGACTTGATATGATGCACTACATGGATAAAAATATTTTAAATATTATATGGTGGTGACAAGAGTATTTTTATTAGTTTTTTTCATCTAATTAGGCCAACCTATTTGATGAATGAGATATACTTGCATATATATAAGACTCTTTGAAGAAAAACAAGGGTGTGTGTAAGGTGAATGGTGTATGGAATGAACATGTGAAGGTGTGAAAATTGGAAGGAGAAGGAAGAGAGGTATGGTGAAGTGAAAAGAGAATTGAGGATTGTTTGAATATGTGAACGTAAATGATTTATCAGTTGAGGATCGGAATAGAATTGTTGAGCGACTATTGTGTGAAGTGGTAATTATTCAGAGATTCATTGGAACTGAACCCTACATACTGAAGGTGTATTCCACTAGTTAATACTTTTGGTAGTGAGCCAAAACTTGTGTATCTTGGTGGTTAGCCATCTTTTGTATTCAAACTGTGAGCCTTTCAAGGAAAACGAGTCCTAACAATGAGCCATGTAATATAATGTATTTGAATATAATATATTGTGAGCTAATCATCACCGTGGTTTTTCCCATTTTGGGTTTTCCATCATAGTGTTCATGTGTGATTATGCATTGTCTTGATTCCATGTTCTTTCATTTTGATTCAGTTAGATTTATGACAATGTTTAAATGGATTTTATTTGAATGGTTTTATGGAATATTGATTCACCCCCCCTCTCAATATTCTAGATATTCAACACTTTGTGCTAAATACCTCGATAATAGTAATTCTTGTTGTTTCCTCTCTTCTATTGCTTTCCTTCAGGCTCTATTATTTGGAACCAAAATTTGAAAACTTGTAATGTCCTAAAACAAGAGATTGGTTAGAGTGTGGGAAATGGTAGATCTGTGGACTTTTGGTTTAACAAATGGGTTGAGGGGGATCCTATTTCTTCTGACTAAAGGTTGGCCATTCTTATGGAACTCCTCTCTCATCTATTTGGTACCAAAATCCATGAGTATATCATCTAGAATGGCCCCAAAATCTCATGGAAATATTTTGAGTATTAGCTAAGAATAAGAAATTCTAATACTTGGGATCAACTAGATTGGAAAGGATCAGTGGATCACCTATAGAATATCATTGGTTCTTACTACCTATTTGGGACTTATTTGAAGGATGTTTGTTATTGGCTCCCCAAATCTTCAAGGTGCTTCTCTATTAAATCTACCTACACTCTCATTGTTGATGATAAAAAGGAATCTTGGTTCAATTCAAATATGGTCTGGGATAATAAAGTCTTACTTAAAGTTAGTTTTTAATGGTGGGTAGCCATGCATAACAAGATCCTTACTATTTATAACCTAAATCGGTGGGGCTTCCACCTTGTTAACAAATTTAGCCTTTGTTACAATATGGAAGAAATGGTTGATCATATCCTCCATTATGTGTTTTCTAGAGAGGTATGGGAGGAGGTTTTAACCCCTCCTTTTAATTCCTTGGAGTTTCCCCCTTCATCTCAATGAATTCCTTACTTCTTGGTGTTTGGGATCTCCTTTCAAACACCCTATTATTTGTGAAATATAGAACCAAATTCGCTGTCTTACCTCTTGGAAACTATGGAAAGAAAGGAACAATAGAGTTTTCAAGGATCAATCAAGAAATAGAAAAACCATCTTTTAGATCATCAAAAACAATATTCAAGATAAATTCTCTTCCCTTCTTTCAAATCTTCTAAGAGAATTCATAATTATATAAAGATAAGGGTGAAACAAAATTGGGGAATATCCCATAGTTTGACCAATCTAAATTGGGCTAATATCTTAGCTAGGAAAATGGCAAAATGGATCCCTCCTTGCAAAGGGTGGCCTAAGCTCAATTTCAATGTATGTCCCAATGGAAACCTTGGGGATGATGTTATAGGGGGAATTAGAAGAGATGATCAAGGGAACCTTATTGAAGGATATGGTTGTGCCATTGGTTTCAATTTAAATAATGTTGCTCAGGCTACATCAATCTAGTGGGGGATTAAACAAACTCATGTGCTTAGGGTTACTTAAGGTGGAGTTCAAAGGTGATTCTCAGCTCATTGTGCATGTCCTATAGAATGAAAAGCCCCCTCCTTGGAAGATAGAAATAATTATTAAAAATTGCAAAAGGGACCTTGGTGGCTTTCTTCAGATTAAAATTTTCCATATCTTCAAGGAAGTTAATGGTGTTGCAAACTTTTTTTTCAACCTGGGTCTGTAAAGTGTTGAGTGGAATTTTGGAATTTGAATTCAAATATCTCAAGAACCCTTCAATACATTCTTTCTTGGGACAGAATTTACCATTACTCGCTTTCCTTGATATGACTACTCACTCTAAGGTTGGTGGTGGTGACATGGTGGATGTTTTGTATGGGTTTGGAAGACTCGACTTAGTTATCATAAGGACTATGACATGGATTTTTCTTGCCACTTCTTCAGGGAAGGAGATCTACATGGATTGCAATAATTATATCCCTAAGTTCCTAACAAGGGATTATATAACTCATATTGCCACTAAATTTAGTTGTAATTATTGTATTGATTATAGGGAAAACTTTAATTTTAGGGTTGAGGGTGTTGCCTTTAATATTAAGTACACTTGGCATCTCATACCTAAGTTCAGTTTGGATATCTATATCCTAATTGTGTGGATCCCTCTTCTTCCTTGTATGAAGGGTCCTCTCCATCTCACTAACATTATTGATACAATTATGATTTTATACTATAAGACGGTGGAGGATAGGATTTATGGTAGCCTAAGAAAGATCTGCATAGGGGATTTTTTTAGAAGAAACAATATTTCATGCTATTTCTACTACCATATGAACACCAAAAAGAACATTAGCAACTTCAAAAAAGGGTTTAAAGATCTCGTTGTTTTTGTTTCCTAGTTCCTTTCTTTATATCCTTCAGATATTTTTTGCTTTGAGTGGGTGTCTATGCATGATAATATGGATATTCCTAGAATTCACACAAAATAGGTCTCATGTGATGCTCTTAAACAAAATATTGAGCTCTGGGAGCTCTTTAAAAGAGGCAAATTCACACCCTTCTTGTAGGCTATGCGGGGTTATAATGATAAGCTAACTTCTAAATTTGTTAACTCCTGGTCTCAAGGAGTTATCAACATTGGTGGCATGAAGTTTAAGGTGTTTGAAAAGCTTATTTTAAAAGCCATGGGCCTCACCTATGATAGAATCAAGGTCGAGAAAAAGAGTAATGGTGATTACAAAATGTTCATTGCAGACTTGTTTGGAGGAAAATATAAAGCGGTTCAATT
This sequence comes from Sequoiadendron giganteum, assembly GCA_007115665.2. Taxonomy (NCBI): domain Eukaryota; kingdom Viridiplantae; phylum Streptophyta; class Pinopsida; order Cupressales; family Cupressaceae; genus Sequoiadendron; species Sequoiadendron giganteum. The sequence continues at coordinate 402,654,298 of CM021109.1, forward strand.
TCAAAATGGTTACAGATGTGAGAAGTTTTTTAATCCTTGGGCTCTTGTGAGCCTTTATTGTATAAAATACTTTACCCTTGAAGGCTACTTCAAAATTGTGCATGGGTATCACTTTTTGATACTGAATCATCTTTTCTAGGATAAGAGAATGAACCTTCATTTATTTCTATTTAATTCTCTTGAAGATTACATAATAAAAGGAGCCTACCCTTCTTTTTACCAAGGCCTAATCATGGCTCTTTATAAATATTAACTTTTGATGACTCCCTCCTCAAACCCCAAGGTCAATTCTAGTGTCCAAATTTAGCTTATCGAGGATTGTGCCTCTAGTTCCCCCTTTGTTCTTACTAAAGCTAGACCTTGCTCTATTGGAAAGGTGGGTTTGAGACCTAAGGGTAAGGGCCCTACTATGATTATTTCCCTCTAGCTAGATTTTCTTGATACCTCACCAATCAAGAAAATAAATGCGACACCCCATAGAGTGCAAGACAAACAACATGGTAAAATTGCCAAAAAGGCCAAAATCCCCAATCCTAGAGAGGGTGAGGCTATCAAATTTTTTGATATGGAGGGGTTAGAGAATGTGGCTATAGAGTCAAATCCTTTTGAATCCAAAGGTTCTGGTGAGTGAAAGTCTACTAGGCTTGCTAAAGACCTTTCCATTGTGAACCCTAACACCTCCAAAGGAAAATAGATTCAGGGGATGAATGAGGAGGATTCAGATGAAGAGGAGTTCGTCCCTTAGACTGAGGGCTCAGAGGAGGATGAATTGAGACATTAATATTATGAGATGTAGGACAATGAAACTAATGAGGAACAAGCTGAAGAGAATGATGATATTGAGGTTGTTATGGGCTATGACCATACTTTTGAGGTTACCCTAGAGGTGCAAAAATTTTCTAGCCCTCCCTCCCCTGGCCCTCTAGACAACATTAATTATAGGGAGGAAAAATTTACTCCTTACATTCCTTCCCACAAAACTAGTGACAAAGACAAGTATATCATAAAGAAGATGCAAAATAGAGTGATTGAGCTAGAAAATCTAGTTTCCAACAATTTTAATGACAAGATTGCTCATCTAGAAAATTCCCTTCCTAAGATTATCGAGCTGACTTAGGGAATTATGCATAATTCTATTATGGGTATTGTCTCTAACCATTTGAAGATCAACAAATAGAAGAAGACGAGAGCTAAAGAAGATGAGGAGGATAAAATGCAAGTTGAGAATGCTAATGAACAAAAAGATATGGAGGAATGGGAAATCTCCCTTAATTCCCTCTTGGATGATTGGAACCTAATCTATTAGTTGGCTTCTATGTTTTGTTCTTGGTATTGTTCTATTTTTGTTATTCTACTATTTCACTAGGCTTGCATGCCTTTTGATGTTTTTCAAGTTTGCATGTCTTTTGTTTTTTATTGGGCTTGCATGCCAACTTGTTGTTTCTTTAATCTACTTTTAATGTTTTAACTTTCGAGATCAGGTCCCTTTCCTTGCTTTTATAATCAAAAACAAAAATAGTTCAAAACCACCCTAAACCTCCTTCCAATCACTTTGAACCCACCAAAATTTCCATCTATTTATTGAAGTCCACCCAAACTACCAAAAAATACACCAAAACTTTGGGATTTCAAGTGAAAACCCCACTAAGTTTGTTAAAACCAAGGGTTTGAAAAAACCACACCAATTCCATGAATATTATGGGTTTATACATAGAAATGATGAGTTTATCACCATAAACCATCTTTAATCCACCTTTAATCCCATACAAAACCACCTAAAGACCTCCCAAATCTACTTCAAAATCATAAGAAACACCTCAAAACTATAGTTTTTTAGCAAAAAATGTCTCCAAATTCACTAAAACTATGGGTTGGTGAGTTAGGGGGGGTGTGATTTTTAGTTTTTTTAAATTTTTTTTACTGAAGCTTAGCCCATAGTCACATTGGTGGATAAGAGCTTCACAAACCCCGTAGCACCTATTTTTTTGGGCTTTTAAGCCTATGGTTACACTTAGCTTAGGAGGGGTGTAAAAATAGAACCCAATCCCTTGAGACCTTCAACACCCAGTGGTGGTCACTTGGTTGACTAGGGTCTATCCACCAAGGGGCTTAAATAGTCCCCCCCTTTTATTGAAATTTTGAAAGAAAGCACCTTTCACTCAAACTAACACAATTTTTTCATTTCTAATTGAATTTTAAAATTTTTATGGGCATTGGAAAGCTGACTCAAAGCTCTACATAGTGGACTAGGTAATTATTTTAGAATTTTCTCCAAAATCAAGTATAATCCTTCATATTTGTCCTTTCAATTTAAAACTTCAAGCATCAATAATTTTTTCATATAATATTATTTTTTGAGTGTTTTTTTAAATTTATCAAGCATCATGATTAATCTATTTTTTAAAATTATTTTGTATAAAATTGACTAATGTTTTGCTTCTTGGCTAACCTTGAATACAATGATTTTCATGTGACAAATACTTACATGCCTCAAACTACTGATAGGGTGATTTTATAGGATGTATTTTGAAGAATTCATTATATAAATTTGTATTTATGAGTGCTTTGTATGATTTTATTTATTTATCACATCAAACAATTATATTAGATTTCACCTCCACATTTCAATTTTGTGCATAAAATTAAAATGTTTCTTTTAATCCCAAATTTGTATCTTGTATATGCTCTCCTCTCATCCTCTTGGGTGAGCTTGAGGATTATAAAAATAATCCATTTTCTAAATTTATTTTTAGGGGGTGAGCCTTGGATTTCATCACCAAGGGGATGACCTCAACTCTACCATTTTTTTAGAGTATATAAAATGGTGTATTAATTAAAAGACATCCATCATGGAGGGGATTTTTTTATTTGAGATAAGCCTGCAAGAAATTTATACCTTGGGGAAGTGAAGGGGAAGATTACATTACCCTCTAATCTAGGCTATTTGACATTGTTCACTTTCAAATTCATGGATTAGGTTTCACCTAACCTTGTGATATTTTGAGGATTCTCTTAGAACACTTTGTAAATCTAAGTTTAATACCACAAACCATCCTTTCTTGTGGTGTATCAGATATTGATTATGCTCAAGAAGTCACTCACAACATGCTTTTAGGGTGGGGAGATAGAGCTAATAGTAGGAAACGATTTAGCCTCAAAGGTAAGGGGTTCATAGGTGGTACATGACCTTGCATTCCCTAGGCATCCATCACTTTATAGATAGCATATTTGTAGGCCCACACCAATTAACACATTTTTATTGAATAAGTTAGATTTGTTACATTATATCTTCTTTCTTGAGTTTTGTACATACTATGTGCTTGTTTATAAACCTTTCATACCAATTTTTTCAACTTTAATTTTTTAAAATATTCTTTCTCATTTTAAAACACAATCCAAATTGGTATCCTTGAAATTCAAATTTGAAGCCAAGTCTAGGGTAACCATCATCTACAATCTTAGTGCTAAAATATATTTTTACTTGGTCTTAATTTTACCCCAAAACACATATCCCACAAAATAATAGTCTTTACCTTTCAAACACCTAGCCCATATTACCAAACCTTAGTCCTAATTCATACCCCATATCACTTTTTACCATCCAAAGTACATCATACATAGCACTTAGCCAATTAGCCTCTTGTCATCATCTATTAGCTTCCTACTAGCCTAAGTCATAGGAATCGTGTCCTATATCCCTCATACGAAACTAGTACATATTTTATATTTCACATTATCCACATTAACCACCTAATATTATATCCATTATCCATAGTTTATTCACTCCCATTTCCCAAACATTAATACCCGAACTTTACATTTAGTGGACACACCCATTTGTTACTCATCATCCATCATTTAAATTAGTTTATAACCTTAGTCATCCTTGAGTCAAATCTACATATTTTAACCTTTAGGGGATCCTTGATCATTTAATCATCACCATCCTTTATACACATCAAACTTATAATCCAAATCTTAATCGCCATCAAAGGAAATACTTGGACACATTTGAAAGAATCACCTTTAGATCTCCTTTAATCAAACCATCACCTAATCATCCTTTGGGAACCTTAATCTATCCTAGGGACCATAGTTTAAATCCTTGGAACTCTATAACCATTTGAGATTCTAAAATCTAAGTCAAATAAAACCATCTTTATGATCCAAGACTGTAGCATAAACTTTAAATCCAAGTTTAGAAACTAAAAGATGCATAGTTCACTTGATCCATCCAAGTCATATATCCAAGTAGTTTCCAAGTCATCTACAAGACCACTTAATGCTATCCGTAATTTAGGAATTAGTCATAACAATTCCAATATTTTGAATCCAAATATTTCCCCTTTATTACTCATTTGATACAAGTTCAATTCATCAAGTCCTTCATACGAATCCTCTACCACATCATATCTTAAACCAAGACTGGTAGCTTGTAGCACAATATTAACACTAGACATTAAATTATTGAATAAAATTATTTTCATAATCAATCCCTTATAAAAATACTTCCTTTCCTTGGAGAACCTTCTTTGTCCTCACATGATGATAGTGAAATTAATGATGAAAATTCTAACCAGCCAAATACACTATTGATCTTAATTCCATCCTCAATTCTAAACAAGGATGTGATCTCATGGAGAGATTAATAAAAAATGTAATCCTTAGATAAGGAATTTTGGGCTAAGTCGCCTCCTAATTATGATCTCTCTAATCTTGATCACATAGTACATCTTGATTCCTTAGGTCGTGATCATTCCCATGAGAATTTTCCAACCAAAACCCAAATGTCCTTTATCCCATTCATGACAACACCAACCCTCATCTAGACCAAAATACTCCCTCTCGAGGAAAACAATCCATTTAAATTAGGAGTAAGTTGCTATATCAAGAATTTATTCCACATAAAGCACACACATCCCTTCAAAATATGATTCAAAATCCTTTATTTTTTAGTCAAGTCACATTAATAGTAGATACCCAAATTGGAACTAAACTAAAAATTTCTCATATATAATCCATATCTATTCCAATTTATAATCATAACAACTCCCATGTCCCCACTTCTACTATGATTATTCCAAAATTTTGACCTCTACCTAAGTCCAACCTCAATTCATTGAGTAGTATCACCCAACATTGAAACTCCAATTACAACATGCAACACCATTAATATATTTATCCATTTCCACCACCACCTATCTCATATTTTTATCAAGAGTGTAAAGTAATGTAATATTCCCTTAGATTATTCCAAGGAGGAACTTATAAGAAATCATATACCTTCAAGAAGTTATGTCCAAATCCCTTTGATTGGTCCATATCACAAGTCTCGTTCCCCACCTAATTTGAAATTACTAAGTATGGAAATAAAAATGAAAGGGAGATCCTAGGGAGAATTTAAAATAATTATTCATGTCTAGCCAAGAATTGGAACACTAAGATATATACCTACTATGCATATTCCTTTGTCGCCTAGGTGGGCAAGCACTTGAATGGTTCTTGAAATAACCTGAAGGGTCTATCACATCCTTTCGAGACCTAGTAGGGATATTTATCACACACTTTTCCTATAATATGGAGCATGATCTAACCATGAAGGAACTATGAAATACCAAATAAAAATTAGGGGAAGGCTTTTCATCACTCCTGCAATATTAGATAGCTTTAGATAGTAGGTTCTTATGGTCAACATTAAAAAATAATCAATACACATATTTGTCATAAATATCAATATGAAATTAAAATTTTGGCTACAAGACCAATGCGTCACTTATTTTGATGAACTAATAAAAAGAGGAATCCAAATAAAAAATTCCTTCATTTTTATAAAGGTTATAAAAATGTATTTTAAGGATCAAAACTAAAACGGTAAATTAAAAATTTCCAATGACAAACCCAAATTATTTAGCAATAATAAGAAGGTAGTTTGAGATGGGGTCACCAATTCAAATCATATCCAAATCCCTCATCCATGATCATTTTGTCTACACACCTAAACTTGAGTGAAAAAGGAGACAATTGACATCCCTAAGGGAACCTATTGAGGTAGTCTTTCATCATTTGGTCAAGCATAACATGATAGCCTTTCCACTTATTAAACCATTTGATGATAGAAAACCAAAACCATCCTAGTATAAGGATGATTAATATTATTATTATCATCAAATTAAAGGTCATTCTATAATAAAGTGTATGGAATTGAAATAATAAATCCAAGATCTTATAGATAGAGGTGAAATTTAAATTAAAGGACCATCAAACACCTCACCTTATCAAGATTTGAGTATATATCAATGCCCATTCCCTAGGAATAATAAAAAACACACTCAAGGATAATAATCAAATACAAACACCATCCATAACCATAAAATTACTTACACATATGAATTTATTATCAAACACATCAAGTAATCTAATGAATAAGTTCTTATCATTAAAACAAGAACACCTATTTATATTATAATGACCTGACATGGAAAAGTCACAATCTAAGGTCCTACTCCACCCAATCCAAACAACCAAAAATTATATGATCTTTGTTAGACACACAAGACAACTGAGAGGGGGGGTGAATCAGTTGTACATTAAACCCTTAAACCCTCATTAACCTTTAAACCCTTATTATCATCACTAGGATGTAAACAAATGAAACATAAACACATTCAACACCAAACACAAGAGAACACCAAATTTACATGAAAAAACCTAATCAAGGAAAAACCACGATGAGAATTAGCTTACATATATAAGAATAGCAATATTGAATATAATAGGGTCACTGGTAGAAGGTCTCACTGCCCAAAAGAGAGGAATGGATCACAACCCAAAGGAATCACTATCCAAAAGATAGAAGAATACTATTATAGAGAGATTCACTATCTCATAGCAATAGGAAAAATCCACCACTACAACTCTACACTATCTACAACCTCTGGCTCACTTCCTCCAACAACTTCAGACACACTGAAAAAGTAGACACCTTCTGATCTCTGTATTTGGTATCCTTAGGCATTTAAGCTCACACTCAAATCACCACACTTGATCACATTCACATCATACAACACTCGTACATACGCCACACACATCTCCAATAATTAACCTTGCTTATATATCCTCCACAACCTTAAAAACCTTCTCCATGTAGACTACAATGAAATGTATGCACCTCAAATGTGCAACCAAAATATAGGTCAACACCAAACACTTCCATGATGGAAATAATTATAGGAAGAATATACCAAGGGTTAACTAGGACCTAAATATACACCAACACACTCCTACAAACAACAAACAACCTCTACAACTAGTGCTAGCATGCCAGGCCAACCAAACCTGCACTAACACTAACAAGCAACCACATACATACCTCTCCAATTTTGGAAACACCACATGGACCATGTAGAAACATTTCACAACATCCAAGAATATTCAACTTCATCAGAATATCCAACATCAATAACACAACCAACTGAAAATAAATAACACATTCATTCTATGCAGCTAGACATATTGCCACATAACACAACTTATGAATCCAAGATTATGGAATAGATGAACACCACATACCCTAGGAAAAGGTAGGAAACAAATATTAGAATGTTCCCAAATCTTTAAGACAAGAAACCATAATGCAAAGAAATGTAGAGTAATCTCATTTCTCCCAGACAACCTTCTTCACAAGCAACACACTGTCAAACAAAAATTCCACTGCTGCACAATCCAAAACCTAAAAATCTAGATATAGCACCTCTAAACACCTCTAATCATAACATAAGAACTACACAAGCAAATATTCTACCATGAAGAAATGTGGAGCACAACACTAAACACATCTTTGTCACACTACACACTCTTTTATTCATTTTTTTCCAAAAGCACTTGGAAACCAAGTGAACCGGCTACATAAAAAACACCTCAAACACCTACTCAACATATCTACAACATCTATAACACCTAATCAATACCAAAAATACTTCTCAACATTACCACCCTAGAGGTTGACATCAAATCACAATACTAATGAAAACATAGTTTAACAATCTCCCTGACCACACTAGAGGTTGACATCAATGTCAACACTAATGAAAACACCAGTAAATTTCCAACAATCTCCCCTTTTTTCATTGATGGAAACACTAGCTTTGAAAAACCATAAAAAAAAAATCAACTTTACAACTCCAATACTCAAACAACTCTCCCCCTTACTTCAATCTCTCCCCTAACTGGTACATTTCTTACACTTTTACCACTTTCTCATACTTCACTCTCTCTTTCCCTTACCTTCATTTTTATCCCCCTTACTTGAGGATTTTTTCATACTCCAATCTCTCTCCCACTTTGAAATAAATGGAAACAATCTCTCCCTTTGACATCACCCGAAAGCTTCACTTTAGGAAACACCAACACACTATTTGATCTCTACTACCCTCTCTACACTAGTTTCTCTCCACTTACTCCCCCTTATTATACTTGTTAAAACACATCACTACTTTCCCCTTAAGAGGTAGCCTTCTTTAGTTTAGGACCAAGAATGTATCTTGAAATTCTCTCCTAGATAGATACACACCCTTATGCATCTAATTGAAAGGAGGGATAATAACCCCTAACTTTTATCAGAGATACTCAAAAGTATCTTTTGGAAGAGCCTTTTTGAAAATATCTGCAACTTGATCCTTTGTAGGGACATGCTCCAACTTCACCTCATTCTCTATGAATTTCTCTCTTAGAAAGTGATACTAGATGGAGATATGTTTGTCCTTGAATGCATTACTGGGTTTTTTGAAATATTTCAATAGCACTTGTATTATCACACAAGATAGAAATAGGTTTATCATATGACACTCTGATATCCTTCAATATCTGCTTCATCCATAACACTTGTGTACAACATGATGTTGCAATATTTTTTTCCTTTTTATTAAATAATTAAACTAAATCCTGCTTCTTACTCAAACAAGAAACCAACCTTCTTCCAAGAAAGAAATCACCTCCACTTGTACTTCTTATGTCATCTACATAACCTGCCCAATCTACATTTATATAAGCACTCAAAGAGAAATCAATCTCCCTAGGATACCATAGACCAAAATTCAAAGTGTCCTTCATGTATCTAAATATCCTTTTGAATGTTGCAACATGTGATTCTTTCAGATCTTCTTGAAATATTGCCACAAGAAAAAGTACATGCATGATATCTGGTCTGGTAATAGTAAAATATAACAGTCCATCAATCATTGATCTATACTTGCTCTGATTTTTCTAAGGAGATTCATCATTTTTTCTCAACTTTCAACTAGTAACCATGGGAGTACACACTGATTTAGAATCCTCCATTCCAAACTTCTTCAACATTTCCTTGACATACTTTGACTATGAAATGTAAATACCTTTTTTTGATTGACAAATTTGTAACCCAAGGAAGAAATCCATCTCCCCAAACATTGAGATCTCAAAATATTTTTTCCTCTACTCACAAAATATCTTACACATAACTTCATTTCCCCTAAAGATTATGTCATCAACATACACAACCACAATCAGGATCTGATCTCACTCAACCTTGAAGTAAATATTGCAATCAGTGCTACCCTTTTTTAATGCCTACTACAACAAGTATCTATCCAATCTTACATACTAAGCTCTAGGAGGTTGCTTGATTCCATACAATGCCTTTTTTAATCTATAAACTATATCAACATCATCTGACAATAAAAAACCTTCTAGTTATTCAATGTAAACCTCTTCTTCTAACTCAACATTCAACAAGGTAGACTTGACATCCATTTGATACACCTTGAAGTTTTTATGTGCTGCAAAAGCCAAAAACATTGTAATGGCTTCCATTCTTGCCACCAGAGAAAAAGTCTCTTCAAAATATATTCCTTCCACTTGTTAGTAGCCCTTACACACAAGTTTGGTCTTATTTCTAACAACCTTTCCATCCTCTTTTAGTTTTTTTGTGAAAAACAATATCACATTCTTGTTTGTTGGTCTTGGGACCAATTCCCAAGTTTGATTCTTCTCAATTTGTCTCAACTCTACTTCCATAGCTTTGATCCAATTCTCATCCTTGCATGTTTTAGTTACTGTTTTAGGTTCTACTTCTGAAAGTAAACAAAATTTTACATGTTCCTTTATCATAGCAGATTTTCTCCTTGTCAACACACCTTTTCTCTTATCTCCAATGATTTGATCTTCAAAATGATTCTTTTTCACATACTCAGGAATATTAAGGATATTTTATAGAGCTTCTTCCTCTTCCACTGTCATCTTTTTTTATTTTTCTTCTTCATTGCAAGGGGGTTCATCAGATTCATATCCTTCTATCAACACAAAACTTTGATGTAATTCTTCATCTACTTCGACACTTGTACTTTCAACAATCTTCTTCAACCTTTTGCTGTAGCATTTGTATGCCTTGATTTTTTTAGAGTATCCAAGGTTGATTCCTTCATCAAATCTTGCATAAAAATCTCCTAAGTTTTCTTCATCTCTTATGATATAGAATTTGCTTCCAAACACTCTGAAATATTTCACAGTAGGAGGTTTTCCATACCATAACTCATAAGGAGTCTTTGAACTATTCACTCTTTCTTGTCATCTATTAAGTATGTACATTGTAGTATGAATTTCTTCTCTCTAATAGATATCTAATATATTTTATTCCTTCATCATGATTCTTATTGCTTCCTAAACTATCATGTTCTTCTCCACAAATCAATTCTATTGAGGAGTCCTAGGAGCTGATAATTGTCTCTTTATTTCATGATCTTCACAAAAATTACTAAAATCATTAGAGGTGAACTCTCCACCTTTGTCAAACCTCGAGCACTTGATTTCCAAATCTATTTCATTCTCAACCATATATTTACAGGATTTAAACTTATCTAGAGCTTTTGTTTTTTCTTTGAGAAATGTCACCCAAGTCATTCTAGAATAGTCATATATTAATAAAATGAAATACCTATCACCTTGAGAGATTCTTATTTTGGTGGGTCCACATAGGCCTATATGCACCAAATCCAAAGGTCCTATGGTAGAATATTCTTTAGTTCTGAACCTTTTCTTTGTTTTCTTTCCAAATTGACATTCTTTGCGGATTGCATTGATAGGTTTTGTAATCCTTGTTAGATCTCTCATAGCATCAGTAGAACTGATATTCACTAGGATATCAAAGTTCATGTGACCTATTCTTCTATTCCATAGCCAAATTTTATTGATTTGTGACATAAATCACTTAACACCACCACCTTTGAGCTAATAAACATTTTCTTTTGTCCTTGTTCTTGCAGCAACTAACGTTTTGGAGCTTCCTTTTTTTTTTCACAACCATTATCTTGAAACACGAAATTGTATCCTCTATTGCACATTTGTCCTACACTAAGAATATTATTCCAAAGACCCTTGACATAAACATATTTTTTATGCTTGTCATCAAAACTAATTGAAACTTTTCCACAAATCTTAGTAGATGTATCATCACCAAACTTAACAAGACCACTATCATACTTACAAAGTTTAACAAACTTACTCTTATCAGTTGTCATATGATTTGAGCATCCACTATCAATTATCCAGTAATTACTCTCCTCTCTTGCATGAAAAGCAGTCACCATATTTCCTTTAATATTGTGATCTGTTTCTAGAGCACTTTCCTTTACATATCTTTCATAATTAGTATAATTAGTTCTAACATTTAAAGCCATGAACAAGCATTCATCACTATCATCATTAGGATCTTCTGATTCCTCATCATTATATACACCATTGTATTTTCCAACATAATAGCTCTTCTTGACATATTTACCTTTATGATCCTTATGTTTTTCATTTGCAACTTTGATTGGACATTTAGAAGCATAATGACCTATCTTTCCACAATTGAAACACTTAAAGGGTAACTTACCTTTGTATTTTTTTGTGCCCTTTTTCAATCTCCTTACAAAATTTGCTTCCACCTCATCAAGGTCTCAAGGATCTAATTCATCATCCTTCTCTACCTTACTAAATTTAAAGGTAGTTTCTTTCTTTGTAGAAGCTTGACCAAACTCTCTCAATTCAAAAAAATTAAAGCACCAAACATCTGATCTCTACAATATTGATCCAAATTTTGAGCTTCCTCAATACCAAAAACTTTAGAACTATAATATTTAGGAAGAATTCTCAATACCTTTTTTACAACTTCACTTTCTTCTAGCTTACCACCAAGACCATTGATGGAATTAGAAAATTCATCCACTCTAAGCATGTAGGTTGTAATTTCTTCATATTTTGACATCTTTAGGTTTTCAAATCTGTCTTTAGAATTCTAAATCTTTTCTTGCTTGACCTTATCATCTCCTTCATAAATTCTTTGTAAATTTTTCTAGATATCTTTAGTAGTTTTGAGACTTATCACCTTTCCAAGTTCAAAATCATAAAGATCACTCAAGATAACATTTCTTTCTTTTTCGTTATTCTCATAATCCCTGACCTCATCATCACTTATTTGACTATTAGTAGGCATAGTATATCCAGTTTCAACTCACTTCTAGACTCCAAACCCTAGAGAGACAAGAAATACTTCCATCTTGGATTTCCAATAAGCATAATTTATTTCGTAAAACACAAGATCTTTTAAACCCTTCTTCTACACTGTTTAGATCTATCTGAAGTGGTTAATATTCTTCCAAGGAACCATAGATCTAATACCAATTGTTAGACACATAGGACAACTGAGAAGGGGGGGGGTTAATTAGTTGTACTTTAAAACCTTAAACCCTCATTAACCATCAAACCCTTATATCATCAACAAGATGTAAAAAAATGAAACATAAACACATTCAACATAAAACACAAGAGAACACCAAATTTACATGGAAAACCCTAATCAAGGAAAAACCATGGTGAGGATTAGCTCACATATATATGAATGGCAACACCAAATATAATAGGCTCACTGCTAGAAGGGCTCACTACCCAAAGGACTCACTTTATGGAAAAAAGAAGAATATAAGAAGATTGCTATAAAGAGATTCACTATCTCAAAGCAATAGGAAAAATCCACCACTGTAACTTTGCACCATCCACAACCTTTGTCTCACTACCTCTAGCAACTTTAAGCACACTAAAAATGTAGACATCTTTTTCTCACTGCATCTAGTAGCCTTAAGTTTTTAATCTCACACTCAGATCACCACACTTGATCACATTCACATTATATAACACTCACATATATGCCACACACATCTCCAAAAATTTACCTTGCTTATATATCCCTCCACAACCTCATAAACCTTCTCCATATTAGCCACAATGAAATGTATGCACCTCAAATGTTCAACCAAAAAATAGGTTGGCACCAAACATTTTCAAAATGGAAATAAGTGAAGACAGACCATACCAAGGGTGAACTAGGACCCAAATCTACATTGAAACACTCCCAAAAGAAAAAAAAAACCTCTACAATTAGTGCTAGCACACCAAGTCAGCCAAACCTACACTAAAACGAACAAGAAACCACATACACGCCTCTCCAGGTTCGAAAACACCATGAAAACCACATAGAAACATTTCACAACATCTAGCAATATTAAAATTCATCAGAATATTCACCACTGGTGCAACAACCTAAAACTGAAGAACACATTCATTTTGTGCAACTAAACATACAACCACAAAACACAACTTATGAATCTTGGCTCATGGAGAAATTGGACACTACATACTCTAGGGAAAGATAGGAACATATAATATTAGCATGTTCCCAAATCCACAAGACAAGAAACCACAACATAGAGAAATGTAGAGCAATCTCATTTCTCCCAAATAAACTTCTTCACAAGCAACACATTGTCAAACACAAATTCCATTACTAAATGATCTAAAACCTAAAACTTTGGATATAGCACCTCTGAACACCTTTGATCATCACATCAAAACTGCACAAGAATATCTTCAACCATGAAGAAATTTGGAGCACAACACAAAACACATCTTTGTCAAACTACACACTCTTTTATCCATTTTTTCTCAAAAGCACTTGGAAACCAAGTGAACTAGTTGCAACACCTACCCAATACCACAAAAACTTCCCAACATGAATGCACTAGAGGTTGACATCAAATCACAACACTAATGACAACATAGTGCAACAATCTCCGTGACCATATTGGAGGTTGACATCAATGACAATACTAATGACAACACCAAAAAATCTCCAATAATCTCCTCAACCACCTTGAGCAAAAGAAAACTCAAATATTTATCCTTGAGATCCTATGGACATCACCCACTCACAAGGATATCTTAAATTAGATCCTAAAAGAATCCAAAGTGTCTAAAAGTATTATACCTTCATGATTACAAGCCTTTATTGGCCATATTTCCATTGACCATCACCTCATTTAATCTAAATGATTTTCCTCCCCTTGATCCATCACATAACCACCCGTGCTATATTGAGGTTGTTATTTCTAAATATTAAATAAAACATGTTCTCATAGACAATGAGTCAAACCTAAACATTTGGACATTCAATTGGTGCAATATTTGGGTTATATAGCATAAGCCTTAGGATCTAAAACTGTCACCATTAAGACCTATGATCATGTAGAGATAGAGAGTTGTATGGTGCTATTTACCTTATAATTGAGGTAAGACCCTCATTGTAGCATACCTTATGCCATATCCTAGATCTATAACTTCCATATATCATCTTTCTTGGTCGAATATGACTCCATACCATGCAAGAAATACCATCTAAATACCATTAATGTCTTAAGTTTCTATACAATAGTGTTTAAATTATTATTCCTATTGATCTCCACCCCTTTCAATATTATAAGATATTGGAAGGAAAATATGGTAACTTTTTACATTTTCTAACATTGTCCCCAAATCCTCTTCTAAAATATACACATCATACATCATCCCTAGTGATTTACCTTCCATGTCTTTTGATCCATCTACCAATAAAAAATTCTTGAAATCCACATTCAAAATCCCTGATAAAGGATGTGGAGAATATCAAATCAATGAGTCCCTTTATATAGCTATAATTACAATATCACCTCAATACTTTGGTATATTTTATCAAAAAATTCAAGATCCTCTCCTCATGCTACAATGAGTTCCCACTACCTTCATTTTTTTGAGTTATCTTTCTAATGAGGATATAGAGGGAATTGATCCTACATGGATTTACAAAGATGACTATTATGTTTCATACTTTAAAGAGCACAAATATCCCATTCTCTTACATATTTTTAGTAAAATAAACTATAAAGGTAAAGTTACAAATTACATGAGAAATACTCCCTCAATCTTGTTGTTTTATTCATAAATAATGGAACTTATAGTTTAGGAAATAGAATTTATTATGAGTATCATGATTCCCTTGTCAAAGTTCTTGATAGTGCTAGGCACACATATTTTTATCTTAATGATAGAAACACACATGTAATTCTTAGTCCTTTTTAAGAGCTTTCTGCCACAAACCTCTTATATGAGAATGTCATACTTGCTATCCACCTTGATCCACAATACCTCAAACTCATTGATTGGGACAAACACAACCCTCCTACCTTGGATACATTTAAAAATGATGAGGAAATCCTAGAGGTTATGAAATATCATTCACATTCCCCAAGATATCATAAGCAAGGCTTTTAGATCCTATTGAGTTCATGTGCATAATTTGGAGAAAAAGAAAATATTCTAGATGAACCATTAGAAACCCAAATTTGATAAAAATACACCCTTTCATAGTGAGCTTAATCTTCCATTTGGTCCTACCTCACTTTAATATGCATCACCCCTCCTTGTTGAGGGAGTGTTAGATAGAAATTTGGGTACATATGAAGCACCTAAGTTGACACAGATAGTAGTTTCTACCATGCATATCTTGGAACCCTCCTTGGACTTTTACTACCTTATGGTATGGCTTGATTCAAAAATAGTAAAGGAAAAACTTCAAGAATTTTTGGATGTTGGATTCATTCAATGTTTTGACTATCTAGATCTGGTATCTAATGTATTCTAGTGAGAAATAAAACTAAAGGAATTAGGGCATTATATCTTTTAGGTATATCAATAAATATTACCCAAAATATGATTTTTCTCTTCTTAATATAGACATGGTGGTAGATATAATTTCCATGAGATTCTATCCTTTATGGATGTATTTTCAAGGTACAAATAATTCTAGATAGCACCAAAAGACCAACATAAGATAGCCTTCATCAACCCTTGGAGAAAATTCTATTACAAAGTGATGTAATTTAGCCTTATAATTATTGGTGCCACATATAATAGGGCCATGAACATGATATTCCATGATATTATTGAGAATTATGTTGATGAAATCTTAGGAAAATAAAAAATAAAAGAAAATTAGCTAGAAATATTACATCATATCTTCTAGAGGCTTGTAAAGGATAAGGTTAGAATAAATCCCAAGAAATGTGGCTTTGGAGTCACAGTAGGAAAGATATTAGGGTTAATGAATTCTAGAAATAGAATTCAAGTATACCCATATAAGGTAAAATAACTAGTAGATATGCTACCTCCTAGGAATATTACACAACTACTCAACTTACTAGGAAAACTCTAGGCTATTTGGTGATTCATATCCCAAATATTAGATAAGTGCAATCCATTTTCAAATGTAATAAGAAGAATGTTAGATTTGAGTGGAATCAACCATTCTAAGAAACATTGAACTAGACTAAGGAATATCTATCTAATACCCTAGTTCTAGTGGCACCAACACCAAATATGCATTCCCCCCCCTACATATCAGTTAAACAACATGCCTTAGGTGCACTCTTAGATCAAAATAATGACTAGGGAAGAGATAATTCCATATATTATCATAGAATTTCATTAGTGGGATGTGAGATTAATCAATCACCTACAGAAAAATATTTCATGACAATAGTATTTCTTTCATAAAAGTTTCAAAATTACATGCTTAATGCTACTACCCATCTTATTACCAAAAGAGTTGAATGAAAAAGTGGGTCATGCCATTTAGTGAGTTTGATATTGAATATGTTTATCATAAGGAAATCAAGGTAAAAGTAGCAAAGGATTTTGTTCCATACTATGATCCCTTGATTAAAAAAGTTTCCAAATGAATCCCTCCTTCACATTTAAGAATTCAAATCATGGAGATTATTCTTTGATGGATCATTTAATTCACATGGATTAGGTGTTAGAATCCTTTTCGTCACACCTTAATGTGATTTTATCCTAAAGGCATTATGGATTGGCTTCCATTATACAAAAAAAATAAAAATATGAGGCATTCATATTTTTTCTAGTATTAGTAGTACAATAGAAAATTAAACACTTTCAAGTCTTTGATGATTCGTAATTAGTGGTCAAATAGGTCAATAATTAGTTTCTCACAAAGGATGATAAACTTGTACCTTATAAATGCATGGTGGATAGTTTTTAATAGTTTTTAATGGACATATCTTTTGAGAAATTTTATTGCATCAATAACAAAGTTGTTGATGCAATGACCACTATTGGATATCTTCTAGATATTATCATATGATATTCTAGAATTTGATATGATATGTGATATTGTTATTCTTGAAACCCCTTGGTACAACAAAATCTATGCTTATCTCCAAATCCAAACCATTCCTGCAAACATGTCAGCCAAAAAATACAAAACCCTTAGTTAATGCACCTCTTGTTACACCCTCCTTGGTAGAAAAATATACTATATTGGATATGATGGAACTTTTATTATATGTATTAACTTAGATGATGCTAGCCTAACACTTCAAGAAGTCAATAATGGTATTTTTTGTGCTCATAAAATAAAATTATCCTATCTAAGAAACTCCTTTATAGAGGATATTATTGGCCTACCAGGGAATCAAATGCCTACTACTATGTGAAAAAATAAATTTCTTATCAAAATCATGAGAGCCTCATTCATACACCATTGCAAGCTCTCCAATCTATCACCACTCCATGACCCTTCTCTACATGGGGCCTCACCATTATTGGAAAGATTAGAATCCCACCTCTTCTAATGGTCATAAATTTATTATTACTACTACTAAGTATTTTTAAAAGTGAGTTGAAGTAGTTCCACTCAATTTCATCACCAACATCCAAATTTTCAAATTTATCCTAAACCATCTCATTTATTATTTTTGCATTCCATCCACCATCATCATAAACAATGATAAATATTTCAAAATATGAAGTGTAACCCCTATACAATAAATTCCATACTAAGCACAAGTGTTCCACCCCATATTAACCACAAGGTAACAACCAAGCTAAAGTGTCCAACAAAACCTTCATAAAAATCCTTAAGGAAATTGTCAATGATGCTAGTTGTGATTTGCACCTTCAACTCAATCCCACCATTTGGGCGTATCACACAAGTATTCAAGCTCCCATAGGTGCCATTCCATATTACCTTATCTATGGTGCCAAATCAATTTTATCAATAGAGTTCAAGCTACCCTCTTTATGTGTCTCTCTATGCAACCTACTATTAGAGGAGGATTATCAATTGGTATAGTTACATGAGTTGGAACTACTTGAGGAGCATCATCTCATTGCTATTAATCATCTTAAAGCATATAAACATATTTTGCATCATGGATATACCAAATATATTTACATTATAGAGTTTGATGTTGGAGACCTTGTCCTTAAGGAAAATAAGAAAATCACTAAAGATAGAGAGAAGAAAGGGAAGTTTGAGCCAAACTAGTTGGGTCCCTATGTCATCATTACTAAGTTTCGCTTTGAAGCATTCAAGCTAGCTACTCCTAATTTCCATGAAATATATGATACCATGAATATTATGCATATCAATCACTTTTATTCTTAAGACATCAGCACCTATCTTTCAAAAATGAAAAAATAGAAAAAAATAGAAAATCAACAAAAAAATCCCCCCCAAAATATCAAACAAAATAGTAGAGAAATAAATTCATTGAATGGTGAAAACCATTCCTTGTGGTACCATGGGCAAGTACCATGATGAAAATCTAGAAAAAATCATGTGTATTAGGAAACCAATCTCATCTATGAGCATGCATCACTCTATATTATGGCATCCCCACCCATCCCTTCATACCTTTACTTTGATTTTTTTGCTTGAGTTCTTTGTCCATAATTTTTTCATCCTTCCATCATTCATCCCATCACTATTCATTATACATCCACATGCATTACATACTCATACTATACTCTTTTTTATATTTCACACCTACCAGCACTTATTCTTATTTTCATCCTTCCTCACTTTCCCCATCCATCCATTTAAATCCCTCACTCTCTTCCATTTAATTTTTATCCTCATTCATTCAACACCATTTCCTTGATTTTATGCTCAAATGAGGGCAACCCCTTGTTTAAATTTTCTAGGGAATGGTTACCACATATATCCCCACTGTTGAGTGTCGCTGCAATACTCATCATTTAACTAAAAATGTCAATCCAAGGCGGTGTCCATGGCTATATGCAATAGGGAGAAGAAATCATTTGAATGCCATGTTTTTTTTTACAAACAAAATTGAAAGGCAATGCATAAAAGAAAATTGCTAAAATCAAATCTATTCTAAGAGCTTGTAAATGGAATGTTTGAATCAAATCTATCCTAAGAAACTTGTAAAAGGGAATACTGAAAATGTAAAGAGCTAGAAATGAAATGACTACTAAGAAATGAAACTACAAACAAAGAGAATGCTTGAATCGAATCTATCCTAAGAAACTTGTATAAGGGAATACTAAAAATGTAAAGAGCTAGAAATGAAATGACTACTAAGAAATGAAACTACACACAAAAAGAATGCTGCTAAAATAATGAACTATATTATTTTATGAACTCTTCCCCCATTTGATTTCTTGATTACAATGAATTTATAGAATTCTTGTCTTCAATTGATCTGAAAGATAAACTTTATGATTGTGCAACCACTTGCTAGAAGATAGGAACATGTGTTAAGAGAAAAAGATAGATCTTTTTCTTCATCTTGTTGAGTCAATCTTTTTTGGTCGTCCAAAACAAACATGCCTATTTTGCAGCCCCTAAACAAGCTTCAAAAAGGCATTTGACTGCTGAAAAAGTCATATCTTCCCATTGTGTATCATTAAAGTTCATAAAACAACTCCTAGATGCTTGCAAAATGGTTCAAACTACCCAAAATTGTCTCCTAGATATTCTCTATTTGTTTGTACAATCCAACAACTTGCCTTAACTCTTGGAACTGCTTTCTAGATGCTCTCAATTTCTATCCAAGTCACCCCAATCTATTTTAATGCCCACAAATGTTGCTTTTACAAATTTTGGAACAACTTCAAATGTTGTCCCACAGGTTCCAGAGCACTTGTCCACAAGTTCCAGAGCAACATATTCTAGTGAATTTTTCTTTCAAACCACAAACTGGGCTTTTGTGAAATTTGATGAGTTTTATCATCATATTGTGCTTGAATTTCAGACCAAAAATCTCCAGAACCCAGATTGTAATTTTCAAGATATGATGAAATATTTGACTATTGCAACTAAAAATATCTTAGTTTCATCATCATGCTCAGTCTTGATAACTTCATAATTAGGAAAAATATACATTTTTACATGACTAAAAGATGAGTCATTATTTTGTCTCATCACCCACAAGGGCATAACATTTTCACCTCCCTCTATTGTGGCATTACTCACACCATGATTCAGTACCTTTTCAAAATCCTCCCCATCCCACCCTCCATTTCCACCCATTTGATGCTTGTAGGAGCTTGACGATGGAACATTTGGTTGGAATTCACTAAAGGTGGTCAAGGAGGTAATATTATTTTTGGTTGTTTGGATTGGGTGGATTATGACCTTGGGTTTTGAATTTTCCATGTTGGGTTGTGATGGCACAATTGGGTGTTTTTATTTTGATGGTATGAAATTATTCATCAAATTATTGAATGTGTCCAACCATACTTATTTCTTATCAATAAAAGATCCTAATTATAAAATTTGAACAAAAGTATTTATATGGGTGACCATCAAGATTGTCTTTCAGTTTAATTCAAAGTGAAACCCTAAATGATTGAATAGATAATCAAGGGTTATATAGGAAACTACAACTTATAATTTAACAAAATTAACAATTATACAACTAAAATAAATAATGTGAGGACTCCTTTAACTTAAATAATATTTTATAATGAGATAATTCATTAAGAAATGCATAAAAGAAGGAAAACTAATTGACTTCTACAAGTTTCTTTAATTGACCAGTAACCTATTCTATGTCACGTTCCTAATCAAGCTTCAAATGGTTCAAAATGTATTAATCTACATGTTAATCTTATCTTTACTGTTTAAATAAGAAATAATGTATTTGATCTATTAAATTCCTACCTCCACTTGAGTTAACGAAATGATAATAATTAATACAAAGTTAATCTTCATGTCATAACAATATTAAAAACCAAGTCGATAATTCAAATTAAGCTAAGACAAAAGCTCTAAACTCAATAAATCAATGAAACTAAAATTTCGTAAAATAAAATCTATAATAGATTTTAAAATAATAAAAATAAATAAATTTGAATGTCACCTATGCTTTACTAGATAAACAAGAAATTCACATTCTCATGGGGAAACTAACTCTAGACTATTTTATTTATCATAACAAGAGATTTATATGACTTAAATCTTTAACATTAATATATCAATACACTAGACCCATTATGAAGTATTTTGATTCAATTAATATATTATAGATACATACAAGTTAAGGAAATAATTACTAAGCAAGGTTGACATAACAATTGGTAGTGGAAGTAGATAAGAACATTTTAAAATTGTGGGTACCAGGTAGAAACATTCATAGTTTCTAGGGTCAAGGGAATAAGTCTCTATAAAATATGAATTCAAGAGATGATCACATATAATCATGGTATAAAGAAAATATTTTTTCTTACAAGATTGTGAACTCCAGGGATGCCCATCTATAGTCATGGCATAGAGGAATGAAGATTTACTATTTAAAAACTCAATAACGATCTCTAAAAGTTTCATAGAAAGAGAAGGTTTTACCAATTAAAAAATAAAGAAATTAATGTCTAAAGATCATGCCATAAGAAAATAAGATCTTACCAAATTCAAACTCAAGAATAAAAATTGTAGGTTGTGGCATAAGAAAATAATATTTTACTAGATTCAAACTCAAGAATCAACACCTATAGGTCACAAGACAAGATAAATACAAAGATTAACTTAACCTTTAACATAGATCGTTCCATCATTATGAAAGTATATTTTAATTATTGGAAAATAATAGTATTTTGAATCAAAACATTACCTCATAATTGTCTTGCACTAACCACTAGAAATCCTTAATAGAGCTTTGTACTTTCTTTTCCTTTTCTTTCTTGTTATCCTTCAAAACTCTCTCTCATTCCTTAAGAAGATAAAGAGTTTAGATCCCTTATCTCCCACTCCCTCCATGATTTTTTTTTATAATATTATCACTAGTTGATCTTTTATAATGGCTAATTAAAACAAATATTCTTGAACACTCTCCCACACTTAATTCTTTTTTAACAGTTTTAAATATGCATTGTCAAGTCAATTATTATCATAATGATGAAAAACCTTATAAAACTCTTCAACCAATTTAAGTAGATAAAAAGATGTGTTAAAACCATGAAAAAGAACATTACCAAAAATGAATTCTATCATGCTACCAAAAAATAAAATTTAAATTTGATAAAGATTCATATGTGTTTGAGACAAAATATGAATAGTGTGTTGGAAGTTTAGAGATGATGGAAGCTTGAGTTGTTTGTGATTTTCTTAGGTGTTGTCATTGATTTCATACCCTTGTATAAAGATAATGTTGGAATGGTTGGTATTGGTGTCAACACATATTGGTGTTGTCACTGATGTCCTACTTCAGTATAGTTGCAGAGGTTGATAGCTTGACTTGTGTTTGGGGAGATTTTTGTAGTTGGAAAGTGTTGTATGTTGAAAATGTTGTATATGTGTTGTAGAGATGTTAGTAATGTTGTTGATGAAGTTATTTCACTTTGTTTTGAAGTGATTTTGAGAAAATGTGAATAAAAGAGAGTTTATTGTGACAAAGTGGCATTCAATGTTTTGCTCCGCATTTCTACATGGTTGAAGATATTCCCATGCAGTTTGGACATGTTGATTAGAGGTGTTATATCCAAGTTTCAAGTTTTGGAGAATTTTTCAATGAAATATGTGTTTGATAGTGTCTGTTTGGTGAAATAGGGTGTTTGGGAGAAATGAGATTGCTCCATATTTCTCTGCAATGAAGGTTCTAGTGTTGCAGATCTAGGAGTGTGCTTATATCATTTGTATCTACCTTCCCTTGAATTTTAAAGTGTTGAGTTGTTCCACAAAGTTTTCTGGTGTGTTGGATGTCTATGCCAGTATGTTTGGTTGTACAAAATGAAGGTGTTTTTGAGTTTCAGGTGTTGTAGTAGTTGTGCAAAGTATTTTGATGATGTTGGAATATTCTGAGATGTTGAATAGATATCGTGGAATGTTATTGTGTGGTCTGTGATAAATTTCTGGACTTGGAGAGGTGTGTTTGGAGTCACTTATTAGTGTTAATATAGGTTTGTCCAACCTGGTGTGCTAGCGCTAATTGTAGAGGATAATTGTTGTTTGAGGAAGTGTTGAGAAGCATGTTGGTTTATATTTTGGTCCCAATTAAGTAGTTGCATGGTTTGGCTTCACTTCTTTATATTGTGGAAGTGTTTGGTACTAACCTAATTGATGTTGCATGGTTTAGGTGCATACATTTCCTTAAGGCCAACCTAATTGAGATTGTTTTAGGTCATAGAGGGTATACATATAAGGAGAATTGTTGTGTGGATTAAGAGTAAGGTATATGATGCAAAATATGTGAATGTGATCAAGTGTGATGATCTGAGTGTGATCCTTAATGCCTATGACTTCCTAATGCAGTGAGAAGAAGGTGTCTACATTTTAGTCTATTTGATGAGTTTTTTGTGCTTCAATGGAACTGTACCTTCGAAGTATGAGAGATGAATTGTTAGAAATTAAAATTGGAATTGAGTCACCCCTTCTTCTACTCTTCTTTCTTTTGGATAGTGAGTCCTTTGGCAGTGAGCCACTGGTAGTGAGCCTTTCTTTAACTTTCTAGGCAGTGAGCCCTTAGTAGTGATCCTTATTGTATTTGGTGTTGCAATTAATATATTAGTGAGCTAATCCTCATTATGGTCTTTCCCTTCTTGTATTTTCCATGTAAATATGGTGTTCTTATTTGTTTGCATTACTATTTCATATGTTTACATTCTACTAATGCATGATAAGGGTTTAATGGTTGTTAAGGGTTTAAGTAGATTTGAATGTTGATGAGGGTTTTTGATATTTAAACTATACAAATTATTCACCCCCCACCTCAGTTGTCCTATGCATATAATAATTGGTATCAAAGTTGTGGTTCCTAACAAGAAGCTTAATATCTTGAGGTAGATTTGGATGACACATAGGAAAGGTTTCAAAGCTCCTTTATTCAATGGGACAAATTTTACCTACTAGAAAGTTAGGATGGAGTCCTTTATGGTGTCTCTTGGATTTGGAGTTTGGAAATCTATCGAAAAAGGTTATACTATTCTTGCAAATGGTCCAAAAATTGATGATGAGATCAAGGATTATGAAAACAATGGAAAAGTAAGGAATGCAATCTTGAGTTGTCTTTTTTATTCTAAACTTGGAAATGTGATAAGTCTAAAGTTTGATAAAGAGATCTAGACAAAGTTGAAAGGTATTTATGAAGGAGATGACAAGGTCAAACAAGCAAAGATGTGGAACTAAAAAGCTAGATTTGAAACCCTAAAGATGTCTGAAGATGGAGGTATTATTGCCTACATTCTTAGAGTTGATGAAGTTTTCAATTCCATCAATGGTCTTGGTGGAAAGCTAGATGAAAGCAAAGATATGAAAAAGGTATTAAGAACTCTACCTAAACCTTATAGTTTTAAATTTTCTTCTATTGAGGAAGCTTAGAATTTGGATAATTATTCTAGAGATAAGATGTTTGGTGCTTTAACTTCTTTTGAAATGAGATTTTGGTCAAGATGCTACAAATAAAGAAATTGCTTTTAAAGTGTGCAAAGCGGAAAAATATGTTGGATCATATCCAAATGATCTTGATGAGGTGGAAGAAAACTTTGTGAGGAGATTGAAAAAGGGTATTGGAAAATATAGAGGTAATCTACCTTCAAAATGTTTCAATTGTGGAAAGATAGGTTATTATGCATCTTAATGTCCAATCAAAGTTACTAATGACAAACAAAAGGATCATAAGGGTAAATTTGTCAAAAAGAGATCATGTTGAAAAGGACAATGGTGTATCTAATGATGCATAATTAGATTATCCAGATGAAGGAAGTGATGAATGCTTGTTCATGGCTTTAAATGTTGGAACTAATTCTATTAATATTGAAAGATGTGTGAAGGAAAGTTATTTGGAAATAGGTTATAACACTAAAGGAACCATGCTGACCGATTTTCATGCTAGAGAAGAGAAGAACTATTGGATCATTGATAGTGGATGCTCAAATCATATGATAGGTGATAAGAGTAAGTTTTTTAATCTTGAAAAGTATGATGGTAGTCTTGTAAGTTTGGTGATGATACATCTTCTAAGTTTTGTGGAAATTGTTCAATGTTTTGATGGAAAGCACAATACAGATGATGTTCTTTATGTCAAGTGTCTCTGACATAATATTTTAAGCATAGGAAAAACGTGTAGAAATGGATATAATCTTGTATTTTAGAATGATGGTTGTGAAATAAAAAAGGAAGATCTGGTATTTTGGTTACTACTGGAACAAGGATAGGAGTTAATTTATACCAACTCAAAGGTAGCGGTGCAAAGTGCTTTATGTCTTAAACTAATGAAAGTTGGCTATGGCATAGAAGAATGGGTGACATGAATTTTGATAGCCTAGTGAGGATAATTTTTACTGATGTTGTGAGAGATTTTATAAAGATTAAAAATCCTATATTCAAGGTAATCTGCAAAGGATTTCAAGTTAGAAAGAAAACAAAGACAATATTCAAGACAAAATAATACTCTACCACTGGTACCTTGGAGTTAGTGCATACAGATCTATGTGGACCTACCAAAATTAGAAGCTCATGTGGTGATAGGTATTTCGTATTATTAATTGATGATTATTCTAGAATGGCTCGTATTACATTTCTCAAAGAAAAATTTGAAGCTCTAGACAAGTTTAAAACATTTAAGGCTATGGTTGTGTATAGGAGTGAATTTGTACCCCTCTTGCAAATTACCCTTTTACACCCTCTACTTTAGAAAAATCCAACCTGAATAAGAAATTCCACATCACCTACTTGCCTCACATCCACTTGGTGCTTGTCTATTGTGTCAGTGGGGGAATTTTTATCAAGGATGCATGCACAACACGCTGACATCTATGTAGGCTGCTATCATCCTTGGAAGATTCCTACCTCTGGAATCCATAGAGATGTTACTTTCTCCATTGGTGATGAAGCATAACACCTATGTGCCTTCTAGTCGACCTGAAAATGACTCTTTCCCTCCCATTTTCATCTTCAAATGCATCTCTCTCATTTTCATTCCATCTTCTACAATCCCTTTTACAATTCTACACACTAGCCTGATCCCTTGAGCATTACTTAGAATTTTTTTGCTCCATCAACTTCACTAAGAACATGGTGTGCTACCATAGAAGCTACAATCTTGGTATCTTGCGAGACCTCCTTCATTACCATTGTAATCATGTTGACTTTTCCAAGTTCATACTCTTGCATTCTTCCTTCATTGGCCTTGAGTGCCTTTGGGTGGAGGTGGCATTTCTTCACTACCCTTCTTTCATTGTGGTTTGATAGAGTAGCATTGTGTTTTATGTAGTGTTCAATATTCTCCTCTCTAGCATTTCCTTTATCATGTTTCTATTTCTCTTCATCTATCTAGTTGAGGCAAATCCCTATATAGCCCCAATATTTTTCCTCTCTTGGCTATGTGTAGGAACGTGTTTGTGTGGATCTTGCTAGCGAACTGGACTCTTAGTGATTTAATTTTCATCACCTTCATTTTCATCATCTCCTTTATCATTTTAATATTCATTTCTTGTATTTTTTCATTTATCATTCTGTTTAATACGTTAAAATTCATTGGCTATATTGTTAGTAGGTTTTTGTACTTTGTACTATACTTTTATACTTTTTGGTCATATGGATGCCAGTGTGCTGAACTATCATCCTTGACCCGTGTTCCTATCCCTGGATAAAGAGTTGTCTAAGATACATTTTGGGTTCCAAAAACTAGCTCATTTAGCCCCATCCAAACATTCAGATTAGTAGAGTGAAAAAGTACTTGAGAGTGCTCTTGATTCTCTATCCTTGACCTAAGAACTCTTCTCTAGCTTGATGTAGATTAGGGTAGCCCTCCGCTCTTGGCTCTCCATGACTTGGAGCCTTGGTGTGGTTGGTACCCCTCTACATTTTGGTGAACCTAACATGAACCATTTTGGTTTCATTTAGCAGTGCTGAAAGGCCCTTTCCTTGTATCCTAGGATTGTTGTGGGTGTGAGTGTTGTGAGACATCTTGCCTTGCAACCCAACCTATGACCCCTAATGGTGTAGTTGGAAGTTTCCATAAGAATCATGAAAATAAACCTTAGTTGGGTCACTATCTAGTTATAAAACCTTTGGGGGTTCTATGAAAGTTTTGTCTATGGAATCCTTTTTACATATGCCCATCCTATCTGTGAAACTTGTGAGTAGTTCCCTTGGTGTAACTTTCACCTCGTATGACTTGTTGATGAACTATAAAAAAGATCCATCTCCCTTATACATCCCCACATGAATCATTGGAAACACTATAATAGGTGTTCTTGTTGACCCAACATTTCAAGTGAATGCCATCACTAAGGAGATTAAACTGATTAAATTCTTGCATAAATATGGGTATGAAAAATCTAAGAGTACCATCCATACACACGATGGTATTTTCATACCTCCCATCGGCTGCATCACCTAGTCTATATTAGTTGGACCTAAATCGGTAAATTTACTCTTTGACATAATCCCAAGGTCTAAAATCTTTAGGATGAAATTGGGTATCCCCTGGTTGGTCGCTATGAATGCAATTCCCTTAGTAGTGCATAAGTGTCTAAAATTTATCCATGAGGGTATAGTGCATGTATTCCACAACATCGATTATAAGCCAATGATTACACATGGTGGCTACTTGTTGGATCAATTCTAGCCTACGCCCATTGGTTTGCTTCCTCCTAGGATGAACCTCTTGTACCAAACCTATGTGAAGTACAAGAGTGGGGGAATAATGCCTAAGGTGAGGTACCCTCCTCTCTATTTCATCTCACATAGGGCTTTCCTAAAGGTTGAAATCAATACCACCTTGGCCCGGAGAAGGGAAGAAGA
Source organism: Sequoiadendron giganteum (assembly GCA_007115665.2). Lineage (NCBI taxonomy): Eukaryota > Viridiplantae > Streptophyta > Pinopsida > Cupressales > Cupressaceae > Sequoiadendron > Sequoiadendron giganteum. The sequence continues at coordinate 402,682,748 of CM021109.1, forward strand.
AAGCACTCTCGAGGTTCCTCTTCCTCCTCTTCCACTATCTCGCTTGTCGCTTCCTCTCACCCTATTGTGGCATCATAAAATTATGCTCCTAGGCTCTTGTAGATAATTTTACGGTGCTCACTTGGCAAAAGTGGAAGCGTCCAATTCTTGAACTTCCCATTCTACCCACGGTGTCTTGACCCATTTGATATGGTAAGGGGAAGGGTCCCCGTGGGGAGTCATCTATGTCTCAACTTATGTGACCTCCTACCACTCCTGTCCCTAAGGCATTGAATGGTAAGAGGCCCATCATTAAGGTGTTAGAGCTAACTCCCCCCGTTGTTGTTCCAACCTCTTCTCAACCTCTCCCTCCTATTCCCATCTAGGGGTCTTTCCATCCATCAAAAATGACTGTGATGGAAAATTTTATGGTTGAATAGGAATCCTTTGTTCCATCTCAGCTTTTGGCCTCTAGCTCCTAGAGTGATAGGAACCACCTTACGTGTGAGTGTAAGAATCAGTGAAAGGATCTAGCCACTAAGCAGGCCACTCTACAAAGGAAGGAGGGGGATTTGATAGTCTCTGCTTTGACACCTTCTTTTGTGTCTTCCTCTCCCATCCCCTCTTCTTCAGTTCCATCAACTTCAGTGCTACTTCTGATTCCTAATACGAGCGTAAATGACCCTAACTCAAAGAGCGTGTAGGTGTTTATTGCTTCTTCGATTAAGCAACCCCTCATGGTGTCCCTCTCAGACATCCCACCATTTTCAAAGCCCGTGGACATGTTGAATACCTTGGGGGTGTCTGTTGTGGTTTTTGCTTCCTCCTCCACACATTCTACGTTGTCCATAGGGATATTGCATCCTCCAACGAAATAGAATATGGAGGATGGCCCCACTAGCAATGGGGATCGAAAGAGGGGTCCACCTCCTTTGAAAGGTGGTTCTACATTAGCATGTCATCCTAGTGATGGAGGAATTCCTGACGTCCTTGGAGTTTGTCACTACTCCCGAGTCTCTTGGTGAGCCTAGTAGTGAATCTCAGGTGCTTCCTCCCTCACTTGTTGAGTTAACAAATGGAACTCCTATGAAGTGCATGTTTAATTCTTTGGATGAGGTCCTATGCCTTTCGGTGATAGTTTTGAAATCGTTGAGTTTTACCCCACAAAAACTAAGGGGAGAAGACCTCGAGGGGTCTCCTTCCTTGGTTCTTGTTGTAGGGGGGTCAAAGGGTTCCCCCCTTGATATTCCACCCTTGCAGGATCATCCACCTTCCCCTTACAATGATCTAGATTTGGAAGCTGATGACCTCTTGGTTGATGAGGAATAGGGGGTTCCTCTTCTTTATCTATAGAATAGATTGTGTGTGTGTTTGTGTTCTCCCGTGCTTGCGTTATGTGTTCATGGATACCCTTGTTACCCTTGTAGGTGCTTGGATATAGGAGTGTTTATGTGTCATACAACTTCCTCTATTTTTTGCATCATTCTTCCTCTATTATGTGCATTAATTTTTTACAATTGGGGATGATGCAAAGCGTTGGGGGCATTTAGGCTTCCCTTCCATTTTGACCCAATTTTTTATTTTTATTTTCTCTTCTTGTGCATTATTCATATGGTCTAATATAGTATGGGGTTGATGATAGTTTATTAATATACTATTATACTTATTTATCTATATTTATGAGCAAATCTGACCCTGAAATATCAAATTTCCACTGTGTCTCTTGTTTGTGATGTTTTGTTCCTTTTTACATTCTTTGTCCTCTTATCTTTCATGCTTTCTTTTTGATGCTATGGTGCTCATGTGTTGTCCCTCACGTTTGTGACACCATTAGCACAGTTACATCTCGCTATGTTCTATGGGCCATAACATCACTTTTTCATTCTCCCTTTTCTCTCCTTAGGATGACATGTACCTTTGCGTTCAACACACACCATCCTAAGAGGGGGCTATCACATCAATTCGATTTTCATAAAATGCATTCAATGGCCAATGAATCTTTTCTCGAAAATTCATTCAAAACATTTTTCAAAAAATCACATTCCTCACCAAGAACCCCTAGTGAAATATTTTTCCTTCATCATGGGTTTTCAAAGAAAGAATTTAAAAGATATTCCTTCGAGGAGGGAGTATCTTCTCCTATGGGTGAAGTTTGACCTTTCACTTGTGAGGGGACTTTCTTCCTTTCAAATTCCTTGATGAAGTGAAAATATTTCAAAAGTATTGCTTGATGTTGAATTAATTTGTGAAAAAATGCTCTCTCACTTTCAAACACGTGCATCCCTTGAGTGTACCCATTTTTATTTTGAAGGGTTCTTGAGGGACCCCTTTGAAAGCTCTTTCTTCAATTGTTGATTGTCTATGTGACTATTTTCTTGTCTTCTCATGTGGCTACTTTTTGTTTTTTAACATGTTTCATTTTTGGATTAACATGTTACTTTGCAAGTGTGCCTATGAAGATACTCTTCAATCCAAATCTATGGAGTCTCCTCACATTGGGATTCCTTCAGGAGAGAGTACTTGGGGGGCATCTTCTTTGCAGGTCTGAGGATCTGTGAAGTGCTTGCATCTTATGGGATTTGTCTATCGATGGTTTGCAGACCTTCGGTGCACTTTGATCAACTTTGTAGCTCTAAGGATCTACATAGTCCTTTGCTCGAACCTCCTCAAGAGAGAGTACCTGTAAATTTATTTGTCTTCCATAAAATTTTGAGCTCACCAAATTGTGATTTGATTCCTTGATGGTTCAGGAATACATTTCTAAACTCTTTGATCTACATTACCAAACACTCATTGACACTCATGCTTGTTAAAGTGGGGGAAAAATATATAGGAGTGAATTTGCAACCCTCTACAAATTCCCATTTTACACCCTCTACTTTAGAAAAATCCAACCTGACTAATAAACTCCACATCACCTACTTGCCTCGCATCCACTTGGCACTTGTCTCTTGTGTCGGTGGGGAAATTTTTGTTGAGGACGCATGCACAACATGCAGATGTCTACATGGCGTGCTACCATCCATGAAAAATTCCTTCCTCTAGAATTTGTAGAGATGTTATGTTCCTCATTGGTGACAAAGCATAATGCCTTTGTTCCTTCCAATCGACTTGAGAATGGCTCTTTCCCTCCCATTTTCATCTTCAAATGCATCTCTCTCATTTTCATTTCATCTACTACAATCCCCTTGATAACTCTACACACTAGCTTGATTCCTTGAGCATTACTTAGCAATTTGTTGCTCTATTAACTTCACTAAGAACGTGTTGTGCTACCATAGAAGCTACAATCTTGGTGTCTTGTGAGACCTCCTTTGTCACCATTGTGGCCGTGTCAACTTTTCTAAGTTTGTAGTCTTGCATTCTCCCTTCATTGGCCTTGAGTTCCTTTGGGTGGAGGTGGTATTGCTTCACTACCCTTCTTTTGTTGTGGTTTGATAGAGTAGCATTGTGTAGTGTTCAATATTCTCCTTTCTAGCATTTCCTTTATCATGTTTCTATTTCTCTTCATCTATCTAGTTGGTTGTGGAGGTGGAAACACTAAAGAGGACATTTGACTGAGGAAAGCCCCTATATAGCACCAAATTTTTTACTCTCTTGGCTATGTGTAGGTACGTGTTCATGTGGAGCTTGCTAGAAAATTGGAATCTTAGTGAGTTGATCTTCATCACCTTTGTTTTTGTCATCTCCTTTATCATTTTTATAGTCATTTCTTGTATTTTTTCATTTATCATTCTATTTAGTACATTAAACTTCATTGGCTAGACTATTAGTAGGTTTTTGTACTCTATATTATACTTTTATACTTTTTGGTCATATGGATGCCAGTGCCCCAAAGAGACACTAGTGTGTCACGCTATCATCCCTAAATCGCATTGTTATCCTTGGATAGAGAGCTATCTATGGTATGATTTAGGTTCTAGAAATCGGCTCGTTTATCCCCATCCAAACATTCAAATTAGTAGAGTGATAGAAGTACTTGAGAGTGCTGTTCATTCTCTATCCTTGACTTAAGAACTCTTATCTAGCTTGATGTAGATTAGGGCAGCCCTCTGCTCTCAACTCTCCATGACCTAGAGACTTGGTGTGGTTGGTCCCCCTCCTCTATAGGTTGAGAATGAAATGAATCTAAAAATCAGATGTTTGAGATTTGATAGAGGTGGTGAGTTTACTTCAAATGAGTTTAACATTTTTGGTGAAGATCATGGAATAAGAAGGAATTTATCAGCCCCTAGATCTCCTCAATAGAATGGAGTTGTGGAAAGGAAAAATAGACTAGTTCAAGAAGAAACTAGGAAAATTATGAATGAAGGTAATATTCTAGATGTCTATTGGAGAGAAGAAATTCATACTGCAGTTTACATTCTTAACAAAGGTCAAGCAAGAGAAAATAGTTCAAAGACTCCCTATGATTTATGGTATGGTAAACTTCCCACTATGGAATATTTCAAAGTTTTTGGAATTAAATGGTATATCAAAAGAGATGAAGAAAACTTACGAAAGTTTGATGCAAGATTCGATGAAGGAATCTTCCTTGGATACTATATAAGAAGAAAGACCTATTGGTGTTACAATAAAAGGTTGAAGAAGATTGTTGAGAGTGAAAGTGTTAAATTGGATGAAGAACCACATCAAAGTTTAGTACTGATAGAATAATATGAATTTGATGAATCCCATTGTAGTGAAGAAGAAAAGGTTGAAGATAAAGGAAAACAGTTGACGATTGAAGAGAAAGAAGCTTTGAAAGGAATTCTAAGACTCCTAAGTATGTGCAGAAGAAACATCCAAAAGATCATATCATTGGAGATAATAGAAAAGGTGTTTTAACAAGGAGAAAAGTTGTTATGACAAAAGAAAAAGTAAAATTCTCTTTACTTTTTTAGGTAGAACCAAAAATAGTGATTGAGACATGCAAAGATGAGAACTGGATCAAAGCAATGAAGGAAGAGTTAGAATGGATAAAGAAGAATTTGACTTGGGAATTGGTCCCAAAACTGGAAAACAAGAATGTGATTGGTACTTACTGGGTATTCTAGAACAAGTTGAATAAAGAGGGAAAAGTTATCAGAAACAAGGCTAGACTTGTGTGTAAGGGTTACTCACAAGTTGAAGTTATATATTTTGAGGAAAATTTTGCTCCAATTGCAAGAATGGAAGCTATCAGGATGTTTTTTAGCTTTTGCAACACATAAAGATTTCAAAGTATATCAAATGGATGTGAAGTCTACATTATTGAATGGTTAATTGGAAGAGCAGGTATATATTGAACAACCAAAAGGTTTTTAGCTGTCAGAATATACAAATATGGTTTGTAGATTAAAGAAAGCAATGAATGGATTGAAGCAAGCTCCTAGACCTTGGTATGTAAGGTTAGATAAGTACCTGTTGTAGAAAGGATTCAAATAAGGTACTACATATAGTAATTTGTATTTCAAAGTTGAAGGAGAACAAATATTAATTGTGGTAGTATATGTTGATGACATAATCTTTAGAGGAAATGAAGGTATGTGCAAAAGGTTTGTAGAGGAAATGCAAAAAGAATTTAAAATTTCAATATGTGGGGAGATGAATTTCTTCCTTGTTTTGTAGACCAGTCAATCAAAGAAAGGTATATTCGTATCACAATATAAGTATGTTAAGGAAATTTTGAAGAAGTTTGGAATGGATGACTCTAAACTGGTATGTACTCATATGGTTACTGATTGTAAGTTGAGCAAGAATGATTAATCTCCTAAAATAAATCAGAGCAAGTATAGATCAATGATTGGTGGATTATTGTACCTTACTGATACTAGACCTAATATCATGCATTCAATTTGTCTTATGGCTAGATTTCAAGAAGATCCCATAGAATCTCATGTTGGAGTAGTGAAGAGGATATTCAGATATTTGAAGGGCACTCCATATTATGGTTTGTGGTATCCTAAGGATATTAACTTCTGTTTGAGTGCATATACAAATACAAATTGGGTTGGATATGCAGATGAAATGAAAAGTACAAGTGGTGGTGCTTTCTTTCTTGGAAGCAGGTTGGTTTCATGGCTAAGTAGGAACAAATATTTAGTGTCATCTACTCAAAAGAAGAATATATTGCACCAACATCATGCTATACATTGGTGTTATGGATGAAGAAAACATTGAAGGATATCAAAGTTTCATATGATAAACCTATTTCTATAATGTGTGAAAATACAAGTGCAATCGATATTTCAAATAATTTGGTAAAGAATTCAAGAAAAAAACATATCTCAATCTGATATCACTTCTTGAGAGAGAAAGTTACAAAGAATGAGGTGAAGTTGGAGTATGTGCCTACTAAGGATCAGGTTGTTGATATTTTCACAAAGGCTCTTCCAACAAGTACTTTTGAGTATCTTTGAAAGAAGTTAGGGGTTATTGCCCCTCCTTCTTTAAGCTAAAAGCATAAGTGTGTGCATCTATTTGGGAAGTATTTCAGATACATTTTTGGTCCCAGACTGATGCTAAAGGCTACCTCTTAGGGGGAGTAGGTAGTAATGGTTACTAGAGAGTGTAATAAAGAGTGATTGCAGTTGCTTGTTGGTTAACTGCAAGAGGTGTATGCACGTGTTTCCCTTTGAATGCTGTCAAAGGGGGAGAGGTGTATGAGTTGATGACCCTTTTCCATTGATGTCAAAGGGGGAGAGAGTTAAAGTAGTTTAAAAACCATAGTGTAGAAATGAATATGGTCTGAATACCATAGGGGGAGAGAGAATCTAAAAAACACTAGTGTAGTGTATGGGAGAGTATTGTTTGAGGAGAAAAGGAGGAGAGTGATCTAGATGCAAGTGTTGTAGGAGAAGAAGTCTATGAAGAGAGAGGATGAAGAATAAAGAGTTTTCCTAGTCGGGGGTAATGCTTATTACAATATTGTTGTTGGTTGTTTTTATTGTTGATGGTTTTTTAGAAAGTAGGTGTTGCCATCAATGGCAAAGGGGGAGATTGTTGGAAGTTTGGAGATGATTGAAGCTTGAGTTGTTTGTGATTTTCTTTGGTGTTTTCATTGATGTCAGCCCCTTGTATAAAGAGAATGTTGGAATGGTTGGTATAGGTGTCAACACATGCTGGTGTTGTCATTGATGTCCTAATTTAGTATAGTTGTAGAGGTTGTTGGCCTGACTTGTATTTGTGGAAATTGTTGTAGTTGGAAAGTGTTGCATGTTGTAGATGTGTTGTAGATATGTCAGTAATGTTGCTGAGGAAGTTAGTTCACTTGGTTTTTAAGTGCTTTTGAGAAAGTTTGAATAAAAGAGAGTTAAGTGTGATAAAGTGGTGTTCTATCTTTTGCTCTACATTTCTTCATGGCTAAAGATATGCCCATGCAATTTGGAAATGATGATAAAAGGTGTTCAAAGGTGTTATATCTATATTTTTTAGTTTTTAGAGCATTTTGTAATGAAATATGCCTTTGATAGTATATATGTTTGGTGAAACAAGGTGTCTAGAAGAAATGAGATTTCTCTACATTTCTCCATAGTGAAGGTTCTGGTTTTACGGATCTTGGAACATTCTTATATCATTTGTATCTACCTTCCCTTAAATTTCTAGGTGTTTAGTCATTCCATAAAGTTGTCTGGTGTGTTGGATGTTTGTGTTGATATGTTTGGTTTCACAAAATGAAGGTGTTCTTGAGTTTCAGGTGGCTGCAATAGTTGTGCAGAGTATTCTGATGATATTGGAATATTTTGAGATGTTGTATGGGATATTTTGGAATGTTGTTGTGTGGTCTGTGAGATATTTCTAGACCTGGAGAGGTGTTTTGGAGTGACTTGTTATTGTTAGTACAAGGTTAGCTGACCTAGGATGCTAGCACTAATTATGGTGGATAATTGTTGTTAAGGAAGTGCTGAGAAGCATGTTGGTGTAGATTTGGGTCCCAATTAAGTAGGAGCATGGTTTGGCTTCACTTCTTTATATTCTGGAAGTGTTTGGCTTTGGCCTATTTGATGTTACACAGCTGAGGTGCATACATTTCATAAAGGCCAACCTAATTGAGATTTTTTTAGGTTACAAAGGGTATAAATTCAAGGAGAATTCTTGTGTAGATAAAGAGAAAAGTGTTTTTTGTGAAAGATGCAAATATGATCAAGTGATGATCTAAGTGTGAGCCTTAATTCCTATGACTTCCTAATGCAGTGAGAAGAAGGTGTCTACATTTCCGTCTATTTGATGAGTTGTTTGTGCATCCGTGGAATTGTACCTTTGGCATATGAGAGATGCATTGTTAGCAGTTCAAATTGGTAGTGAGACACCCCTTCTTCTATTATTCTATTATTCTATTCTTCTTTCTTCTAGAAAGCGAGTCCTTTGGAAGTGAACCACCAATAGTGAGCCTTTCTTTATCTTTCTGGGCAATGAGCCCTTGGTAGTGAGCCTTATTGTATTCAATGTTGCAATTCATATATTAGTGAGCTAATCCTCACTGTGGTTTTTCCCTTCTTGGGTTTTCCATGTAAATCTAGTGTTCTTATGTGTTTGGATTTGTTTTCATTACTATTTCATATGTTTACATTCTACTAATGCATGATAAGGGTTTAATGGTTGTTAAGGGTTTAAGAAGATCTAAATGTTTATGAAGGTTTTTGATGTTTAAAGTATACAACTGATTCACCCCCCTCTCATTTTTCCTATTCATCTAACATAGTGATACCCAACCTTTAACATAGGTTTCATAACCTTACTATATAGTTAGAATAGCATTAAATACAAAAAATATAATGATATTTTGAGCCATCAAGATCAATTCAATTTTTAAATATTTTAATTATTTTGGATAATAATTTTAGGTGTAATGATTTAAAAGTAATCCTATGACGCACATAAAAAATCAAGAGCTCCAAACTTGGAGTGTTGATCTTCGCAACCACTAAAATAACCCTTCATCTTTTTCAAATAAATTGAACCACTTTTTAAAAAATATTTTGAACCTACAAATGTAAGTCTTTTCTTTTAAAAAAATGCGCAATGAAAGATCCCATATTCATCTATAGGAATACATGTCCAATATATTTTTTCTACAAGAAAAACAATGCTAAATTTCAAACCAAAATCTCTAGAAAACTATTTTTGGGTGTTGGATTTTCTCTACCCTTCTTTGGAAAATTTTTAACTTTCACTTTTTTTTTGAAAAAATCCTCATTCTTATAGCTAATTTATCAAAACCACATATCCAGGAGCCCTCCAAGCATCAAAAAATTGATTCAATAAAATAATAGCTTTATTCAACACTCATCTATTCCATAAATTCTTATAAGTAATTTATGCACTTTGAATTGAGCTCTCAAAACATAGATTTTTACATACCCAAATTCCACAACCAATTCATGATATTCATCGTCATTATAAAATATTATCATAATCATCAACAAATTATGTTAATTGATCCCTTAAATATTCTAAAGTTTCCAATCAAGGCATTAAATTTCACCTCCTACAAAAACCTTTCGAAACTCCAACTTAATACCTCCTACAAAAACCTCTTGAAACTCCAACTTAATGCCTCCTAAATCTTCAATATTGGAATCCCTTCAACAAAAATCTTCCATATAGCTCCTAGGCCTTGATTTTTTTTCTTATACTTGGGATTGTAACTTGTTTTACCTTCAATCCACACCCCAACTTGGTGTTGAAAAAGCTCCCCTCATCTTCATCTACAAACTAGATTTAATTTGTAACTTCCTTATTTGTGCATCCTCCTCCAAGAAATAATTAATATCCTGACATATAATTTTAACTTGGGCATTGGGTCTCAATTTTACAATTTTTGGCTTCTTTTCAACATATTAAATATGCATCTTACAATTAACCAAATTATAGTTTTTGGGTCGATAAATAAAATATTAATTACATTAATTTGGCCCCATTTTTCACTCAAGGATAACATTAAAACATTAAAATACCCAACAAACTTAATAAATAAAAAATTCCATGCACTGAGAGTGCCCAAATTAGGTGCACAAAAAACTGTTTATAGCTAAAAAATCACACAATAAAATAAATTTTTTTTTTTTTTTGAGATGAAGGATTTTTTGACACCCCTGGATGCTCCTACATCAAACATTCAGGTTAAGTGAAATTTTCCATGAGTTGGAACTCATGAAAATTTGAAGATCCTATGTTTGTTCTTCATCCACCTTTCTTCCTTGTCTATTGGATTTTTATTTTTCTTTACCCTACTCTAAATTTTCTTCATGTCTCTTCCTTCCTTCATATCTCCTCTCTTTTTTCCTCTCATGAAATTAATCTTGCTACACCATGGTTCATCTTTCCATTCCACTTTATCATCCTCAAAACTTGCATACAAATCAACACTAACAAATTCATGGGAATTAATGAATTCCATATACACATATTTCTCACCTATTTCTCCTTCATCCTCTTCTTCCTCTATTTTTTTTTTAATGAATTCTAGCCATTCCACTTACATATAAATTAAATTCATCAAATAATTCATAAAATGTAAAATTTATCTCATCTTTCAATGCAACAAATTTTGTTCCACCTATTTTCAATACAAGCCACTCCTTTTCAACTATTGCAATTTGCATTAGTAATTCATCTTATTCTTTATTGTATCCCACTCCTTCACTTTTCTTATTTACCATCTTCCCCATATATTATTCTTCACTTTGTTATCCCAAATTTTTTAATGTTTTCAAGTCCTTCAATAGACCAAACTTTACTACAACTTCACTTCTTTTTACCTCTACAACTTCACTATTACTCACTATAACAATAATATCCTTTTCATTCATTTTTACATGAACAAATTCATATATCTCTTTAACATCAAATTTTCTTTCACAAATATCATAAAAATTACCCTTTACCTATGTGTTTTCTTTCTTATTTACTATTGTCCCAACTTTTTCTTCTTGACCGTCTATTGTAATCTTGTTGTTCTCTTCTATCTCCCCCCTTGCACTCAACTATACCATTTTATTCAATATATTTATGTTCTTCCAAGGATCAATTTGTGCCCTAGCTTCATAATCACCTTCTTCAACATATTCCTTAATTTTTTCTACATGCAAATCAACATTATTCTAATGTTTGCAAAATTTTTAAAAATGAAATAATACATCTTTTGTTTCTGCTACAACTTTTTTTTTATGCATGCAACCTTCCCATCTTATAATTCTATGTCTTCCAAAAGACATATATCAGCTGCTAACTCTTTTATTTCCCTATTCTCTTCTTTATCCTCTTGCATTAGGATCTCTTCCTTTTAGTTCCAATGCATGACACTCTACTCCATCTTCACTTTCACCTACATTCAAAGCAATGTTAGTAAATAAAACATAGGATTCATCTTTTTTCATATTTATTTCCTCTATCATTTCTCTTTCTCATACCTTTTTTTATCAAGTTCTTAGATTCCATATCTTCCTCATCTTCATATTTTTCTCTATCAAATTTATGACTCTCAAGGTCCTTTATCTCAGCTAATACATCAATGCCATACTTTTCTATTATTTTATTATCCTGCAACATGAATATTTCTCTTTTTCTTTCTTTGATGTCACTTGTAAATAAATTAATATTAGAAAGAATATGAAATTCATTTTTATTTAATTCTTCTTCCTTTTTATCTTTCTTTATCCATTCTTTTTGTCTTTCCTTGTTTCCTATCATTTATAAATGTGTGGGTTGCTCCCACATATTTTTATTTTCATTCCCTTTCCATCATAGGGCTGCAACATTGTACTTTCACATTCTTATTTTTGCTATCATCTTTGCTCAATATTTGTTTTTCCTCATTATTATTTTTCTTGTCCTCTTCCAAGAGGATTTTCTTCTTGCCAAATCTCCCTATTTCATGTGAGATATCCAACTTATCTCCTTCTCCAAGATAACATTCTATCATCTCTTCATTTTTTTGAACTCCATACCTTATATGTACCACCATGTTGCCTACACATAACTTTTTCACATACTTTTTCTTATCCTCTTCAATATTTTTGTATAGATTAATTTCGAGAACATCTAATATATCTGGAATTTTCATCAATCCTTCATAAAAAAAATTATACCTCCTTTTTTTTCATTCTTCCTAAAAAAAATTCTCACATGTCTTCTCATGACCCATCTCATCCTCTTCTTTGAAGATATTTTGTCAAAAACTTCCCACACACACTACTATCCTCTACCAACAAAAAAATTGAAAGATGCAACTCTAATCTTCCTACACTCACTCTCTCTTAGTGGAGGAACATTGTAAACCTTCTACCTAGCCTTATTTCTATTGAAGAACAACCAACAAACTATCCCAACATGACCTTTTCAATGAGCTTTCTCTTAATACTTCGACATTCAAACAACAAATTCCAAGAAAAAATCTGTAGTACATTAAATTTTTTTGTAAGACCCCTCCATTTCGCTATTTTGATTGAACAGTGTTCTGTTTGGGTAGGCCTTATTTTCTATTAGTGCTTTGACCTTGGAGCTTGATATTTTATCTCGATGTTATTATTATGTCATGCTTTGGATTAGCATAGTGGATAATTGAATTAATGATGTTTATGCTTTTGATTATATTAATGATGTTAGATTCGTCAGTCAGTGATACTGTATTGGTGAAGGGGACGGATTGCATCACTCGCTTGCGAGCGCCCTGGGATTCCGTGATTTCCTCTTCACGGTGTGTTTTAATTTTAACATATATATGCATGTGGATATACTCTGTATTTGTAGGTTGACATGTATAGGACATCGACTCCACCTGGTTTCACAGGTGAGAGCGTGTCCAATGCCCTACGGTATTTGATTGGGAGATAGTAGCTAGGTTTTCGTGCCAATTTGTCACCCTAGTCCTTGTATGTCGTTAGTTGTTTGTCAAGTTGTGTTGTTGTGCTTACTATTCTCTCTCTTCGTTGTTTAAATTCAAGTTAGAAAGAGGCAATTAAAGGGTGTTTGGTATTTAAGTTATTGATTATATAATCGGGTTATAACATTAGAGATGTTGTTTGATTTATTAACTAATTTAATTTAATTAATAAAAAGATTTAATCTTGGATTAAGATTATTTTATTAATTAATTAAATTAGATTGTGTTAAATTAAATTATTATGTTGAAATGAATTGGATTATTCATTTTGGAAAATTATGCATATTGGTTGAAATTGAAAAATAAAAGAAAATGAGTTAAAAGTCAAATTGAAGTTTGAATTCAAAAATTAAAGAAATTAGATATTTTTCTATTTTTCTATTTTGAAGAATTTATGAGGGGGTTGTTGAATATTTTTAGGATTTTTTTCCTTATGCTTGGGTTTTGGATCTCAATATTGGATTATGAAGTTTTTTGGAAAAAAATGGAAAATGGAGGGAAGAAGTATTGTGGATTTTGTGGGTTTTCAATTGAGGTTGTGAAAATGGTTGATCTGAAGAGGGAATCGAAGTCAGGATCCGTGCATCATCTGGATCTTCTCAAACTTTTGAAAAACAGGTTCATGTTATTATATTGATTTTGATTTTGAAAGAATTCATAAATTTGACTATGTTGTTTGAAAACATTTAAATCCTTTGATTAGTTGCAAGAAAAATCAATTTAAATCTGCTCTCAAACTTGGATCTTGTATTTAGAGATGAAATTTTATTCGAAACAAAAATGAGTTCTTGGCTGCAAATTATTAATTTTGAAAATTATTTGCTCAATCAATCTACAAATTCTTGTCAGAAATTCATATGTACATATATATACATAAGGAAATATATATGTATATATTTACATATAAATATATAGTTAATCTTTGCATATTTGTTATAATATGTTGTTAAATAAAAAATTTTTTGACCCCCTGTTTAAAAGAAGCAGATTAAAAATCCGAGGGTTTCGGCCTGTGTTTTGTTTTAAAAACAAAATTAAAAAAAAAAATTAAAATGTCAAAAATTTTGGATTGGGAGGGGGAGGGTCAGGGGCTCACCTCCTCACCACACCCCATGGGAGGTGCATGGGAAGGGAGCCGCACCCAGCGCGAACTCCCCCTCTCCAGCCACCTTCGCATCCTGCAGTAGCCGCAGACGGCTGTGTCTAAGCACAGTTGCCGCCCTAAGGGTGACGACTGTGCTTAGCCACAGATGCCTTCATAATCTTGGGGTCGACTGTGTAAAAGTCGTCGCCCCTATGTAAAATCCGCCACCCCACTCACAACAAACTCGTGGCCTCAACCCTCTTCCATGGCACGCCTTCCAAAGTCCACAACCAACCCTAAAGAAAACGCGTGTCGACTTTGTAGTTTTGGTTTTTTTTTTTTAAATTAAAAAAAATATAATAATAAATAAATTTTATTCTTAATATTCTATTATTATATTTACAATATTAATTATTAACATATATATGATTAAAATACATATATAGTAATAATTTAATATTGTATAATATATTAGTACAATATTAAATGTTTATTTATAGTTGAAGATTTATTTTTAAAGTTATTTAAATGGAGGCAAAATTTAAATTGTTTGAGAAATTTAAAAATTATGGTAGAAACAGTTAAATTGATGGATTTATTTTGGAATTAATATAATTGAGAAGACAATTTGGAAAATTAAAAGAAAAGTGTGTACTAGCGAAATTAATTAATCTCATTTTAAATGATTTAGTTTGCAAGGGCGAACAATTATTTATTTTAAATGATGTGTTCTGAGTCATAGAAGTAAATGCTTATTTTATGATTTAAGGCTATTAGGGAATTAAATGTTTTGTTTAATCGTCATCCTTTGTCTGAAAGAGACGTTATTTGAATCAGCTTAATGTGCAATAAATATCGAATGATTACTAAGGAAAATGGATTTAATATATCCAAATTAGTTTATTTCTGAGAGCAATTGCTTTGTATGATTAATTCCTTTGTGTTCATATTTGGGGAATGGGTTAAGTGGTTTTAACGTGTAAGTCTTCCTGATGGTGTTTTCAGTTATGTGGGTTGTCGCATGAGGTTTGTCAACCTGTTAGAAATTCCCTTGGGTGTGCATGTAGTGATGTCAATGTTGTACCCGGTTTCCACAATCGGAAATGTTTTGTGCCTCCTTGTCAGGAGCTGTCTGGAGCCATTTTTGTTATTGTTGTTACCTCTAGTGTTTGGAGATGGTTTTATCTTTGTTGCTCCTGAGAAAAGAGTGGAGTTTGTAATGTGTGCCTCCTTGTCAGGAGCTATCAGGAGCCATTTTTATTATTGATGTTACCTCTAGTATTTGGAGATGGGTTCATCTTTGTCAACTCCTGAGAAAGGAGTGGACGTGTTATCTCGTTTGTTGCACCTTGGTTCCATAGATGTTTGGATGGTGTGTGTGTGTTGTCCAGTAGAAGAGTGGCTTGTAACGGGGGCCGACACCCAAAGTGGTGTCAAGGATAACTCGTTATAAGTTATTTAATCAAGTGATAAATAAAACAATACTTAGAAGTTTAGGACTAACTTCTCACTAATCAAGATTTTAATGCCTCACTCATGGACCTAAGTGCTCGGTTAGGCTTGGGATGAGATGGGAAGGCTTGTAATGGCAAGGTCATCTATCTTGTCTGTACGAAAGGTATTTGGCTCCGCATGAGTGAGTATGGGGGCCGAGATTCGATAAAGGTCACCAAGACAACCTTTTCTTGTGGGGGTCGGAGCCTATGAAGATTCCCAAGGATAACCCATGACGATCTATGTGATGACACTCTATCTTGGACAACAATCGGCCTTTGATTTTAGGGGTATGGTTTCCTTGACATACCTGATGTGACCATAGTTGGTATTCAATTTTTTGGGTATGGTTTCCTTGACATACCTGATGTGACCATAGTTTGTATTCGATTATTATGTGTATGGTTCTCCTAACATACTTGTTCTGCTTTATCTCTGGAAGCAATGTGACCATGTAGAGTTGTCCTTGTGTGTTACTCGAGATGCTCTTGAGTTGTACTTTTGGTGTACTTATGTTGTACGTATGAGGTACTTGGGTTGTACTTGTGAAGTGCTTGTGTTGTACTTGCATGGTAATTGAGTTGTGCTTGAGTTGATTATGTGTAGATCTTATGATGTATTTGTGAGGATCATGTAATTGGTTGTTTCAGTTTGGTTCAGTTTATGTTAGCCTGTGTCTCGAGGTAGATGGTCTTGACTAGGATTCTTGGTTACTATCTCCTAGCATGGGGGGTGGGCCTTTGGGTTCCACTTGGTTGGGTGGCGTGCACCTAAATCCGTTGGGCCTTCTTTATGTCTTTGTGGATGAGACTTCCAATTGGAGAGCTCGTGGAATTCAGTTTCAGTTCTTGCCTTATTCTCTTCAGTTGATCTTGTATTATTTTACCCCTCTATGTTATCGAGGTGGAAATTGTGATTGTAATATTTATTTATGGTCTTGCCTCATTCAAGGAATGAGTGTTGTAACCTTATGGTTTAAATTATGTATAATGAATTTGAAGTTATCTCTTATGTTGGATGTAATTTATCTTGTATGGAATGTATGTGTACTTATTATCTTGAGTAGATAAATGTTATGGTTTCATTTATGTCATCATTGTGGGTTGTTAAGTAGTTTCAGTCTCGTAACCTTAGGTGATGGTTGCATTGGAAAGCAAACTTGTTTATTAATTGTACTTAAACAAAAAAAAATTAGCCTGTTTAAGTAGTTGTTTGCATCATCCTCTAGGGTTGCGTGGCGGGGCGCTACAAATTTCCTATACAACAAAAAAAAAATCCTCAAATATTTCAATAAATCAAATTATTTAATTTCCTCGCAACACATATCCAAGAAATTAAAAATAATAATTAACTCACTATTGTAACACGCCAATCTTCCTACTCTGATACCATTTGATGCAAATTGAAAATCAAGAGCTCCAAAATTATAGTGTTGATCTTCATAGCCACTAAATTGAACACTTACAGGAAATGGAATGAACCCATAATGATATTTATTTAATTCCATTAAACTTCTAAAAATATGCACATAAACTTGTGATAAACCACTTTTTGAAAAATAATGAACCTGCAAATAAGAGCTCACATATTCATCTATATGAATGCATGCCCGCTATATTTTTCTACCAAAAAAAATATTCTATATTTCAAAACAAAATATCTAGCAAAACCATTTATGAGCATTGGTTTTGCTCTACCCTTCTCTGGAAAATTTTTAATTATCACTTTTTCTTGCAAAAATCCTCATTTCTACAACTAATTTAACAAAACCACATATCTAGGATCCCTCCAAGCATCACCAAATTGATTCAATAAAATAATAACTTTATTCAACATTCATCTATTCCATAAATTCTTACAGATAATTTATGCACTTCCTATTGAGCTCTCAGAACGTAGAACTTTACATACGCAAATTTCACAACCAATTCATGATATTCATCCTCATTACAAAATATTATCATAATCAGCGACAAATTCTGTTAATTGATCCCTCAAACATTCTAAATGTTCCAACCAAGGCATTAGATTTCACCTCCAACAAACAACTCCCAAAAATCCAACTTAATGCCTCTCCTCTCGAATCTTCAATCTTGGAATCCCTTCAACACGAATCTTCCATACAAATTTGGGCCTTGATTTTTTTCCTATGCTTGGGATTGCAATTTTTTACCTTCAATCCACTCCCCAACTTGGCATTGAAAAACCCCCCCTCATCTCCATCTACAAACTATGTTTAATTTGTAACTTTTCATTGTAACTCCTCCTCCAATAAAATATTAATATCCTCACATGTATTTTTAACTTGGGCACTTGATTTCAATTTTATAATTTTTGGCTTTCTTCGACACATTACATGTACAACTCACAATTCATCAAATTATATTTTTTGGGCTAATAAAAAAATATTAGTTACATTAATTTGGGCCCATTTTCACCCGAGGATAACATTAAAATAGTATGATAAGCAACCAAATTTATAAATAAAAATTTCCATGCTCTAAGAGTGCCCTGGCACCCTTGGATGCTTCAAAAATTAAATCAAATCATTATAGAGTATATAGATTTATCATAAATATTGCACACACTAAATGCAGATATAAATGTTCTACTTCAACTATATCCCCCCACATAGTATTATTAGTTGAGTATTGATCCATTGAACTTTAGATTGATCTACCACTTTGTTACGTAGTTAGAACTGATACCTTTTTAAAATTTTGCAACGATTTATCAATATTCTTCATGTTTCCCCTATAGCGTAATAAATTATCACCCTTGACAATTTCACACTATGTTTTACTCCATCCTAAGTGCATGGACCTTATTGTACATCTAATGTCCTAAATTGTGCATTTCATGACCCATTTGCAAAACAAAGGAAAACATTTAATATTTTTCTCTTGACACTTTACATCCCTTAAAATAGGGCCAGAACTAAGTTCACCCTAGGTGACTTGGTACCCCGATTTTTCCTCCAAAATTTAATATGTAAGATTTTGTATTTTATTATTTAAATTTCAGATGTCAAATGTCGGCTATCAAGATTTAATTTTTGAGAAATTAGAATTATTGTATATAAATACCTAGTCATTTCACCATTTGAAAACTAACAAGGGGAATTATCAATTATTGGTGATCAAACAATTATTGTCAAGTCAAGAGCAGTTAAGAGTAGATACATTGCAACATTTCAATTTTGAAGCATCATGTCAAGTTTTATGTGAGTTTTTTCATGTTTATGTTATCATTTTATTTGTGAGGAATAACCCTTGTAGGTCTTCCAAGCATATCAAGCCAATTTACATTAATATATTAAGGAGAATCATATGACTTCAATCCTTCAAGGAGTCATAAATAAGTGGTGAGCTACATCCATTTTTGATTCATCATTCATTTATCATTTAGCCTCTATCCATCAAAAGGATAAGCTCTCTTTCATTGACATTTCCATTGTGGAGGTGGAAGCACCAAATGGGGCTTGACTAAGGAAAGCCCCTATATGGCACAATGCTTCCTCTCTCTTTAAATGTGCGGGTCATAAGTCTGAAAATGTTTAGAGGAAGATTGAAGTTCATTTATTCATTTTTTCTTTCAAACCCTACAACTTCACAACATACAAAAATTCAGTTATCTCAACACACGACGAAGATTCGACAGTGAGACACAAAAGAAGGCTCAAATCAAACATCAAAGGATTGTGAAATCATATTTTAGATTTTGTTACTATGAAATAGTTGCCCAGGTGAATTGGTCCCTCAAATTCAACTCTAGATTCATATGTCAGGTGTACAAAACTCTACTCAGTCTATTTCTGAACTTTAAATTTGTCTGTGACTTTCTAGATCTATTGCTTTTGAATCAGAATAGGTTATTTACATCATTTGTTATGCATATCATTAAATTCATACAAAATCCATTTCCAAGTCCTTAAATTTATATTCTAGGATTGGTTGGCTCACCTTTCAGGTTGTAGGTCAATCTCATATCTTAGACCATCTTGAATTTAATGATAAATGAATCTCCCGCCACCACCATTAAGGAAAAGTAAACCCTTGTGAAATTCCAAAGTGAAGTTCTAGGGTCTCACCTTTTCCTATTTATCATTTTTGTGAACTTGACACATTAACATTATAGAGCTTCTAAAATCTAAAATTAATTATCCTAGATCTAGGGTTAATAGTGCATTGTTTTGCATTGTTCATTTATGCATTCATTTTTGCATCATAAAAAGTATAAAAATCCAAAAAATAGCATATCTTATTGCATCATAGTTTACAATAGGGTTAGTTTCAATCATTATAGGTTAGATGTACATTCAAACTATATTTATAATATGTATTAGGTTTGAAATCAAACTTGAAAGTGATCATTGAATCCATTTAGATACCTTGCATATAGTTCAAAAGGGTAAAAAATTGCATCATTTTCTGTTAAAAAGATATAGACATCATCATTTTCAAATTTTGTATATTAGGATCAGTCAATTACTTCATTTTAGATCTAGAAATTTCCCTTTATTGCTTGATAATTTTCAAAATTGTTACATGCTTCCATTTTTCTTTGCATAATCTTAAATTAGTCAAATTCTAGAAAAATATTCACTGTCACACCTACACACACATAGAATAGGAACCTCAAAATAGTATCACAGACACTTGCTTTGAAATTTACAGAAAACTATGTTGGACATAGCCACCTTGGGTGATCTTGTCCAACTAATTTTGGTTCAAATTTTTGTCAAACCTATGGCTCTATGTTTTCTATATATTTTTGCATTCTAATCTTTTCTCCTGTTTGTTTTATTGTGACTATTTTGAAATTTAGTGTTCATAGTGGGCACACCTAGTGTTTTGAAACTTGTTTGAGCTTTGCGACATGGTCTCCTATTGTTAATACTCCAATGAGACGTAGTTGTAGAATTATGGAATCCCACACTATTGTTACGTTTGATGTGGATCCTAAGTCATCCAACCCTTTCACATAAGGTATTGTCAATACCTAGCCCATTTTGGATTCTATCCCTAATCCTACCATACCCATGACAAATTCACAACCAAGCACCGTTATGGAAATTGAGACTATTTTTACCCATGTGCCCAATGATAAATTGAAACAATTGATAAAGACTTGGAGGGATTATAAGACTACTTAAGCACTAAATCCTTAGTAGGACAAATAGCTAGTTGAACTCAAGCATTAGGATACACTCAAAGCTAAGGAGGATAAAAAATTTCCCTCCCCACAACTATACCTTCTATTCCTACATTTATATTTCCAATTGTAGCTTCAACGCTACAACACACTAATGGCATAACTCCAATCTTAGGGCTTTCTAATGAGAATCCTTATAGTTTTATGATATCACATGTATCAGCTCAGTATTCATCATGTCTCATAAATATGCAGCATAGTAGTCCACCAGATATTTACACAATCCTCCCATATTCACCAAATTCCCAAAACATGTCAAACAATGACTTAACCATAAATTAATTGTTACAAAATATAACCTCACTTCAACAAAATCAAACTAGAAAACCATCACAACATCTTAAGAGAAGCTCGTTGTCAATTTAAATTTTGAAAACACCCAACCACAAAACACACAAATTCCTATATTTGAGAAGTACAATGGAAAAGGAGATCCTAATAGTCATGTATCAGCTTATACAATATTGCATAGTGATTTCATCTTTGAAGATAAGCTCCTAGCTAAAATATTTTCGAGATATTGAAAGACATGGCCTTGGAATGCTTTTTCTTATTGTTGAACAACTCTATAAATCCATTCAATGAGTTGGTTGATGTATTCCTACAAAATTTCCAAGCAAATATAGGTCATGAAATAACATTGATCGATCTAGTGCATTGCAAACAAGGGAAACATGAAAAAGTGACAGAATTTCTAGGGTGATATCAGTTGATTTATTCACAAATCAACAACACCCTTCCTGATATTGATTTTCAAAGGGTGTTCATAGGAAATTTGTAACCTAGCATTAGGGATAAGATATTTTTCATGAAATATCCATCCTTTACACATTTGTGTATGACTCTTAATGACTATCAAATTTTGATTAGTTAGCATGAAGCTACACCTTCATTGACTCCTACTGATCCATCTGAATTTGTGCCACAAAACAATATTCAACCATTTAAAAATAAAAATAGGAACTTTATCAAGATAAACACACATCAAACAACTCATAATTGAACCATAAGTTGTAGCCATAAGTTCAAATCCCTATTAGTTTAGGCCAATAGATAGACAATTTACCCAATTTCCTGAATTTTATCATTCTATCATGTTACAATTGTTAAGTAAGAACCTAATATAATTACCTTTGATTAGACCTGTGGACACAACAAAACCCTTAGCACCAAATTTCAACCCAAAGGAATTTTATCAATATCATTGTACACCTAGACATGACACAAAATGATGCATGCATCTTAAACATCAAGTGTAAGAACTCATTGATTCTAATCACATCCAATTGGTCAATGTTAATGATAAAGGAAAAAAGTTTTTTGCCCACCTAATCAAAACTTGAAAATTTTCACAAATCCATGGCCGAATCATACATCAAACTTTGTGCAAGCTTGTGATGATAAGACTGATGTTGAGAATGATCTAAATGATATAATTAACCTAATGGATTTCCAACCTCATAAGGGTTGAACCACTTTGTTGCCTGACATTGCTTTCACACATATTGATGCACCTATACATGTGCTAGATGGTACTCTCTATATCGCAAAACATAGTAATGACAAACCTACACCAAGGATACTCATTGATCTTGTGTGTCTAGAGAATGTGATTACTGAGGAATTATTGTTTGTGCATGAGATTTATTAGGATTCTTATGAACAACCAAAAGCATGGTCAAAAACTTATGATGGTTTTTGTGTGCCCTACGATAGGTTTGATCACTCTTCCTCTTAAAGTTGGACCAAAAAAATTAGATGTATCATTCTCCATCATCCCTATGTTGGACCAATGTGTGAAGCTAGGTTATCCATGGCTACACTCCATGAATTTCATTTTTTTTGGTAATCCACAAGTGCACAAAATTTCCATTTGAAAATCAAATATATACAATGCATAATAGTGGGTTTAATGCTTTGGCCTCTTGTGGAAACTTTGTTAAATAAACAAGAAAACTGAGGGGGGGGGGGGGTTGAATCTGTTGTACAAAAGTCAAAATTCAAAACCCTCAATAGTAATTAGATCTACATGCATTCATTAAACCCTTAATCTATTATAATATTTAAACATGAAAAGAAGATAATAGAAATTGAAACAACTAGTTACACCATATACAAGAGAATGCCATATTTACATGGAAAACCCAATAAGGGAAAAACCATAATGAGGAGTAGCTCACAATATAATTAATTGCAAAACCAATACAAAGGCTCACTGCCATAATAGGATGCACTGTCCACAAAGGCTCACAACTAGGGCTCACTTCCACAAAAAGAAAAGAAGATAAAAGAGAAATGTTACACAAAGAAAAAATTATCAATACAACATAGAATCCACCACAATAGATCCAACACTTTCACAATATTATTTGAATGATTGTGGACACCTTCAACTCACTACATTTAGAAGTCCAACACTTTGAAGTTTGCACTACTATGCTCAAACTCACACTTTACCCTTTGGCAATTCGCATCACTTGCATCACACACCTCAATCCTTTTTATCTTTTCAACCTTCAACATCTCAACTCGTACTTATACTATCCTCAACCTTGAAAACCTTCTCCAAGGTCAGTTATGCATGCTTCACATTTTGCATTTTTAAATTAGGTCGGCACTAAACATTCCCGCGGTGGATAGGAACAAAAAGTAGACCAAATAAAACTTAATTGGGACCCAAATCAACTCTCACATGCCATGCTACTCCTTCATTAAACCTTGAACATCTTTGAATGTAGTGTAAAAACTAGGTCAACCATTACCCATGCAAACACATTAAAATTTGAATTACATAGTTCATTTGAATAATCTGAAACTTTCAGAGAACAAAATTAACCTGAAAATGATCCAAGAAAATCCTAGAAACCAACAAAATCCTTTGAAACAAATCTCACTTGAAGATTATAAATATTTTGTATACCCAAACAACACTGCCAAACACTATAATACTATGTAATTCAGAAGACTTTATTTTGATACACTGAATCACAAATCCTCTTGATACATGCAAGAGAACAAAATCATAAACTCTCCTTTAGAACTGCAAGTTCCGAAAAGCAACTGCGGATAAATGTGGAGAAAATACATTTCTCCCAGACACCTCTATAAGTGACATTGCAAAAATAGTTCACACACTAGTGAACATAACTTCCTTTCACCATAGATTCAGAATCCAAAATTCTGGATATAGAAACTTTGAACATCTCTAACCAACATATCTAAACCACAAAATTAGACCTTCATCCTAGAAGAAATGAGAAGAAAAATTAGAACACCTCTACAACACCCTATTTCCTTTTTTTTATTATCAATTTTCTCAGTATCCTCAACATTTGAACCATAAATAGAAGCTTATCAAAGCAACACTAGAGGTTAACATCAATAACTTAACTGATGAAAACATAATGCAACTAATCAAAGCAATAGTCTCTTCTCAACCACTACACTATTATTATCAATAAAAACACCTTCATACTTTCAACAATCTCCTCCTTTATGATTTATGGCAACACAAGATATGAAAAACCATCAAAGAAATAATAGCTCTAAACATACTTATTTCCTTTTCTATTTTCTCCCCCTTGCACAACTATTCCACCTTGCAAAACTATCTCATTACACTCTCTCTCCTTGATACTTGCCTCTTTCACATGATTTTTTTTTCATATGACTTCATTTTCCTTTTCCACATAACCTCTCTCTCAACCCCTTTGACGTCAATGGAAAAGGATAAGGTATTTTGCATTATTCTCCCCCTTTGATATAGAACCAAGATACTTGCAACTTCTCTGAATAATCCCCCTTAGGATTACACACCAATCAACTCAACAACCTCTGCATTACAACAACATAAATTTCATACTACAAAAATGACACTACCTACTCTCCCTAAGAGGTACCCACCAACACCAGTCCAGAAAAAGAATGAATCCATAGTTGAACTAGACTATTGCATCTCCATATACATCTAGTTCAAAGGAGGGGAAATAACCCCCAAGTTCTCTTGAAGATACCCTTAGGAAGAGCCTTGGTGAATATGTCAACAATCTGATCTTTTGTAGGTACATATTCAAGTTTCACCTCATTCTCCATAACTTTCTCTCTAAAAAAGTGATATCTAATTGATATATGTTTTGTCCTTGAATGCATCACTAGATTCTTTGAAATGTTAAATGCACTTGTATTGTCACAGAAGATAGAAATAGGTTCATCATACATTCTCTAATATCCTTCAATGTTTATCTCATCCACAATACTTGTGTGCAAAAAGATTCTACTACAATATACTCAACCTTTGTAGTAGATAAAGAAACATAATCTTGTTTCTTGCTTAGCCATGATACCAATCTGCATCCAAGAAAGAATGTTCCACCACTTGTACTTTTCCTATCATCAACACAACCACCTCAATTTGCATCTATGCATGCACTTAATATGAAATCAGTATGTTTAGGATACCATAGGCCATAATCCAAAGTGCCCTTCAAATATCTGATTATCTTCTTTATTGCAGAAACATGTGATTCTTTAGGGTCCCCTTGAAATATATCCACAATACAAATTACATGCATGATATCTGATCTAGTAGTTAGATATAGCAGTCCACCAACCATAGATCTATAATTGCTTTGATCAAGCTTAGGTAATTCATCATCCTTGTTCAATTTCCAACCAGTAACCATAGGATTACATACCAGTTTGGAGTCATTCATTCCAAACTTCTTCAACATATCTTTAACATATTTTGATTGTGAAATGAATATGCCTTTGTTTGTTTGATTGATTTGTAGCCCAAGGAAGAAATTCATCTCCCCAAACATTGACATCTCAAACTATTTATGCATCTCTTCTACATATTTCTTACACATATCTTCATTTACTCCAAAGATAATGGAATTCACATACACAACCACTATCAAGATTCTATCTTCCTCAACTTTGAATTAAAGATTACTATCTACAGTGCTATTATTGAATCCTTGTTGTATCAAATATATGTCCAATATTTCATACCAAGCTCTAGGAGCTTGCTTTAATCCATACAATTGCTTTCTCAATTTACAAACCATGCTTAGTTGATCTGATAACTAAAATCCTTTTGGTTTTTCCATGTAAACTTCTTCTTCCAATTCACCATTGAAGAAAGGAAACTTCACATCCATCTGATAAACTTTAAAGTCCTTGTATGATGAAAATGCCAAAAATATTTTGATTGCTTCCATTCTAGCCACCAGGGAAAATGATTCCTCAAATTATATTCCTTATACTTGTGAGTAACCCTTACACACAAGCCTTTCTTTATTTCTTACCACTTCTCCATTCTGATTCAACTTGTTTCTGAATACCCACTTAGTTCCAATTATATTCTTATTTTCAGGTCTAGGGACCAATTCCCAAGTCTGATTTTTTTTCAATTTTTTGTAGCTCTTCTTCCATTGTCTTCATCCAATATTCATCTTTGCATGCCTCACTCACTATTTTTGGTTTAATTTTTGAAAGTAAACACATATTTACCTCGGTTTTAGAATTTTTTCTTCTTGTCAATACACTTTTTCTTTTGTCTCCAACAATCTATTCTTTGGAATTATTTCTTTGCACATACTTAGGGGTCTTAGGGGTCTTTTTTGGAGCTTCTTCCTCTTCATTTTTCATTTATTTTTCCTTAGCTTCTTCTTCTTCTTCTCCACAAGTTGGTTCATCAGACCTTGCATCAAATTTTCCTAAATTTTCTTTATCTCTTTTGATATAGCATTTGCTTCCAAATACTCTAAAGTACTCGACAAGAGGTATCCTTCCATACCACAACTCATAGGGATTCTTTATGTTGTTAGCTTTGGATTGGACTCTATTAAGTATGTAAATAATATTATGAATTGCTTCTCTCCAGTAGACTTTTGATAGTTTAGCTTATTTCATCGTAGTCCTTGCAGCTTCTTGAACAACCTTATTTTTCCTTTCTACAACTTCATTCTACTAAGGAGTTCTAGGGGTAGAAAAGTGCCTCTTTATTCCATGATCTTCAAAAAACATGTTAAACTCATTAGAGGTGAATTATCCACCTCTTTCAGACCTCGAACATTTGATCTTCAAATCCATTTCATTCTCAACCATGGCTTTAAATGCTTTAAATCTATATAGAGCTTCATATTTTTCTCTAAGAAAATTAACCCATGTCATTCTATAGTAATCATCAATCAAAAGCATGAAATAATTGTCACCTTGAAGACTTCTCACCCTTGTAGGACCACAAAAATATGTATGTTTTAATTCTAAGTATTCCGATAGAAAATTTCTCTTTTCCTTTGAAACTACTTCTTGCTTGTTTTCCAAATTGACAATCTTTGCAAATAGAATTGATAGGATTTGTAATTCATGGTAGGTCTATTATTGCATGAACTGAACTGATTCTAACTATATTGTCAAAAATCATGTGGCACATCCTTTGGTTCCATAACCAATTGTCATTAATTTGACTCATAAAGCAATGACCATCAACACCTTTGAGCTGATAGATATTTCCATTTATCCTCTTACCAACAATGATCACAATTCCAGATGATTTTCTAATCTCACATCCATCATCCTGAAACACAATATTATATCCTTTGCTACACCTTTTTCCAACACTCAAAAGATTATGCCTTAAGCCTTTAACATAGTAAACATCTTTAGTATTATGCTCACCTTCAAAACCGATTGAAACTATTCCACAAATCTTAGCTTCTAAATCATCTCCAAATTTAACTAATCCTCCATCATAATTTTCAAGTTTAACAAAATTACTCTTGTCTCTGGTCATGTGATTAGAGAAGCCACTATCAAAAACTCAATAGTTCTTATCCTATATAGCATGAAAAATAGATATCAAAGTGTTGCTAATGGTGTTTGTCATTGATCTCAAAGAGGATTTTGATGTACATTCACATTAAGCTCTTGATTTTATCCATGGATCTGAGAGGGGTTGCTTCATATCATGGTGCTAACATGGATTAGTGTTGCTCATTCATTACATGGTCTCATGATGCAAGTTTGCTGCTTCATGGTGTTGATGAGTGTTCTTAATATTGATCTCAAAACTATATTTTCATTTAGAGAACAAAGCACATAATTGCTTAATGTATCGCAATGATGTTGGTTTCTTGGTATTGCTTGGTGTCACAGTGTTTTCAAATTCAGTGAGTTGATTGTGTCATTAGTGTAGCACAAATTTTCTTCAAGATTTTTTTCTTCTCATGATTGAATATTTCAATGTGTTGTTTCCTGGTGTTGATACTTATTAGAATTCATATATGCTTTGTGCAAGAGTTTTTATAAAGTCTTGATCGATAAAGTTAGTGATATGACTGAATTTTGGTGTCCAGTTCTTCCTTTAAGTTCTCTTAAAAGGACTTAAACCCTAGTTCTTATGCTTTATTAAATATCATCCTCGTTGTCAATGAAAATCACCTTATTCTACATCAAAGTTTTTGTATCAAAGGCATACAAAATGTCTGAGGTCATAAAATAATGCCTTGGTTTTAGTTTCAAGGGTTTTGATCTTATCTAGGGTTTCTACATTGGTTGAGAGGTTGTTTCAAAACCCTAATGTCATTCTCCATTATAAAGTTTATTGTCTAAAGTGAATAACAAATTTTCATTTGTTATATTTTTAAAGTGACTGACAATAAGAGGTAAAAGTAACTTAAGTTACTAGTTGAAGGGTTTGATTCAAATTGGCAACTAGCCCCTCTATTGGCTCAACAAGTTAACATCTCTTGGTCGAATGATCTATTGGACTCAAGGGAACACTTAGAGGGAGGGGGTGAATCAGTGTTAAACAAATGTTAACTTTTGTTACTCTAAAAATTAAACCATTCTATCATTACATTAAAGGAAAGATGCCAACATTCAAAGGAAACATTAATAACACCATGACACACACTTTTTTGTGTGGAAACCTTGTTAGGGGAAAAACTAAGGTGGAGGTTAATCCACAACTTGAGTACTCAAATATAAATGTTTATAAAAGAGAATACACTTGCATTCAGGCACACGGCCTAGAGCTCACTGCTCAAAAGGGAAGGCTCATTGCCTTAAAAAAGTTTAGATTAAAACCATATGAAGATTGAATTGAGATGATAGCATCTACTTATGCCAGGTTATAGTTCTGATGATGCTCATAGAGTGAATTCTGGATCTACAGACTGATTCTTCTCTTCGCTTTGCTCTGCTCTTCAAATCACACCATAATCCAACATTTGCACTATTACTCTTTTGATTTTCACATTACACTCATATTTGCATCCTTCTATTTCTTATTACACTCACTATTTCACTTATCTACAATGATAAAACCGATCTTATATATATATATCTACTACCAAAGATTTATTCATCCATCAGTCGGCTTTATGAAACATTAAGTTCTTTTCAACTTGTCGGCTAGATCCACCACTAAATCTTTATGCACATCCTCCAAATTTGGTTAAGAAAAAGAGAGGACCTAAAAAAAACATAATCAAGCATGAAATAATTTAATTACTTACTCCTTATACATTCGTGATTACTATATTCACCAGGTTGGCCTTCCAACACAAATAACCAAAAGATTAGTGCACCGGATCTCCTAGATCACGTAAAAGTGAATGCATATCAAAAAAATCCTTCACCAAGGTATTCCAAACATAAAAAATACTTTTTATGGGGTCCACAACACAAAATAATAGTCCGATGAGATATACAAATCAACATTTATACTTATAACTAAATGCCCTGTTCTTCATCCTGTTCAGCTGGTAGATACAAAAACTAGACTACGGGCCGGATGTATGAGTTAGGTTGCCATCAATAAAAATACTTAAAATCCATATGCCAAAAATATCCCCCTTTGGCATTGATGGCAACACTTAGTGAGAAATGACTGTGTCAGAATCATTATAGGTATACTACCAAACTTTGCTGCACTTTCTCCCCCTAAGATTTATAAGGCATTTTTCATTGCATTCTCTCCCTCTATAAGGAATTTTTCACTGCATTCTCTCCCCCTTTGACATCAATGAAAAATCATGGAAGCCATATGCCAAAAAGACAAAAAGTGATACTGACAAGATAGTGACAAATCACGTGTTGAAAATCCTCAAATCTTCAAAATTTTAAAAAATACATGCCAACAGTTCTCCCCATTTGATCAAAACTTCAAAAACTTGAAAACAATTAACTGGTAAATTTAGAAGATTATCTTATGGTTTTTATTCACTTCCAGAAGGAATTTCTTCCAGGCATCTATTGTGATTCCAATGATAATGATCATACTATTATTCTTGGATGTTTTGTTAACAATTTTAGTTAAGGATTCCAGAATTATAATTACTTCTTCCAGTTTCTCACCATTACTTAGTATTTCCACTATCTACTCCAATCTACATCCAATTAGATCTTTTACCTTCCAAAATGTATCAACAAGTGTGTTCTTGGTGAGTTGAATTTTTGTGTGTTCTGGTTGTAACTCGCAATTTTTTTTTTAGATGGTTCCATCCTGGTCCTAAAACATGTCAAAGCTTTTACCAATGTCATTCAACTCTATTTCAATATGTTCCAATTTCTCTTTGTAATTACTAACAACATGGGGCCAATGGATGCAATAGTTGTAGATATTGTTAGCTGAATTTATGCACTGTCTCAATTCATTCATTTTCTTCTTTAGTTTGGAAAGGGATAGTCTAAATTGCTCCTTCAAGTGAGAGATAACTTCACCAGCTTCCTTTTCTTGATCTTCAGAATTCAATGTCTCTTTACCGCATTCAATCATCTCATCGGGCAGAATGTTCTGCAAGCTTTCTAATTTGGTCTTGTAATGCTCAACATGAGCATTTAATACACTCGAGATCATGTCTTGTTAATATGATGGTCTAACAAACCATAACTTAATAATCTTATGCATTCCACTTTCTTCCTGAATAAGCTATTGTAGCATTTATTTTGTCAAATCATCTTCTTCCTCACTTGATTTTTCTAGTTCTGATTCATTTTTCTTAGTTTCTTCATTAGAATATTTGTCTGGAATATCCACAATTTCCTTATCTTTATGTTTTTCCTCAATTCTGGGGACTTTGCATTCCGAAGGGCTATATTCAACAATTTCTTTACCTCTTTTTTGTCCTTTATCCATACCACCGGAAGAGGAACCAAATTCTATTGTCTTTACCAGAGGGGAAATATTGACTGAACCACACTTTGCAAGCACATTCTTAAAGAAAATTTCAAATTCTATATCCCAATTAGCCAAGCTCCTAGAATATGAGTATATTTGTCTACAAACTGATTCATTTGTTTTGCACACCACATTGTTGATCTTTGGCAAATAATTCAAGAAATACATTACTAGGCATATGATCAAAACCTATACCAAACCTAAAAGGGTAGCCTGTTTCATTTGTTAGTTGCACATTCTCCATTAGTTGATCCTTTATCAACCCACACAGGTCAAAGTCCTAACCTTTGATTATCATCTTGGGAGAAATGTAGACTATGGCAGGCGATGTAGCACCTTCTTTATTTTTGTAGAAGATTTTGTATGTTATCTCATGTGCAATATACTTTGTAACAGGATTCTTGATTGCCACAATTATCAATGCCCTTTGATCTCCGATTATTTTGATTAGGGTTTCAACCTCTTTGTTTCAGATAGATTTCTTCCTTGGTACATCTCCGACTTTGCATAATCTAGTCAAATTATCAATTACCTCCTTTTAAATGATGTAGAGTTTGTCCAAAATTAAGATATCATCATGTAATCTACTCAAGATGAATTTTACGAATTTTGTGTTCTCAAAATCTGGAAACTCATTCCAAATATCCAAATTTCTATGTTTAGCTTTGCTCAATTGCTTCAATTTGTTAGTTAGTAACAAATTCCTCATAGACCTAATCTTTGCACTATTATATTCATCTAGAGTGATTGAGCCTTTGATTTTTTCCATTTTCTTTTCGTATTTAGGGTTTGCAACCGCACACCAAATTGTATGAAGATTTTGAGAATAATTTGAAATACCTGATAGATTTTGAGAATTATTGATGAATCAATTTCACTACTTCAAAATTCATCTACCGGGTGATCTCCTTCTCTTCTTCGATGCAAAGTGACAAATGATGATTCCAACTTGACTTTTATAGTTCCCATATGTGTAATAAATTCATTTGCCCTAAGTTTTTCGGATACTCTATTTTCTCAAATAGCTACAGAAAGATCTTTTGCAGACCTATAAGTTATTTGAATTCTTTTTGATAAATTTATCCAAAACCTTTGTACACCATAAATACACCTTCTTGACTATTCTCTATGTTCTGGTATCATCATAGACAAGGGAGGAAATATTTTCTTGAAAGACTCCCCCTAGGCCAGTGGCCTGAAATAAATTACTAGAAGAATTACCAGAAGCAGGTTTCGGTATGGAACCATTTCTAGTATCACAATCATTCTTCCTTACCCATGTCCTTTTCATCTGATCTCTAATTTCATCTGTAGTCACTTTTTCTTTCCCTTTATCATTTTTCTCTATATTTTTGCCTCTATATACCAGACCTCTTATGTCTACATTCTTGTTTCTGGAGAATTTTACAATGTGACCATACTTATTGCAGTTGTAGCACACAATGCTTTCTTTTCTTGACCAATAATTCCAATGGCTTCCTCTTGATCTACATTGATTAGAAACATGCCCAAAATTTCCACATGTATAACAGTCAACTTTCCTTCTGAACACATTTTTGCGTTCAACGGATTTATGACTAAAAGTTTTGCAATTGAAACACTGACCAAAGAATGATGAAACTCTTGAATTCATATTAATTCTACACTGAGAAACCATATGAATGAACTTTTTACAAGCAAACCAATATCCATTAAACTTTTGA
Organism: Sequoiadendron giganteum; assembly: GCA_007115665.2. NCBI lineage: Eukaryota > Viridiplantae > Streptophyta > Pinopsida > Cupressales > Cupressaceae > Sequoiadendron > Sequoiadendron giganteum. The sequence continues at coordinate 402,715,255 of CM021109.1, forward strand.
GCATTAGGTTATCTTACTAGATACCTTCCATCTTTGTTTTGTCTGAAGTTCTTTTGTCTTGATCTAGAACTTCCTCCTTTTTCATATCCAATACCTCTCTTATCATTTATACTCTTATATCACTGAGTTATCTCATCAAGCTTCACTGGACTGATCTTAAACTTTTCTTTGTACTCATTTGCAATCACAAGATCATTCCTAAGAGTAGAAATTTGGTTACCAAGTTCTTCTTCATTGTTTTTGGATCTTTGTAATTCACTTTCCAACTGAGTGAGTTCCCCATTTATTCTATTGCATTCATCAAATTTCTCTTTCAAGGTTTGAGCAAGATTTTCCTCATTTTTCTTCCTTTCTTCAATCTCTTTAGTCATCTTCATCATCATAGATTCCATCCCATATTTTAGGTTTGTATTATCTCTGGCAAGATTTTCACATTCTTTAGTTATTTCCTTCAAGGTTTGATTCAAGTGAGCAACATCCATATTTTCATTCTCCTTCTGTTGTATCTGATCATAGAGATCCTTTCTTTTCTCCCTAGATTTAACAATCTAATCTTTCAATGACTGAATGAATTTCTCATCATCTCTAAGATTTTCTTTTAATTCCTATACTTCTTCTTTAGACTGATCAAGGTCATCAAGTGCCACCAAAATTTATTTTTGAAGACTACCAAATTCCATCACATTCCAAGATCCGGCTCAAGTTGCTAAACTTCTTTAGAGGAACTATGCTTTGATACCAATTGTTGGACTCAAAGGAACACTGAGAGAGGGGGTGAATTAGTGTTCAACAAATCTTAACTTTTGTTAGTCTGAAACTTAAACCATTATGCCATTACATTAAAGTAAAGATGCAAGCATTCGAAGGAAACATTCATAACACTATGACACACAAATTTTTGCATGGAAACCCTCTTAGGGTAAAAACCACGATGGAGGTTAATCCACAATTTGAGTACTCAAATATAAATTTTTACAAAAGAGAATGCACTTGCATTCAAGCACACTACCTAGATCTCATTGCTCAAAAGGGAAGGCTTGCTGCCTTACAAAAGTTTAGATTAAAACCATATGAAGATTGAACTGAGATGATAGCATCTACTTATGCTAGGTTATAGTTCCGATGAATCTCATAGAGTGAATTCTAGATCTAGAGTCTTATTTTTCTCTTCACTCTACTCTGCTCAGCTCTTCAATTCACACCACAAATCCAACATATGCACTATTACTCTTCTGATTTTCACAATACACTCATATTTGCATCCTTCTATTTCTTATTACACACACTATTTCACTTATCTACAATGATAAAACTGATCTTATATATATATCCGCTACCAAAGATTTATTCATCCATCAGTTAGCTTTATGAAACATTAAGTTTTTTTCAACTTGTCGGCTAGATCTACCACTAAATTTTTATGCGCATCCTCCAAAGTCGGTTAAGAAAAAGAGAGGACCTAAAAACAACATAATCAATCATGAAATCATTTAATTACTTACTCCTTATACATCCACGATTACTATATTTTCCAGGTTAGCCTTATAGCACAAATAACCAATAGATTAGTGCACTAGATCTCTTAGATCATGTACTAGTGAATGTGTATCAAAAACATCCTTCACCAAGGTATTCCAAACATCTACAATCCTTTGTATGGGGTCCACAACACAAAATAATAGTCCGGTGAGATATACAAATTAACTTTTATACTTATAACTGGATGCCCTGTTCAGCTGGTAGATACAAAAACTAGATTGCGAACCAGATGTATGACTTAGGTTTCCATCAATGACAACACTTACAAGCCATATTCCAACATGACCAAGGTAAAATCAACAACCATTGTTCAATTAGTGGAATGGTAGCAAGTTGAATATCAAAGGCCATTTTTCAAAGATAGTGAACGATTACTTCTCAAGAAAAAACTTTGATAGAAGTATGAACATCACTCGGTGTGAGAGAGGGACACAATTTTGTAACTATTTTTCAAGAGAAATGGATTGAAGGTTTTTTCCACTATAATGTGAAGAGTTGATCCTTATGTAACCTCTATCAGTACATTGGGGAAGTAATGGTTTTAATCTCAACATAACATTATGCGAAGGAAGGTATGTATTGTATGTGTTGAGTATACACAAGGGTAATGCAAAGAGAAGTTTGTATGAAAGTTCTACATGTATTTACTTCATGAAGACAACTTGACAAAAATATTGAGAAGACAACAAGGTCTTTGGTCAACTGTGCTTAGAAGGTTTACCTGTGCTTTTATATTCAATAGTGACTTATTTTGCATAAGGTTGACTGTCTTAACAATGAACATGGTTATGTAATATCAAAATTATTTTCTTCTATTTGTTTTTATATAAAGTATATTAGTCAAGGTCTGTGTAGTGGTTTTGGTTCACTAAACATATTGATTTGTTCATGATATGGAGTTTGCAAAGTATTCTTTGATTATGTATGAATGTCAAGGAAAGTTTGAGCAAAAATTTGCATTGTAAACAAAATGGACTATGAGGTGCTAGTGTGATGAAACTGAAATGAGTTTGATATTTAAGGTGATAGAGATTTCATGAACAAGATTATGGTGTTTGTAGAAAGAAGTAATGAAGTATTCAGAATTGTGTTTCCTAGATGATTAAGGTATGTTATGGTAAGGTTGAATAGGTCTTTGATAGAGCAAGTATAATGTTTGGATATAAAAGATAATGTTAGGGTAGATATAATTGACTTTATTCCTATAATCCAAGATGATGATTGGCTTTATTAGATCATAATGACTTGGTGATTGTATTTGAATTTATAGAGTAGTGATTTGAAGTGAAATAGGGTAACCCTCTGTATATTGTTATTTTCTTTTTGAGGTTTGTCAATTAGACACAGAGTTGTGCTAGTGATGCATGATGTTTAGCTAGTGAGGCACATAATCTGTATTCAACAAGTTTTAGCCAATGAGGCTTAATAGATAAAAATTTTAGAGTGATTTTTTCACCTTGATAAGGTTTTCTCACTCATAAATCCCGTGTTCTATTTATTCTCAATGGTGTGTCACATTGTGATTGGTTGTTTATTCTTGATTTAGATGTTATGCTTTGATTTGCATATCTTTATGATTTTCATAACATACACTTTCTAGGGTCTTTGAATAATCAAATGTATTAAGTTTTAGAATTGGTTTTATTTGACCATTGATTCACCACCCCTCTCATTGGTCCTATACTCCAACAAGTGGTATCAGAGCAGCAAGGTTCCCTACAAAAGTTTAATCAACTTGGATTGATCTTGGTGGTGGATTACATGGAAAAAGGTAAAAGAAACAAGGAAAAATAAATACTCAACACAGTCCTAAACAACAAGCACTACCTAAATCAAATATAAGGGATGATGAAGTAGTTATAAATAATGACTTACAAATGGAAGATTATTATATATTTAGAGCACTTAGGTTTGATGGCACCAATTTTATTTTTTGGAGACTTAGGATGGGATCTTATCTTGCTTCCTTGGGATTTGGTGTTTGGACAATAGTAGAGAAATGTTATCCAGTATCTTCAACACCTCATTTTACTACTGATGAAAATAAGGCTCTTGAATTCAATGCAGTGGCCATGGATGCTATCTTTAGTGGTTTACCAAATGAGATTATTGCTAAAGTTTTGTATTATAAGGATTCAAAGGAGGTTTAGGAAAACTTAGTTGGTATGTATCAAAGTGATGAGTGGATGAAAAATATACCCTTGCAAATTGACACAAGATGTCATGCATCTAAAAGAGAAGATGTTCTTGTTGACAAAGAATAAGACTTCCTTGTGAGTGATTATGAACAAGAGTTTAATGAAAATGAATGTGAATTTGATCTTGAAGGTGAGCTCACTTATGCTCTTAATGAGTTTGAGAAGCTCAAAAAGGAGAATCAGAAATTAAAGTTGCAGCTTCAAGAAGAAAAGGAGTCCAAATTCAAGACACTTTCAGCCCTTCAAGAAGAAATACTGATAATAGATTTGAAGGTTCAAGTTGCAGAAGGTGAGAAAATAGAAGAAGAGATCAATAATTAGCTTAAGGAAAAAGAGGTTGATTGTGAAAATTATGAATCAAAGATAGTTTCTTTGAGAAATTATTTGGGAAAAGCTTCTTCCAAATTACACAAGACATTTCAATTTGGAAAAATCACTGAATATTTATATGAGATGTTGAGCAAGTAAAAACATCATAAGGATACTACTCGGTTAGGTTTTGAAAAAGGATAGACTTCTAAGGTCAGAGAGACACCAAGGAAGAAAATATATTTAAACTATTATTTTTCTACCCCTAAGACTAAAGATAAGAAGAAGACAAAAGATAATATCCCTACACAATTCAACAACAAAAAGTTCAGAAGATCTTTTCATTTAGAACAACATCAAAGGTCCAGGTTTGAAAGCTTTTTTCATGTTTATTTTTATTCATGTTATGAATTTGGTCATAGAGCAATAGAATTTTGGATGCACTCAATAAAAATTAGATGGAATAATAGTCCTTATGAATGGTCAAATAGAATGAATAGTGTTCTATGTTATAAATACAACTATCTAGGTCATACTACAAGGTTTTGGAGTACACAAGAAAGAAGTGATGCTTTTGGTTCTTCAAGAAAAAATAGTTCTTTTGTATCTCCTATTGGTTACAAGTTTATGTGTTATAAATGTAAAAAGTTTGGACATAAAGCACAATCTTATAGGAATATTCTGGTGGAACTTTTTGATCATCATAAGAACAAAAGCACTAAGAAGGTTTGGAGAAGAAAAAAATTAAGAGAATGATGAATCTAAGCTTGTTCATATTGCACAAGTGACATCTATAAGTGCATAAAGAGAAGCATGAGGTGAGGGGGAGATGGTTAAGGTTTTATTATTCAAGCCCCTATACAAAAACTAAGAAGTTATGTTTCTACAGTGATATTCATGCTTGTACTATGATATTTTTGCTTGGTTCATACTTGGTACAGTAGTATTTCATGCTTGCTTCGATGTGTTTCATGCTTCTTTCATCATTTTCATGACTGTGTGTTAAATTCTATGACTCGTGTTCGTGAAAGTTTATGATAATTAAATACCTTGATGACTTCATGAACAATCCCTTTATTTTCATTGGCATGTGATGGAAATTTTTTTGATAAGCGCGTGGTTTATTAAGGGTCAATCAACTCAATGAAGGAGTAGATTCTTCAATAAAATGCAATTATGATTTCAATTTGCATGAGGCAACACTCTGAATGAAATGAGGAAGGGAGGTTGAATATTAATAGTCAAATCACAAGAAATGAAGTATAATCAAGATAAAAGAAAAAATTCATTAAGGAAAATCTCCTCATTCTAAGTATATAACTATCTACAATTTACTATGTGTATAACAGTTCATAGAGCATGCTAAGTAGTATGCTTCAAATCAAATGTCAGGATAGTTCAAAGGTAAATCATACATTGTGGTCAAAATGGCAGTGTTCCTAGGGTAGTTTTTTTCAACAGTATTTTGTGCTCTAACAATGACTTGCTCCTGGTTTGATAGTTTTCAAGTAATGGATGCACAAGTATCCATGTTTTTGGTGAATACTTGGTTATTATAGCTCAGACAATTAGTATGGTAGTTGCTTGTTTGTTTGATACAACATATTCTTGTTGATGAAAGTGATCTAAAGACTGTGAGGTCTATGATAGTGAGACTTAAAGATTGTGAAATGTTGATAATGTTTGTGGTATGGATCAGTGCTAATGTCTTTATGACTATGTGGATTGTGCTTGATAGTGGTGTAGTTATGGAAGGAGGGTCCTCAAAGAGAACAATCCAAACCATGTAGCAAGAATCACACAAAAAAATAAACATGAAAATATGGAGGAAAATGCAGATGAAAGCATTATTATTATCGAAAATCTTGATGACAAACAGTTGGCCACATCCGGGCTTATAGATTCAGCGCACATGCTTGATTACAACATGTTCAAAATACAATGCTCATACATGCGAGTGAAAATATTATAGATCAAAATATATATACATCCTATTCTATCTTCTTAATTATGTCCCCATCTAATGGTTCAATACTAGCTTTATATCACATATGTGGGTCGAGAAACATCTATGTTGGCCAAAGATCGCTACAATCTCTAAGAAGAAAACTGTAACGTGTGCAAGAACAAATCGGCCTCAAATCTGAAATTCATCCATGGTAGATGCATAAGATGAAGTGTGGACCTAAGTGCAAGATCAAGGACACTCCATAGAAAAAATATAAACACACCATGAGGATCCACAAGTCATGGGAAAGATCTGCAATCAATCCAACTAGCCGTTAGGTTTTGAAGTTATTCCGAGGCTAGTCCCAAAAACTGTCACGTACTTTGAAAGTGATAACTTGCTGGAAAAAGATTGAAATCCACTGAAAACTTGGAATACGAAAATTGAACATCTCCACAATGAAATCCTAGATATGCAAGATATAGCGAGAAAACATGAAGAAACACTGGATCTACCAACTTGAACCAGAATAAGAACAAAACTAGATGAAAATATTTTTGGTTGACGCAAGATTGCCAAGACCCAAGGATGCTCCTGCATCAAAAATCTGGGTTTAATGAAAAGTGAGTCTCTCACTTTTTAGGGACCAAAGAAAAACCAATATGGTCTACCTCAGCATAATAAATCCAAGAAGAATCCTCCACTAGTCTACTCTTCCATTTCACCAAATATTCCTTGTATTGTCTTCCACGAGTCCTTCCATCTCTGACATCCAAAATCTCTTCTAACTCATCTGATTGTTGTTTAGGAAGTTGTTCTTTCAACTTCACCTTGTTGTCTTCACTGAATTCTACTTCATAGTACTGGTGTAGATCTACAATGTTGAATATAGGTGATATACCCATGTCATCCAGTAACTCCACTTCATAAGCATTTCCTCAATCAAACTTCTTCAAAATCCTACAGGGTCAAAACTTCCTCATCTTCAATTTACTGTATGTTCCAATTGGAAATCTCTCTTTCCTCAAGTATACCATCACTTCATCTCCAAATTCGAACTCCTTATGTCTCCTATTTTCATCTGCTTTCTCCTTATACTTCTAGTTCATGTTTTCCAAATGTTGTTTCACTTGAGTATGCACTGTCTTCATATTTTTTACAAATTCTACTGTTGCTGCACTACTTTTATCTTCCCTACTGATGTCTCTCAACTCTGATATTCCTCTAGGATGTGTAATGATAGATTTTCTGCAAGAAAAAATTGTTAGTAACACATTCATGCAATATTAATTAAATCCAATCAAGCAATGAAATGCATAGGAGATAATAAAAAAATAAAACATGAAGCAATCTCACCCAATCTTCCCTCCTCCATGGTTGACTTCCATTGCACCTCCTTAGCTTGTTGTGATGAAGAGTGTGCCCTCAGATTTGGTGAGAAAATTCTATAATGCCTAGTCCTAAACAAAGCTTTGAAGGATTTCCTAAGTATTATTGTAAAATAAACTTAATTCTAGATGCAAACAATGAAAATGAAAATATTAGAATACAAGAGATTAAGATTCAAGATTCAAGATGCAAAAGATATTAAGAAATCAGATGTCCAAAATAAGAACAAAGTTGACATTTTATAGAAAATAAAATTTTAAATGGACGAAAGAGATGAGAGATTGAGAAATACCCTAGAATCAATGGTCAAGATTCAAAATGGCAACTCTCAATTAGGGTTAGGGCAAAATTCCCAAATGTGTTGAAGAGATTTAATTTAAGAAATTAAATCAATGATGGAAAATGAATGTGACATTGAGATGAAATTAGTAAAAAAAACAAAAGATAAGAAGATGAGATTTTAGAAAATCAGTAATTTTAGCAATTACTTGATTTGTAGAAGATTATTTCCATTTTGAATTAAAATTAATTCAAAATGTGGATTTTGTGAGATAATAAGTAATTGATTTAAAATTAATTACTAAAAGGAAGAGGTAATTAACCATGTGAGACATTTTTAAATAAATTGTTTTAATTAAAAAGATGGAATTGTCACATAAAGCAATTAAATAATTAGGAATAATTATTTAATTTAGAAGAGGTAGTTAATTAATTAAATAAATTAATAAATCTATTTAATTAAAAGATGATTTAAGAATTAGTGACATATTAAATAAATAAGAATATATTTATTTAATAATCAAGAGGACATTAATGATAAAGATTAATTAAATAAATTGAGAACTTTATTTAATTAGTGAGATGACTTTGATATTTAGTGACACATTAAATAAATAAATAAAATTTATTTATTTAATAATCATGAAGAATAAAAAATCATGAATTAATTAAATAATTTTGAATTATTTAATTAATAGTTGAAAGTGGGTTAGAAACATAACTACAAAGTCATAATTATGCTAGGACGAGAAGTGGTAAAATAGTGCTTGCATGTCTTAGTCATTTTTATGTGTCTATATTTGCCCCTCTTTGTCATAATGCAGTTTATTGCGTTATGGCAAAGGAAAAAAGTCTAGAATATGCCCCAGCGAAGGTATGGAGTGCCTATGCCCCCTCGGGAAATTTTTTGAATTTTGACTTGGGGTCAGAAAAATTTGGAAAGTGTCCCGATTAAACAATTTAGTGATAGGATAAATAATGGCATGATTAGATTCGAGAGTGGAGGATACCAAGCTAGCCAGAATGTCAGACAAAGATGGTCAAATGAGCCTCCAGTACAAACCCACTAGGTCAAAACCCTAATTTTCAGCCTATAAATAGGTTGAAAAAGAAAAACCAAGTGTCATTTTCTCATTTTCTATTTAGAATTTTCATCGATCAGAGCTTAAAGAGATGATGGTGATTCCTTCAATGGACCACCATGGCTACCGCGTGCGAAATTTTCGACCACCCGAGGGCGTAGAGGCACCGGTAAGTACCCTATCCAACTTGTGATTTTTTCAAATTTCATACATTTATTAGGGTTTATGGGGAATAAACAAATGCATTGTAAAGCATTTGATTTCACATAAGCCACATTTGACTTCGCATTCGACACATTTATTTGCATCGCGATGCAAGTGCGCCAGGTAGATAGGTCAAAGTCCACAAATTCGCATTTGATAAGGTAAATGACACAATCGTCAAAATGCGATGCAAGTGCGGTATTTCACGATGCATGTGCAATCCTGCGACGCAAATGAAAGGTTAAACAATGCATGTGTGATGTTTCGATGCAATCACCAAGTCAAGCGACACAAGTTCTATACAATGACACAATTGTTTGTCAAATGATGCAATCGTTGTGTGACTATGCAATTGCTAATTAAGATGACACATTTGATTTATTGCAACCCAATTGCTAGCTATAGAGCCGCATGTGATAAACTATGACACATTTTCAGTCAACGCGATGCAATTGTCATTGACCAGGGTTGACCATCATTGACCTTGCTTAGGCTCCTATTTAGATGCATTTTTGCTTTCTCAATAGTAATTAATGTGCCCCCAATGTTGACCCATGTGTGTTAATTCTTGTTTTTGCATGTGCAGAGACAGTTAGTGCCTATATACACACGAGAGTTCAGACCAGCAACTTATGCTTTTAGAGATCGATTGAGTGATCGAGAGAGATGGCGGTTGATGAGACTGGGACTATACTACATCACTTATATGCCCATCATTCAGGAAAACAAGGGGTTACTAACAACACTTTGTGAGAGGTGGCACTCAAAGACTTGCTCATTTAAGCTTCCTACAGGAGAGGCCACGATTACCCCAGAGGATGTATATCTCATTCTGTGCATCCCGATCAACAGGGAGAGGGTTGTATATGATCCGCACGGAGGGCGACAGGCCCTAGCAGAGATGGACAAGGATGTCAGTGGTACTGATATAGGTATCAACGGTTATGAGATTGGATGGGATGTTGTGGCCGACCAGTTTCCACAATGGGATGCCATGCTCATGACACTGATTGCCGGAGTATTGATTCCAGACTATCATGGCCATGGATTTTTGATTAGATGGGGAGAGGTACTAGTTCGCATGCGGGGTCAGAGGACTATTTTTGCCTAGGGACCTTGCTTGTTGGCCATGTTATACCATTAGCTCCATGAGGTAGTCTATCATCAGGGTTAGAGTATCAACTCCGGTACTTTATTTCTTATGATCTAGGCATGGGAGCACATTCCCATTTTTTGGCCACCAGTACAAATTCAACAGTTGGGCGATGGGATGCCCTATGTCTACCTTTATGTAGGGTCAGTCAACCAGACTCATGTGGGAGATACCAGTTATTCAAGTCATCAGATTGACACCATGATTAGGTTTTTCTGGAGGCCCTACAGAGATTGTGGTCAGTGGCCAGATGAGGATGGTCTCTTGTCACTATGCAAACAGTTCTGATACTTGATTGGCCACACGGTTTAGAGAGTGGATTATTGAGATGTACCTGCCCCAACGGGTACTACGGTAGTTCGAGGAGTAGCAGGATGTGCTGGTAGGAACCATAGAGTAAGTACGGTCCTCCAAAGAGACCATATGGGGGCCGCCTATAGTAGTGACAGTGGCCGAGCAGTAGGTAGATGGTCTTGTTGCACTTTAGTGGATGTGGAGGGGAGGTCCAACAGATGTAGGGACATCTACCAAGTTTGACATCTGGTGGCAGATTCACAGGCCTATCCCATTGACAGATCTAGATGGTATGCCGCCTATAGATCAGAGATGAGTTATCCCATGGGTTCAGAGGAGAGGCCCGGGTGATAGGGATGGAGGCAGAGATGGCAGAGGGTTCGGGGGGAGAGATGGAGGTAGGGGAGATAGAGGTAGAGGAGACGGAGGCCACGGTGGAGGAGATAATGGGGGCGGTGGGGGAGGAGGTGATGGAGGAGATGGGAGGGGTGTCAGGAGGAGGAGGGATGACAGAGGGTGGAGGCAGCCCACGAGAGTCAGGCAGAGAGTGGGTGACATACCATTGTAACCCATCCAAGAGGAGGGTGAGGAGAGAGAGTAGCTAGTAGTGTAAGAGGTTGAGGAGGAGATCAGAGGGGGGGAGGAGGAGGAGGAGGAGGTGGAGGTGAGAGCAAAGGAGGTGGTCAAGGGTGGAGAGGAGGTGGAGGGTAGAGCAGAGGGAGAGATGCCAGTGGAGGAGGATCCACTTGTTGAGCACCATTCTCTTGAGATTGACGTGGAGGAGGTCTGAGGGGAGGAGAGGGAAGAGGAGAGGGAAGAGGAGAGGGATGAGGAGGAGGAGGAGGGGGAGGATGAGGCTGAGAGGAGGTTATGGGAGCATATGATCATTGGGGATGAGGAGGGGGACAGGTCACCAATTTTGCCCGCAGATGCCCCTATTGACTAGAGGATCATAGATCTTTAGAGCAGACTGGATGTGGCATTTTCTTAGAACAAGGCTTTGGCAGTAGAGTTAGAGGATACCTGAGTGGAGTGAGATCAGGCCATTATTTGATGACAGGAGGCAGATCGATGGGTGACAAAGTTTGTAGCGTTATGCTCCGGGCCGATAGGGGATATGGCTAAGGAGCTAGCTAGGATGGTTGAGAGCAGGGGTTGGTATAGGGTGTTGTATGATCAGGTTGTTCCACTAGAGAGACGGGACCCAAGATTGTCCCGATCATACAGTAGGACTGACAATGGCACCCAGACCCACAACGGCAGTAGATCACACAATGACAGTCATACTAGTGCTGGGGGGTCCACTTCATCAGGGCAGGCATCAGGTCACAGGTCACACAGTTCCCACAGGAATTCATCAGGCCACAACCATAGATGAGAGCATGGTCATAGATAAGTTTCATTAGGACACCAGGCAGAGCAGATCCAGCCTCCTGTTACTAATCCCTTGGGATCCTAGAGTCAAATTCCGGACACTACTCCCATCCAGGTTACCTTTCATTTGATGAGCCAGGTGCAGTCACCTCATGAGTCACCTCCACGGGATAGAGGGGGCACAACATAGGACTTGATATTTGTATTAAACATTTTCATGTATTGAAATTTGAGCCTGCAAGCTCCATTTTTGTGATATCCCATGATTCTATCCAGTGACATTACATTTTTTCAGATTATATATATACGATGCAGTTTTGATGTGGCCTATATGATTTTATGTGTTATGGTATTCTATGATTTATCAGATGCTATGTGATGCTTTTATGATGCTATGAGATGTATGGATGTTATGCTTATGCTTATGAATGCAATTATTGATGTGGTTATGTATGTATGCATTGTGTAATGTGATTCTTATATGCTAATGAAAATGTTATTTATGATGTCTATATGTTGATGCAAATGTTATTTATGATGTGAGATGGATGGATGTAAATGATAGTATTATGAAATGTGAATTATGGTATTTGATTTATGCAGATGTGAGATGTGAATTTGAAATGCTTGTGTGATCATGTATGCAACATTGTTTTTTTTGTATATCACAGGATATCATCAGAGAATGAGAGAAGAGAAGATGAAGATTGATGTTAGTGCGAAGAAAGATATGCATGTTAGTGTGGAAACAAAAATCCTTCAAAGCTTTGCTATAATGCTATCCTAGTTATTTCTCTTAATCATCATTGGGCGAAAATGTCATGATGTTCGACAAATACTATGATATGATGTAGATCAATAGTGTGCAAGGTCGAACCCTCACATAGATCAACAGTCGCAGACAAAGATGATCATGAATCATATGAGGAACATAATTGCCCCTAGTCCTTTTGTCATGACCAACCGCCAGAAAAACCAAACCAATCATGAGACGTCGTTGCTTCTCTAAATCCTGATGTCAGGAAATCCTTGAGAAACTAGCCACATGATAGTCAAAAAATAGATAGGAAAATCATCCTACTATGTCGTTGCTTTTCTAAATCCTAAAGTCAGGACATCCTGGAGAAACTAGTAGCAGAGTGATAAAAAAAAAGACAAGGATGATCATCATCATATGTTGTGGCTCTTATGACATAAGGAACTAATATCATGATAACCATCAAAAAGATAGATAAATTTTGTCAAGTGTCTGCCAAGTATGCCAAATGTCGAGTGATTTCAAATTCAGGAAGGACACATCCTGAATGACGTTGATATCTAGGAGATCAATTCTCGGAGTTAGGAGAATCCATCCAAATACCAGATGATGATGATGATGCTTAGGAATGACACATCCAAAAGCATAAAGAAATGACAAGAGTTTCTTTTCAGAAGGACACATCTGAAGAAGAGCCCAAAAAATTTCCATGTTAAATTGTCTTGGTAGAATTTGATTATATGTCATTGCTGACATGCTGAATTGACATAAATTGATGATGAAATAGATTGTTGATAGAATACTTGCTCAAGTTTGACATAATATTTTCTTGATTTGAAGAAAGTTTCACGTGTGTGAAAACATTGTGCCATGAACCCTAATGGACTGATGTAGTGCGGCCTCGGGGGCTCATTGATTGATGGCCTTGCCTACATCGTGCACTCAGAGACCTTGTAGTTCGACATGACCAGTGACCTTGTCCAAAGGACAGAAGTTTGAATCATGATTTTATTTTGACAAACCTAAAAATCCTAACCTAATGTCTTGAGGATTCAAAGATGAATCTTGCCTACATAGAAAATGCGCAAAGACAATTTAGTTCGAACTTGTACAAGAGATTGATTGACATGACTGATTGAAATGACCAGACATACATTGACTTTGATTCTCTTTTTGGATTTTCTCAAGACATTTTCAAATTTTTAGGTCTTTTTTTAGGACTTTTTTAGATTTTTAGGACTTTTTTAAGGACTTTTTCAGATTTTTATGACTTTTTTCAGGACTTTTTCAAATTTTTAGGATTTTTTTTTCATGACTTTTTCAGATTTTTAGGATTTTCTCAAGACATTTCACAATTGCAGGATCATATGCAACACCCACTATAGTTACACAATAAAGGTATTGCCCCCAAACAGATTGGGGATTACCCAAGTCCAATGATATGGAGACAGGAAGACACAAGGCAGAAGGCAAGGATATGCAAGGGGTGATGTCAACCAAATGCTAACCATGGTCAGAATTGACATGACTTAGGACAAATGTCGTGAATGTGCCAAGTTGTTGTGATTATGGGATGTGGATAAAGGTCGATTAGAGTAATAGTAGATGGCGAAGCAATGATCGACTACGCATGGCACCTGTTTTCTAGGTTTTCACCATGGTACCTATCCAAAGCGCCTGTTTGCCAGGTTTTCACTATTGGATTGAATTATTTCTTTTTATTGTTTTTTCCATTTTTTTATTTTTTTGGTGTCACCAAGATGCCTATTTTCCAAGTTTTCATCAAGGGACATTTTTTTCTTTATTTTCCAATTTTTGTTTTTGTATTTTAGGTTTTTAGCCGCTATGTGTAAAGCTTTCATAGATGTAAGTTGTTGATGGGTTCTGTCAACTATTCTCCATCAGGTGTGGCCAACTGATAAGCTCTAAAACTGAATGTGGCAATAATAATATAAGGACTGAGCCAATTAGCCTCAAAATTTCTAGGCTTTTCATGGTCCGCTTGATTTCTTAGGTTCTCCATGAGGACCAAGTCACCGATTTCAAATTTTCTCACCATTACTCTTTTGTTATAGCTTCGGCAGAGACGATTTTGATATGTCAACAAGTGATTTAAGACATTTTATCATATTTCTTGTAACATTTCTAGCTCATGCAGGTGAGATTGTCTATACTCTTCATCATCGATCATTCCCTTCAAGGAGACTCAGAGAGAAGAAATTTTGACCTCAATGGGCAATATGGCCCGAGACCTGTAGACAAGGGAAAATGGAGTGGCTCTAGTGGGTGTACGAATGCTAGTACGATAGGCCCATAAGGCAGGATTGAGTTGTAAATTCCAATCTTGGCTAGCGTCATTGATGGTCTTCTTAAGAATGCGAAGAATTGTTTTATTTGATGCCTCAACTTGCCCATTACTTTGTGGGTAATATGGGGTGGAGAAATGATTTTGGATGTGGAATCGCTCACAGAATTCACGAACGTCTTGATTTTTGAATGGACTCTCATTATCTTTGATGATGGACTATGAAACACCATACCAGAAGATGATGTAATTTAGGATAAACTTTGATATTTGCTTACCGGTGATGTAAGTGAGAGGGACGACTTCAATCCACTTAGTAAAGTACTAAGTGGTGGTGATTATGAATTTATGGCTGTTAGAGGAGGATGGATGGATCTTGTCCACAAGGTCGAGTCCCCATTGTGCAAAAGGCCATGGAGAAGTGATTAGTCTCACTTCCTATGCAAGTGCATGAATTAGGTCACTATGCACCTAGCATTTCTAACATGTTCTAACAAACTAAAGAGCATATTTTTCCAATGTTGGCTGATAGTATCCCAGTCCGATGACTTTCCTAGCTAACGTTGGACCACTCAAATGAGATCCGTAGATACCTTCATGTACTTCTCGTAAAGTTGTTTGTGCTTCATCAGTGTCGAGACAATGAAGAAGGGTGTTATCAAAGCCATGGCGGTATAGGGTGTCATTGATGATGGTGTATTGGGTGAATTTTTGTATAAAGAAATTTCTCTAGTTATTGGAAAGGTTGGGTGGTAAGGGTTGGTATTTTAGATAGTCATAAATGTCTTGGTACCAAGGTGAACTAGGACCAACAATCTCGCAAACCATTTCTGAGTTTGGGATGTCATATGTCGGCATCAATAACTCTTCCACTAAGAACTCAAATTGTGACACATTCTTGGGGATGTCCAATAGAGATACAATAGTAGCCATTGCATCGCCTGCCTTATTCTATGTCTTGGGGATTTGTTCAAAGGAAATCAATTTGAAATAGGTCAAGAAGCTATCCAACATTTGCTTGTAGGGAAGCAACTTCTCATCTTTTGTTTCATAATCATCATTCACTTGGTTGATGACTAACCAAGAATCCCCGAATACGAGCAATGTCTGAATTTTCCATTTAATCATGATCTTGAGTCCTATGACCAATGCTTTGTATTTTGCATTGTTTTTAGTGCAAGGGAAGGCGATTCAGAATGCTTTAGGAATGGAATCCCCTTGTGGTGTAATGAACAAGATGCCAACCTCTGAGTCATGAGCAGTATGAGACCCGTCAAAATATAGTTTCCATGGTGACATAGGCTCTGCATGGAAGATAGACTCATTGAGAAAATCAACTACCAATGGATGAGTAGCTTGGATGGGTGCATCCGCAAGCTGATCTGCTATTACTTGCCCTTTTATTGCCTTACACTCAACATATTGTATGTCATATTCACTCAATATCATGACCCACTTTGCTAAATGACTTGTTAATGCTGCCCGACTTAGGAGATACTTTAGTGGATCAATCTTGGCTACCAGGTGTGTTTGGTGGCTTAGCATGTAATGTCTTAGTTTCTATGCCGCAAAGACAATTGCAAGGCATGCACATTCAATGGTTGTATAATTCAACTCATATCCTATCAGTGTGCTACTGATGTAGTAAATGGCTCTTTCTCTCTCTTCATGGTCATTTTGCACCAATAATGCCCCTAGTTCATTTGTAGTTGTCGAGACATACATGATCAACGACTTGCAATCAATAGGCGGCATTAGGACAGGTGGTGTCAGTAGATATTTTTTGATTTGTTCAAAGGCTATGTGGCATTTTTTTTTCCATACAAAGGGGATACTTTTGCGTAATAGGTACTGAAATGGTTGACACTTGTCTGCCAACTATACGATGAAGCGTCGGATGGACTGTAGTCTGCCCTAAAGTGTTCTCAACTTGCTGATTCCTTTTGGTGGAGGCATATCTAGAATTGCTTTCACTTTTGTGGGATCAACCTCAATGCCTCATCATGAAACTATGTATCCCAAAAGCTTTCCTGAAGTGACTCCAAAGACAAATTTTTTTGGGTTCAAACAAACCTTGTAATCCTCTAGCCATCTAAAAATTTTGTCCAAGACTTTGAGATGATCTTTCCGTGTCAAAGATTTTCCCAAGAGGTCATCCACATAATCTTCCATTAGGATATGCATCATGTCATGAAATATTGTTGGCATAGCTCTTTGGTATGTGGTGCCTACATTATTTAAGCCAAAAGGAATCACATTCCAACAGTATGTTCCCCATGGGTAGGTGAATGCTATTTTGTGTTGATGCTATGTTGCAATTCAGATTTGGTTATATCCCGAGAAACCATCCATGAGAGATAGCATCTTGTACCCTACTATGAGATCCACAATCATGTCTATATTTGGTAATGGGAAATCATCTTTTGGGCAAGCCTTATTCAAATCTCTGAAATCTATGTAGATACAGATTGTCCATTTGGCTTTGTGATAGGGACAATGTTGGATATCTAGTCAGCATAATCTATTGGTCTTATGAACCTAACATCCAGTATCTTCTTTATTTCAACTTTTACAAGTAGTGCAATCTATGGATGCATTTTGTGCAACTTTTTTTTGACTGGTTTGATATTTGGAATTAATAGAAGATGATGTAATACCAATTTTGGATCAAGGCTTGGCATGTTACCATATGACGATGCGAAGTTAACTTTCTTGTCTATGAAGAATTGTTGAAATTTAGGTTTTTCTTCCTCTGACAATGATGCGGCCAAGAGAACCATTTTGGGATTCTCTGGTGTTGCTATGCTAACTTCCATTGTGTCTTCGATAAGCATAAATGATTTTTCTTGTGTGATGGGAAGAAAGTCCAATCCACCATCCTTAGGCGCCTCAGAGAGGTTTTCACCTTTGGATATGTCCTTTGTTTTTACTATTTTGTTTTCAAAAGGTGTCTTGTGGTTTTCACCTAAAGAAATTTCTTTTTTGTCTTATTCTTTGTATTTTTGTGACTGGAGGATTGCATAGTCTCCCCAAAGTAAGCTGCTTAATCTAGGTCAATGGAAAATCCCATTTTGTGATCACCCCATGGTATGCCCTCTTGGAGCCCCATGAATTTTGGTATTGCCTCATCATTCTGAAAGATGTCCATCACTGGTGGTTTTTGTTGGTCTCAGTCAATCAGTGGTGGGTAAAAAAGGGAAATCCCATCGTCAATGTTGGTAAAATATGGGGAAGATGCAGAAAGTGTGCAAATTGAAGCCTCAAGTGTGAAGGCAAAGTTTTCAATTTCAACTTCCGTATCAAATGCAATGGATGGACCATAATTAGATTATGATGAGTTGAACTCAAAGTCATAATAGGGCACAAAAGTATTGGCATCATGACTACTGGATGGCCTTTCAGAGGTATGGATAGTAGGTTAAGGCATGTCGGGCTCATGGGTGGGATTGGGAATGGGGCGGGATAATTCAGGTGTTGCCAATGACAATTTATGTTCTTCTGGATCCCAAGGAATACTTACCCATTCCTTATCTTTAGAATGACGGTCAATAGGATCAATGTTGTATTCTTGTTGGAATATTTCATCAAAGGGGGGTTGGCCAGGTTCCAAGAATAGTTTGTCAATGTCATAGTCACTTAGGGTTTTCTCAGATCCCCATTCCCATTCATTAGAGTCAATTTCGGTAAAGGATTCTTTATGTGTCTCGACAATTTTTGTAGCCGTTACGCCCTCACTTGAAAGTTCATAGGTACGTCGATCATTAGTTTTGAGTTGGTCAAACCCTAGCCCTATGTACCTTGGTCTTGAATTTATGATTATAGGTTCCCTCCTTCCATTGTTGGCCTTTCCAAGACCACTTGTGCCATCAAAACCTAGTGCCTTGCATATATCATAGCCTTTTCCATAGAGATGCACTAGTAGTGGAGGTAACTCTTCCGGGTCTTTGTAGATCCAATTAGCTATGTTGATGATGACTTCATTACCCATATCGCCCCACAGTGTAAAAACACTTTTTGGTGGAACCTTGAAAATTGTTTTGGGCTCGACTGCGAGAAATGGTCTACCATAAAATTTAGGTGGCTTAGGTATTGTGGTGATATAGTAAGCTATATTCAATTTGAATTCTCCATAGCCAAGGTCCTGGATCTAAAATTCTTTACTTGGTATGGAGGCCGAGGAAGATGGTGTGGCAAAATTTGATGGAATGGATGATTTGGTGAGTGCAGATGGGTCAATATATTTGGAAGAGGTGGAAGTTGAGGCTTCTCGATTGATGGGTACCTAGTGTTCAGCAGTGGCTCATAGATTGGTACAGTATTGAAATGGATCAGGATCTCTTGGGATAGTGATTTCAGTACCATCAAAAGGGAATTTCAGGCATTGGTGGTATGTGGATGGAATTTCCTTTAGAGCATGAATCCAGGGGTGACCCAATAAGATATTATAATGTATGTCACAATCTAGGACTTGGCATGTTGTATCTATAATAATAAATCCTACCCCAAATGGAATTGTAATGATGCCTTTAGAAGCGCGTTCTTTATCATCATACACCTTGCTGACAATGCTCTTGGTAGCATCCACACATGCATTAGAGAAGCCAAGAGCTTTAACCAATTTTAAAGAGAAGATGTTGAATCCTTCTCCACCATCTACTAAGACTCGTCTAACCTTATGTTTGTGGACAAAAACCTCGATATGAAAGGCATCATTATGAGATGGTTTGGGCGAGGAATAGTCACTGTCCGAAAAGGTAATGTGATGAGGCAAATTCAGATATACAACCATAGTTTCAAAATGGTTGACATCAATGTTGGTTGGGATAGACGACTCTTGCAGGACTTTATCCAAGATGGCCTTATGTGCGGGTGATATACGGAGCAGTTCGAGAATGGATATTTGAGTGGGTGTTTTATTCAATTGCTCAATAAGGTTGAACTCTGGTTTAGGGTTTGATTATCTAGTAGATAGGCCAAGTATGGTGATTTTAGGCTGATGTGCGGAAGGACCTGGGATAGTGACCTTGCCTTTACGCATGGTGATATTGCATTCTGGGGCCTTTTTAATGGTAATAGTATTAACACACTTATCTTCATCAGCAACGTGAAGATTGTTAATAATGGTACCACCGGGATAATTGTAGGCATGACGAACGTTATTGTAGGAAGGATGGATGTGATTGGCTTGATTATTTTTATTCTTCATGCTAGATGAGGAAGATTTACCATGATCCTGTAGTGGGTTCTTGTGGATAGTATGATCTACGTTAGATGTAAATGATTGACCGCCTAACTCAATGGTGTGGTTTTCAATAAGGTCTTGTACCATATTTCGTAACTGATGACAAGAGGAAGTTTTGTGCCCTTTGAAATGGTGGTAATCACAAAATGCGCTATCATCCCACCATGATGGCTTGAATTGATGAGGGTCATATGGTTTAGGATCTTGTAATGTTATGACTCCACTTTGGACAAGTTTCTTCAAGACAATTTCGATAGGTTGACCCAAAGGGGTGTATGTGCATTTTTGGAATTGTCGTTGTTGACGTAGTTGCCTTTAATTAGCTTGAACATGATTGCTTTGAATAGAATTGGCAGTTGGTGTTGGTGTAGTTATAGATGCATTTTGATTTTGTACTCCTTTGATTGTTAGTACATGACCTATTGCATTGATGGTTTTTGCATCGACCACACTATCATTGGTGATATGTTTGTTCTTAACCCAGTATTTGGTTTTGTCATTTGAGCTACTTGGGTTATTATTTGTGGTGGTGTTGATGATTTTTCCACCATATTTTAATTCACCTTTCGCGATCAAGGCTTTCTCAAGTTGAACACCCTTTTCAACAAGATCAAAAAAGGTGGTGCAACAATGGAATTGTAAGCCATACCTTAGTGGTCCTAGGAGAGTTTGTACAAACATGGCGACTTTCTCCTTTTCAGGTATTTCCATCGGGTATCTGCTAGCTAAGGTTCTCCATATTTGAAAAAATGGGATAAAAGTCTCTCCTACATCCTCTTGGGTAAGTCTACATAAGGAGGAAATGTTGATATCCGTGTCAATGTTATAGGCATAGTTTTCAACAAACTTGTTTGCCAGTTCATCCCATGTTTTGATTCCCTTAGGCAATAGCGAGAACCATTCCAGTGCATTACCTGCGAGACTTCTAGAAAAAATTCTCATGAGATATGTTTGCTCATATGCAATGTCCATGCAAATAGTGTTGAATTCTCTTATGTGTTCAATAGGGTTCATTTTGCCTTTGTATTTTTGAAAATGAGGTACCACATATCCATGAGGAAAGGGTGGCATATACAAGGTTGTGTTGAATGGATATGGACACAAGTCATGTGACATGTAAGACATTTTGTTGGATTGTTGCAAGGTCTCCACTTGCGTTTGAAGAGAAGCGAGTTGGAGTGTGAGTGATTCCACAATTGGGTTGTTGGTAGCATCACACATGTTGGTGATAGGGATGGCTTGAGTGCCCACCTATTGTGATGAGATGTGTTGATTTGGAATTGGTTGTCGGTGAGAAAAATGAGTGTTTTGAGGAGAGATGTGATGTTGTGTATGAAGTTGAGAGGCATAAGTGGGGATGTGAGATCCTACCATGTTGGATTGAATTTGGGGGCCTTGTTGATTTTGAGCATGTTGATGCCCAAATGGAGTGAAATATTGGGTGCCCTGATTGCCTTGCCCAAACAAGAAATTGTGGCCATGAGGAATGTTAGTTTTTTGGCTCACAGGAATGTTGGTATTAACCTGTGAGGATTAGGTTGGGTGCCTTGGATGACAACTCTTAGTTTATTTCTCCCAAAATGGTTGGATGAGTTGGTTACCATAGCATTTGAAGAACCTAATAACAGGTTTGCCAATGTACTCATGGGACTATATGAACTTCCAAAGAGTGTTGAGGTGGTTGCACCCATTATTTGTGAAGGGATGGTGGATGTTTGTTGAGGGATGGATTGTGATGTGGCATTGGTTTGGGTAGATGATCCCCCAATAGAGGTGGTATTGATTGATGTGTTGGTTGTGGTGGTAGTATGACCAAGGGAGGTAGCATTGATGGTGTTGATGATATTTTGTGAAGAAGCTCCCATGGAAGGATTGTGTGATGGGGGATTGGGAGATGTTTCTCTAAGAGTATTAATATCAAATCCATTTGGTAACTTAGCCCCTTGGTCAAGGAGCATAGCTAGGAATTTGGCAGAGTCATTTAAGACTACTTCTTCCACAAAAGCAACAACTTGCAGGAGTTGAGCAGCAGCGAGTAATTCTTCTTCAAAGAATTCCCCATTTTGGTCTCTACGGATAAATGGTTCAAAAATATGTTGTGGAGAGTGAGGAATGGTCATCTCACTGAAAGGATTGATACTGGAATTTCCCATGTTGTTAGAAAGAGTGTTCATGTCACTAGGGAATGAATTCATGCCAGTTGTGAAACCAAGAAAGCTGGTGTCTTGTCCAAAGGAAGACATGAGTCTTTTCTTTTTCTGTAATCTAGTTTCAACCATAAAATTTTTACTCAACTTTGGGATGATGGGGGAGAATGATCTAAATATGACACTATGTTTTTGGGTTTTTTGGAAATGAGAAAAGTTATGAAATGCAAATGAGACTAAAATGAGGCTAAAGATTTGTGAATGCAAATGGTGTGACACTAAAATGGAGATGCTAAATGGTATGCAACTAAAGGGAGCCTAAGATGTACTCACTATTGGTAAATATAAGGAGAGGAACACTTAACCAAGCAAAGTTTTGGAAATGATTCAAGTTTGGAATATCAATGGATTGTAAAAGGACAAGGAGTAACAAGGTGAAGTTTCCACACTAGACTGATGAGTGGGAAATAATTCACAAGGATATTTGACTGAAAGACAAGGGGTGATTAAGTCCAAAGATAACCTAATATTGAATGCAAGGTTTTGACAATGGGTGGTAAGAGTCTACTCCTAAAATCTGAAAAAATAAGTGTCTAAGGAGATGGTAGAGTTAAGAAAGCAACTAATGGAATGGAAACAGAATACTTTTGTGATCCTAAAAATGGCATCTATAATGAAATGTTTGAGGGAAGTTGAGCAATTCATTTTTTGGTTTAAATAGTAATAGTAAAGGAAGACTTGATGGAATTCTGGAAAAGACAAGTTTTGGACTTCAATTTTTATAGTGGGAAGATGGTTGTGAAGATTTTGCAAATGCGTCGTAGCGAGTGTGGCACAATAGAGCATATGCGGCTCAGAATGACAAATGCGGTTCTGAAACTGGCAGATGCAACTCAGAATGGCGAATGTGGCTTGAAACTTGTGAATGCGGCTCAGAATGGCGAATGCATCAAATGGGGGATCAAATGTGGTGCAAGAATGTGATTGCGATGCAGGATGTTTTAGATGCAGCTCATTAGAGCGATTGCGGCTCAGAATATAACAAATGCAGTTTGATAGAGTGATTGCATCGCATGAACTAATTTTTGGAAAAAAGTATCCACAGATTTACTAGTTTTGTCTTAGATTTTAGCAAGTTTGATTTTCAGTTGTTGAGGTTTTCTGAAAAACAAGTTGGCAAACACTTGGTGTTGAAAAAAATGAAAATCAACCACATTGAAGACATTGACAAAAATCCTAGGGCTGCAAGGACAGTATTCATATGGATCTAATGAATCGCATATCCTTAGCGAATGAATTTAGAAGCTTGGCCCCATGGGCTCCCCCTTACAGTGCACTCACTTCTCAAGGAAACCAAGCTTCCGACCTCCATAAAACTCCAATGGCAGATTGATCATTTCTACTAAGAACTGTGCAGGTGTAGGTGCCTTGGCAACGACCATTGCTGCACCAAAGAATAGAAGGTTTTTGGCTTTCTACAACAAATGATTTATTTTGGACACTCGTTCAAGTGGTCATACATGGGGCACAAGATTAAGCTCCATTAAGGAGGCACTCCAGCCTGAAGAGGTTAAGCTCAACAAGGTTTTGGGGAGTACTACTTGGTCTGTATGACATATCTGCACTCATAATCCTAGGCTTTCCCTTAGGATTCACATTTATATACCGGTCGGGAGTAGCTCAGCTAAAGAGCTTCATTGCCGGTTTGAGTCACTTTGGGGTGAGTACTCTTTCCCACCAAAGTAGGCCCAAAATCTAAAGCTTAACAAAAGCAAGCCAACATATTCATAGTTCAATCAATCTTTTTTTAGAAACAAAGAGAGAGCACATGAATATGCTAACTCACACTCGCATGGTGTTCATTTTAAAACCCAAAATTAAATGTGTACAAATAGAAAATACATGGTGTTCATTTTATCCATTTGTAGTGTTTTTCAAACAAAGGCGTTTATTTTAACCGTTTGTAGTATTTTCTAACTAAGAGTTAATTTTAAACCCATGTAAAACAAAGTGTATTGTTCTTTTTAGCCTTATGCACTTGCATGTTTGTTCATTTTATCCCATGAGTGAAAATAAATGAAAGATTTTTTGGATAAAAAAAGAAACAACAACAAAATATTTATTAACTAACTCTAGATAAATAGATTAGTAGCAAAAAAAAAAAAAAAAACTCTAATCTAGAAATAAAGAAAACAGGAAAAAAAAAACTAAAAAAGAAAGAAGAAAACTGGGGAAATTTTTTTTACCAGTCAAATGCGTCGCACCAGAGCATATGCGGCTCGATCTAGCTTTTGTGGTTCATCATCTTGAAAATGCAGTGTGACAGGTCAGATGCATCACGCGAGCTTTCAAATGTGGTGCGTAAGGTCAGATGTGTCGCATGAGCTGTCATATGTGGTGCAGCAGAGTGAATGCATCGCACACGAAGTCAAATGCAGTGTGACAGAGCACTTGCATCACATGGTTTGGCAATTGCATCGTTCCATACCTATACCTACAAAACAAAAATTGAAAATTGTATAGAAACCTGCAAAAACATGTTAATAAAACATTCGAGTTCACCAATGTAATGATGGATTTTATGCAAGATAGATTTGTTAGTAACACATGCATGCAATATTAATTAAATCCAATCAAGCAATAAAATTCATAGTAGATAATAAGAAAAGAAAACATGAAGCAATCTCACCCAATCTTCCCTCCTCCATGGCTCACTTCCATTGCACCTTCTTAGCTTGTTGTGATGAAGAGTGTGCCCTTAGATTTGATGAGAAAATTCTATAATGCCTAGTCCTAAACAAAGCTTTGAAGGATTTCCTAAGTATTGTTGCAAAATAAACTTAATTCTAGATGCAAACAATGAAAATGACAATATTAGAATGCAAGAGATTAAGATTCAAGATTCGGGATGCAAAAGATATTAAGAGATCAGATGTCAAAAATGAGAACAAAATTGACATTTTATAAAAAATGCAATTTTAAGTGAACGGACGAGATGAGAGATTGAGAAATGCCCTAGAATCAATGGTCAAGATTCAAAATGGCAACTCTCAATTAGGGTTAGGTTAAAATTCCCAAATGTGTGGACAAGGTTTAATTTAAGAAATTAAATCAATGATGGAAAATGAATGTGACATTGAGATGAAATTAGTAAAAAAGGAAAAGATAAGAAGATGAGATTTCAGAAAATCAATAATTTTAGCAATTACTTGATTTGTAGAAGAATATTTCCATTTTGAATTAAAATTAATTCAAAATATGGATTTTGTGAGATAATAAGTAATTGATTTAAAATTAATTACTAAAAGGAAGAGGCAGTTAACCATGTGAGACATTTTAAAATAAATTGTTTTATTTAAAAAGATGGAAGTGTCACATAAAGCAATTAAATAATTAGGAATAATTATTTAATTTAGAAGAGGTAGTTAATTAGTTAAATTAATTAATTAATCTATTTAATTAAAGGAGGATTTAGGAATTAGTGACATATTAAATAAATTAAAATATATTTATTTAATAATCAAGAGGACATTAATGATAAAGATTAATTAAATAAATTGAGAACTTTATTTAATTAGTGAGATGACTTTGATAATTAGTGACACATTAAATAAATAAATAAAATTTGTTTATTTAATAATCATGAAGAATAGAAAATCATGAATTATTTAATTAATAGTTGAAAGTGGGTTAGAAACATATTTAAAAAGTCATAATTATTCTAGTTCGAGAAGTGGTAAAATAGTGTTTGCAGACCTTGGTGATTTTTATGTGTCTATAGGATGAACTCCTATAACAATCTCAAAAGGTGCCTTTCCAGTACTCCTGTTTATTGAATTATTGTAGGAAAACTCTGCTTGTGCTAGGGCTAGATCCCAACTTCCGATCTTCTCTCCAACCAAACATCTCAGCAAATTTCCCAAACTTCTATTTACTACTTCTGTATGTCCATCTGTTTGTAGGTGAAAAGTAGAACTAAACTTCAAATCTATCTTCAATTTCCTCCAAAGTGTCCTCCAAAAGTAACCAAATTTTTTTGTATCCCTATCTAAAACAATACTCCTAGGTAATACATGCAATTTGACCACTTCTCTAAAATAAAAATCTGTTATATGTACTGCATCAGTTGTCTTCTTACAAGGTATGAAATGCACCATCATAGAAATTTTTTCCACTACCACAAATACTAAATAATTACCTCTTTGTGTCTTAGGAAAACCAAGTATGAAATACATGTTGATATCCTCCCAAGGTCTTTCTAGAACTGTCAAAGGTTTATACAATCCAACATTCTGACTACTCCCTTTTGCAACTTGAGAAAATTTGCAACTCTACATAAATTTCCTGACATCCTTATGAATCTATGGCCAAAAGTAATTCTCACTCATCAACGCTACTGTTTTGTCAATTCCAAAATGTCTTGCCAACCCTCCACTATGTTTCTCTTTTACCAAGCTATCCCTCATTGAACTTTGGGGTATACACAACTTGTTTCCTCTAAACAACATGTCCTCTTGAATGAAATAAGCCAACCATTGACTTCTATCCTCCAAAACTGGTTCTCTACATGCTCTCCAAGGTTCTGCAAAATCTGGGTCTACCTTATATAAGTTTTTCAATTCATCAAATCCTAATACCTCCACTCTCATCCGTGCCAATAAATTCCTTCTTCTCAAAGAATCAAAAAATCTATTTGAATTTCCACTCCTATGCTTCAAAACAAAAGTATAACTCTGCAAGAACTCTACCCATCTCATGTGTCTCTGATTCAACTTACCTTGACTGTTCAAATACTGTAACGCTTGATGATTTGTATACAACACAAACTCCTTCGATAATAAGTAATGTATCCACTTCTTCAAGGCTTGAACTATGGCATAGAACTCCTAATCATACACTAAATATATTTTCCTTGCATCATTCAACTTCTCATTGAAATAGGCTACTGGTCTTCCTTCTTGACTTAACACTGCTCCAATTGCATTTCCACTTGCATCACAGTCTACTTGAAATGGCTTATCAAAATCTGGTAAAGCCAACATAGGCTGCTCTGTCACCTTTTGTTTCAACAGCTCAAAACATTTATTTTCTCCTGATGTCCATCTAAAATCCTTCTTATCTCCCCTCATTATTTTTGTCATAGGGCTACAAATAGAACTGAAACTCCTAATGAACTTTCAGTAGAAACTAGCCAATCCATGAAAATATCTTACCTCCCCAATGCTTTCAGGTGTAGGCCATACAAAAATAACTCTCACTTTCTCAAGATCTATCTTCAATCCATCTAATGATATTACAAATCCTAGATATACCAATTCCTCCTTCATGAAACTACACTTCTTTATGTTTATCAGTAACTGTTCTTCTTTCAACCTCTGCAAAACTTGTCTTATGTGCAACAAATGTTATTCCCTTGTCTTACTGAAAATCAAAATGTCATCCAAATATATGATCACAAACTTACCCAAGAATTTCTTCAATACCTCATTCATCAACCTCATGAAAGTACTAGGTGAATTTTTTAGTCCAAAAGGCATCACCAACCACTCATACAATCCTTCATTTGTCTTGAATGTTGTTTTCCACTCATCTCCTTCTCTGATTCTGGTATGATGATATCCACTCTTCAAGTCTATCTTTGTAAAATACTTAGCTCCACTCAAACAATACATAATGTCATCCATCTGGGGCAAAGGAAATATATACTTCACTATGATCTTGTTTATGGCTCTAGAGTCTGTACACATTCTCCATTCTCCATCTTTCTTAGGTGCAAGCACAATAGGTATTGCAAAGGACTTAAGCTTTCTCTGATCAAACCTTTCCTCAACAATTCTTGTACTTGTCTGTTCAACTCTTCATTTTCTGTCGGTGTCATCTGGTGTGTTGCTTTGTTAGGAAAACCAGCTCCAAGAATCAGATCCATGCAATGACTAATACTCTTCATAGGTGGTAATCCATCAAGTACATTATTTGAAATGATAGCTTCATATTTTGTCAACAATTCTTTTATCTCCTCAGGTGGTCCTTCTATATGCTTCAAGTCTTGAACTTTCTTAGGCACCAATGCATAACACATGTTCTCATGTCTCAGTCCATCTAGAAATCTTCTTCCATCAACCAAATAGATTCTAGCAATCGTGCAAATCTCAGCCTTAGGAACATCTTCTAAGGGTAACAAAATTTGCTTCATCCCATTAGCAACCATGGCATATATGTTCTTCTTTCCATCATGAATGGCTTGTAGATCATACTGCCAAGGCATTCCCAACAAGATATGGCATACATCCATAGGCATGATTGTTGTGCAGTTTTGCACACACACCCCACTGAAATTAGGGACCCTCTTTGGCCTGGTCTTTTGGCTCTTTTATGTGGCCTTTCCTTTTGAGATTTTGGTTTTTGGTGCTTTGGTCCTTTGGTCTTGGAATTTGTGTTGCTTTGCAATGATCGTAAGTGCTTATCTTTCTTGTAAAGGTCCCTATTGAGCTAACACTTTAAAAAAATTAAGTTTTTGGGTCAATCTCGGGTTTTTCCCAATTTTCGAGATTTTCTCCCTTAGGTGGATTTCCCTGGCTGCCTGGAAAGCCCGATCGGCTTGGTTCTGCACTGTCTTCGAAGATTTTATTGCTTCGTGGAATTTTGTCCCCCTTAGTTTTTTTTGAGTTTCCTTCACTTCATTGAATTCTCGGGTTGCGTCTTTGGTTATCTTGTCGCAGTTGTGTGGTTTACTGCCATACTACGAGGGCTTCGCACTTAGGTCATGGTTGTGTGGTGGCACTACCTTACCACAGGGGGCTTTCATCCTTGGCGTAGTAGCGCGGTGGCCCTACCATACCATGGGGTTCTGCATTCGATGGTGCGGTAGTGCAGGGAAATTTACCTAGCACGGTGATACCTCGATGCCATGGGTGTCTTCGAGCCAGGTCATGGTTGTGCGGTTTATTTCCATACCATGAGGGCTTCACGCTTGGCTCGCGGTAGCACTGTTTACAACCTTACCTCAGTGGTTGGATGGGTGGCTCGTGGTAGCGCGGTTTTGGTCACCTTGGAGGAGTTAGGACGTCAGAATTGTTAGTCAATGATGTGTGAATTGTATTGACTTCGTGAGAACCCGCTGCCTTTGGAAAATCTTGAATTCTGTTCCTCCTTTGTTTTCCTGAAATGGTTAAGTATTGCTAGTTTCAGTGATTTCTGTCCTCAATGAAATTTTCTGAAGATTTGTTATTTATCAAGAACTGAAAGGATTTGTGGTTTAATTGTTGATGATTGCCCATTGCATGGTTGATTTGGATCATTTGAAGGTATTTGCAAGAATTTCTTGAGTATTGGGTGTTGATTAAGTAGCTTTGCATGTTGGTTGTGCTTTCATTGGTAAAATCTACCTAGCCTGGAATTTCCTAAAATTCCTTCCTAACCTGAATTTCGTGAAGGGGTGAAAATCTTGAACTTTGGTTGAGGTTGCTTTAATGATATTTTAAGGGATTATGATGGTTATTTTGGTCTCTTTGATGATTGAATACATTGTTTGTGATTGATTAACTTGGATTCCAAGGCTATAATGGGTAGTAATTGTGGTCTTCTTTGAATGCAGGTTATTACTGTCAGGGCCGAAGGAAGGATGGGTGTACTTTGAAGATGTTGTGGGATCAGCGAGATGCATCCTAATACATTTTGTGACTGTGGGTAGGAGAAACTCGCTTGTACACGGTTAGGTCAAGGCACTCGATGGTTGTTCATCTAAGTTGGAGGTGACATGGAAAATTCAAACTGGTTTGAATCGATTAGATTCATTCATAATCCCTAACTTAGTCGTTGATCGATGGCTTATATTCAAACTCACATGACACACACGTTACCATTCTTCTGCTTTGCATTGGTGGGACATTAATGGTGGAAGAGACCTGCGGGGTTTGTTCAATCTGAATCAGGATTTGTAGAGATCCCAGGCCGATTTGAAGGGGTGCCTTGTGCATTCAATGCAGGGCGGTGATTTATTACAACCTATCCAGGGCTGATTGGTTTGGTGGTTGACCTTCTTTGTAACCCTATATTGGGCTCGCGAGGGAAGAATCTCTATAAAAATAGCATTTCGCCTCTTTTGAAAGAGGTTAGAAGAATTTTGTAAAGGGTTAGATAGTTGGTTAATTTTTTCGAATTTAGGAGTTAGAGTTAGGAATTAGTTTTATTTTCAAGAAAATGTTGTAACACAGAACATCAAATTTTTTTCTATTATTGGTGATTCAATACAAGTGAAGACATTGTGCTATTATTGGTGGCTTCTTTGGATTGATTTGTGTTGCATGGTTCTTATTCTATCTTTGAAATTGCTTGGAAATATCTGAATGTAATTTATATTTAGAGTTAAATAATTTAATGGTTCTTGTGATTTAGTACTTGGAGTGTTGTAGTGATCTCTAGTTCATACTTTGGGCAGCTTCTTGATTGTGGGATTGTTATGCAAGGTCAACCTGTACCTATTATTTGTGTGCTTAGTTCAATTGTGGGAACTTGTCCATGTCAACTACAAAACTAAAGTTGGCTTGGATGAATGTGCATAATCTAAAAATCTTTAATTCCTCAAAAGATTGCACTATTTCTATGAGATTGCAGGTATAGCCTGGGTTAAGCAAATTTTTTTTTTAAGGGATTGGTTTGTTCCAAGTATTTCATCATTAGTATTGTTGATCTTAGGAGTAATTTTAATCTTAGGACTTTTGAAACCCTTACCTTTTTCTATTTCTTTGAACTGTGGTTAAAGTAGTAACTCAAGTATCACCCTGTTGCAAAATCTGATAAGTTTAGAGTCTCCAACATTTGCTTTGTAAGGTCCCTTTATGATTACTAGCATTTTCACATTTATCACTGAGTGGTTTCACTGCATTGTCAAGACCTGACACCCTAGAGACCTTGGGGTTATCTCTTTGTTCATAGAGATCAACCTTTCAAGAGAGATAGGAAACTATTTTTTTTTTTTTGAGTTGTTGCTATGCAGAAAACACCATCAACAATGATATCACACAAGACTTCATCATGGTAGTTTCCTATCTTCAATTTCACCAGACATTGCTCACTTACCAATATTTTATGCTCATCTTGAATCCATTCTATCTGATAGGGTTTAGGGTGTTTCAACCTTTCCAACTTCAATTTGGTCACCATTTATTCAAAAGCTAGGTTCTTTAAACTTCCACTATCAATGATCACTTTGCAACATTTACCAGCTACCTTGCATCAGATCCTGAACAAATTCTTTCTCTGCAATGGTTCTTTCTCCAATTCACTTTGACACAACACTCTCCTATTTACCAATACCTCTCCTTCTTCTGGTTGATTAGATGATCTAGCATGATCTTCCTCAACAAAGGTTGTTCTCCTATTGTTCTCAATCTTTCTGCTTGTTTCTCCTTGTTTGCATTCAAAGGCTCTATGTCCTTCTCCATGACATTTAAAGCAAGTTCCTCTGAATACTCTTTTCTCTTGTCCTCTGTCATCTTTTCTATACCCTTCATTTATGTAACCACCATACCCTCCTCTTTTGTAAGAGTTTCCATCATCTCTTTGATATGAATTTTCATTCTTATTGACCTCCTTATCTTTATTCTAATCTATAAAAGTTCTTCTTCCTCCTCTAGTAAATATTCTTCCTCTTTGAAATCTTCCACCTCTTCCTCTTTATCTTTGTTCATGTCTTTTATTCAGCTTCTCTTTTGCTTTTAGGGCAAATTGATATGCCTCTTCCACACTCAACAACTTAATCAAACTGATCTCATCTTGAATAGATGACCTCAAAAATTCACATATCTAGCTACATGTTCAATCTCATTTTCTTTATGTCTAGATCTAATATTCAACTTGTAGAATTCCTCAGTATACTCTATCTCACTGGATTCTTTTTGCTTCAAATTCTGCAATTTCTTGAAGAAACTAATATGATAGTCTACACGCATAAACTTTGTCTTCAATTTATTCACCATCTGATCCCATGATCTTATCTTCTCTTTTCCTCTTCTTTGTCTATCTGTCTGCAAATATTCCCACCAAGGGGATGCATGTCCTCTCAACTTTGTACAAAAAAATTTCACCTTCTTATCATCTGGGGTAGCTTCAAAATCAAAGTATTTCTCCATTTATGTTATCTAATCCAACAATTCATTTGAATCAAACTTACCATTATAATCTGGTGGATTGAAATGTGGCTTAGTGTTCATTCAAGTTAGGGATCTTATGAACCTCTCTTCTCCCTGATCAAGGCTAGGTTGCTCTTCTCTTGAAACTTTTTCTAGTTCTTCTAGTTCTTCATCACTTACATCATCAACTGGTCAACCTCTTCTCTGGGATTTTTCAATTGCTTCCAATCTTGCAACAATTCCTCTCAACATCTCCATTACAGTTGGGTATGCATTTCCACACGCTCCATATCCTCTACCATTTCTTCTTCTCACCATCTCTACATGAGTCCTCTACAATTTTAGGTCAGATCCTCAATCCACCACCCTACAAAAAATCTTCAACATGACTACGCAACTTCTGATGATCTCAAAAGGAATGGATCTTTCTCTAATACTAGTTTGGTGTAGTCACGGTACGAGAGTCCTCAAATAGAACAGTCCAAACCATGCAGCAAGAGTCACACAATAGAATCAACATGAAAATATGGAGGAAAATGTAGATGCAAAAATTATTATTATTATTAGAAATCTTGATGACAAACAGTTGGCCACATCCGAGCTTATAGATTCAACAAATAGGCCCAATTACAACATGTTCAAAATATAGTGCTCATACATGTGAGCGAAAATCTTATAGATCAGAATCTATATACATCTTATTTTATCTTCTTAATTATGTCCTCGTATAATGGTTCAATACTATCTTTATATCACATCTGTGGGTTGAGAAACATCCACGTCGGCCAAAGATCACTACAATCTCCAAGAAGAAAAGTGTAACGTGTGCAAGAACAGGTCGGCCTCAAATCTAAAACTCATCCATGGTAGATGCATAAGATGAACTGCGGACCTAAGTGTAAGGTTGGGGACACTCAGAACAAATCTAAACACACAGTGAGGATCCAGAAGTCACGGGAAAGATCCACAATCGATCCAACTACCCGTTAGGTTTTGAAGTTATTTTGGGGCCAGTCCCAAACATTGTCGCGTACTTCAGAAGTGATAACTTGCCAAAAAAAGATCCAAATCCATTGAAAACTTGGAATACAAAAAATGAACATGTCCACAATGAAATCCTAGGTATGCAAGATATGGTGAGAAAACATGAAGAAACACTGGATCTACCAACTCGATCCATAATAAGAACAAAACTAGATGAAAATATTTTTGGTTGACGCAAGATTGCTAAGACCCAAGGATGCTCCTGCATCAGATAGTCATGTTTATAATGTGACATAAAGACCAATAAAATAATATATAGTGAGAAGGATAGTTAAAAAAGAAAGGACAATCTTTATGATTGTGAGGACGGTCTTTATGATTATAATGAAGAACAAAGTACATTATGAAGAAATCAATCCATGAAGACATTGTTAGAACTATGAAAGTTTGCAAATATAATCACCATTACAAAGGATTGAAAGTCAAGGATGAAATGGCAACCTAAAGAGGGCAAGGTTTAAATCATACAAGTGACCTTGCTTGCTTATGACAGTGTTCATACTTGCTTGACGGTGATGTCAATGCTTGGTATGACAATGGTCTTTATATGTTAGTAATTTCAATGCTTGGTATGAAAATGGTCTTGCTCTATACTCTCTTATTGCCTTATGATGCTTTGACAGTGCTCTATCTTGTTCCTCTAATGATTTTCATGTAGGGTTACCATCATGACTATACTTTGCAAGGAGGTTGATTTCTATTGTTCTCTCTATCATAGTTTGTAAAGGATTTGGGTTTGCACATTTCAAGATGGTAATATATGCATAGTGATATTTTTGTTGCAAAGATAAAGTGATTTTTTGTTAGTATAGTGACTGTAGTATCATAAGTGATAAAGGTTGTCGTGATAGTGGTAATCACAATCATGGAATTTTTCAGTAATGTTTTTTGTCTTGAAGAAGTCTTGCTTTCACAGTGCTATAGTGATAGTAGCTTGATATTTTTAGTATGATTTAAATGCTTGGTAATAGATAGTTTGCAGGTGTTAATAGCAAGTGGTGTTATCCTCAATAGGTCTTCATCCATATACTATGATTGTGATTGTGTTATCCATAGACAACAACACAGTGAAGTGTCTTAATATTCTTGCAAAATGGAGTATAGCTTTACTCAATGCCTCTTGAGGTTGCTCTGTATGATCTCTTATTGAAAGGGGGAGAGATCATAGTCGTGAAATTGATAAGCTATAACATTGATAGTGCTTTGGTAGCAAGGTTCTTAAGAAACCTTGACATGGTGTAACAGTGTAGTTTTTGCAATATTTTTGGTATTTCAATGAAGTTGTAGGGGTCTAATCACAAAGTGTTGTGATAAAAATATTAGTTGTTGTCTTTCTATGGAGCTCATTTGTAGGGGGGGTGAATATTTTGCATTCAAAGACCTTTTGTCATTGTTGTAGAAGGGGGAGAACAACAAATTCTTTTCATTTACTGTGATTTTTTGATGATGGAGAAAAAGGATGTAAAGTTTTGTATCTTGACATCAATTCCAAAGGGGGAGTTTGTTGCTAATGGTGTTTGACATTGATTTCAAAGAGAATTTTTATGTACATTCATATTCAGTTCTTGATGTTCTCCATGAATCTGAGAGGGGTTGCTTCATCTCATGGTGCTGACATGGATTGGTGTTGCTCATTCATTGCATGGTCTCATTACTATTAGAATTTGGAAAATAAATGACTACGTGATTAAAAATTTGAGTCACAACAACTAAAAATGACCAAATTCTACTAATTTTTTGCAACTCAACTATAAATGAGTAAATAAATGACTAATTTGGTCATTGACTAAAAATTATTTAGTCACACAAATAAAAATGACTAAATAGTTAGTCATTTATTTAGTCACAATCCATTTACATAAATCATTCAAGGAATCAAGAATCAATAGCTCACCAAAATACTCTAAAACTTTCATCGAAATCTTATTTTCACGCATAGCCCGCAAAAATGGATTTTTCATTTTAATAAGCATACTCTAAAACCTTCATTGAAACCTTATTTTCAGGCATAGCCTGCCAAAATAGAGAATTATTTCAGTAAAGAATGACAAAGAATGGTAAGGAGATGTGTGTGATATGAGGCATAGGATTCATTATTTCTTATCTCATTCCTGCTCTACTCAACAAGGGTTACATTGTTTGTGCTATTGTTTGTAATTTAATATAGGTATTTAATTGGCATATATTTGCATAATTTCAAATTACTTCATATGCTTTTGAAGTATCAATGTATCCTATATAGGGTTTAGAATTATATTTTAATTTAAAAATTAAAGAAATGATGTATTTGCCTAGAGATCTCCTAAAGCTGCCCCAACTCACTGTCCTCTTTGGAATTGTATAGATTAATCCAGCTGCTAGGGTTTTGCATGTGATCCTCCTGTTTACATGTGATATACAGAAGCAAGAATAGAAATAAGTATTTATTTTTGTTTCTTGTGCTAGGTTGGCATTTTTGTTAGCTTACTTTTTCATTTTTAATGTTTGTTTCCACAGGATACAACAATGAATGAATTTATAGCTAAAAATTATGTAGACTGCTAGCAATGTAAATGTTGCATGAATTTTTTTTGTCTAGTAGCAAGAAACAACCTTATTAACCTTGTTGAATTTAACTCTTAAAAGGTGTTTTTGATTGATGTACTATTAAAAGCTTTTAGCTATAGATTTTATCATTCTCCTTTGTAACCTAAAATGTTAAGATAATTAATTTTGTGAGGCAATGGAGGAGTATATAGATTTCTAGATATACAGTTAATAGTTGAAGAAGATTCAAGAAGAACATATAGTGTATTGTTTGGATTTGGCCCCTTAGCCTAACCAGCTTTATATAAGGGGGTCTTGAAAAATAGTTGTATTTGTATTTGTGTCCATGAAACTTTGGTTATTTTCTAAAATTATTGAATTTTATTAGGTGTGATTGTATGAGAAAATAAAACATCAAAAACTTTCATAAAAGGAGGTTACATGGGCTTGATATGTGAGGAATTGAGAACATCTCTGAAAGTGCACACAAAATTGTTTCATGTTTTTCAGGTTTGTTTTCTTTAAGAGCACAATTTTTAAAACTAAAAATCCATAGAAGTAAATATTTGGGAAAATTTTGGGCTAGGGTTAAGGTAAGAGAACAATAAGAAAAAATCACTCAAAAATGAGAAAAACCATAGCCCTTGGTTTTTTTGACTAAATATTGAATTTAAATGCAAAAGAATTGAGTTTAAATGAAAAAGAATTGAGATTACTCACCAAATTTCCAATGGATTTCAATTTTATTGGTGCTAAATCTAGAAAAAAATTGGTCAAAAAATTGGCAGAAATGCTTTGACCTGAAAAATTCAATTTCTCATGTGTTTTCAACAACTTATTGGCAAAGGTGGTGATCATAGATTTATTGGGAGAAATCATGATAAATTAAAGATGTATAATTCCACACACAGTAAATCCATGCCCTAGGATTTTTTAATATGTTCCAATGCTTGTACATATGTTAACTAATGCACATATACTTCATAAAAAACTATCATTTTTTCTCCTTTTTTTAGCATTTTTTATCACAAACATTTTTTTTGTATTTTTGAACCACTTATCCTTCATCTTTAATGAGCATGCCTAGTATTATAGAAACACTATGAAAAAAATTCATTATGTGAGTCTTTGGTATGGATAAATAGATCTTGCTAATTACGAAAGTACTAGTACATGCTAAAATATAAATGAAAAACTAGGAAAATTATAACTTGGGAATAATTGGATGAAAGAACTAAAGGATAGTTCTCAAAATTAGCTATACAAGGCTATATTCTAACTGTTAAGAGAAAGGAAACATAATTTTGTGTAAAAAAAAAAAGAGAAATAACATAGAAAGACGATGGGCTATCTTAGAGATATTGGTTAGTTTGGTTGTAATTGTGTTGAATGATATACAAGTAGTTGTGCTAATGCTTATTTTGTTGACAATAGATGTGAAGAACATGGACTATTACACAATAAATAGCCTAAGTTCAACCATTACTATGTTTATGAGTTGAAGTGTAAAATTGCAACTAACAACCAAGAGGCCTCTAAAATAATAGCCAAAATAGGTGCAAAATTTTTGAGTTACAATATGAAACGATGGTGAGTGGAAGCATACGATAAGAATGATTTTGGAAAGACTTGTGTGGTAGTGCTCATTGTAGATGGTTTAGGGAAGGTGATACCAATGTTCTTTCTTCTATTGAGGGCACTGCTAGTTTCTAATTAGCTTCTAACATGGATGGGTGGCTAATTTCTGGTTGGATTAGCAAAAGTATTTAAGCCTCTATGCTAGTAGAGTTTTCTTCCTTGCTCAGAGGGACTTCACTAATGCATGATGGTTGGGATTGTTTTCCCATTGCTTCTTCTTTAATCTTCTTCAACTATTATTTAACAAGAAAGTAGAGGCAATGTAAAACATTATGAAATTGGTTCACAAAATTAATTATCTTAACATTTTAGGTTATGAAGGAGAACGATAAAATATAGAAAGAAAGTAGAGTGTTGTAGCTTCTTTGGTTCCTTTGTTTCCCACAAAGATAAAGTCAGTACAGTGTGGAAAAATTTCTTGGATCTTGTCTTTCAAACTTGAACTTGGATCTTGATGATAGTGTGGTAGACTATGTGGAAACATTTATTTTTGATGATAGTGTGTGGATGGAACTTTGTCTTGGATGACAGTGGAAGTAATTTCTTGATTGGAACATTTTTTGGCATTGTACTTGATGATAGTCAGTTGGAACTTTACCTTTTTTTATTGATGACACTATAACTTTTCTTGATGATAATTTCTCACAGTTGCTCATTGGTATTTTTCATAGGATGCTACCAAGGCTGCGATCTAGTGAAAACATTGTCTTTGCTAAAGTTGTGGTTTGAGAGAAATAATCAGAAATCAATAAACCAAAAGAGAAATCATAGATTACTGATAGGATAAAGATGTAAGAGACCTCAAAACCCAAATTCAAACCTCTAATAAATTAAGTAATTGCACTTGGTCTCATAGAACAACTACTAGATTTATTAAGAACCTTTGAGTAAATTATGTTTGTTTATAGGTGATATCATATTTCAAGGGAAGAATTTGATGTCTAGAATTGTTCTTTAAAAAAAATAAAAATCCATGCACCTAAGAAATAAAGTTCAAGTCCACTAGTGATTCCTTCTAGTTCAACTGATAGTCCAACTACATTTGGAGGTAACTACTCAGCATTGATGGTGTAGACAGGGTTATGCCTAAGGGAGTTCTTAAGGTTATGGGTGTTCAAGGGATTACTATTTATCATGTGAAAATCTATTTGCAAAAATATAGATTAACAAAGTACATTCAAAAGTCTATAGAAAGTGGAAAATCTAATAAGTAAAAGGGTAGAGAGCTTGTTTCAAATCTACCAATTGACTAAGTACATTGTTAACACAGCCACACACTCTATCCATTTGATAATGAAAGTCAATTTAAAGGCTATAATTTATAACTAATGGGAATACATTATATAAACCTAATTGCGCAAAATGTTGAAGTATGGACAAGGCATGTAACCACTTACTAAAAGATCCCATATAGAAGATCTAAATTGTAAATCCCATTCCAAATCGAATTCAATGCTCAAGTTCAGTCCTATTAGCACCATGGAACTATCTACTTGTTCACTCTCCATATTTCAATGCAATTTTTTAGGTTTTATTGAATTCCTTGTCATTTTCATTTATGTTTACAAGTGCCTTGCTAGAAATACATGAAAATGTGGAAGCATAGACAAGGCAAGCAAACTATTTCAAAAAATGCTTCAAAGAAATGTGATCCCACTCTCCCGCAAGCACTTCAAGTCATCCTGTGGTGATGCAGGGCTTTCTCGCATCACTGTAGGCATGACTTGAAGTGCTTGCA
This sequence comes from Sequoiadendron giganteum, assembly GCA_007115665.2. NCBI lineage: Eukaryota > Viridiplantae > Streptophyta > Pinopsida > Cupressales > Cupressaceae > Sequoiadendron > Sequoiadendron giganteum. The sequence continues at coordinate 402,754,551 of CM021109.1, forward strand.
GGAGAGTGAATTATAAACCTTTGCCTCCTATGCCTTCGATGTTGATAGTTTTGAGTCAACTAGTCCAAATGCTACTATTGACACTAGATCAACTTCATAATCTAAGTCAACAGTGGCTTCAACTAGTTATCCGTCAACTATATCCATCACTAAAATTCCCCCCGATAGTGGCAACTTCATCCTCCTAGGGGCCCCTACTATGAACCTAGAGAAACGATGTATTTCCCTCGACAATAGTTCCCAAATACTTTGTTCGGTTGAGTTTCAATGGATATGGAAAAAACTGCCACAACTAGTGTTGCTCCTTATCATGGTGGATCAACAATAGGTGAACACACTTACCTGAATGCAGGTAAGTGGTAAGGCTTCGTATCTTGATCTAATATAGGTGAGGATGCTTATAGCGTAAGTATAACCACTCTCTATAAGAACTTTAGGTCATGCCTATGGTGATGCAGGAAATCCCATCACTACAGACATGACTTGAAGTGCTTGTGGGAGAGCAGGGTCACATTTCTTTGAGGCATTTTTTGAAACAGTTCGCTTGCCTTGTCTATGCTTCCAAATTTTCTTGATCTAGTGTTAAAATAAGAGTTTTTTGTTAAGAGGGTTATTGTTTGTGCTTTACATGAATGTGTGGAAATGTGTTTGAAATGCAAGAATGGAATGGTGTAGAAGAATTTTAACATCCAAGAGGCCAAAGATAGACCATGGGACATTACTAATAGTAATTGCAGCTATGATCAATGGTTGTGAGGGGATTTCACCTTTTTTATTTGTATTTTAGAATTACTAATTTCTTAACTCATCATGCATTAATGACCCAGTGTATGAGACAATAATAACTATTTTAAGGCTTCCACCACCCCTGATTTTGAATATTATTAATGGAAAAATCCTCTGATACATTTAATGTTAGTTCATATTCATATATTTAGAGTATTTTCCAGAAATGTGAACATGTATAATTGGGTCCTTTCTAGAATAAGAACATTTCCTTTGAAGTTTCCCTCAATATACATTTTGCAATCATATATTTGAAATAGAAGAACAAGATGAAACTTGTGTATTTATTCTTAAACTAAACTCTTATATAAACAATCTTCTATGAAATTTTTAAACAAACGAACCAGACAAATCTTGTGGCATTTATTCTTAAACCAAACTATCGTAGAAACAATAGTCTAAACAGGAAAGCATGCACTAAAGCTTGGGACATTTATTCTTGAGCTGAACTTTCATAGAAACAAAATATTCTAAACAAGTAAGCATGCTTTGATAGTTCCTAGTTACCATATTGGCATAAAGTGCATTAAAAGTTATCATCATCATTTGTAAATATAAAATTAGTGCAATCAAATAACCTTTGGAGAATTCATTTTATTTATACCTCAAGATCTATGGTTGGTGATTTATAGTTACATGGTCAAACATTTATTATGCATTCATGAGAATGTTAGCTTAGATTAGTTCTAATCTTATGCCAATGATAAGATTTCATTATTTAAAATTGCATCATAGGATTATTGGAAATCATAATTGGTGATCCTTGCTTATTGTATTCCCTTACCCATTACATAAATGAATATCGTATGATGCTGCTACCTTTTTCTCCTAATTTGATTACAAATAATGTGTGGCATTTAGAATATCTTTTGTGTCTCAAGATTTATATCACTCGCATACCTGAGTTTGTTTGTTGTTATGCTTTTATGGATGTCCCTTCATTATTACTGGATATCTGATGTAGTGCACATTATTATAGTGCAAGCCTATTTTTCAGTTTGCTTCATTTAGCATCACCAATATTCTCCACAACAATATTGTCCCTATTTAAAATGATGAAATGGTTCACATCTCTCAAAACAAATTTTCTTGCGACAATCTTGGAGATGAATTTAGATGCAGTGTGAAAATCAGAACTTTACCAGGTGTCAAGGATAGCTTAGATTTTTTACCCAAGCAACAATTGACAAAATTTGACCTTACCAAAAAAAATCAATTGTTGCTTGGGTAAAAACTCGAAGCTATCACACTCGATAAAGTTATATCTAACGGCAGGATCTACAGGCTGAGGAAGTTCTTTATGGATGAAATTGGGAATAAAATTTTGAATGGAAAAGAGAGTGGAAAAGTAGAATTTGATGAAAATCTTGCAAAGTTCAGGTTAATGACTAATGTTTTTGTTCATTGTTATGATGGGAAGATTTTGAATAGTCATCCCAGAATAAAGGATTTTATTGTGTTTTTGAGAGCATCTTCTATACAATAGGTTGTCTTAGATCAAATAAATAAAGCAAACAATTATGAAAGAGCCAATAATTTTGAATTTGAAACAATGGTGTCTTATGTATAGACTCCCCCTATGATTTGCTCCTAGAATAAGGTATAGCAATTTTGAATTTGAAAAAATGGTATATGAAAATCTATTTAGCCTATTTGTTATGCTATAACAATTAACTACAGGTTAGAACATATCCATATCAGCTTAAAATAGTAGGTGTGATTCACCTCAAACTCTGTTTTGGTAATTTATTTGTAAGGAAGTTTGCACTCCATGAACATTCTCTGTGCACACCAATATGTTGGTTATTATCTCAATCTCCTTTGAGATCAAAAGAATAGTGAAGTTCATTGCAACTATTAGAGTGCTCTTTTACTTCTTACTCACTGTGTTCTCAATCACCATGTGCAAATGACTTAGAGGATAGATCTTTGTCACCGTTTGACAGTAACTTTCATTGTTTTTGGACTATTTTTTATGATTCAATCATTGTTTGGTAGTGTTCTTCCTTTCTCAGTCCTGTAGGACATAGGACAATTCATAGTTTACAACTCTAACAATGATCACGAAGTGGATTTTTATCAGATATTGTAGTTGCAAGTTCTACTTTGGATCACCAAAGCCTTCACAAAAACTTTTTCACAACCACCGCAACACCGCACAGTTGTTGTTGGGCCTTCACGCTGATGTGAATGGCTCATTAAGACCTCCATTCTACCCTGTACCACTCTTCTCTCTTCCCTATTTCATCTTTGTTTTGGTTTCCCAAATCATTGTACAAATTGTAATCATACACTTTGTCCCACTCTTCTCTCTTCCCTGTTCCATCACCTATTAGGCTTGTTAGCTCCTCATTCCTCCACTTTAACAAAGCTGGAGGAGTCTCACAAGGGAGATAACTCTGCAAAAAAAACTATTTTCTTATGGATCATGTAATCTATGAAAAATAAGCTTTATGGTAAAAAAATATATTATAATGATCTATGTGTTTACCCTATTGGAGAAAAGATTCGGTCTTTTTTATAGTGAGATACAAGATACACCCAAGAATAGATCTAAAAATATCAGAGTTTTAAACCTTCAAATCTTTGAGATCATTGTAGATTTGATTTGATTTTTGTACAGTTGGACGGATCTAAAAAACTGTTGCTTGAAAATGATGTAAATTAAAATGTTATTTGTTCAAAATAATCTAAGAGTGTTATTTTTCACTTGCATAAAAAAAAATTCTACCTTAAGATAACCATTAAAATTATCATTTTGTTAATCATTATATTTCATTGTATATTGGTATTTTGTTAGATTGTATTGGATAGTTAATGGTTAAGTTTTTTTTTTTTTAAAATTCAGTATAATATACTTTCCATGTACTTCTTTTCATCACTTGTAAATCTAAAGTTTTGTTACTTTTTGTGCATTTAATTCTAGTTTGTGTTGTGATAATAGAGCCTAGTATATGTAAATCTCATTATGCTAGTGTTTTCTTCATATGCTGTCCTTCTAATCTCAACTCGTCTTCAAGTATTTTTCAACTCAAGCTAGCCTATCCTCTTATGCAAAGAGTAGTTCAAAAACATGTCATAAAAAATAGAGATGATTTTAGTCTCATTCCCTCTTGTGAAATATTTTCATGCATGTTTGAGATATCTACAAGGTGATGAAAAAGGCTCTAGGGTTTGGTAGGGTTTTGAGTATCCTTATTGTTTTGATGGTAATGTTGTCACTAAGTTCTCTCCTTGTCCAAATATAGTCACCCAAGAAATTTCCATGATGCTCTTGATTGTAAATTACTTTATTCTCCCCACCTTTTCACTACTGGTCTGATTCTTCAACTCTACCAATTTCCCTTCCATCTCAGTGTATTTTCATGCTCTTGCATCTATTCTCTTATGTATTTATTCTTATGACTCTGAAAGATATCACTAGGTCTATTATGACTATTAGGTCTTTAAGGTTATATGATTTTCTACTATGAACTCTTATATTGTCATAATTTTGATGAAAACTATCCAAGGATGTTTGCCCACTAACTTAACTCTCTATATATTCTCTATTATGCATTGAAAATTCATGGTTTCTAGCTAACTATTTATTGGTGTAACCATTGACATGTTTCTTGGGATTGTCATCCCTAAAGGATAGTTTCCTTATAGATCTAACTGTAATTTAAAAGGTGCCCATAAATATTAACAAGTTTCATAAGACTGTTGTGTCAAGGAAATAGATGGTTGTGAAAAGTTTCATAAGACTATCATGACAATTTTCATAATACCTCCATACCACAAGAGCCAAGAAGACATCATGTGGTGTAGTAGTAACATCCCGCATTACTGCAAAGGTTGAGAAAATGTGTGGTATGGTGGTAAATCAAATACATCTCCCACATCCCCATAAGATCCAAGAAGACACGATGTGGTGTAGCGTTAACATCATGCATTACCATTAAGGTTGAGCAATAATGGTGTGGTGTAGTGGTAATATCCCACATCACCGCAAGGATCAATTCAAAATGGTGTGGTATCATGGTTAAAATATAAAATGAAATATCACATTTCTTTTAGGCATTTTTTTGAAACAATTCACTTGCCTTGTGTATATTGCTTCCACATTTTCATGTATGTCTAGCATGGAACTTATAACTACAACATATGAGAAAAAAATCCCTTTTGTTATTCTTTGATGGATGTCCCTTCATTATTACTGGATATCTAACGTAGTGCACATTATTATAGTGTAAGCCTATTTTTTAGATTGTTTCATTTAGCATCACCAATATTCTCCATAAGAACATTGTCCCTATTTAAAATTATGCAAATGGTTCACATCTCTCAAAACAAATTCTCTTGCAACAATCTTGGAGATGAATTTAGATGTAGTGTGAAAATTAGAACATACTCAAAGGTTCTTAGCAACTCTAATAGTTGTACCAAGGGCCATGTTTAACAAACCAAATGAAATTACTAACATTTCACTATGGTGGAAGATAAATGATTCTTTTTTCTTCTATTCCATAACATTAAGTAAAAGTCTTGAATCTAGAAATATCCTATTGCCTTCATTTTCCAAGCCAATTTCTCCAATTTTGTATAGATCTCCCATATTTTTGGATGTGATCTATCTCCTACACAAAAAAGCATGTACCATTTTATGCCCTTCAATCCAACTACAAGCAGGAATCTTTTTTATTCCTCTATCTTTCATCAATCTTCTTACTATTTGAACCTCGCCACACTTGCCCGCTTCTACACAGATGTTTTAGAGAAGAACATAAGCTGCAACATTTTTAGGATCCAACTAAAAAAGAAGTGTTGCTGGAATACTCAACCTATATTCATATATGATCTATAGGCATCAAAACTTTAACTGGCATAATAATGTTTAGGATGTCCTCAAGATAGCCAACATTGGCACGAAGGTCAACCATGCACACCTAATGACCAACTATATATGTAATAAAATAAGGGTTACTGATGTTTGAAGTATGTGTGACCCTCATCCACTAAACTTGCATGATTGCACGCATTTAGAACACAAGAAAATCTTACAATGTTGATGTTCCAAAGTTCTTCATTAATTCAAAGAATTTGAGAGCTTCCTTGAAAAATCCATTTTGTGCACATTCTGCAATCATATCATTTCATTCCATGAGATGACATCTCTTTGAGGCATTCTGTCAAACAATTCATTTTGTACTATATTTTGGTGTCAAATCTTTGGTAATTATGGTTAGTTTCATTACATTCAAATTATAAATTCTAGGAAATTATATACAATAAATAGATTGATGGTTGTTTGGATAGTGAAATTAGCTCTCTTAGAAATTAACTAAAATATGTAAAAGGATTATTTTAATTAAAGAGGATTTTGTGGTTATTTTTGTAGCAATGATTAACAATGATTTTATACTATAGTTAGCTTGCTATTTTCATTCAAGATACAAGTCATTAAAGTCAAGCACATACCAAGAAGATGGTATTCTACTTCAAACCCTCAACCTCACTTAGTTTAGTTTGCTTACATGGGGATATTAAGGAAGTTGCTAAAAAAATAATATATATCATTTTTTGTTTGTGAAGGAGAATCCTACAAGATTCAATATAGCAGTGGATCAATATATGGTTTCTTAAGTAAAGATGATGTCACAACTAGGAAACTTGTTATGAAACATCAGGTTAGTAAATTTTGGATGTTAAGGCTTCCCATTTGGATATCAAAGATCTTTTCTCATTAACTTAATTTGGAATTTATGTATAAATTGATTCTTCCATGGTCCAGGTCTTTACTCAAACAATACATAAACTAGGGTTGACATTTTTGTTGTCTAATTAAGTCTAATGGAATTCTTGGGCTTGGTTTCCAAGAAAATTCTATTGATAATGTTGTTCTAGTTTGTTTAGTGTTGATAGCCTTCATTCTATATTGTCAACGTCATTCTATAATATTAGCATATCACCTTTCTTAAACTTTGAACAAGGTTATGAAATCAAGGGTTCAATATGCATATTTTAGGTCTTTGTTGAACACACTATTTAAGGCATTTGTTAACAAGGCTACAATTTTTTTATTGATTTATCTTTCTACCGTGTATGGAAATTTGTAAACTTGCAATATACAATGCACTTTTATTCTTTCTGAATTGAGACTAATAGTAATTTTGTTGGTTGTATTGGGGAACAACTTCATTTGTGGTGGAAAAGGAAGCACCCTATTGCTCATATCAGATGACACGTTGCATATAAAGGAGGAAATATTCTAGCGAGGTTATTGTTGACTGCATTGAAGGAGAGCTTCATATATGGGACACAATCAACAATATCCTTCTTGGATTCTACACGTTACAACTTACTGTAGGAAGATTGCCCATGTTGTAGAAGTTTTAAGAGATGAAAGGGGCATGTGCTCACATTGAAGGGATCCAACCATGTGTTTCCATCATTGCAGAAGTTTTTTGGAGAATTTTCTTTTTTGCAGTCATTTCTATGCAATATTATAACTCAAATTTTTAGTCTTGTGTCTGAAAATAAAAATTGTAATACTCTATTTTTAAGTTGTAACTAGAACACCTTCTTTTATTAATAAAGTTCACTAATTTTACCTTCTCAATGGTTATCTTATTGTGTGCAATTGATGATTGATGTGCATTTTTATGTTTTATGTTTAAATCCTCAAATATCAATCAATTAAAATAACTAAATATACTACTAATTGACATCAATTAATAATAAAATTGACTAAATATACTGTTGGAAAAACAAGGATGGACAACTGAGAGGGGGGGGTGAATCAGTTTTTACATAATTTAAACTTATTCAACCTTAATCAACCTTTAATCTCAGATCTGATAATTGACAGTGGAAGCATAAATCAACAACACATCAAAAACACATGAACACTAATATTTTATATGTGGAAACCCTATTAGGGGAAAACCCATGGTGGATGTTAGTCTACAATATTATACCCTATAGAAGTATAACAAAAAATGAATAGGGAATGCACATGCATTCAAGCACACTACCTAGAGCTCACTACTCAAAGGGAAGGCTCACTACCCTACATAGAAAAATCAGATTAAATCCATCTGATCAGGTTGAACTGAGAAATTAGCTTCTACAAAAGCCTCATGACAGTTCCAGTTAGGCAAAAAAACACTTCTTCACACTTCACTCAATCTTCTTCACACTCTGCTCTGAAATCAAATGATCTGATCTTTATTCACATATTTCGCATACATTCATTGAGCATACACCATGTAAACACACTGCACACACTTAAAAATTAAGAACCAATTGCTCTTATATATCTGAAACATGAAATAACATCAACAACTCTATCGTGCACAAATAAAAGAATAAATTACAACTATCGGCCCAATTCATGAACAAATCTCAATGCACACCAACCTAAGTCGGTCATGACATAATTAAGACCTAAATCAACATCCTCGAACATTCCAAACAATAAAATATTAATTCATCAAGATCCACAACATGCTACCACCATCATGTTAGCCAGGAACATGAAAACCTCAAGCGCACAAAGGAAAATCTTCAATCACAAGCACATCAATCAATGTGCACATACCACAATGATAGATCACGATATAGAAACATCACTAAACATTATAGAAGCATACGCAAAAACTAAATTTTCCATAATTGCATTCACTTCTTCCAAAAACACCTGCTACAATAACCGAATAGCTATAGGAACTCAAAAACTCATAACTTTCTCCAATCTTGATGTGTACCACTAAAAATTTTGGACAACATACTAGATAGGCTCAGCAACAAACCCTTTAATGTGCAAATTTTGATTACCAACTTATAGAACTTTCCACCATTCAGATCTTCACAACTTCACAGACTACCTGCAAGATATTTATTCTAATTTTCTCAATATCCTCAACATATACAACCTTCAGAATAATCAATGCTAATATTGTTGACATCAATGACAACCACATATTAGAAACACAACCACAACATCCAACAATCTACCCCTTTGGCATTGATGGAAACACATGATGTGAAAAATACCATCAACACAACTAACTCTTCACACAGTACTCTTCTCCCTCTTTGTTCTACACTTCTCCCCCTCACACTTCTCCTCCTTATAGTACAAGGTTTTTCACATTACACTTCTCCACCTTTGAAATCAATGGAAAAGGTACATAATCTTTGAACCACATATCTAAATCATCTAACTACTCCCCTTGAGTAGTAGCCACCACAACATCAATCTGAAATAAAATATGACTATTAGTGCATGGATAGATGCAAAGACTTGCATCTTAGTTTAGGTTAGGAGGGGAAATCACCCCTAACTTGCCTCTAAGATACTCAAAATTATCCTTATGAAATGGTTTAGTAAACATATCCACAATTTGTTCCTTAGTGGGTACATATTCCAATTTGACTTCTTTATCACTCACTTTGTCTCTCAAAAAGTGATACTTGATAGATATATGTTTTGTCTTTGAGGGTAACACAGGATTCTTGGAAATGTTTATGGAACTTGAATTGTCACATAATATAGCAATAGGATCATTATACTCAATTCTAATATCTCTCAACATCTATTTCATCCATAATACTTGAGTGCAATTGTTTTCAATAGCAATATATTCTGCTTCAGTAGTAGATAAGGATATGGAATTATGCTTTTTACTTAGCCAAGACACCAAATTCTTCCCTAAGAATAATGCACCACCACTTATACTTTTCTTGTCATCTACATCTCCTTCCCAATCTGCATCTGTAAAGTCATTTAGAGTAAGATCATCATCCTTAGGATACCAAAGACCAAAATCAATTGTTCCTTTTAAGTATATGAAAATCCTCTTTATTGCAGTCACATGTGATTCCTTTGGATCAACTTGATATCTAGCAACCATGCACACAACATTCATAATGTCTAGTCTAGTTTGAGTCAAATATAGCAATCCACCAATCATTAACATGTACCTTGTTTGATTAGCCTTAAGAAAATCATCATTTTGTGTTAACTTGCATCCGGTTACCATGGGTGTACCAACTAGTTTTAAGTCTTCCATGCCAAACTTTTTCAGTAACTCTTTTACATATTTGGACTGAGATATGAAAATTTCATCATCTAACTGAGTTATTTGCAATCCTAAAATGAATTTAAGCTCTCCTATCATTGACATCTCAAATTCACTTTTCATTTCATCACCAAACTTCATGCATAAGTCATCATCACCTTCAAAAATAATGTCATCAACAAAGACTTCAATAATCAACTCTTTGTCTTGATCCATCTTGAAATATAGATTGTTGTTAGTAGTACCTTTATTGAATCCAAGGTTCAACAAGTATTTATCCAGTCTTGCATATCAGTCTTTAGGGGCTTGTTTGAGTCCATATAGTGCTTTCTTCAATAAAAAATCTATGTCTTTTTCATCAGTCAATTGAAATCCATCTGGTTTCTCAACATAAACTTTTTCTTCTAGCTCACCATTCAAAAATGTTGACTTCACATCCATTTGATAGAATTTGTAATTTTTGAAAGTATCATAAGAAAGAAATAATCTTACAGCTTCAATTCTAGAAATAGGGGCAAAGGTTTCTTCAAAATCAATACCTTCCATTTGTGAGTATCCTTTACATACCAATCTTGCTTTATTTCTGACAGCTTCACCTTGTCCATTCAACTTATTCTGAAAGACCCATTTGGTTCCAATCACATTTTTATCTCGAGGTCTGGGAACAAGAGTCCATGTATCATTTTTCTCTATCTGCATCAGTTCTTCCTTCATTTCTTCCATCCAATATTCATCTTTACATGCTTCATTGACATTAATAGGCTCAATCTTGGAAATCAGGAAATATTCTTTTGCAATATTTCTTCTAGTCTGGACACCTTTGTTCTTGTCTCCTATAATCTGATTCTCAAAGTGATTTAGCTTTACACACCTTGGAACTTTTGGACTCTCTCTAACTTTTGGTTCTTCTGTTCTCTCTTCTACACTTCCGCTAGCTTCTTCTTCATGATTCTCTTGATTCACTGGAACAATTTGAACTTGATTCTATGTTTGTGCATTTTTTTCATTCTCAATACTTCGTGTTGGTCATCTGAATCAATCCACAGTATCTGGATGATCTAACGGTGTCTTCATCAAATCTGACATTTGCACTTTCAATCATTTTCTTCAATCTTCTATTGTAGCACCGGTAGGCTTTGCTCTTAGTAGAGTAACCCAGAAAGATTCCTTCATCACTTCTAGCATCAAACTTGCCAATATCTTCATCTCTTAATATAGCATCTACTTCCAAAGATTTTTAAATACTTAACATTAGGCTTATAAACAAACAACAGCTCAAAAGGAGTCTTACCAGATTTTCCATTAACATTTACCTTGTTGATAGTGTATACAGAAGTGCTTACAACTTCTCTCCAATAGATATGAGGAACATTACCTTCCAACATCATAGTTCTAGCAACATCTAGAATTTTTCTATTCTTCCTTTCAACAACTCCGTTCTATTGAGGGGTCTGGGGAGTAGATAACTGTCTTTTGATTCCAAGCTCTTCACAAAATGTATTGAACTCCTAGGAAGTTAATTCACCACCTCTATCCGATATTAAGCATTTGATCTTCAAACCTGTCTCATTTTCTGCAAAAGCTTTGAAAATTTTGAACTTTTCTAGTGCTTCATGTTTTTCTCTCAAGAAAGAAACCCATATCATCCTAGAGTAATCATCAATAATCAACATAAAGTACCTTTCTCCTTGTAGACTTCTGATTTTGGATGGACCACATAGATCAGTATGAACCAGCTCCAACACTCCATTAAAATGATGTAGTTTGCTCCTAAAAGAAATTATTGTCTTCTTTCCCATCTGACATTCCTTGCACATAGTGTTAGTAGGCTTGACTAACTTAGGTAGATCTTTGACTGCTTGAGTGGAGCTTACTTTGATAATGTTATCAAAATTCACATGACACAGCCTATTATGCCATAACCATCTTACATCAACTTGAGCACTTAAGCAAATTTCATTAGCAGCACTGAGGTGAAAAATATTATCTCTTGTCTTTGTACCTGAAGCAATTACATTTCCAGAGCTTCCCAATATCCTGCACTTTCCATATTTAAACTGAAGATTGTATCCCTTGTCAACCATCTATCCAACACTCAACAATTTATTCTTCAATCCTTTAACATAAAGAACATCATCAGTATTATATTTACCACGAAGATAAATAGTGCCTCTTCCATAAAGCACACCAGCATTATTATCTCCAAATCTTACAACACCACCATCATAATTTTCCAAGCTTAGAAACTTGATTTTGTCACTAGTCATATGATGTGAGCATCTGTTGTCAATCACCAATTCATCCTTTTCATCAATTATGGAAGATAGAGCTTTCTCCACATTCATGCAACTAGTAGATTCAATAGGTACATGATTACTTTCCTTGATAGCAATAAATACAAACTCATCCTCACTTCAAGTGATACTCCATTCTAACCTTCCATAGAGAGTAATTTGTACCATCGAATCTAGGACTATCATTCTTGTATGATGCCATCTCGGATCACCTCAAGCTATTAAAATTCTTCAGAGGAACCAACTCTAATACTAATTGTTGGAAAAACAAGGATAGACAACTGAGAGGGGGGTGAATTAGTTGTTACAAAATTTAAACGTATTCAACCTTAATCAACCTTTAATCTCAAATTTGATAATTAACAGTGGAAGCATAAATCAACAACACATCAAAAACACATGAACACCAAGATTTTATACGTGGAAACCCTGTTAGGGGAAAAACCACGGTGGATGTTAGTCCACAAAATTATACCCAGTTAGAAGTATAATGAAAAATGAATAGGGAATGTACATACATTCAAGCACACTTCCTAGAGCTCACTACTCAAAGGGAAGGCTCACTTCCTTACATAGAACAATAAGATTAAATCCACCTAATGAGGTTTAATTGAGAAATTAGCTTCTACAAAAACCTGATGATAGTTCTGGTTAGGCACAAAAACACTTCTTCATACTTCGCTCAATCTTCTTCACACTTTGCTATGAAATCAAATGATTTGATGTTTATTCACACATTTCAGATACATTCATAGAGCATACACACTACAGACACACTTCAAAATGAAGAAACAATCACTCTTATATATTTGCTACATGAATTTACATCAACTCTTTCAGCCACAAATAAAAGAATAAATTACAATTGTCGGCCCAATTCATGAACAAATCTGAATGTGCACCAACCTAAGTCAGTCATGACATAATTAAGACCTAAATTGGCATCCTTGAACACACCAAACAATAAAATATTATTTCATAAGGATCTACAACACGCTACCACCATCATGTCAGCCAAGAACATGAAAACCTCGAGCACACAAACAAAAATATTTGATCACAAGCACATCGATCAATGTGGATGTACCACAATGATAGATCACGATCTAGAAACATCACTCAACATTACAAAAACATACACAACAACTCAATTTACCAGAATTGCATTCACTTCTTCCAAAAACACCTGCTACAGTAATAAAATAACTGCAGGAACTCAAAAACTCATAACTTTCTCCAATCTTGATGTGTACCATTGAAACTTCCAGAAAACATACTAGATAGGCTCAGCAACAAACCCTTTAATGTGTGACTTCTGATTACCAACTTACAAAACTTTCCACCATTCAGATCTTCACAGACTGCCTGCAAGATATTTATTCTAATTTTCTCAATATCCTCAACATAAACAACCTTCAGAATCATCAATGCTAATAGTGTTGACATCAATGACAACCACATGTCAGCAACACAACCATAACATCCAACATATACTACCAATTGACAAAAATCAATGAATAAATGACTAAATATATGACTAGTGAAATAAGTGAATAAAAAGGACTAAATATAGTACCAACTAATAGAAATCACTGAATAAATGATTAAATATATGACCAATGAAATCAATGACAGAAATTAGTGAATAAATGACTAAATATATGACTAGTGAAATCAATGAATAAAAATGACTTTCTATACTACAAATTGACATAAATCGTTGAATAAATGATTGCCATGACTAAATAAATGACCAATTAACAATAGTCAATGATTAAATATACTACCAAATATGATACCAAAAATACAACCAAATATATGACTAAATATACTACCAAATCGATCAATCAAAACAACCAATAAATGACTAAAAATGGTTTAGTCATCAATCTGGTCATGTTATATATAACTAGCAATAAACTACTAATGGTTACGTGACCAAGTTCAGTCATTTATAAGAAGTTTTTAGTATTTTTTTCGGTAGTTTATTGTTGTTTCTATACTAGTGGACAAAGTTAGCTTCCACATCATCAAGATATTCTCCATCTGAATCTTCAACCTTTTTTTATTTTCCAACCTTGAAGGTAGTCTCCTCTTTATAACAATTTTTCAAACCAATTTTTCTCATTTCAAATGAAGTTAGTGTGCCAAACAACTGATCTCTAGTGTAAGTATTGAAATTTGCAACTTCCTCAATAGTAGATACTTTTTCACTGTAAGAATCAAGAAGAGATCTAAGAACTTTCTTTACTACTCTAGGTTCTTTGACTTGTGCACCAAGACCTCTCATTTCACTTACCATCTCATCAACCCTCTGCATATAACTTGTAGTTGTCTCATCTTCAGAAATTCATAGGGTCTCAAATTGTGCCTTCAAATTCTACAACTTCGCTTGTTTAACCTTATCATCTCCTTCATACATGCTTTCTAACTTATCCCAAAAAATTTTAAAAATCTTAAGATTCATTACTTTTACTAATTCATAATTTGAAAGACTATTCACAAGAATAAAACTTACCTTACCATTTATTTCATGAGCCTTGATCTCATCACTTGTGCTCACACCATTTGGAGGTGCAATTTATTGATTATTTATTTCCTTTTCAATATCAAATTCGAGGGATGCTAGATATCCTTCCATCTTTGTCTTCTAGAATGCATAATCTATGCCATCAAACTTAGGGATCTTTATATTGTTCGCCATCCTAGATCTACTCAAGCGGTTAAGCTTTTCTCCAAGGAACCTTTCTCTGATAGTAATTGTTAAATGAACAAGAAAATTGAGAGGGGGGTGAATCAGTTGTACCAAATTAAAAAATCAAAACCCTCAACATAATTAGATCCACATGCATTCATTAAACCCTTAATCTTTTATAATTTTTAAACATGAAAAGTAGATAACATAAACTAAAACAACCAACACCATACACAAGATAACACCATATTTACATGGAAAACCCAATGAGGGAAAAAAATATGGTGAGGATTAGCTCACAATATAAGTAATTGCAAAATCATTACAAAGTCTCACTACCAGAATAGGACAAACTGTCCACAAGCTCACATCCAAGGCTTACTTTCACATAAAGAAAAGAAGATAGAAGAGAAATATTACATAGAGAATAAATTTTCAATGCAGTAGGGAATCCACCACAATAGCTCCAACACCTTTGTAGTCTTGTTTGAATGATTGTGGACACCTTCAACTCACTGCATTTAGAAGTCCAACACTTTGAAGTTTTCACTTCTCTACTCAAACTCACACTCTACCCTTCAATAATTCACATCACTTCCATCACAACCTCTATCCTTTCTATCTTTTCAACCTTCAACATCTCAACTCATACTTATAATGTCTTTAAACTTGAAAACCTCATGCAAGGTTGGCTATACACGCTTCACACTTTGCAATTTCAAATTAGGTCAATACTAAATATTCCCACGGTGGATAGGAACAAAAAGTAGACCAAAAAAAACTTAACTGGGACCTAAATCAATTCTCACATGCCACGATATACCTTCATTAACAATTGAACATCTTTGAACATAGTGTAAACACTAGGTTGGTTGTTACCCATGCAAAAAAAATAAACTTTGAACTACATGCTTCCTTTGAACAATATGAAACTTCCATACAACAAAATTTACCTAAACCTGATCCAAGATCATCCTAGAAACCAACAAAATCCTTCACAACAAATCTCACCTGAAGATTATAAACATTTTGTTTACCCAAAAAACATTACCAAACACTGCAATACTCTATAACTCAGAAGACCTTTCGATACATCAAATAATGAATCCTCTTGACACAAGAAAGAGAACAACATAATCAAATCTCCTTTAGAACCACAAGTCCTAAAAATTAACTGCTGCGAAATTCAAAGCAAACACATTTCTCCCAAACACCTTTGTAAGTAACACTACAAAACCAATTCATGCGCTATTGAACATAACTTCCTTTGACCATCGATCCAGAAGCCAAAATTTTGGATATATAAACTCTAAACATCTCTAACCAATATATCTAAACCAAAAAAGCATATCTTTAGCCTAGAAGAAATTCGAAGCAAAACCATAACACCTTTACAACACCCTATTTCCTTGTTTTATCAATTTTCTCAGTATCCACGACATCTAAACCATAAATAGAAGATTATCAAAGAAACACCAAAGGTTAACATCAATAACTTAATTGATGACAACATATTGCAACTAATCAAAGAAATAATCTCTTCTCAACCACTGTAATACTATCATCAATGACAACACCTTCATACTTGCAATGAAATTTTCCTTGGACTTTTTTCTACCTCAACCTATGGAACCTATTAATTGTCATGAGGATTTAGTTTTTAGGTCATATCAAAAATTTAAGGAAAATCACATAACAGAGTTATCCATTAGCAATATTCCTAAGAATGATAAGGCTATGGTTGTTCCTCCCACCCCACAAGTTGTGGATGAACCCATGTTCAAAGAAAATACTCTTTTGAGTACATATGGTACTTATGCTAGAGTTTCTCCACCAATATTATACAAAAGACCAAGAGACAGTCAAAATATTACCTTTGCGCCACCAAAAGAGAAACAAATTTATAGACCTAAGGAGACAACAACTTCCCAAACCCTATTGGTTCCTTTAGTTCTTCCCCTAAGGGAAGAAAAGATACCAATGATTGAGAAACCTTATCTTATCCCTTCACAAATGTAAAACCATAGAAGAAACATAAATTCTAAAGAGCATAGGTGTAGATGTCATTCTATTTCTCATCATCTAGGTGAAAGAAATAAAATAGTACCTGATGATCAAAAACCTATGCAAACAAATCAAAATGAATTACAACTTTCACCAAAACATAACATTGAACCTTACATGCCTCAACCAAAATAAAAAATGAAACAAGAACATACAAATAACATTTTCTTTAAACCACCCATTGTGATAAATTTGGATAATGAGAATGAAGATGTTAAGATTGATGAACAAGTGCATAAGGAACTATCTTTGGTGTTTTCAAAGTCTATGGATTTAGATGGGGGCAACCGTGATGATCCTCTTGATGAGAGTGATCCACCATGTGTTGAACTTGGTGATGCTCCTAGTACGAAACTTTCTTTAGTCCCTTTAGTTATTTGTTCACCTTGCATATATGATGAAAAATATTGGGATGCAAACAATTTTCTTTAGATTGGCTCACATGTGTGGTGCTCCTTTGTGTTTGCTTTATGTGTTATTTTTTTTCTTGCACGTAATATGATATCCCATGTTGTGTTGCTTGGTGTGTCTTTATGTTTTTGAGTTTTCTTTGGAGGACCCTTGTTGCTCCATTGGAACAAGGATATAAATAAAATAAATATGTTGTGACATTCATCTATTTGTATCTCCATTCTTCTTTATGTTGTAAAATTTTCTTTTTTTCTTGTGTTTTCATTTTGGGAATGATGCAAGGCATTGAGACATTTAGGTATCTTCCATGTTGATCCACAAGTATTTTTGTTTTCTCTATGTGTCATTATTCTATTGTGCTCATATTTCCATGAGTATTTGGGGAATGATGTCAATTTTGAGCTCATTTACATTACAGTAGAAAATATGAATACTGACCTCGAATCTTTGGATCCCTTATGTGTTCATCTTTTTTTTTTCTTTTGTATTGCATTGGGGGAAACTCCTTATCATGAGTTATCTTCATTTAGAAACATATCATTGGCATAGGGATTTCCAAATAATCTCTCATGACTTTATCGCAAGGCATTTATCATTTTTCTACTTTAAGTTGGAGGCATACATTCCATCATGTACTTCACTTTGTTCACATGTATTAGACTTAGTGATGTGTTGGCATAACATTTTGTTTCACTTTTTTCACACACAATGGACTTAGTGATGCATTGGAATAGAATTTTAATCACTTGTGCAACACCTTATCAAAGTTATTGGGACTATAACTCTTGGTATGGTTGACATGAGTACACCCCTAGTGAAAACCAATCCTCACTAGTCCTTGTGTGTTTCTAATTTTGCTATATTTTTCAAAGCCTCACATAGTGAATATCGGAATTCACTAGCCCATCAAGTCTTTGGTTCATGTATCACCTACAAAATATTAGAATTTGTCAGCCTATGAGTCATGAACTTCTTGGGTATGGATCCTAGCATAATGCAACTTTCTAGTGCATGATTATCATACTCTTTTTGTATTTGTGTTGGAATTATGTATATTTTATGTTTTCTTGCTACATTTCATGCATGTGTGTTCCCTTGCCTTTATGTTGGTTTTCCATGGGATCTTGAATGTTGGGGGCTTGTGCATCCCCTTAGATTCATTTTCATCCTATTTCTTCAACATTTATATAATCAGACCCCTCTTGACATATTTTCTACTTTAGTGTGATTCTGCTTATGTAAGTTCATACTCTCACTAAAGTGGGGGCTAAATGTAGTATCATAAATTTTCACCCTTGACAATTTCACACTATATTTTTCTCCCTCCTAAGTGCATGGACCTAATTGTACATATAATGTCCTAAATTATGCATTCCATGGCCCATTTGGACATTTATCAAGAAAACCCATTTGCAAAACCAAGGCAAAAATTTAATAGTTTTCTCCTAACACTTTACATCTTGCAAAATAGGGTCAGCACTAAGTCGCCCTAGGTGACTTGTTCCCCCTATTTTGCCTCCAAAATTTTATATGTCAAAGTTGGAGTTTTATTATTTGAATTGCAAATGTCAAATGTTGGCTATCAAGATTTAATTTTCAAGAAATTAGAATTATTGTGTATAAATACCTAGTCATTTCACCATTTGAAAACTAACAAGGAGAATTATCAATTATTGGTGATCAAGAAATTATTATCAAGTCAAGAGAATTCAAGAGTAGATACATTGCATCATTTCAATGTTGAAGCATCATGTCAATTTTTGTGTGAGTTTGTTCATGTTTATCTTATTATTATTTTTGTGAGGACTAACCCTTGTAGGTCTTCCAAGTATATCACCAATTTGCAAGCAAACCTTGAGGTGATTTGTATGACTTCAGTCCTTTAAGGAATAAAATCTGAGTGTTGAGCTACATCTATTGTTGACTCATCATTTATTTATAATTTAGACTCTATCCCTCAAAAGGATAAGCTCTCTTTCATTAGCATTACCATTGTGGAGGTGGAAACACCAACATGGGGTTTGAGTGAGGCAAGCCCCTATATGGAACAACCCTTCCTTTCTCTTTGAATGTACATTTTAAAGGCTTGAAGAAGTTTAGAGGAAGATTGAAGCTCATTTATTTATTGTTTCATTCAAACCCTACAACTTTACAACATACAAAAACACAGTTATCTTAGCATCTGATGAAGATCCGACAATGAGACACAAAAGAAAGAAGGCTCGGATCATAGATTAGAGGACTATGAAATCAAATTTCAAATTCAATTACTAGGAAATAGTTGCCCTAGGTGACTTGGTCCCTCAAATTCAGCTCCAAATTCATATGTTAGGTGCACAGAACTCTACTCAGTCTTTTTTTGAACTTTGAATTTTTTGTGTGACTTTCTAGATCTGTTGCATTTATATCATAATAGGTTATTTGCATAATTTTTTAGGAATATCATTTAATTTCACATAAAATCCATTTCCAAGTCCTTACATTCATATTGTAGGATTATTTGGCTCACCTTTCAGGTTGTAGGTTAATCTCATATCCTAGGCCATCTTGAATTTAATGATAAAAGACTCCCTCAGCACCACTATTAAGGAAAAGTAAACCCTTGTGAAATTCCAAAGTGAAGTCCTAGGGTCTCACCCTTTCCTATTTATCATCCCATACTTGTAGATTATTCTAATTAAGAACATGTTTAGGATCATATATATATTTTTTAAGCAAGGATACATGGAATACATCATGAACTCAACTCAAAGCTAGAGGCAAGGCTAAGCATAAAGCCACGTGATTAATTTTTTCAAGAATCTTAAATAATACAACAAACCATGGAACAATCTTAGCTTTTTTCCAAAAGATATAACTTTTATAGGGTCAAACCCTAAGAATTTTATTTTCACCATTTTGAAAAATTCTAGGTGTTCTATTCTTATCTACATAAATATTTTATCTATTAGAAGCTTATTTTAATCTTTTCATGATAATTTGAACCTACTCATCCATTTATTTTAATATTTTTTGTCTAACCAAGACTCTATCTTCTAGCTTATCCTAACTCAAGGGGGTTCAAAATTTCCTTCTATAAAGGGATTTAAAGGGTTGCATGCCTAATTCTAACTAAAAAGAGTTGTGTACAAACTCAATAAGTATAAATATTCTTCCCATTCCATTTGTTGATCCATACAATATATGTGAAGAAGATATTCCATAATTTGGGTCATTCTCTCTATCTTCCCATCATTCTTTAGGTGATATGTTGAATTCAAATTTAGTTGGTTTCCAAAAAGAAGATTGTAAGGTATTACAAAACCTAGGCATGCAATTTGTGTGCCTATCAGAAATAATCTTCTCCAAAATTCTATATAATTTGAAAAAATCTCTTACAAATACCTTTGGTATGGTTGGAGCATCATTAAATAAATTACCAATTGTATAAAATGTACAACTTTAGTAAGCTTATCCACCACTTCCAAAATAGAATTATGCCTATAAGGAGTCATAGGTAACCATCAAAAAATATGTATACTTATGAATTGCCACTTATAGTGTGGAATATCATGAGGATATTAACATGCTCCAGTTTTATTCTCTAACATTGAAGACATTTAGCTACATCTATTATATCTTTTTTCATTCCAATCCATAAATAACTTCTTAAAATTAGAATATATCTTGTTCACCACCAACTGTATAGAATAGGGGGCATTATGGATTTGTACCAAAATCACATTATTTATCTATATACAATTAGGTACATATATTTTCCCTTCAATTCATCAGAGTCAAAAGTGTATTCCAAATACTTAAAATTTGAAGAGGAATTCCAAGGTCTATACTAACTTTGAGTATACCATGAAGCATTCATCTACTTGGAAATAATTTTTCATTTAAGATTTATCTAAAGGCTTGCTATTTACATCATGTATTATTCTTCTCAAAGCATCAAGCACCCTATTTTATTTTCCCTTTATGTATTTAATTTCAAAATCGCATTCATTATAAAATGATAAACATCTTCTTTACCTTCCATTTAGATGAGGTTGAGTGAAAAAAAAATTAATCCTTGATCATTTATCTTCAATTCAAATAATTTACCCAAGATAAAATGCCTCCATTTTCATAAAGCATGGACTATAGTAGCTAATTCAAAGTCATGGGGATCATAATTTAATTAACAAGTTTTCAATTTTTTGGATTCATATACCACAACATTTTCATCCTGTAAAATCACTCACCCCAAACCTTCTAGGGAAGCATTAGTTACCATTATGAATTCGCCATTAGGATCATGTACTTTCAAAATTAGGTTGTGGTTATTTTTTCCTTTAAAATTTTAAAATCCTTATCACATTGTTTTGTCCATACAATGTTTTACCTTTTCTTTAGAGGGAAGTGATTGGGTGTTGTATTCTTGAGAAGTATTAAACAAACCTTCTATAGTATCTAGCTAGCCCCATAAAAATTCTTACCTCATTCACATTTTTAGGTATTGATTATTCAATTATCACATTAATTTTATTAGGATCATTGTAATACCTTCAACTAAGATGATATGCCCCAAATAATGAATCTATTTTCTGAAAAACGTACACTTAGATAAATTTTCAAATAAATTATGTTATCAAAGCCTCCACAATACCAATTGAAGATGTGATAAATGTTATTCATCTTTAGAATAGCTTAGAATATCATCTAGGAACACTTATAAATGTATTAATAAAATAATGAAATTCACTATTCATTAAGCTCATAAAGGGTGCTAGAGCATTAGTTAACACAAAAGGAACCACCATAATTCATGATAACCACATCTAGCTCTAAATATTTTTCTAAGAATATTTTATTTCTTTATTCTCAATTGGTGATAACTAGATCAAAGTTTTGTCTTAGAAAACACTGATACTCCCTTCATTTAATCAAATAAATCATCAATACAAGGTAAAGGCTATCTATTATTAACTGTTACTTTATCCAACATTATATAATCATTACATAACCTTAATGTTCCATCCTTATTTTTGAAAAAAAAATTACTAACGCTTCCCAAGCTGGCACACTAGGTCTTATCAACCCCTTCTCCAACAATTCTTACAACTATATCTTTAAATATTACACTTTAGTAGTGTCTATTTTATATAGAGCTTTAGATATAGGTTAAGTTCTTGGAAATACATCTATTAAAAATCAAACACCAGTTTAAGGGGTAGCTTTGATAAGTTCTTAAGAAATACATCTTTATAATCCCAAAAAAAAAGGTACTTTAAAAAAGTTGGAATCTCCTTTTCTTCACTATCATCCAAGGATACTAAAAATATGTGGTTTCGCTTTTTCCTCCTAGTTTTTTTTTAATGTATTGTAGATATAGTTTTAACTATTATAGTTTTACAAATACCTTGAATTATGAATGAATTACCTATCATCAATACATTCCACCACATTACTAAATTAATCTACATAAGCCCTATGGTTGATCAACCAACTCATTCAAATTATAGAATCATAAACTCCCAAGGGTGCAACATAAAAAACCTATTTTTATAATTTAAATTATAGAAAAATAATTTTAGTATCATTTAGGTATTTTCTTACTTTCTTCACCACCTTATCTCCATAATAAATTATCCATGATGATTTCATATCCCTTTTGTAACACCCCTCTGTTTTGCTCTTATGTTAGATTAAGATGTTTTATTATTTTAATTATTTCTTATTGAGCAATATGAACTATGAGTGTTATGAGATGTAGCTTTTCTTGATGTTATACTTGACATGCTTTGATTAAAATAATGATGGTTTATTATGACATGATTATTGCTTATGAATTTTATTAAAAATGAAAGTGTCAGTTTGATGATACTGTATTGGTGAAGGGGACAGGATTGCATCACTCGCTTGCGAGCGCCCTACGATTTTGTGATTTCCTCTTCATGGTGTATTTTACAATGATTTTATATGCATGTGCTATTGATGCTTTGGATACAGGTTTGCAGGTACATGACATCGACTCCACCTGGCTTCACAGGTTTGAGCATGTCGACCCAACGATATGATGATTGAGAGATAGCAGCTAGGTTACCTGTGTCAGGTCTACACCCTAACCATAATGTGTCGTTAGTCGAGTTTGTTGTGTCTTTGGTTGCTTGTTTTTATATTATTTAATTCTGAGGGTTCATGATTATGGAAATAAATGTTTAAAATTATTGCATTATATAATGTTGTTTTTTATTTAATTAATTTTAGACATTTTGATAGAAGCTTTGTATTTAAATTAATTAATTGAATTTAATTTATTTAGTAAATTGAATTTAATCCATTGGATTAAATTTATTTATTAAGTAAGTAAAATTAATTAATTAAATATGTTTATTTAGAAAGTTGAAAAATGGAATTTAAATTTCAATTAGAAGTTACTAAATTTATGTTGAAATTAAATTAGTATTTGGAATTAAATTGTAATTAGAAATTATTTTAGCATGCAAAAGGCTTTGAGAAAAGATCTGATTGTTGAAAAGATATTTTGAATGTGACATGTGTGTGAGTAGAATTGATTATCTACTCTTGGTTGAGATATTATTTTTGGGAGGAATTTTTTTAATTGGGAAAAAAAGGAGAGAAGTTTTCTTCACGAGAGATTTTTGGAGAGAAAAATATATTATTTTTGAAAGAGGTTTTTGGTTGAAAATTGAAAAAACTCAAAGGGGTTTTCAAGAATTTTTGGGGGTTTCTATATTTTGGAGAATCTTTGGAAATAGATCTCTGAAGGGGAGGCTCTGCTTCAATGTTATTTTCTTCAAGCTTCCGGAAAACAGGTTCCTTTAAGTTTTATTTTATTTATTTAATTGTTTGAGAAAGATTGTCTGTACAAAAATTTAATTTTGTAGAAGCTTTGCTCAAGATGGTTTAACTGAGATTGAAAGATTGCATGTGCAAGAAGTTTTGTGTTTTGGGTTGTAGAAGCTTTAATTGTTTTCAAAATTTGAAAGCCTTTGTGTAAATTTAAAGGAAAGGAATTTTTGTAATCTTCTGAGATTTGTTTTAAATCTGCCTGTAGTAGTTTTGATAAATTTTATTGTGAGAAAGTTTGTATTACTTGATTGAAATTGAAATCCTTTTTATAAATTTGGGGAAAATATTGTTTTTATTGTGAAAATTTCTGTGAGAAAATTGATTACCCAATTAAACTTTTCCCTGTATTTCTTTCTCAATATAACTTATTATTGAATTCATTAAATATATTATATATACATACATATGAATATATATATTATTGTATATATATACATACGTATCTACATATAATATATATGTATATTTTATTGTGGATTTTGATTTTAATGACTACTGTCATCGTCTATCCGTACGGTGTCCTGGAGTCTGGTGAATTTTGAAATCGCAGATCATTCTTTTATTTTATTTTTGTAGGGTTTAATTTTAATGACAATGGGGGGAGGCTAGGAGGCGTTGCCTCCACCACCGCCCCCATAAGGGGACGGCTATGGAGGGAGACCTCTGTGGCCCCTTCTCCCTCTGCCATGGTCGTGCCCAAGGGTTTGGGCTTTGGTTGTGCCTTAGCACAGCCGCCTCCCCAAACACTTGGGGTTCCATGTGCATAAAACGAAAAGCCCTGTGTATTAAGCCATGGATGGATTAATTCGTTCCCTTTTAATTCAATTTTATGAATTAGCTCTTCATTAATTCATTTTTTTATTAATAAATTCATTTTTATTAAATCATTTTTTTTTTTAATAAATTCGTTTGTTTAATAATTTCGGATTTGATAGGTTATTAAATGTAAAATATATTTTGTATACATATATTTTGTGTATATATTTTAGTTATATATATATATATTATGATTTTAGTTCCAATTGAAGAAATAAATAATGTTAATGGAAATTATTTTTATATATATTTTAATGTATATGTTGTAAGTATATATAAATATATATAAATATATATATATATATATATATATATATATATATATATATATTGTGTATCTATATGTTCTTCTGTAGCAATTTAAAAGAATAGGGTGCATGCATATTTATTCAAAAAGAGGAAATACGTAAGCATTAGTTATAAATAATTGCATGGAACTGAAGATTAGATAACTAGACTTGGTTACTTTTGATAAATAGATGCATGTTCGAGTTCAAGTTGAAGTTAATTCCAAAATTATGAATTCTTGTAATGAAGATATTGTTTTTGTAAAATAGGCATTGGATTAGATGCATGCAAATGCATGTACTAGGTGAATTTAATCTAATGTGTTTTTGAAAAAGAAAAAAATTATAATTTAATTAAATGATGTAAATTGTTTGAGAAAATAGATATTTTATTAGATTAAAATTAAAGGAATTGGTATAATAAATGGAATGATGTTCTTATAGCTATTTAAGTTAAATTGAGATATTTTAAGTGTCGGTTAGTTTGTTGGTTGAATTTTCTCCTTCGTCTTTATAAAGGTTTTTATTAAATTGGAGAAAAGTGTGTAACTTGTCTTATTATTCCTTCTTATCACTAAATGTGAATGGATTTAGAAAATCCAAATCTTAGAATTAATTATCATGTTGATTGTTGATGTGTTTCTTCTAGTTGCCTTTAGAGGAAAAGAATATTTAATTAAGTGTGGTTGTGGGAATAGGTATTTAAAAATATATACAATATGTTAGTAGAAACAAGTATTTTACTATTTTAAATGGAGGAAATAGGGGAAATGATTAGTGTGATGTTTATCTTTGTTTGAAAGTACATTTTTAATTAAGTAGTTAAATTGGAATAATTGAGTGGTGAGAATTGTTATAAGTCATTTCGTTGACTGTATACAAGGTTGTGATTAACCTAGAATATTGTAAACATTAAACTATTATGTCTTTACGATGTGTTTGAGATATCTTCTATGGTATTTAAGGGTAATTGAAAAGTGGTATTAGATAAGTTATTGTAAGTCTTCCTATTGGAGTATGTTAACTTTGAGAGTTGTTATTTCATGGTCTTGACTTTTGTAGTTCTCTATGGTAGTAAGGTTTGTTGTTTTCAGTGAGTCACCCAGTTTCTATGAACGGGGAATGGTTTGTTCATCTTTGAATGAATTGTTAGATATTTTGTACCTCCTTAGTTTGGAGTGGTGATGTATCACATGATAACCATAGGAGGGTGAAGCTCTATGGGGGCTGAGATCTGGAATGATCTGACGGGTAACTCATGTATCTTGAGTGGCTTTCTCCTAGGTTAGTTGTATGTATAGGTTACTGGAGTGTCATACTATTAAACTCTGATTTCAATGTATTCTTGAGTTGTGTTGTACTTGTGGTAGTTTTGTTTAGAGTTGAGTCAGCCTATGACTAGAGGTTGTAGGGATTGTCCTTGTATCCGTGTTACTATCTCCTAGCATGGGGGGTGGGCCTGCGGGTACCACCTGGTTGGGAGGAACATTCGCCCTACGCTGTTGGGTCCCCTTTTGATTTGCAGATTGTGTTGTGAAGTTTTCCAGTGGAGAGTTCGCAGTGGTTTCACTATTTAGTTTAAGCTTTCTAGTTGCTTTAGTTTAACTCTTGTAATTATTATACTCCTCATTTGTATTAGAGGAGGAATCTTGTAATTGTAATAGTTAGGTTTGATCTACCTCATTCCGGGAATGAGTATTGTAATCTACTTTTAAGTTAATGTAATCTGGAACTTAAGATATGTTATTCTAGTGTTAGATTCTTAATGTTTTATAAGTATGTGAATTAAATGTATGGTTAATATTTTAATAAATGCTTTATGTGAAAGTGGTGTGTATGTTTTGGTAATTAATGTAATCTTGTCACATTACCTTAGAGGTTGTTGTGAAGTGTTGTGCATCTTCTTTGTTAATAATGCACTTTTAAGAAGAAAAAAAAAATTGTACGCTTCCACGTTGTGTTGCAACTTCCTTTAGGGTCCTGTGGCGGGGCATTACACCTTTCTTCCAAATAAATTCTATTTACTAATTCTAGTGAAACAATTTTTTTAAGATCCAATATCAATGATAATTGAAATTATTCTACCAAGGAACATATATTTAACCTCTATTGGCACATTTTGATGATGGGATTAATTACTTACTACATCATATATCTAACGTTGATAGGGATGTTATAATTGAAATGAACCATAGCTCTTTGGACATTCTCTGACAAAATAATTACCTTTACAGATATATCTTCCTCTAGGAGGTCCCTTGATATTTCTAGGTAATAAATTTCATCATTA
Organism: Sequoiadendron giganteum; assembly: GCA_007115665.2. Taxonomy (NCBI): domain Eukaryota; kingdom Viridiplantae; phylum Streptophyta; class Pinopsida; order Cupressales; family Cupressaceae; genus Sequoiadendron; species Sequoiadendron giganteum. The sequence continues at coordinate 402,782,099 of CM021109.1, forward strand.
TAAGATTCCATTTGGTAAAAAAAATAGTTTATTTATATTTGAGAAGGTCTCTTTTCTTGTTTAATTGTGCCTCCCCCTCACTCTTAATTTTTTTCCTTTGAAATAAGATTTCTTACTTTTAAACTTTTGTCTTGTCACTACCAAGGCTTGAAGCTTTTTCTCTTGCTTAAGATTATTTTATAGATTTTACTAAAATTTTCACAAGATCATGCATATCTACCTTGGCCCCAATGTTAGTATTCAACCCCAATAGAAATTTACTAGCTTAGGATCTTTCATCCTTTTGATAGATAGGAACATATTTTAAAAATTTGGTGAAATTATCCTAATATTATTAGATTGAGAAGGTCCCTTGCTTGAGATTAAGGAGCTATTTTATCTTCTCACCATAAAAAAATTGAGGAAGGCACCTTTCATGAAAGTGACTAACAAATTATCTCCAAGATTGATTTTATTTGTTTGAATTATGTTGGTCCTTCACACTTATCCACTAGCTCACAACTTTGTCGGTCAATTGATATACAACCCAAGCCACTTTCACATTCTTAAACATGTTTCTTAGTTCAAAATATTTCTCCATTTTTGTAAGCCAACCTTTGTAGATTCCTTACTTGTTTACTATCAAATTTTGGGGGTATTATTTTAAGGTCTTTGTATATATCTAAAAGGACTATATCCTAGTTTGGAGCATTCACTATGGCTCATTTTCCTAAGGAATTGTGTCTTGGACTATTTTCTCTTTTATTGACTAATATATTCTCTATATTCCCTTCCCTTACCCTTAGGTCATTTATAGTTTAATCTGAATTGTTTATCTTATCTCTTTATTTTGTAAGAAGATTAATTATTGTCTCAATATTTGAATTGTCATTATGAATTGGGGCCTAAGATTAGTTTTGTGCACTTGGTATTCTTTCTCATTAATTTCTTGTTCTAACCATTTTGAATTCTACTTCAAACAAAATAAAATACTTAATAAATATTTAATCAATTTAACCTAGCTTATAAATATAAAATTTTAGTAAAAAAAAAGGATTGTTCATCCTTTTATTTATAATAATAATTCTTTTACAAAATTTAGAATCTCATTTCAATTCTATTTCTTTATGTTCCTCTTCAAATCTTGCATTAGAAATTTTTTATACAATATGAAATTAGAGGCATTCTATCCACACCTCCTTACTTATTAAGGGAAATTTCATCCACAACCAAATGGTAAATCTCACACAATGGAGGGTTTATTATTCTTAGGTTTTTCTTTAGGTTCTACTCTAACCATTTTACCTCCTCTTACGAGGGTTCAATGATTAGCTTATCTTTAAGTTTTGATGAATTTTGTGTCTTCTTGTTCTTTTATTTTTTCTTTCACTGATTTTTAGATTTCCCTATTTTATAAAACATAAAATTATAGATTGTTATATTACAAGAATAATTACTCATTTTAATATTTTCTTTTATTAATTTTCTAATATTCATAATTGCTAGTAGATCATTAGGCCTAGTGTTTGAACCAACTGATTTAATACCACTTATAGAAACCAATCTAGATCTTTAATAAAATATTCAAACTATGATAAAATTTACAAAATTGATATCATTATTACTAATTTTTTTGTCTTATTTATCTATTTATCTCTTTTGCTTTTATCTATATTCTATTCAATCTGAAAACTCGAGAATTTTCATTTTATATTTGAGCCTATCTTTTCTAATATGAGACAATCACTTTCACAACCAATTCAAGCTCTTCTATCTAATACAAGAAAAAAAATTCATAACCAATTTGAGCTCTTTTTTCCAACATAGGAGAACAAATTTCACAACCAATTTAGGCTCTTCCATTCATTAGCATGTCTTGTCCATACAAGACTAACAGTATTACATGATCTATTTAGACCATTTTTTCATCTAATACAAGATGATGATCAGGACTAATCCAAGTTCTAAATCAGGACCAATCCATATTCTCTAGCTAAAGAGTTTGACTCATTAGGACCAGTCCAAGTCCTAAATCACTTATAGAAGATTCACAACATTCCCATTATACTGTAGAAAGTTTTCTATAAGTTCACATAGATTAAAATAAATGATCATGTACCCTTCCTCATGTTTCAAGTTACTATCCAAGTACAAGATTAATCCACTTTGAGAATTATTCTAAGTATCTTAGACTATCTTTTACACTTATTATTTATTTTACAATGCTTTACTTTGGATTTCAAATTTGAGAAGTTTAAACCTTAAACCCTAACAAATTCCTTTGTATTCCAAACTTCCTACACACCCTATATCCATAGGATCAAGGTACATGGGAATCAAATTGTGTTCCATGTAATTATGGTTTATTCTAAGTTTACACAACTTTAGAAGTGGGTATGCAATGCTTTCTAGGGTCTTATTTCCCCAAATAGTTCTTCATTGGTTTCCACCCACTTAGGCGAAACATAGATGAGAACCTAGATAACATCTACTTGCAAAATCCTAAAGGGGTGTTTATTGTGTAATTTTTACTATATTAATTTTGAGTTTACCTATGACATAGGTATTGGTCAAGGAATATTTCCTTCACAATTAGTATTAAATGTTTTTCTTTCTAAAGAAACACTAACTATTTTTTTATCACCAAGATCCCTAATGGGGAGGTGAGATTATATGACTAATAAGCGTTATATTATATGATTAATCAATTGAGAGCTTTATAAGGATTATACCTCATGTTTTGATCACCAAGATCTCAAATGGGTGAGTTGGGAGGATATGATGACTGTCTAATCAATCAAAAGGCCTATTATGTTAATTTAAAGGGTTATAATAATTCTTTAAATTCACATAAAATTATCTATAATTCTAATAACCAATTTATCTCTTAAATGATATCAGCGAATCTAAGATTTGTAATGATTTAATACACATTATCAAATTCAATGAATTGTATTCCTCTAACTTGGTTAAATCTAAACTTCCATGAATCATTTGATAATAGATTATACACCTAAGAAAAGGAAGGGAAATATTAAATTCAATACCTAATTCATTAATTCCTTCAAATTTAAACAATAATGATTAATTTTTTTGGGTTAAGTATCAACAATAACACCTAAGAGGTTCAAATCTAAATCAACCATACTTCTTTCTTATTAATAAATATCCTACTTATAAAATTTGAATAAAAATATTTATACAATTGACCATTAAGGCTCTCTTTCAATTTAATTCAAAGTGAAATCCGAAAAGATAATCAAGGGTTACATAATATTTAAAACTTAAAATTTAACAAAAGCAACAATTATACAACTAAAATTAATAATGTGAGTACTCCTTTAACTTAAATAATATATTTGATAATGAGATAATTTACAAATAAATACCTTAAAGAAAGAAAAACATTTAACTTATGCATGTTTCTTTTGTTGATCAATAACCTATTATATGCCACATTCCTAATCAAACTTCAAATGGTTCAAATGTGTTAATATATATTTTAATCTTACCTTTCCTATTTGAATAATAAGTTATATATCTAAGATCTATTGAATTCATACCTCCACTTAAGTTAACCAAATGGCAATAACTAATGTGAAGTTCATATTCATGTCATAACAATAATAACACTCAATTAATAATGCAAATTAAGCGAAGACAAAAGATTTAAAATTGATAAATCAATGAAACTAAAATTTCATAAACTAAAGTCTATAATAGTGTTCAAAAGAATATAAATAAATAAATTGGACTCTCACATGTGTCTTACTCGCTAAACAAGAAATTTATACTCTCATGAGGAAATAATTTCTAGACTATTCTATTTATACATTAAACCTATTATGAAGTATTTTGATTTAATTCATAGATTAGATATACATCTAGGTCAAGGAAATAATTACTAAGCAAGTCAGATCAAAGAAAGAATATTTCCATAAAAATTGGTAGTGGAAGTAGATAAGAATATTTTCAAATCATGGGTTCTATGTAGAAAAATTTACATGTCACAAGGTCAAGGGAATACATATTTTGCAAACTATGAATTCAAGAGATGATCACCAATAATAATGACATAGAGAAATGAGTTTTTCTTACAATATTACAAAACTTGGGGAGGCTCATCTATAATTGTAACATAGATGAATGATGCTTCACCATTTACGAACTCAAGAATGATCTTTGTAGGTCATGGAATAGATAAATAAAGTTTTATTAGTTACAAACTCAAGAAATAAATACATATAGGTCATGACATAAGAAAATAAGAATTCATTAAAAAATTCAAACTCAACAATCAACACCTACAATTTGTAGGAGATCTTTACTACAACGATACCTATTATTTTGGACTCGGATTTGAATGATCTAAGGGGTAGGTTTGCTGATGTTTGGCTTCTTCAGGTGATGTTTAAGTTTGTTAAAGGGGTTTCTAGTCCCGAATAAAACCAGGATGTATTAGGGCTTTGGGTCCTTGCTTGTATGTCTTTTGTAGCCTGTATAGTCTTGATTATCTTTTTGAGGTTGTTGTCGGGATGTTGTTCTCTTTTTTAGCAGCTTGTGTTGTTAATGGGTTGATCTTTGCTTAGTGTTGCTTTCTTTAGTTTAGTTGCTCTCTTTTGTTAAGGGTTATGGGCACCTTCAAAACCCATTTTTTACCTCTAATCAAAACAATCAACACCTACAAGATGTAGAATAAGGTAAATCCAAATATTAATCTTTAACAAAAATCATCCATCATTATGTTGGAAAAATAAGGATAGACAACTGAGAGGGGGGGTGAATCTATTGTTGCAGAATTTAAACTTGTTCAACCTTAATCAACCTTTAATATTAGATTTGATAATTAACAGTGAAAGCATAAATCAACAACACATCAAAAACACATGAACACTAAGATTTTTATACGTGGAAACCACGTTAGGGGAAAAACCACGGTGGATGTTAGTCCACAATATTATACCCTATTAGAAGTATAATGAAAATTGAATAGGGAATGCACATCCATTCAGGCACACTACCTAGAGCTCACTGCTCAAACGAAAGGCTCACTGCCTTACATAGAACAATCATATTAAATTTGTTTGATGAGGTTGAACTAAGAAATTAGCTTCTACAAAAGCCTGATGACAGTTCCAATTAGGCACATAAACACTTCTTCACACTTCGCTCAATCTTCTTCACACTCTTCTCTAAAATCAAATGATTTGATCCTTATTCAAAAATTTTGCATACATTCACTGAGCATGCACACCACACACACTTCAAAATGAAGAAACAATCACTCTTATATATCTACTACATGAATTTACATCAACAACTATGTCAGCCACAAATAAAAGAATAAATTACAATTTTTAGCCCAATTCATGAACAAATCTCTATGTGCACCAACCTAAGTCAGTCATATCATAATAAAGACCTAAATCAACATCCTCGAACACACAAAACAATAAAATCTTAATCCATAAGGATCCGCAACATGCTACCACCATCATGTCAGCCAAAAACATGAAACCTCAAACACACAAAGGAAAATCTTTGATCACGAACACATTGATCAACACAGATGTACCACAATGATAGAGCATGATCTAAAAACATCATTGAACATCACAACAACATACACAACAACTCAATTCACTAGAATTGCATTATCTTCTTCTAGAAACACCTACTACAGTAACAAAATAATTGTAGGAACTCAAAAAATCATAACTTTCTCCAATCTTGATGCATACCACTAAAACTTCTGGGCAACATACTAGATAGGCTCAGAAACAAACCCTTTGATGTGTGAATTTTGATTATCAATGTACACAACTTTCCATCATTCAGATCTTCACAGCTTCATAAACTGTTTGCAACATATTTATTCTAATTTTCTCAATATCCTCAACATATAGAGCCTTCAGAATCATCAATGCTAATAGTGTTGACATCAATTACAACCACATATCAGCAACACAACCACAACATACAACAATATCCCCCTTTGGCATTGATGGCAATACATGATGTGAAAAATACCATCAACACAACTAACTCTCCATACAATACTCTTATCCTCCTTTGTTCTACACTTCTCCCCCTTTGACATCAATGGAAAAGGTACACAAGCTCTGGACCACATATCATCTGAATCATCTGACTACTCCCCCTGAGTAGCAGCCACCACAACATCAATCTGAAACAAAATCTCACTGTAAGTGCACAGATTAATGCAAATACTTGCATCTTAGTTCAAATTAGGAGGGGAAATCACCCCTAACTTTCCTCTGAGATACTCAAAATTATCCTTAGGAAACAGTTTAGTGAAGATATCTGTAATTTTTTCCTTAGTGGGCACATATTCCAATATGACTTCTTTATCACTCAATTTGTCTCTCAAAAAGTGATACTTGATAGATATATGTTTTTTCTTTGAGTGTAACATCGGATTCTCAAAAATGTTTATGACACTTGAGTTATCACAAAATATACCAATAGGCTCATTATACTCAGTTTTGATATCTCTTAGCATATGTTTCATCCATAATACTTTAGTGCAATTGTTTGCAGCAACAATATATTTTGCCTCAGCAGTGGATAAGGAAATGGAATTCTGCTTTTTACTTAGCCAAGACACCAAATTCTTCCCTAAGAAGAATGCAGCACCACTTATACTTTTCCTATCATCTACATCTATTGCCCAATCTGCATTTGTAAAGGCATTCAGAGTAAAATCATCATCCTTAGGATACCAAAGACCAAAATCAATTGTTCCTTTCAAGTATCTGAAAAATCCTCTTTATTGCAGTCACATGTGATTCCTTTGGATCAGCTTGATATCTAGCAACCATGCACACAAAATTCATAATGTCTAGTTTGGTCTAAGTAAAATATATCAATATACCAATCATTGAACTGTACCTTGTTTGATTAGCCTTACGAGAATCATCATTCTATGTTAACTTGCATCCAGTTACCATGGGTGTACCAACTTGTTTTGAGTCTTCCATGCCAAAAAAATTCAGTAACTCTTTTACATATTTGGACTAAGATATGAAAATTCCATCATCTAACTGAGTTATTTGCAATCCTAAAAATAATTTCAGCTCTCGTATCATTGACATCTCAAATTCACTTTTCATTTCATCATCAAACTTCATGCATAAGTCATCACTACCTTCAAAAATGATGTCATCAACAAACACTTCAATAATCAACTCTTTATCCTGATCCATCTTGAAATATAGATTATTGTCAGCAGTACCTTTATTGAATCCAAGCTTCAATGACTATTTATCCAGTCTTGCATACTAGGCTCTAAGGGCTTGTTTGAGTCCATACAGTTCTTTCTTCAATTGAAAAACCATATCTTTTTCATCATTCAATTGAAATCCATCTGGTTGTTCAACATAAACTTCTTCTTCTAACACACCATTCAGAAATGCTAACTTCACATCCATTTGATAGAATTTGTAATTCTTGAAAGTAGAATAAGAAAAAATTAACCTTACAGCTTCAATTCTTGCAACAGGGGCAAAGGTTTCTTCAAAATCAATACCTTCCATTTGTGAGTATCCTTTACATACTATTCTTGCTTTATTTCTAACAACTTCACCTTGTTCATTCAGCTTATTCTGAAAGACCCATTTGGTTCCAATCACATTTTTATCCTAAGGTCTGGGAACAAGAATCCATGTATCATTTTTCTCTATCGGCATCGGTTCTTCCTTCATTGCTTCCATCCAATATTCATCTTTACATGCTTCATTGACATTACTAGGATCAATTTTGGAAATCAGGCAATATTCTTTTGCAATTCTTCTTCTAGTCTGCACACCTTTGTTCTTGTCTCCTATAATCTGATTCTCAAATTGATTTAGCTTTACATACCTTCAAAATTTTGGATTCTCTCTAACTTATGGTTCTTCCATTCTTTTTCCTGTACTTCCACTAGCTTCTCCTTCATGATTCTCTTAATTCACCGAAACAATTTGAACTTGATCATTCTTTCCTTTATTAGTACTATCTTGTTGGTCATATGAATAATATCCATAGTATCTAAATGATCTAACCATGTCTTCAACAACTCTGACATTTTCACTTTCAATCATTTTCTTCAATCTTCTATTGTAGCACTGGTAGGCCTTGCTCTTAGTAGAGTAACCCAGAAATATTCCTTCATCACTTCTAGCATCAAATGCCAATATCTTTATCTCTCTTAATATAACATCTACTTCCAAATATTTTGAAATACTTAACAGTAGGCTTATAACCAAACCACAACTCAAAAGGAGTCTTAGCAAAATTACCATTAACATTTACCCAGTTGATAGTGTATACAACAATGCTTACAACTTCTCTCTAGTAGATATGAGGAACATTAACTTCCAACATCATAGTTCTAGCAACATCTAGAATTGTTTTGTTCTTCCTTTCAACAACTCCGTTTTGTTGAGGGGTCTGAGGAGCAGATAACTATCTTTTGATTCCATTCTCTTGAAAAAATGTATTGAACTCCCGAGAAGTGAATTCACCACCTCTGTCTGATCTTAAGCATTTAACCTTCAATCATGTCTCATTCTCTTCCAAAGCTTTGAAGAATTTGAAATTTTCTAGTGCTTCATGTTTTTCTCTCAAGAAAGCAACCCATATCATCCTAGATTAATCATAAATAAGTAACATAAAGTACCTTTGTACTTGTAGACTTTTGATTCTAGATGGACTACATAGATCAAAATGAACCAACTCCAACACTCCGTTAGAATGATGTTGTTTACTCCTAAAATAAATTTTTGTTAGCTTTCCCATCTGACATTCCTTGCACATAGTGTTAGTAGGCTTGACTAACTTAGGTAGATCTCTCACTACTTGAGTGGAGCTTAATTTGACAATGTTATCAAAATTCACATGACACATCCTCCTATGCCAAAACCAGCTTACATCAACTTGAGCAATTAAGCAACTTTCACTACTAGCACTCAAGTGAAAAATATTACCTCTTGTCTTTGTACTTGAAGCAATTACATTTCTAGAGCTTCCCAATATCCTGCACTTACCATCTTTGAACTGAAGATTGTATCCCTTGTCTACCATTTTTCCAACACTCAACAAGTTATGCTTCAATCCTTCAACATAAAGAATATTACTAGTATTGTGTTTACCACCAAGAGAAATAGTGCCTCTATCATAAATCACACCAGCATTGTTATCTCCAAATCTTACAACACCACCCTCATACTTTTCCAAGCTTACAAACTTTCTTTTGTCACCAAACATATGGTGTGAGCATCCATTGGCAATCACCCATTCGTCATTTTCATCAATTTTTGCTGCAAGAGCTTTCTCAATATTCTAATTGCCAGCAGATTCAGTGGACACCATACCATTTTCTTTGATAGTAATAAATACCCATCCATCTTCATTTCCATTTTCTTTATCAAATTCATCATTAGTAACACCTTTAGAATAATAACATTTCTTTTGAAATCTAGACTTGTTAGGTTTATACTTAGAAACTCTTTCAGGACACCTTGATGCAAAATGACCTATTTTACTGCAAGAGAAACATTTAATAGGCACCTTTCCTTTGTACTTACCATGTCCTCTGGATTCTCTTTTCACAATCAATGCTTCTAGTTCTTCTAGCTCTCTTTCTTCATATTCAATCTATCTCATATCATCTTCACTTGAATTTCTTTTTGGAACTTTCTCCCATATCATATATTTGTTGTCTTTTTTCGGATACAATAGCTTTAAATGCAGATTATGTCATAGGAGTAGACTCACCAAATTCACTCAACTCAAAGGCAGCAAGTTTACCAATTAGCATGTCTCTTGTCACATTTTTTATTGTCCTGAGCTCTTCAATAGCATGAGCTTTTGTTTTGTAAGAGGTAGACACTGATCTTAGCATTTTAGCCACAATCTCATCTTCTTCCATAACTCCACTGGCACACCTAATACCCATCATTAGTTCATTTACCTTCTACATGAAAGCAACAATGTTTTCATCTTCACTCATCTTCAAATTCTCCCACTTTCCTTTCAAACTTGTTAGCTTAGAAATATTCACTTGTGCATCTCCTTCATTCAATGTCTCCAATTTCTTCTAGATCTCTTGTGTTGTCTTCAGACCTATCACATTTGTCATCTCTAAATTTGTCAAAGCACTCAGCAATGCTTCTATAGCCCTGATATTATTTTCAGCTTCTTTGATCTCATCAAGAGTAGTGGGACCATTCTGAGGAATATTATATATGTTCTTTTTAATCTTCCAGAAGGGTTCACCAATGCACTTCAAATGACACTCCATTCTGACCTTCCACAAAGAGTAATATGTACCATCAAATCTGGGACTATCCTTCTTGTATGATGCCATCTCGGATCACCTCAATCTATTAAAAACATTTAGAGGAACCAGATCTGATACCAATTGTTGGAAAAACAAGGATAGACAATTGAGAGGGGGGGTGAATCAGTTGTTGCAGAATTTAAACTTATTCAACCTTAATCAATCTTTAATCTCAGATCTGATAATTAACAGTGAATGCATAAATCAACAACACATCAGAAAAACGTGAACACAAGGATTTTTATACATGGAAACCCTGGTTAGGGGGAAAAGCATGGTGGATGTTAGTCCACAAGATTATATCCTATTAGAAGTATAATGAAAATTGAGTAGGGAATGCACATGAATTTAGACACACTACCTAGAGCTCACTGCTCAAAGGGAAGGCATGTTGCCTTACATAGAACAATCAAATTAAATCCATTTGATGAGGTTGAATTGAGAAATTAGCTTCTACAAAAGCTTGATGACAGTTCTTATTAGGCATATAAACACTTCTTCACACTCTTCTCTGAAATCAAATGGTCTGATCCTTATTCACACATTTCACATACATTCACCGAGAATTCACACCACACACACACTTCAAAATGAAGAAATAATCGCTCTTATATATTCGCTACATGAATTTACATCAACAACTCTATCGGCCACAAATAAAAGAATAAATTACAACTGTCGACCCAATTCATGAACAAATCTCAAGGCACACCAACCTAAATTGGTCATATCATAATAAATACCTAAATCAACATCCTCAAACATGCCAAACAATAAAAAATTAATCCGTAAGGATCCACAACACGCTACCACCATCATGTCGGCCAAGAACATGAAAACCTCAAACACACAGGAAAATCTTCAATCACGAGCACACCAATCAACACGGACATACCACAATGATAGAACACAATCTAGAAACATCACAACAACATACACAACAACTCAATGTACCAGAATTGCATTCTCTTCTTCCAAAGACACTTGCTACAATAACCGAATAACTGTAGGAACTCAAAAACTCATAACTTTCTCCAATCTTGATGCATACCACTGAAACTTTCGGATAACATACTATATAGGCTCAGCAACAAAACCTTTGATGTGTGACTTCTGATTATCAACCTACACAACTTTCCATCATTCAGATCTTCACAGCTTCATAGACTGCCTATAACATATTTATTCTAATTTTCTCAATATCCTTGACATATGCAGCCTTTAGAAACATCAATGCTAATAGTGTTGAAATTAATGACAACCACATATCAGCACCACAACCACAACATCCAACACATTATGCATGTATAGTTTAAATATTGACAAAGAACATAGTTTTGAATTAAAATCTTACCTCATATTTCTCGTGCACTGACCACCACAAATCCTTACATGGAATTGCACTTTCCTTCCCCTTTCTTTCTTGCTATCCCTAAAAAATAACTCTCTCATTCCTTAAGAAGACATGGAGTTGAGGGCCCTTATTACCCACTCCCTCCATGAATCAACAACTTTTTAATCTTAGCACTAACTAATCTTTTACAACAAAGATTATCTAGTAATTTTCCTCCCTTAATTCCTTTTTAACAATTTTGAATATTTATTTTCAAGTTTATTCTTATCATAATTATGGAAAACCTTACAAAACTATTCAACCATTTTATATTGAAGGAAGTGTCAAAACTATGGTAAAGAAAATTTCTATAATAACTTCTATCATGTTGGAATGGTTTGCTTTGTGAGTGATGTAGAGTAGGGTGGTGAACTTCTACAAACACTGAAACAATCAAATTTCTCAAGTCTAGAGTCCCAATTTGGTGATTACCTTCACAAATCTCCTATTTCCCTAGTAGGATAGCAAACAAGCTTTTCCTAACATAATTTACAGTGCATACCCCAAAACCACATTCTAAGGAGTATTTTGGATACCCTTTAAGCCATTTGAAAACATATCATGTTTGCAGATATGGTTATTTTTGAACAAAACCTTCAAAAATTGAATGCTACGCTCCCAACTAGGCCTAATTAGGCTTGTTCAACTAGGTCACTATATGGTTTTCACACTCCAAGGTTTAAATCACCATGCCAATGGCTCAAAAACATCATTTGACATCTATAAAACCCCTTCCAAGAAAATTCAATCACTACTTAAGAATTTTTCTTCAAACCCTAACACCTATGCAACTATCATGCCAAAAACATGGGGTTTTTTGCCTAGGGCATCAACAAATTGGCCTCCATCTTCATCCCCTACTCTTGCAAACACCCAGAACCTTAAAAACATCCTATATACCTCCATTCCACTTATTTTTAGGCCTTTTCATTGGTGGAATGGGTCAAAAATCTTTTTTGTGCAATCAAACCCCCTTCAGAGTTTCAAACTGTTTTAAGTAAAACTGGCCTAACTCCTTTAAAACTTAATGAAAATTGATGATCTCAATATAAAAAGATAAATAACTCAATCCTTCATCGATTCCAACACAAATTAGAACACCTACAGGTCATACTACTCTATGTAGTATAAATTTCAATGAAGAAAACACAAAAAATACAACACTTTTATTGGTTCAATCTTCAAATTTTCATCAACAACCTCCTCAATCGATCATACATGGATTTTTAAAGCATTTAAAATCATAACCCATTGTTTCCCAAGTGCTTTTCAAAACCCAACCATTCAACTTCCCTTTGAGACACAAAAATGCAAAAATGCAAAAGTTGCTTTACAACTTTTTGCAACTTTTACCATACTTACAAAATTGACTCCAAAATGACTCAAGACAACTCAAGACAAACATAAGGAATGGTCTTAAAGACCTTATTGCATGGAAAATCACACAAAAAAAAACAAAATTACTCCTTTTTCCCTGAAGGCATGGGTGCCCCTGCACCATACTCTCGGGGAAAAATGAACTCAAGTCCCATTGAGGATAGTTTTGCATCAGTAGATTCATGATTGATCTTGTCCTTATCTGATCTCCAAGTGATACCCTCATTTGGATAACCCTTCCAATGAACCAAATACTGGAAAGAGACATCATCCTTTGAGTTTGTGAGCTCCTTGTCATCTAGGACATACTCCAACTTGAGACACATGTTTGATGGATGAGCTTTGACCTGTTCTTCACCTAAAAAATGTTGTTGAACCTTCTTTAGTACCTAAAAATATACCTCCTCCATCCTTCTTCTGCACTTTATGTGCATGCTTGAACTTTTCCACCTTCCTTTGTAGTTTCTCCTTGATCTCTTCACCTTTACCTTTCATCTCTTCCATCTATTATTCTATCCCTATGACTATTGCTTGACCAGGTATACTAATCTCTGAATTGAAAGGAATGGAATGGCTAATGTCCCCTTTTGAAATCAATGAATGGAACATTCCTTCAACCATCACATCAACATACTCAAACCAAACTTGGATCTCCAAAATTAATTCATCCTTGACCTTCAATGCATCAGATTTTAACACCAACTCAATATCATTTCCCTCCAAAATCAAGTCTTTCTTCATGTTTATTGTCATAGTGTCTCCATGTTTAGTAGTGATAGCAATTTCCATGTTCTCTTCATTTACCTTTATAAAATCTTTCCCTACCTACCATCATCACATTAGCCCCCTTAGTTTTTCTTTTGTCCTCTTTCAATGGTGTCAAGGTATAAGAGATTCCATATTTTCTATCTCATAGGTATTTCTCCTTCCATCATACATATCATACCTATCAAATTTCCAAGGCCTCCCTAGCAGAAAATGGCACACATCCATAGGTAATATGTCACATAGAATTATATCCTTATACCCTCCTATATTGAACTCCACCCAACTTTGTCCATTTACCAAAATATATTGACCCTCATTCAACCAAGAGGCTTTGTAAGGAGTATCATGTGGTATTCTAGGCAACTTAATTTTGTCAACTATCTCAACTAAAACCATATTATATGTGCTTCCTGAATCAATTACAACTTTACATACCTTACCCAAGCACCTACAAGTTGTCTTGAAGAGATTTTTCCTTTCTGGTGGCCCCTTCTCTACTGAAGCTTTGATGAGAGTTCTCCTTACCATTAATGATTCACCAACCTCTGGAGCAACATGTTGTGATGGAGAGTTTACACTCTTATTATCATCTTCTTGCGCCAATTGGGCTCTTCTTTCTCCTCCATGTGAAGTAGAGGCCTGAAGTAGAGGCCTAACCTTCATTACATTGCCATTCTTGATGTCCAAACTTGTTGCATTGATAGAACCTTCATGTGAATGCATTTGATCCTCTTCCTTGACCTCCAAATCTACCTCTAAAGCTTGATCTACCTCCTCTAAGTCCACCTCTCTGATCTGCAACTTGGTTTTGGACTTTGCTTGCATCTTCTTGGCTCTCATATGAAATCGCCTTGGGTTAGAAAATAAATCTCTTCCTCTAGAATTGTTTCCTATGCCCCTAGTTTGTTTTCTGTGCCTTCTCTTTAGCTTTTCTTCATCCCTAATTGCCATTTGATAGCATTCCTCAACCATTCTTGGATTTTCCAAAGTTAACTCATCTTGAATGTTGAATCTTAACCCACTAAGATATCTACCTACCTTCTCCACATCATCCTCCATGTGACCTGATCTTATACTCAGTTTATAAAACTCATTAGTGTAAGCTTTGAAATCCATCTCTCTTTGTTTCAAATCTTGAAATTTATTATACATTTAAATTGCATAATCAGCCGGTAAGAACTTACCCTTAAGCTTTGCCACCATTTTTTCCCAAGAGACAATCTTTGACTTGTCTTTCTTCCTTCTTTCAGTTTTCTCATAATCCCACCATAATAGAGCATGAACCTTCAATTTTGTTTTTGCTATCTTGACCCTTTGTTCCTCTAGATTATCTTCACATTCAAAGTAATTGTCAAGTGTTGCAATCCAATCCAAAAGCTCATCATCATTCAAGTTCCCTCCATACATAGGTAAATCAATCTTTACCTTGTGCTTATCTCCCTTGAATGCTCTCAGTAGCTTAGCCATCCTCTGCTCATCATGATCCAATTCCTCTTCTTCTTGAGTCTCTTCTTGAGGGGTTTCATTTTCCCCTTCCTCTGCACTCTCACTATCTTCACCAATGACTATATCTCTCCTCTACAATGAAAACTTTAGTGGCGAATCTTCGCTAATTGGTGAATTCTAGAAATCGGGCAAGTCAAAATTAGCGAATTAATCATACCCAACAAGGTGTCCAAATCGCTCATATTTTAAGAACTATCAGTCCAATGTATATCTATTCGCGAACAATTTTTTAAAGAGGCATGTTTAAGCAAAAAATTTGCCATAATAGACTATGCATTTCCAATGGACCAATTAATATTTTTGCCTGGAATCCCGAGAGCATGTAATAAAACACCTACATATTCACCAATATTATTAAAACAACATTATATGAGGACCCATTTCGCCAATTAAAATTTACAAATAGTTGCATATGAAGACCCATTTCTCCAATTAAAATTTATAAATAGTTGCTTATGAGGACCTATTTCGCCAATAACATCTAAAAATAATTACATTTGAGGAAACATTTCACCTTGAAAATTACAATGTATCATTGTATAAGCCACGAGATTCACCAAATTTTTAATATAATGTTTAAAAATCCCACGGAATTTGCCAAATATGGATTGATATAAATACAATTGAAACTGTCATTTATTCTTACATATTTTGTTCGGTTTTGAGGTTTCACTTCTCAATTCAGAAGTCAGCGAAAGCCAAAAATGTAGACTTAAAGATGAGTGATCATTTCTTCATAATGTTATTAGTTATAATAGTAAGATTTGTTTATCTCTTTTCCATTATTTCTTCAGTCTTAAAGATGATTTTGAGTAGGTGATGGGATCTATATTCTTTGTCCTTCTTAAACAATAGGATATTTTTTTCCAACTTTTATTCAAAGTGAGAGATCAATATATTGAGCAGCAAGGGAAAGACTCCTCGAGGTAATGAAGAGACTAGGAAGCCATCAAAATTCCCAAAACGTAGAGGTACCATACAGTCTTACTTTGGAATTGGAAAACCTTATAATCCATCAGATCAAAATGGAGCTACATCATCAACTCTTACACCAAATATTAATGAAGAAGGCATTCACAATACCTCACCACCACAGGAAGGTCAAGGTGAGATTTTAATTGAGTTAAATCAAAATGTATCAAATGAGAATGGCAATACCGCAGAATATGTTCCAAGAGATACCCTGGATAGCCAAAATGAGATAATTGACTTGGATGAGGATGATGTTGGTAGCAAGAAAAGAAAAGGAAAATCAAAATTGGGGCGTGAGTGGGAAATGACAAGGAATTTTCAACTTGCTTGGTTGTCAAAGTACCCTTTCATTGTACTAGTGGGGGTGCCAAACGAAAAAGATATTGAAAAATAAACACTAAGAAAGTGTACAATTTGTAGTTGCAAATGTGGAAGAGCTAGGACGTTGCAGCTAAAGCTTGACACTATAGAAAAGCATATTGGTAAAGTTTATGAAAAAAAAATCATAGACAGAAAGGAACAATCAGTCGTACGATGGAAATCAAAAGAAGAATGTCTCTATGTTAAGTATGTCACAGAATATGAAGAGCATAACCATAGAATTTTGAAGCTTGATGAGTGTCAAGGTACACTTGATGCTCATTTTGGAAAAGAAATGGCAGCAACAAATCTGTCAAAAATTGTTCAGATGAGTGTTGTTTTTCATATTTTGTCCAAAGGGCATCCTATGATAGACTACCCAGAATATTCTAGTTTATTATCTTATTTGAGTGTTCCTCACTTTCCCTTCTCACATTGGTCAGTAAATGTTGGATGGGAATGGGAAAATTGTCTTGTTGCAGTAGAAAAGGAAGATTTAAAGGAGAAAGTAAAAGAGTCAAATTTCATTGCATTATCTTTAGATGAAGTTACTATGGTAGACAATACTTCTTGGGTCTGTATGCATTTGTATATTGTAGAAGAACATGTTCGCCAAGCTCATATTCTTTTTGTTCATAAAATAAAGGACAATTCAACATCGCAAAATCTATTTGAACCAGTCAAGAAATATTTGAATGAAATTGCAGGTATGGATGAGTTGACAATTACCAAAACATTGGTGTGTGTAGGAGTCAATAGATCTGTAGTGATGCAAGGTCAAAGGAGTGGTGTTTTCAAAAAGTTACAAACTACTTGTGCACCATACATGCTTGGCATTCACTGCATGGCCCATAGAATGAATTTAGCATTCAAAATTGTAAGCAAGTTTCCTACAATATCAAAAGTTGAAAATCTAGTTTGCGAGATCCACGCATAATTCTACCAAAGTCCCAAATGTTTCCAAGAATTTCAACATTTTGCTGAGGTAATAACACCAGGAAACAAGATTCTCAAGGATGTCAATACTAGATGGATCTCCCTGCATGGACCAGCACAACGAGTTCTTTCAGAATATCAATCCTTGATTGGAGTGATGTATGAGCATCACAGCACAGTAGACAAATCTCTTGACCTCTTACATAGGTTAAGTGATATAGAGATAGTCTTGAATTTAGCTAGTCTTCTCCACATGCTGGATGTGATGAAAAATCTTGTGAAGAAAGCCCAAGACAGAACTATGTATATTTATGAATATTCCAATCTAAGTAAACTTACATGTTTGGCCCTCAATCATCTATATCTAGATCTAACACAAGAAGGCGCAAATTATTTCATGTGGCAAAAAATTACTGATTTGAATAATCCTGATAATTATTTAGAGTTTAATGCAAGCAGGCACTTATGTATCTGTTTACATGGATATGAGATACCAATGTACCATTGTAAGACAACTAGGTGCTCTAGTAGAGAAGTAGCTATTAACAAGGAAGATTTTAACGGCATTGTTAAATTTGTTAGTGATAATTTGAAGGAAATTGCAAAATCTCTTTCCTTAGAGATTTGTGAAAGATTCCCTTCACATGAGATACTTGAAGCCATGGGTATTGTGTATCCTCAATTTTGGGTAAACCGAGATAACCCAAAATATTTTCATGATCAAGTAAAAATTTGGATTGAACAATTTTTTGAAAAAGGTAACATACAGTAAGCAGACAATAGAAGGAATTTTAAATGAAAATAAGCTTAAACAACAATGTAGGAGTTTTGCAACAACTATGAAGGACCAATATAAATCCATGGGCAAGGAGAATGCCTTTGAAACGAGATCAATAAAAAAGGTTTGGACAAGCTTAGGTCAGAGTGAAATATTGTGCGGTTCGATATTAGAATATTTCAAACTTGTTAATTTATGTTAAACAATGATATTGAGGTCGGTGGAGGATGAAAGAGTTTTCAGTACATTGGGGTTTTTGAAATCAAAGTTAAGAAACAAACTAGACAAGAATTTGGAAAATTGCTTGAGGATGAAAGGAACTGTGTATAATGTCAAAAAAATTCCTTTTCAAAAGGCACTCACAATCTGGAGGTCCACATGTGAAAGAAGAGGGACTGGGTTGTGCAACAAAGACACTCCAATTCCAAACGTTGGTACTAGTGGCACTGGTAGTGGCAGTGGGACTGGGATAGATGACAATGACATTGAATTTCACACAAATCACACAATGAATGTTGAATTTCAGACACAGGTCGAAGAAAATGAAGAGCAGACTCAGAATCAAGACAACTCTTTTACTTTATCTCAAGATGAGTGTCAGTTTGAGGACCTTGACTCCATTTGGGAAATGGAAGAGAATTATCAAGTTTTAGGTATTTTTACTGCACTTCATGAATCAATTTCCATTGTTTCAAAGTCCAAACTATAGTTGGTGATATTTTATATTGTATTCAATAAACATTGAAATTGTGAATCATTGCACTTCATGGTATCTTATTTTATATTGCACTTCATGAATCATATTCCAAACTGTATTTGATGGTATTTTATATTGTATTCAAAAATTGTGAATCATTGCACTTCATGATATTTTATTTTATATTGCACTTCATGAATCATATTCCAAACTATAGTTGATGATATTTTATATTGTATTCCATCATCCATGAAATTGTGATATTAAATTTGATCTCTTAAAAGGAATTTTAATTCTTCTTTACAAAGAAACTAGCCTCCACCCCACTTATCTTCCACATATCAATAATCACAAAAATATACAACACTTTGGTTTTATGATCAATGTAAATTGTAGAAATTTGTGTGACAAGATCATATTATAGCCTACATTGCATCCATAAACAATTTTGAAATCCTGTATTCCTTCCCCATTCCTAACAAAATTCAATACCATCAGCCTAAAAATGCTTCATCAGTGGAACCCCCATCATAGCCTCGCTGATGGCCCAATGAAAATAGCTCACAACGTAGTATCGGTGTAACAATACTCTATCGGACTGACTCCTAAGGTGCTCTCCCCGATATACCGATAGAGTCAAAAAAAGTAAGCACATCATTGTAACACATAAACATCGGTGGAATAAATGATTGCACTCCCCCGATGGCTTGATATAACCATGAATTATCAAATGCATAAAGTATATTGGGGGAACTAGGGTGCATCAGGTAAATATTATCTGATGTCTCATCGATAGACTAAAGGAAAGGTGTTCATCGGTGGAGAGGGTGGCTATCGGTGAAAGATTGATGTGACATCCCGAGGCATCGTCGACTTTGAGATATTAGAAATAAATGTTCTTCTCTGATGAAAAGACTGAAAGACAGATGGTGCATTTATGAACTAGAATTGAAGTGAATTATATCACAAGTTGATCGCATAGTTGTTACACAATCTAGAATATTTCGCTAAGGGCAGAAGCAGAAATGAAATACTTGGAGTTCTTACACAACAAAGACCAATGGAGGTGACTCAGCGAGACTCAAGTAAGTACTTCAGACCCAACTAAGAAGCTATTTTCTTCAAAATCTTAAGATTTAAATAATGGAAGAGAGTACAAACAAACCCAAAGCTAAAAAATAGAAAATTGAAAAGACTAAGAGACTCCTAAATCAAGACCTGATAGATCAATGCCTTAGGTCGGGGTCGAGAACAAAGAGGAGTGCTCAAATGAATCCTTCAATGGATCGAATATGGGAAAAACATAAGGGCTTAGGAGATATTTGGACACCACAATGAGGGTACGAGCTCTTCATGTTCCATTACAGAAAATAATTTAGGTTTCAACTAGTTTGTAATCTGTGGAAGTTGAACTTGAGAATACTTGTGGTGCCCAATATGTTTGTGAA
Source organism: Sequoiadendron giganteum (assembly GCA_007115665.2). Taxonomy (NCBI): domain Eukaryota; kingdom Viridiplantae; phylum Streptophyta; class Pinopsida; order Cupressales; family Cupressaceae; genus Sequoiadendron; species Sequoiadendron giganteum. The sequence goes on from CM021109.1 coordinate 402,802,655, forward strand.
TGTAGATCTAATTAAATCTCTTGCTATCAGATATGACCCCAATAAAATAACTAGTCAGTCACATGGTGGGGGTGACATGCTTATTATTTCTAGGGATCTCATTTCTAATGTATTTCAATTAGAGTGTTCATTGAATTTATCATTCATGGTCAAAGACCTCTTGACAGAGTATCGCCACATGGATACCAACTATAAGAGATGGATATTACCTTTGCATAGGCCCAAGGATGGAGGAGGCTAACTCAAAAGGTTCTCTAGCAGTGAAAACCCTCCTTTCCATGAATATTTGTTCGAAGAGTATTTTTGAAACACTTATTATTCAGCTAGTTAGGTTCTGGGAGTAGAGGTTCCGCCTCTCATGTCAATTGCCCCAATGGTCTTAGTTGCAAACATATAGAGAAAGGATTCTAGGCCATTTGATTATGCTAGCTATTTGGCCAATTCCCTAAATCGAGGGCTTGAGAAGATTAAAAATAATAGTGATAATATTAATTTTGAACACTATTATTTGCTTATGCATTTTCTTTTGTAGGAAGGATAAGTTAGAGGGGTCTGGAGTGAAGAGTTAAGGATAAAATATAAAAATGAAAATGGAGATTTCAAACCTGTACAAATGTGGACTTCATTGTGGGACAACTGATTTGGTAGGTCTCATTACCTTTATTTTGAAGATATTTTGGTAAAACCATTGATGAAGTTGCTAGGATATTAGTGCAATTATAACCTATCCCTAGAAGTACAAATATTTCTAAGACCAAAGGAAAATGACCCAAGAAATAAACTGAATCATAACTAGGGAGACTGGTATACTTTCTCTGATTGTACAATGATTATGGATTTGAAGGAGCTCCACACTTGATGCCACAAGTAGTTCCTGATTGATTTTCTTATATAGAAATTGTGAGGCAATTGGGAAAATTTGATGCCAAACACCTCAAAGGACATAGCAAACAATCAATTATGCCTAACACCTTATGTTTTGGAGACTTTACAGTGGTTGCCAATGAAGGATATGAGGAAATTGATGGTAAATTAGCACAGTACAACCTACCTCTAGATGATGTAAGGAAACAATTTGTTGTAGAAGGGTTTATTCACAAGGTGATATTATCATAGGGGCTATCAAGGTATGCAAATTTGTTCTTAGTCGAAGATGTGATAAGAAACCATGATGAGGCTTCCACTAAGGAAAGAATGGTCACCTATAACAAGATTATGCTTGCAAAGGAATGGAAGAGAAAAAATGTCCCATCTTATTCAAATACATTTGGTGAGATACGAGATCCTTTAACAAGAATTGAGCAACTCATCGCTCATGTCAATGAACTACTAAAGGATGTGCCCCCAGTTGTTTTTGATGTGCCTCATACAACCTATTCAGGAGTACAAGTTGAAGACATAGAGCCCTTGGACTACATACCTTCACAACCTACTCCTGAGATATGTTTTTTGTAGATACTGATATAAGTGATGAAGAGGGTGAGCAGGTCAAACAAATAAGTGCCTCTATGATTGCACAATACAATCCCCCTCAAGAGTAGAGTATTGTAAGATTTGAGGCACAAAATGAACTATCTAATTATGTGAGGGTCAGGGTTGGAGAGGAGTTTATTTTTTATTGTGATTTTGTTAAATCTTCTGAATTTAAATCATTTGTTAATGAATATAAAGACAAAAAAATGAGACAAAAGATACAGGATATCACTCCTGAATAGGAGGCAACTGCTCTGGAGGAATTGAAAAGAGAGGTAGATAAGGAAATGGAGTCCATCACTCCTGAAAGAGGAAGGGAATTACTTCAAGAAGTTGGAGTGTTTCTCTTGCCAAGGTGGGATATTAGCTATTCAATTGCATTTGATAGCTTCAGAAAAAGAGGGGATAAGCCAATCAACTTAATAGAAGAAGCAAGTGACAAAAAGTATTCAGGATCTAGGTACAACCCAGACGAAGTCACCTTTCTTATTTGATCATTGTATCCCCATGATAAAAGACTTGCTATAATTAGTAATCCAAACCAAGTGTTTGGACATCTCTTGGTTCAACGAGTAGGGGATACCAACCCTATGGAGATAACAGAATTGAACATAAAAGTGGAAAAATTTACCAAAGCACAGATCAAAATATTTATTAAGGAAAATGAAAAATTGAAGAAGGAGCTAGAAAATCAGAGAGAAAGAACATCTTCCTCCTCCAAATCAGATTTGTACTCCCCATGGATTGAAAATGATAAGAGATTTCTTGGTGCATTGGCTGATGCAGCCTATTGGAAGAATTGCCATTTGAAATCCTAGGGAAATGCAAAGAATTGGAGAAAGAAGTGAAAACCATCAAATATAACACTGTATCTGAAATGATCAAAGAAAGATTCAACAAAATGATGAAGTGTGTTGATGAATATTGGAAACTATTCAAACACACACTATCCATTAGTGGATAATGAATGATTGTAGGGGAGAATGATCGAGAAAATAAAGGAGCTCCTAAATAAGAAAATCATGAAAGGACAAATATTGCTGAACATATAACTAGCTGGTAGAATCACATAATGGATATCATAAAAGGCTGAGGGAAGATTTTTACTGCTTTGATTTAGTCCCGACACTTCATAATGACATTGGAAATTTTTGAGACTATGATGATTGGAAGGAAGAGCTTGTTGGGATTCTAACTATTGCGTTGCAAGAAATCAATGACGAGGATATGGTTTTACAAAACACTCATAAGCAGCTCAAAAAAAAAATGTATATGGAATATGATATGAAAGAGGTGATCTCTAACGTGGACACCTGTGCTGAATAGGAGTACATCCATCACCTCTTTGCAATCAATCTATTTATTATTCGAATTGTAGATCTATCAAATGCAACGAGGCAACCATCAGAGTAAGAACACCAGCCGAAAACATGATGAGCGCCCTATCATGGAGTAGAATCTTTGAACGGATCTTAGGTGGTCACGATCTTCTTCTTGTAGATTAAAGGATTGGTGCATTCAGCTATGACATTGTTTTATTTGAGTTATGTTTAGTTATCAAACATCATGGCTTTTTGTAACGGGTTTGTAGCTTTTTTCCTCTCATATATAAGAGAGATCAAGACCCGAATAGAAGATCATCACATAATTTTTAATTAGAGTAGAAAATAGTAAGAAGATAGATTGCACCAATTCACCCATCCATCTCATATCATAAACTATTATTATAATGCATATATTTGAAGATTAATATAATGGAGAATGTTATGCATAATCACTGATTTTCTTCCGAGTGTTCAACTATTGTGGATTCATATGCTTATATGTTATTTGGTTGTCTCCAAAGTGATTGTTTATGTTATTCAAATTGAGTGTGTGGAAGTACATTTAATTTGTCAATACACATTTTTTGTAGTTGTGTGGTGTTGTTGACTGGTTTCTTTGTGCTTTAGTGAACTTTGACACATTTATATTTAACTCAGCTATTTCAATGGGGTTAGTATCCCCTACTCTGTGAACCAAGACTAAGAGATGTTCAAACACTTGATTTGGATTACTAATTACATCAGGCCTTTTGTCTTGAGGGTATAACGACCAAATCAGCAAGGTGGCTTCATCTGGGTTGTACCCAGATCCTGAATACATCTTATCACTTGCCTCTTCTATTAGGTGCCTGATAGGATATTGTTATGCTGATATTGAGTTGTGGGTCACTTTCATCGATTGATTGGTGGAGTAGTGAGGAGAGTACCCCCAATGCAATATTGTTAGGCCAATAGTATTGAATTCTTTAGTAATAGGGGTTGTGACCATGGGGTTTTATATTTATTTATGGATATGATCAATTGGTAGTGTGGGCCACAAAATGGATTTGGTCACACAAATCTCTGCAATTTGTGCCAATCATAAAATCAAATGTAGTGTATTTTTGCAGTATGTGGGATGTGGGTGAGGTGTAAGCTGGTGGATATTGAGAAGGATTTTTAGTCCCAACATAACATAAGCTAGCAGTTCAACATCCATAACCTAGAAGCTCTACCAAGAAGTAAATATAATAAGCTAATAGTTCAACATCCATAACTTAGAAGCTCTACCAAGAAGTAAATATAATGAGATAACAGTTCATCACCTTATAGTTCATATTTTAATTGTGTTAAAAGTAAAACTTGAACATGTACTCAGTGATTCATCACTCAACTCAATACTTAATAATATTTTAACAATAGTATTAGTAGCATATACAACAATGAACATCAACAATCATTTAATGTGTATCTAGTATTTGAAACCACAAACTTTTTCTTCAAATGATAAAATAAATAGTATAGATAATTGAACATCATCACATTACTAAAGTTTGAATTTGAGATTTTTTATTGATTTTCACATGAAGGAGTAGATAGAGGCATTGGCAATGCAAAATCTTGCCAATGCCCAAAGACAACTTTGTACAGAGCTGAGTTGGAAGTTGGAAACTCATATTATCAAAGAGTCAAAAATCAAGTCATTGTATAACCTTTTCTAGAAACTTCCAATCTTCAAGTGGTGGAAATGCCATTTGTTCTAACTGATGTTGTTTAACTTGAAGTTTTGTTAACATTTCATGATTATAATTGGAAGTGGAACCTGTCTTGAATTCTTCAGTCAATTTTGCATTCAAGGTTATCAGTGTTCTGATGGAATCCAAATAGTTCACCACATTTGGGTTCTGAGGAAACTAGTCCAAATCAATCTTCTTTGCACCCTCCATCTTCAAAATGAAAACATCATTTCTAATGAATCGCTCATTTGTGTCAAAAGCCTCTGGAAAACCAAGCTTTAGTGAAGTTCCTTACCTTTTCATCCACCACCTTCATCTTGTCTGCAACCAAATGCAAATATTCCTTTGTTTCACGCATTCTCGAACACTTTTCAATGATAGATGACAACTTCATTGAGGTAGCAATCCGATTAGTAATCCCTTTTGATTCCAAATCATTGTCACTAGCTTTGTAGACTGTTTGTAGAACTTGATTTTCAGATTTCTCTAATGTAAGCACATTTTTGTTGTCCACTAAATATTTGTTGAGCTTCTTATAATGTTGTCTGATAGCATCAATCAATTGAAACATGTCACACAAATGATAAAACCTTTGCATTATTTTATCCCAGATCTTTTGTTTCATATGCCTCATTGTATCTCTATAAAATGCAGATAACTTATTTTGACAAGAGTTAATTTATTCTTTTGCTTCCATCATCTCTGCCTCCAATCTTTCATTTATTTTTCTTCATTTCTACAATTTTTTTTCCCACTGTGCATTTCCATTCGCAATGCTTAGTCTTAATTTTTCTGAAATGGATTTTTTCTCATCATATTTATTGTTGCTTTCATCTAGCCTTTGCTTCAGGTCATTCACTTCTCTCTCATTTTGTTTATCCTCTTTTCTTGTTGATGTAGAGGTAGATATTTTATTCTTTTTTCTAATTCATTACTCTTGTTATCTGTTGCTTTCCTCTTTGCTTTCTCATTTTCTAGGTCTATCTATAACTTTTCTATTTGAGTCTGCAACCTTTTCTTCTCTCTATCTTGCTTTATCAATGATGTATACACCAATTCATTGTTCTTCTTTGATACATTAATTTTGTCAGTATTTTTGAGTCCAAAAAAATCCAATTGAAAATTGGTCACTTGGTATTCAGATCAATCCATTTTATTTGTTGGTTTGTTTTGAACTATGGGAACAACAATTGTGTACTCCATGATTTATTTATTTGTGTCAAATGTGGGTAATGCCATGGTTGTTTTAGGCTCTGAAGTTACAACAGATGCACTCTCCATCAGTTGCTTCTTTTCTTTCTTATACAAGTCTGATTTCTTTTTAAAATCTTCAATTAAATCAAAACCTGGGGACACAGGAAAAATGAAATGCTTTAATGGAAAAGGAATAGGAGTACTTGCAATTGCTAATGATGTTGCAGCCACACTAACTGCCAATGGGGGAGTGCTTGGAAATAACTCCTTTGCGGTGGATCCATTGATAGTGTGACTTGGACCTATCAAAATCCTTTTCCTCTTCTATATGCCTTGATCACCTGGTGTTCCTATGGTATCTTGTATTGTTGTCCTCTTGTGGGTAATTTTTTGTTGTAGCACATGTTGACCACTACTAGTACTACTACCAATACCATCACCACCAGAGGCAGTGCCAGTTGCACTAAGCTCTCCACCATTGGCATGCCCTAGTTGTGATTTTATCTGACCATGAGGATGAGGATCTGAAGCTCTAACAAATTCAATTGTTTTGTCTCTACTTGTATGCCCTTGGTCTACTATATTAGCTCCAAGGATAGATTTATCAACTGGTTTTCTATGTTGTACATCTATTACTGTAGGAATTCCTTATCCTTGGGACCCCTGGCCTTTGGCCTTCATACAATTTTTTTCATGCAACTTTGACATTAATGACAATGAATCCAACACAAATGTCTAAAATGCATATGGTTATAGCTTAGAAACTCAATACGGCAAACTATGATGTGAAATTAGTTGCATGAGAATGAAGCAAAGGTTAGGTATCCTTCATAACCCATTTTTTCAGCTATGGATGCTCCTGAAGTATATTCTTCTTTTGTGGCCTCACTTAAACCAGGTTTGTAATTGACATGGCTTTGTTCTTCCCTATCATCATTAGATTCATCATCAAATTCTTTATATTCCCATTCATCAGGATGCTTTATATTCCACAATTTGCTAAACTCTTTATCTTCTTTGTTATCTACATACTATGCAAGAGCTCTTGGATCACCTAGCTCCTTCCTCATAGACCAAAAGGAAACATTTTTTTATCGTGGCCAATTTTTATTAGTAACTTCCTTCTCTAGAGAACCTAGTATTTTTACTCTACTAGATGGTTTATCACTTTTTTCATAAAAATTGTTGTATGTCCTGATTGTCTTTTGGTGCAATGCCATAATTTCTACTGACAATTTTTCAAAAGAAATACCATTCTCAACAACACTTTTCTCCTTTGCTATTTTGACCTCATCCCAAGAATCCTTGTTTCTCAAGTTTTCAAGCAAGGGTTTACTTTGATGTTGAATTCTACTTGTAGCATTCTTATTGGCCACAATCATTGATTTAATGATGTCACATGGATCATACTGCTAGTGACAGATAGCATCAAAAAAATATATATATTATGTGCCACACTAAATGATTTTCTCTCAAATGTGAACCCTCCACATGAAAAAGGTAAAGAAGGAAATAAGGTCTTCTTTTGTTAATTGAGAAAGTGTAGTTCATTAGCACTCTGCATTTGCCTTACATATTCCAATACAAAAACCTTTTCTATCACATGTATTGGAATTTTGTATGGTTGTACTCTCGATCCATAAAATCTTAGCATAGTATATTCTTCCATTAAGTACCAATCAGACAATTGTATTTCTTTTCCTATTTGAATGCAATTTCTACATGACATAGGCAATCTAGGCATTGGAGTATTTGTAATTGCTTGATGCAATGGAGCCAAAAAGTAGTCTACAAAATGACTATAGTTCCTTCAAGAATCATGCATCCCTATCTTAGTGGTCCATTCATATACTAGAGCCATTTTATTTTCCTCGGCATTACTATAGGGATGAATATGAAGCTTGTTGGTCTGAAACATTCCTCTAAATTTGAATAGAAAAAGATAGCACAAGTAGGTTGTGAACCTATATGTCTTGGTGGAAGTGGAACCTCCTTTCATCATTAAAAAATATTTATGCATGGATTCTACAATGCGCTAAATAAAATTATATTTGACGTGTGGAACACCATAATGGATACTATATACCATTTCAAGGAGGCTTGCACCCACTTCAAAATTGCTATCCAGACTGAGGAAAAATGCTAGCATGGAAATAGTATCTCAAACCCATGGTTTAAAAATATCCAAATCATAAGGAGACTTATGATCAAATTTCAATTTGTTTCTATCCTGAACTATTTTATTTAAGAAAGCATTTTTCTCCCTTTCTTCCACTACTTCATAATCACTAGCAAGCTTTTCTAGGTCAATGTGGGTGTTTCCAAATTCTTCGGTTGTAAACCCCAACACTTTTCCAAGTTATTTTATACTAATGGATAACAATTCTTCTTTGCTATCTTTATTAACAATTGCTCTTTTTTTATCATCATAATTTTGGGCACAAACCATTATAAATTATGGGCAAGGGAAAACCTCATGTAACATCATGCGCCCTAATCCATTTACCCACGGTGCATTGATACTATTATCTTTCATTTTATTTACAGCCTTATTTTGAGGTGAAAATCTAAGTTCTAAGGTACGCCTATCATAGATTTTAGGATCATAAATATCATGGTACCCATCAGTGAAACCTGGGGTTTTAAGCAATTCTGCATAATGTATTTTTTTATCGGACATTGCTCTAGTGGTTTTGGTGGTAGACATGCTTATACAATGTGAAGTGTGAAGTTGTGAATTCCCTAATACCTATTAGTCCTCCTTAATTTTTCTTAATTCTTAAGTCTCTAAATCCAAACTTCAAAGTTTGACAAAATAAGATTTTAAGAAATGTCAAACGATGAAACGTAGCCGCAAGAATTCTTTCACTTACCCAGATTGTGATTCTTGAAAAATGAAAAGATTAATGTTGATAGTCATGGAAAATGGAATGGCTTTGTTGGAAGTGGAACTATGGAACCCAAAACAGGATGGTGCACTGCAATGAGCAATTTGAAGACTAAAATATCCCCATGTGCTGACCCTCTCACTTTAAAAAAATACTTGACACTTAGCAGTACAAAGTGCTTTTCTTCTCAAAATTGGAACATTAAAGTGAATGAAACATCTTAGGTTTACATGTTGCAAATTCTAAACCATTGATATTTCTAAATCTAATGGTTATAGGGTGATTCCAAAGGTTTAAGTTCACAAGCCTATCACTCTATGCATTTCATTCTGGAATGCAACTACAACCATACATCAAATGTTCATCGAATGGTTGAAACTTGAGTAATTTATGATATTAACTTAAAATAATAAACATGTGTTTTAAAGTTTTTTTAAACTTTAGTGCACTAGGATTGACATCAAGGCCAAGGGGCCGATAGCTTAACATTGCAAAGGACTTAAAAATATGAATGATGATATCGAGAACCAGGGGAGAAGGTCAACAACAAAGAAATCAATAATGACAAATTTTAGTGGTTATAATTTTTTTGTCAATTTGAATTTTGATGGCAATTTTCTTTTTTCATTTGTATTGCTTTATGTTTTACTTTTAAATTTGCATGCAATTATTTCTTAAATAGATATTAGTAAGCACATCGCTATAACACATAAACATCAGTGGAACGAATGATTGCACTCCCTCAATGACCCGATATAACCATGAATTAAATTATAAACCATTGATCTTTATCAATCTAATAGTTATAGGGTGATTCTGGAGGTTTAAGTTCACAAGCCTATCGCTCTGTGCATTCCATTCTAGAATGCAACTACAACCATGCATCAAATGTTCATCGAATGGTTGAAACTTGAGTAATTTATGATATTAACTTAAAACAATAAACATGTGTTTTAAAGTTGTTTTAAACTTTAGTGCACTAGTATTGACATCAAGGCCAAGGGGCTGGTAACTTTTAGTTTTTATAATGTTTTTTTTCAATTTGATGGCAACTTTCTTTTTTCATTTGTATTGCTTTATGTTTTACTTTTAAATCTGCATGTAATTATTTCTTAAATAGATATTAGTAAGCACATCGCTATAAAACATAAACATCAGTGGAACGAATGATTGCACTCCCCTGATGGCCCGTTATATCCATGAATTATCAAGTGCATAAAGTATATTACTTAATTTCTTAAAGGAAAAAAAATGATTCATATTATTTAATTTCTTAAAGGAAAAAAAATTGATTTGAATAGATAATTAGATTCATAGAAACTGAAGTTTTGAACTCAAAAAGTAAGTCTTTACTGTAAGTGTAAATGAATAAATTTACATAGACACAATTTATTCCAAGTTGTTGCTCATGACAATGGATTAAAAATTGATTCCAATTTCCAAGCTTCTGCTGGTGACAACTTAATACAAATGTAACTCTAAAAATAAATGCATGATTCCAAGCTTCTACTAGTGACAACGTAATATAAATGTGGCTCTAAAAATAAATGCAAGGGACTTGCCAACCATGCTGGGGGAAAGGCGGTTCCAATCATTTTGAGGAAATGAGAGCTGTGAAGATATAAAATTTACTTATCCCCTTTGAGAGCCAGAGTCATGTAGAAGATGTAATACAAATGTGTCTCTAAAAATAAATGCACGGGGCTTGCCAGGCGAACAATGTTGGGGAATAGGGAGTTGTGAAGATACAAGAGGAGTAGTAAATCTGATCCCATATTTTGCACGTAGCTTCCATGCACTGGTATATCACTAGCTCCATCAGAGCTCCTCATCCTATTTCAAAACCTGTCTAAGAAGTCAAGTTAACCAAATCAAATTCTTTCCAATTCCACTCATTCTGAACTTGAAGGAAATTCATCTTTTACTGATTACTCTATAACTAGATAACTGTAGGTAGGAGAATTTACAGTATCCCCAATAATACCACATCATCTTCTTCTTGAATCCTTATTAACCCTAGAAAATGAAAAACCTTATGACACTATCCACTATTCATTATCCCTATTTATGGGCCACCAGTGCTGCTACCAACCTTGGTATAATGATAATGATAATTTGTGTACAATTAATTTTTTTTAATTTGATTGACGTCTGGCTACATGCAAGTTGTACCTCAAGCTGACAGGCTATCAAAATCACCAATACCACTCAAACGATATGAAATCATTACAAATCTTGTTTCATTAAAGCTATGAGTTATCCAACAAATTGCTTTAAATGTTCATATCACATATGGCATTAATCGCTGCCACTGCTAGCACTAGCAATATGGCAACCACACTTTCTTCAAAAAGATTTAGAATTTCAATTAAATGAAATGCAGAATGTCGAAGCATTGAAAAGACAGAATGAGTGATGAGCGATGAGCCTTGATCTCGCCACATTTCTGCATCTAACGGTTCTAGTGTTATTTTGGAGGTTTCAATTCACAATTATAGTGCTTCAGAGATTTACTTCTGGAATGCAACTACAACCGTCCATCGAAAATTCATTGAACAATTGTGGTTAGATTGATTTGCGCTAAAATCTAGCTACAGATATGGAATATCCTTCACACTATTATAAATTATTTTATAAGGTTGATAATTCAGCCTTGTTTGGCCTATACATCCTTTGTGTAAACCATTCTTCCTAGGTGGTCGCTCTTTTAAAACAAATAATTAATTCACCACTTGAATCTTGGTATAGTCTCCATAAGGCTACGGGAGATTTTGCTACAAATAGGGGTTGTTGTGCTCATTTTTCTCAAATTGGTTTAGCGCTCTCGAGAAACACCAAGGGGAAATGGAGACTCCTTTGTTTCTGAATTCCACGAAGCAGCATAACGCTTTCCATGGTGAAATCACTAAGAAACGACTAAAAGGGATAATGGTGTCCAAGCACCCACTGGTGCTCTAGGCGATGAAGGGTGTTTTGGGCCCAAAATTTCTATTGGCTACCCACAAGCTCAAGGGGAATTCAAAAATACCCACCATGTTTCTAGCAATGTTCGTGTACATGGGTGTCTCAAAAGCTAGGGGGAAGAAGCTATGCTAAATGATTTTTCAACACTCTATATTGGAAAATATCGACATGACACTGGAAAACATCGATAAAAATTTCATGACCCCTTTGTTGTTGCACTACTACAAGGCTCATGGGAATGAATGCTTGGTACCAAAGTTTCCCCTGGTGTGCTTGTTGGACCATGCAGCTCTCAAAAATTGGTGGGGGGAGATTGATGGGTGTATTGACTTTCTTTTGTGTGCGACTAACATTCTCAAAGACTGGTCAAAGGGTTGGGTGAAGGCATTTGTGGTGGTCGAAGCTCTCAATGGGGAAAGGTGGTCTTCAGACGAGGAGGATTGGGAGTTGGACACTGGTGAAGAATGGGTAGCGAATGACACTAGGAATTGGGAGGAATGAGCAAACCATCCTGCCCATAGTGCCTACAGTGGTGATTTTCCGGTGATTTTGAATGAAATCAAAGCCAAGAAGACCAGCGAGGTTGGCTGCAACAATGCATAATCTGGTGTTTGTGGAAGGTCATTTTGGTTTGTGATGGTTTGTTTGTAGTTCGCACTCCATATAAGTGTCCATGTCAGTCCGTTAAATATTTGGGTCTTTAATGTTTTTTGGAAATGAAGGAATTTACAAACTCTTTTTGATTAATACAAGGTGTTGCCCCATATAGCACCTATTAAACTATAAAAAAACATGTGCTTAAGAGGCTCCTTTAGTATTTCCTTAATATTTCCTTAATATTTCGCACCTTGCTATCGTTCCTTCGAAGATTCTGATCATTCCTTAATATTATTTTGGTTGTTTTAACTAAGTGATTTAATAAGTAATAAAATCTCAACCATTGACTTCTAGAAATCTAACAGTTTTAGTGTTATTCTGAAGGTTTCAATTTGCAAGCCTAGTGCTTCAGAGATTTACTTTTGGAATGCAACTACAGTCATCCATAAAAAATTCATCGAGCGTTCATCGATTGTATTAATTTGCACTGACATCTAGTTTTAGAAATAATAAATATGTTGACACTTGTTTGCATTCTGGACTCTTTATGAACGAATTTGAATGTACGAAAAATATGTCCCGAAATTTGATATTTTTGCCAACCACGCTGATTTTTTATTGGCATATTTGTTTATTTTGCCACTAAATTTTTTTATTATTTTGAGATTATGTTTAATTCGCCAATGAAAATATTTATTTTTCTTTGAAAAAAGGTTTTTTTCGCCAACATTTTTTTTGTTTTGAAAACAGGGTTAATTCACCAATGGAAAAAAAAAAAATTGGTTTCAAAAAAGGTTTTAATCGCTAATGAAAAATATTTTATTCATTTAAAAAAAAATCAATTCGCCACGATTTTCCACATACTTCTAGATATTATAAAAGATTCGCCAATTGGGATTTTTTTTCCTGAAAAACGAAAAAAATCACCAATAAAATTAATATTTTTATTGGGAAGTATACAAGATTCGCCAGGATTTTACACCTTCACAAAGGGGGGAGGGGGGTTCTTAAAGTTTTCCCTTCTCCTCTAACTAGTTTCAACAACCTTTAGCCTTGATACTAACATGTCTTGGAGTTCTTTCAACTTCCTAATCTCCCTTGTTGTCTTCTCTTTCATCTCATTCATTTCCCTAGCCATAGTGTTGCTTTTTAGAGGCATCTTGCTTTCTTTTTCACTTCACACTTTCCCTCTTATAGACCTACCTATGATCTAATACCAATTTTATGCAGAGAAGGGTGTTTAAATTCTACAGACACTGAAACAATCTCAAGTCTAGAGTCCCAACTTGGTGATTACCTTCACAAATCTCCTATTTCCCTAGTAGGACAACAAACAAGCTTTTCCTAACATAATTTGCAGGGAAGACCCAAAACCCACATTCTAAAGACTATTTTCGATACCCTTTAATCCATTTGAAAACATATCAAGTTTACAGATATGGTTACTTTGGAACAAAACCTTCAAAAATTGACTACTACACTCCCAACTAAGCCTAATTAGGCTTGTTCAACTAGGTCACTATATGGTTTTTACACTCCAAAATTTAAATCATCATTCCAATGGCTCAAACAAAAAATTTGACATCTATCAAACCCCTTCCAAACAAATTCAATCACTACTTAACAGTTTTTCTTCAAACCCTAACACCTATGCAACTATCATTCCAAAAACTTGGGGTTTTCTGACTAGGGCATCAACAAATTGGCCTCCATCTTCATCCCCTACTCCTGCAAACACCCAAAACCTTAAAAAAAACCTAGATACCTCCGTTCCACTTATTTTCAGGCCTTTTCATCAATGGAATGGGTCAAAAATCATTTGTGTGCAATCAAACCCCCTTTAACTAGGGATTCAAACTGTTTTAAGTAAAATTGGCCTAACTCCTTTCAAACTTAATGAAAATTGATGATATCAATTTTAGAAGATAGAGAACTCAATCCTTCATCAATTATAGCATGAATTAAAACACCTATAGGCCATACAGGGTCATACTACTCTGTGTAGCAGAAAATTCAATGAAGAAAACACAAAAAATAAAGCACTTTTATTGGTTTTGTGAACCCCTAAACCTGCAAATGCACAAAGACGACAAACATTGTTAGTGTTGGATCAAAATGCATGCAAAGAGTGAAGGATTCCCCATGAAATCCACCTATTTAAGCTAATATTAGGAAATGAAAAGCAAAACTTAGACAATATGAAAGTAAATCCTAATCTAGCCAATAGTATGATGATCTTATGGGGGAATTGGTGCCAATGATGTGTTGCAATTGGCCCTTTCCCAATTCCTATGTGCAAATGTGGGTTGATTGAATCAATGGTCAAATCTCCAAAGAGATTTGAGCATAGCCTTGGTGCAAATGTGAAAATATGAGGAGTGTATGGATGTAATGAGCAAAATTAGTTCTCAATTGTAGAGAGTAACTTTGCATATGAATTGTGGATGAAGATTGAGGAGAAGAGTCTCCAATTTATAGATTCAAATCTTGGAAGAGATAGTGGAAATAATCAATGTGGGATAAAAGATAATTCAATGGCATTGTGCCACTTGTCCAAATGTGATTGGATGAGGAATGTGCAAGTTTTGGCCAATGTGCCAATTAACGCAATTAGGTGGCATTTCAAATTTGAGAAATGACATGTTGAAGAGGGAAAGGGAATGAAGTTAATGTCACTTGGCTCAAGGTCAAGAACATGTAAGAGGCATTGAATGCCTTGTTGGAAGGACCAAGTCCACTTGGCCTTTTTGAATTCAAATGAGAGAATATTCCCCTTTTGATGCTTTGTGAGTTAAAATAAAAGAATTAATAAATCAAAGTAATTGATTTATTGTGCAACTTGCATTCTCTAGAGGATTTTAATGAGAGCGATTAAGTTAATCATGGATTTGATTAATTTAATGAAGAACTAGGTGATTTGACAATTTAGACTTAAATAGATGAATTAATTTAAATCAGAATTGAGAGGAAATGATTTATTAAATAAATGATTTGATTTATTTAACCAAAGAAGAATATGTTAGATTAAATCAAATAAAGTTTAATTTATTTAATTTAATAGGAGGACTTTAGAGATTTAATTTAAATAAAATGGATTATTTAAATGAACAGAGGAAGATGATTAATTAAATTAAATTGATTAATTTAATCACCAAAAGAGAAAGACCTAATTAAATAATGATTTATTTGATTAAAGGATGAAAAGTGTTGATAAGATGAGAGTATGATTCAAGATGAAATGATGTTAGTAGGATCAGAATCAGGTGCATGTATATTTTACGTGTCTACATTTTGCCCCTCTTTGAAGCAATGTATTTGTTGCATTGATTCAAAGAATAAACTGTTGTGATCAAAGGTCCGAGATTTTTTGGAATTTTTTCAGATGCCCCACTACTACCTCAGTGGAAGGATATTGTTGGATACTGCCCCCTTGAGAGATCGGACAAAAATTTTGATTTTTTGGATGATCTCACGAAAAAGATGACAAGGTGCTCGATAGGCCAAAAATGCCCCACAATGCTAGAAAAATACATTAAAATGCCAAAAGGGACGCAGAATGACTCTCGGTTGGACAAAAACTGGTTTGGGGGGCTAAAACCCCCTCCGGAATGTCAAATTAGGTCAAAAAAACCCTAATTTTTGAGCTTAAATAGACCTCGAGGAGTCACTTTCAAAACATTTGCACTCTTAACCTTTAGAAAATTAACATTTGAGCTCTGAGTTTTTAGACAAAATGGCGCAACGAGAGCTTCCCCTACATGTGTCAGAGCGGGTACGAGTCTATTAGCGACCAGTCGCCGCAGGACCTATGGTATGTACCCATATCCCACTTTTAATTTTATCGTTTTACGCACATATAATAGGGTTTAGGTACTGGCCCACGCGGTCCTATATAGGGCTGCGTATGCATAGAGCACCACGCAGCGGAGTTTGTACTTAGGGATTTTCAATTTTTAAAGTGGGCCGCTTACTCAAACAATGCCGCGCGGGCCAATTAGCTATCTAAGTGCGCCACGCGGCGCAATTTGCAATATTTTGCTATCTAACTCCACCGCGCGGTACAGTTTGGATACTTTCAAATTGCGTCACTTTTGCAAACAGTGTCATTTTTTTATTGTTTCAAAAGCGAAAGGCGATAAGAATACCAGATTTTTTTTCTAGGGAAGCTGACGTGGTACTTTTCCTTGCGCAGGAGACACCCGAGGTTATTCATTCGAGGGAGCACCAATGGATAGTACTTGAGCGATTAGGCGATATGCATATATTTCTCTAGGAGCAGCTTGGGATGCTTGGTCTATGGTTCGTTGCCTACGTCCCTTCTGTGCGAGCACATCTGGGTATGATGCATGCTTTGGCCGAGCGGTGGCATAGCGAGACCTCATCCTTTCATCTTCCCACTGGCGAGGCCACTATCACTCTTGAGGATGTCTGGCGCATCCTGCGACTACCCATTCATGGAGAGCGAGTGATTTATGATTTTGAGGAGAGGAGGGATGCTTGCTTTGGTGTCATGGGTGTGACTGAGCTAATGTTATGTGACGGTCAAATAGATTTGGAGAGGTATAGCCCCTACTTACAGCCTGATTGTGGCCGCCATTATTTTTGGCCTCGTAGCTCCTGATTGGCATGGCCGATATTTTAGTCCGGGTTGGGGACTAGCATGGCAGCAGATGTGCGCTCACTGAGTGTGCTTTGCCTAGGGACCAGTACTGTTGGCCTTTTTATACAGAGATTTGCATGAGTTTTCCTATTTAGAGGGTCGAGCTCTTGGGGCTGGATTGACTCTTCTTCATGTTTGGGCATTTGAGCGGATTCCAGTGCTTCACCCATTTGTGATACCGATTGCCTTAGATATTGATGATCCTTTGGTGTGGCGGTATAGTGAGGTGACGATTCGCTTCACCCACATGGGTACAGACAACATAGCTCACTGGCGACGGGTTCCAGATGAGATGACAGTATTCATTTGGAGGTCGTATATGGGTATGGGCCCATAGATGGATGATGTAGAGCAGCTCTTCTTTGCTCGCCAGGATAGATTTATGCAGGGTCAAGAGCATATTCTGATAAAGAGATACCTTCCTGACCAGGTGGCCAAACAGTTCGGGGAGGTGCAGGATATACCCGATGCTCACTATATAGCCATCTTTGCCCGTACAGCTAGGGAGATAGCATGGTGATAGCCCATTCCAACAAATGAGGCAGTGACCTCATTTAGCCAGTTGGTGGCTCGGTCGTGGGCATATGATCAGGGGCTAGTAGACACAGGGGTGACTCCAACATATAGGGCATGGTTCAGGCTACCAATGAGATTGACAGTTTCGGGGATGATGCTTCCACATCGTTGGTCGAGAGGTAGGTCAGTAGGCAGGGGTCGGGGAGGTGTACCACCTCCTCAGCAGTCACCTCTAAGGGTTCCCACACAGCATGTGGTAGGATAGGATGGACATCCCCATGCAGCAGGACAGGATGGGCAGTCCCATGCGCTAGCACAGTAGTAGCTGGTAGTACAACTGGCAGGATAGCCAACGGGCCAGTCAGATGCCCGTGACATGTTGATTCAGTAGTTACAGGGGCAGGTACAAGCTCTGACAGTTGAGCGGGATGAGGCCCGATAGTGGGTTGCTATAGTTACAGCAGAGAGAGACCTTGCACGATCTGAGAGGGATCAGGAGGTGGGCTAATGGAGGCAGTTAGAGAGTGTAGCTTCCACATCCCGGGGTCAGACAGTTGATATCCGAGACCATAGGGATGCCATCAGAGAGGCCGAGTACTATCGGCACCATTACCACCAGGTAGTACCATCAGACCGTAGGGTGCCAGAGTTTTCCCAGTAGACAGGGAGGCGACCGGCAGAGGCACACGGTGAGAGGCGGGATGGGGAGGGCAACAGCCAGCAGGGCCTACCCCCCCTTTGATCATAGGACAGTTTGCTTCATTTTTGATATATGGGCTGCAGTATTTTGGCCTCATTATATTATGTATTCGATGTACACTTGATCCGATTTTGTATCATAACAGTAATTTTTGATGATATATATGAGATGATTCACCCTTTTATGATATGCATGGTGCAAATGTATGATGCTTATGAGATGTTATGAGATGTTTCTATTCTTATGCTTTATGTTATGCCATGTATGTAATGGATGCATCTCTTTTTGTATATTTTTCATGTTCTATGGATGTAATACATATTAATGATGGTAATGGATGCAAATGGTAGTGGATGCAAATGATAATGGATGTAAATGATAATGGACATAAACGATAATGTTTCTTAAGATGTTTAGGATAACAAATTTATATTTTTCTTCGAATCTTAAGATAATGATATGGTGCCATGTGTTCTAATGTTGATGATTGTGTGGATGCAGGGTGTATGCATAGGCAATGTTCTGATTGTTGTTATGATACCATGTTAGTGCAGAAAGAAGGTAGAAGAAACGCAGAGTTAATGAATTAGTTAGGATGGAGATGGTGATTTGTATTGCTAGGAATTGGTATTTTCAAAGGGTCAATTACGTTATGTTTGATAACACACATAGGTACAATGCATCAAAGTATAAAGGACCAGGATGGCGTTTGTACCTAGTGTGACGGACCTTGACTTGACAATCAGATAGGAGTATTCTTGTTCACACTTAACATACATACTTCATTCAGGATGCAGTTTAGACATTCTAAACATCTCGGACCAAAACACAAAAAAGCAAGCTTTCCTATGTGGTCAACAAGATACCTAAAATATCCTCCCTATAAACCAAACAAAATATACATGACTAAGTTATTTTACAAGTGTATCCCACAAGCACAGTAGATAAAAAGATAATGTTCATTGCCCCATTCCTTTCTCTCTAAATCTGTTTTGTTTTTTGAGAGGTCCTTGAAATGAGTGCAATATAAGATAAGTTTAAACAAGACCAAGATAAAGCAAATAAATAAGCTAATGTTCTTCATACCGCTAGCCAAGACTAACTATTGTGGGGTACCTAATGCTTATGTCCATCATAGGAAAGCTTCATCCTAGGAAATGTCATGATCAGGGTTTTGGTGGGACTAATTTGGGTGATAAGCTATTGATACTCCGAGTTGACCAAGTTGTTGATTCACTGACTTAGGCTTGAGACTTTGACGGTTAGGTGTTCACTCCGGAACTTGCTAGACTTGCTTCTGACTGACTCATCAAAGGGTGAAGGTGATGATTGATTTTATTATGAGTGATGGCAATCGCGGGTGAAAGCGAGATGAAATGGATGCACCATTTTGGTTTTTTCAAATGTTTTGAGGCTGTTTTTAGTATTTTCGAGATTTTTTACAAATGTTTTTGGTATTTTCAAGATTTATGACAAACAGACTAACTTAAAGACCTATCCTAGGGGTCTCAGGAGCTGATCCATAGATTAGCCTTGCCTACGTTATACATGCAGAGACCACGTAGTTCGATTGACAACAAACTGGACTCAAACGATGAAATGAGCAAACAGATTGCCATTTTATTGCCTAAAGGACTGACTTAAGATGTAGACTAGATGGGAAAACGGATTGCCAATGCGATGGATGCCTAAGGATTGACCCTAACTGTCTCGGGGGATGATCAAAGATCAACCTTGCCTATGTTCAAGCTTAGAGACGATGTAGTTCGACAAGGTGAAAGACTTACAAGACTTCAATGATGAATTTTTTTTGAAGATTTTTTGATATTTCGACATGTTTTTGGATTTTTTGAATGATTTTGGATGTTTTTGGATTTTTGATGAATTTGAAGAAGATCACGAGAATATACATGAATTCGATCCTATGCATGTGGGAACATGCCCCCAGTGTGGTGCGATAGACTACTTCAGTGAAGGCAGGACAAACTGACCTTAAGAATGCCAAGCAGTACTATGGTGGAATGTGATATGGACAGTAGCTCAGGCTATGGTATGGATGCGAGTAGATGGGTGGATGGATGATTTATTGAGATGCGACGGAATGAGTGAGTCATGTAGATCCTAGTAGATGGGGGGTGCTTTATTTAGACTTGGTGCCTGTTTGCCAGGTTTTCACCAAGGTACTTGCCCGAAGTGCCACCGAAGTGGTTTTCACTAGAGGATGAATTTTTTCTCTTTACTATTTTCAATCCTTTTTTCTGATTTTTTTTTTTTTTTTTGTATTTTTGCATTTTTTGATTTTTTTGTTGTTGCCAAGACGCCTGTTTGCCAGGTTTTCATCAAGGTAACCATTTTTTCAGGACTTTTTCCGATTGTTTTTGAATTTTCTAGTTCTATACCTTGCAAGATTTAGGCATAAAAATTTTTGAGGTGCGAACTATTCATGGGCTCCTGCAAAGGTTCGCCTTCTAGTATCAACAACTGATATGCTCTTGACTTGTAGCTTGCGGTGATGATGAAGGGTCCTAGCCAGTTGGGCTCAAACTTTCCTTTTGTATCCGGGTTTGGCACATTCTTTTGGTTTTCTTTCAGCACAAGATCCCCAACTTGGAAAGTGTGTTGCCTGATCTTCTTGTTGTAACTCTGTTTCAGACGGTTTTGGTACACTTGTAAATGATTTAGGGCATCCATGCACCGTTCATCTAGTAATTCCAGCTCATTCAATCTTGTAACCCTATATTCCTCATCTGTGATGAGGTTTTGCAGTGATATCCTCAGTGAGGGGAGCTCGATCTCAATAGGGAGGATGGCTTCTGATCCATAGACCAGGGAGAATGGGGTGGAGCTTGTTGGCGTGCGGATGCTACTGTGGTAAGTCCATAAGGCGGGATTTAGCTGCAAATGCTAGTCATGACCAGAGTCATTGACTATTTTCTTAAGGATTTTCAGAATGGTTTTATTTGTAGCTTCTGCTTGGCCATTGCCTTGTGGATAGTATGGGGTGGAAAAATGGTGCTGGATTTTGAATTTTTCACATAAATCACAGACATCTTGATTCTTGAAGGGTGTCCCATTATCAGAGATAATGGATTGAGGAACACTGTATCATCAAATGAGGTAGTTTAGGATGAACTTGGATATTTTTTTTCTCGTGATGTAGGTCATGGGAATTGCTTCGACCCACTTTGTGAAATATTCAATGGCAGTGATTATGAACTTGTGGCCATTGGATGAGGTGGGTGAAATTTTACCAATGAGATCGAGCCCCCACTGTGAAAAGGGCTAAGGTGTAATGATGAGATGGAGTTCTTGAGCTGGTGCATGGATAAGGTCTCCATGCTGTTGGCATTGCAGGCATCTCCTAACAAAGTTGTGTGCCTCTCTCTCCATTGTCGACTAGTAGTACCCAGTTCTTAGCAACTTCTTAGCCAAGGTCATACCACTTGAGTGCGAACCGCACGTGCCATTGTGTACCTCAGTTAGAGCATTCAAGGCTTCCTCAGGCTTTAAACAATGTAGCAAGGTTCCATCAACACTTCTACAGAAGAGGGTCTCTCCTAGGATGAAGAATCATGAAGACCTTTTGACAAAGGTTCGCTTTAGGTTTGGGGTGATGTCAGCAGGGAGGATTCCTAATCTTAGGTAGGTGTATATGTCATGGTACCAAAGATCTCTGGGACCAATGAGTTCACACGCGTATGATGACTCTAGTACCTCGAAAGTGGGTACGAGAAGCTGTTCTACCAGGAATTTGTGTTTGGAGATGTTGCGAGGAATGTCTAGTAAGGATCCAATTGTTGCCATTGCATCGACTACTCTATTGTTTGTCCTTGGTATCTGCTCAAAAGTGATGTCGATGAATGATTCCTTGAGGCTTTCTACCACCTTTTTGTATGGTACGAGCTTATCATCCTTCGTTTGGTATTCACCGTTGACTTGGTTGATGATAAGTTGTGAATCCCCATAGACCTTTAATGTCATGATTCGCCACTGTGCTGCAATCTTGAGACCTATGGTTAAAGCCTCGTATTCTGCAATATTGTTGGTACAGGGGAATGCCAGTTTATATGATCTAGGTATACAATCTCCTTGCGGGGTGATGAAGAACACACCGGCTCCTGATCCATGTTGTGTGTGGGAGCCATCGAAGTAAAATTTCCAGTGGTCGACTACACCAAGGTTGAAAAGGGACTCATCTGGGAATTATGATATGAGTGGGTTGTCTGTGTAAAGGGGAGCTTCTGCTAGCTGGTCTGCAATGACTTATCCCTTTATGGATTTTCTTTCTACATACTCGATATCCTGTTCAAACAATATCATTACCCACTTAGCCATTCTTCTTGTAAGCATTGCTTTTGACAATAGATACTTTAGAGGGTCTATCTTGGCAATCAGCTTGATTTGATGAGCTAGCATGTAGTGTCTGAATTTTTGAGCTGCAAATACCAATGTCAAGCAAGCCTTTTCTATTGAAGTGTAAATGAGCTCATGCCCCATCATTGTTCTGTTGATATAGTAGATGGCCCGCTCAGTCCCCTTTTCATCATGTTGAGCTAAAAGGGTGCCAAGGGTGGTTGTTGTTGCTGAGATGTATAGGATTAATGGCTTCCCAGTAATTGGTGGCATCAACACAGGTGGTGTAAGTAGATATTCCTTAATTTTGTTAAATGCTTGCTCGCACTTGTCATCCCATCTGAATGCTACCCCCTTGTGGAGCAAGTGTGAATAGGCGATCTGTTTATCTGCTAGCTGTGCTATGAATCTCCGGATGGACTGGAGTCTGCCTTGTAATCCCCTGAGTTGCTTTAATGTTCTTGGCACTTCCATTTCAAGGATTGCTTTTACTTTTGCAGGGTCCACCTCTATCCCTCTCATTGAAACTATGTATCCCAAAAACTTTCCCAATTGTACCCCAAAGACACACTTCTTCGGGTTGAGTCTGACCTTGTATTGTTCTAGTCTATCAAAGATTGCACTTAGAGTTGCTATTTGATCTTGCCTTTTCTTTGATTTAGCTAGTGTGTCGTCCACATAATCTTCGACTTTTTTATGGACAATGTCATGGAAGATTAGCATCATGGCTCTTTGATATGTAGCTCCTGCATTTTTTAACCCAAACGGCATCACATTCCAACAGTAGGTTCCCCAAGGACATGTGAAGGCTATCTTATGTTGGTCTTCCTTTGCTATCATTATCTGATTGTACCCCAAGAAGCCATCCATTAGGGGTAGCATCTCATGTCCGGCCGTCATATCCACTATCATGTCAATGTTGGGTAGTGGAAAATCATCCTTAGGACATGCTTTGTTTAGGTCTCTGAAATTTGTGCAGATGTGGATGCCCCCTTTTGGTTTTGAGATAGGTACAAGATTTGACACCCATTCTGGATAGTCGATCGGGCGTATGAAGCCAACATCCAGAAGTTTTTGTAGCTCAATTTTGACGAGCAAGGCTATTTGTGGGTGCATCTTCCTTAGCTTTTGTCCGACTGGTTTTGCTCTGGGGTAAACAGCCAAATGATGAACCACCACCCCGGGATCTAGACCTAGCATGTCAGCATAGGTCCATGCAAAATTTACCTTTCTTTATTTTAGGAATGCTTCCAATAGTTTTTGTTCTTCTACCAAGAGAGACTCTACGTAGAAGGTGATTTGTGGTTCTAATTATGTTCCTAAGTTGACCGGGTTGCATTGTTCTGCCAATACTGCTGATTTCTCCTGATGTAGAGCAGTAGGGGGGAGATTGAATCCTTCATCCTCTGGAGCCTTAGAGAGGTTTTCACCATTGGATGTGTCCTTTATTTTTATTATTTTATGGTTAGAGAGTGCCACAGTGTAGTTTTCACTCAATAACTCTGAGCTTATTCTTGATATTTTTCTTTTGCGACTGAAGGACTCAATCGTCTCCCCATAATATGCTCGGGTGTCTAATGTGATGTCAAAACCCGCCTTGTGATCCCCACATGGAACTATATCCCTTAGTGCCATGAATTTTGAGAGAGCCTCATCATTTTTGAATGATTTTAGAATCGGTGGTCCATGTTGGTCATGATTGATGAGTTGAGGGTGTGCTAAGGTGATTTGGTGGGTTTGTTGGCTTGACTTAGTGGGTGAGGCACTAATCATTAATAAGGTAGAATCTTTGAAAATCCTAGGGAGACCTGCTATGGTATCATCATCTTCACTACTAGGACAAACATCAGTGATGTCAAAGGTGTAATTATCGAGTGGGATACCCAAGCAAACGGGTGGTCTAGGAGTGGTTGTTGTTACCTGAGGAGAGGACCTAACTGCTCTTCGGGGAGTACCTCTACCATGTACAGTTATACTCGGAGGAGTATACCCTAGGCCAAGGTTTCACATTCTTCTTTCTATGATGATGGGCTCCAACCGTCCATCACTGTTCCTTCCCAGGCTCTCATTCCTGTTATAGCCCATTCCAAACATCATTTGTAACCCCCTATTAGTTTCCTCCATGGGTAGGTTGGGAGCGGGTCTTTCATCTTGGTATAACGTGTTTGAGATGTCCTCCTCATCCACATTCTTCAGACTGAGATCCCCCCAATGGTGGAATCTAGAGGGTTTCGCTCTAATAGGGCGGACAGATGTATGAACTGGCTGGGGCTATCCATGTGACCTAGGAGATTGTGGTAACTCCCCTACAACAAATACATCTCTCTTCATTCTATAGTCACCCCATCCATTGTCTTCGATCATGCCTTTGATTTCAGATATGTCAGGGATGGTGGGTGTCTCTATCACAAAAGTGGAGGTGAGATTGGCTGGGTCTATGTATGAAGTAGATGGTCCTTCATCATTTTTAGGCACTTGGGGAATCTTGTAAAACTTGGCTTCCAATTTTTGTAGTAGGCGAAAGGTTCAGGATCCCCATATATAGTAACCTCCTCATTCTGATGTGAGAATTTAATGCATTGGTGATAGGTTGAGGCCACTTCCTTCATTCCATGGATCCATGGGCATCCTAAGAGGATGTTGTACGGTAGGTCGAGGTTGAGGACCTGACAGGTGGTTTCCATGGTTTCCGGCCCCACTTGAATGGGGATTTTGATAGTACCCTGAGATACTCTTTCTTGGTCATCATATGCCCTTATTATGATGCTTTTGTTCTTATTGATGGAATCCTCGGCGAATCCCAATTTCTTTATGAGTTTTAAAGAACAAATATTAAGGCCTGCACCTCCATCTACCAGGACTCGTTTGACTTTCTTTTTGTGGATTAGGACTTGGAGGTGCAGTGCACGGTTATGAGATGGTTGTGGAGGGAAATCTTGATCTGAAAATGTAATGAGATTTGGGGTAACAATGTTACCCACCATAGCTTGAAATTGCTTTGTGTCGACGGTGGCGGTAATGGTAGATGCAGCTAGTGCTTCATCAAGGATCTTCCTATGGGCGGCGGAGATTTTTAATAGCTCCATGATGGAGATTTGGGTGGGTGTTCTTTTTAACTGATCAATAACATTATAATCATAGGGGATGGCCTTTGTTTTAATAATGGGGGTCTTAGTAGGTGCCCCGACAATGGTAACCTTTTCACCTTGTGTGGTGACTCCATAGTCATTGTTGGCTCCCTTGATATTTATTACTGTGACCATTTTGTTGACGCATCCAACTATCTCCTCGCATACTAGATTAGCACTAGCATAATTTTGCTTGCCCTTATTATTCCCTTGGTTATTTCCTTGATTGTTCCCCTGGTTATGATTTGGCACCGGATTCATGTATATTTTCAAATCTTGGTTTCCAGTCGGCTGCTTGATGTTGATGACCTTATCCTCAATGAGGTCTTGGATGATGTTTTTGAGTCTCATGCAATTGGCGGTGGTGTGTCCTTTGAATTTGTGAAAGTTGCAAAGGAGTTTCTCATTATACCACGATGGCTTGGTCATAGGTTCCATGTACTACTCGGAGTTAGAGATTTTGATTAGATTCTCTTTGACCAGCTTCTTCATTATGGACTCAATCGATTCACAAAGAGCTATGAATTTCCTTTTGGGAGGATATTTGCTGCGGGGAGGTGGTCCTCCTTGATTTCCCACATTATTGATTTGATTGGTGGAAGATGGTTGTGGTTGTGCTACTACCACATTAGTTTGCACATTGTTGTGATTATGATTTTGCGGTTGATGATGGTTTTGGGTATTCTGCTTAGGGGAACTGATGACCACTTTAGCATCGACCACGCCGTCATTCATGATACTTTTATTCCTTGACCAAGTTCGAGGCTTATCATTATATTTGTTAGATGGGTGGTTATCCTGGGGTGGAGTGAATGTTGGTGCGCCTCCTCGCGTAGTAAGGGCTCTTTTGATGTTGAGCGCCTTTGGAATCAATTGATCGTACGATGTGATGCACTGCATTTTTAGGTAGAACGCCAAGTTTTCATCTAGATTGGCTATGATGGTGCAAACTTTTTTTTCCTCTGGCATGGTCCACTTGCTCTGATTGGCCTTGGATCACCATCTTTGTAAGAAGGATTCGAATAGCTCCCCTTTCCTTTGTTTGAGTGCAGATAGTTCTTCCAAACTAACATCCGCACCCATGTTGAAAGCGCAATTCTTAAGGAAAGCCTCCACTATTTCCTCAAATGTTTTAATGCCCGTGGGTAGGCAAGAAAACCATTCCATAGCTGGACCAGTTAGGCTTCAGGGGAAGAGTCACATTAGGTATGTGTCATCATATGTGAACTCCATGCAATGCACCTGAAATTCCCTGATGTGGTTTTCAGGGTTGCCCATTCCATTGTATTTGTCAAATTTGGGGATCTCGAATCCCTTTGGGAAAGGTACCATGGTTAGACTTCTATTGAACGGATGAGGGCACAAATGCCTAGCGTCCTTGTGGTTTTTCCTGCTTGTAAGTCCAACACTTGTTGCGAAAGCAGTTTGATCTATGTTGCAACATCTTTGCTCTGATCGGGAGGTGGGATGAATGAGTTGTGAGGTGTTCGAGGTGTTTGATGGGTGGGAAGAGTACTGGTGGGCATTTGCTACGAGCTCGGTTGTGCGTTCAAAGCCTGATGGTATGCCTGCATTTGCATCAACAACGCTTGTTGTTGATCTTGCTGCTATTGTTCCAACAATACTTGTTGTTGTTCCATCTGTTGTTGTTCCCATGAAGCCTGTTGTTGATCAATCTGCTATTGAGCTAGTAAAGCTTGTTGTTGGTCTAGCTGCTATTGCGCCAACAAAGCTTGTTGTCAGTCAAGCTATTGTTGTTTATCTTGTTGTTGTGCCTAAAAGTCTTGCAGGGCTTGTTGGTAGGCTTGTAGGTGGATCGCTTGGTACTATTCTTGTGCTTGTTGTTGGGCTTGAGCCTACACTTGGGCTTGTGCTTGAGCTTGAGCTTGGGCTTGTGCTTGCGCTTGAGCTTGAGCTTGGGCTTGTGCTTGAGCTTGAGCTTGGGCTTGTGCTTGCGCTTGAGCTTGAGCTTGGGCTTGTGCTTGGGCTTGTTGTTGTTGCTTGAGTACTCTTTGTTGGTTAGCCTTTTGGAGAGTTTGGATTAAGGTAATGAATGAGTTTGCTGAGTTGGATTTTGGTGGGATTGGTGGTGGAATAGGAATCATGCCAATCGTTGTGACAAGTCGAGGGATTGTGGTAGTGATGATTGGGACTTGGGTTGTTGGAGGGGTGGTGGAGATGTTTTGGTCCTTGAGAAGGCATGATTTGGGATACTTGAGGACCAATGGATGTGTTTGTTACAATGGCTTGGATGGTCATCACTTGTGGCTATGACGTTGTGGGAAAAGAGATGGATTTTGAGGTGATGTGCACATTGCCCCATTCTGAGAAGCTATCGGTATTTAGGGGAGGAAACCCTACTCTGAGTGGTGATGTGGTCGCAAATGGAAATGGAGGTAGTGGTGGTAGGCTATCCTAGAAAGAAAAAGGATTAGCAACTTCAGTTGTTCTAAATAAATCACCTTCTTCTTGTGGTAAAGAAGTGGGTATGTTTAACTGATAAGCTGGCGAGGCATGAAATGAAGATGAACCAGTGGGATTATGAAATGCAAGCAAGACGTATGGGTGCAATGGATTTTCTAGCACAAGGTTATCCGGTGTGGTGGTGATGGCTACCTCTTTATTGGTCACTAGGTGATGTTGTTGTAACTCTCGAAACATAGCACTTCCTTTGTTTCCAATTGGTGAGGTTGGAGTGATGGTTGTAGTGATGTGGGGTATTTCTTGATTGATGTTTGACATTGGGGATGCATTTGTAAGAGGCATGTCCGTACTGGTGCTTGCATCAAGGTCAAAAGGGAATGGGACCCCCCCTTCCGTTAATGTGTTTAGGTACTTGAACATGGCACTAGCAATTTTATGGTTGTTGGGGTTTTGAACCATTTTTATCATTTCGGATTGTGTCATCCTCGTGTCTTCATTCATGATGTCCTCCTCATGGCTCTCCTCTTGAGGATTTTGTGATGACAAAGGAGAGTTAGTTGGGGGATTGCTTGATCCCACAAGGTTTATTTCAGAGGTTAACCGACTCATGTCCATAGAAGTTGATATGTCATTGATATTCTCCATGTTCTTCTTGTATTGAGATCTAGTTTGAACCATAAAAATAGGGATCTTTTAATCCTAACCTTTCGAGTTCAAAAGAGAAGAAACTAGGAAAGCCAAAAATATCAAAGATGGTGGTAATGGTGATGGGTTAAATGGATGGAATGAGTGAGTGAAAACCTTTTTGGAGAACTTTTGAAGGTATATGCTAAAATTATAAGGGATTTTGAATTTATTGATCGTGATAATTTGACTAGATGCGTTAAGTCAAACAAGATTGTTGTGAAGTTGTATTCCCTATGAAGTTGCGTTATCCTAGGGGACTTGCACAAGTGGATGTATTAGCTAAGTGTGTTAGGCCAATGTGTTTTTATGAACTAGTAAACCTTTAAGAAGTGTTATCCTAAAGGTAAATTTTTCCAAAAGTGTTGACTATCTTGGCTAGGTGTGTTAAGCCAAGATAGGGTGATGTTGGTTTAGCCCTCTAAATTTAGCACGAGTGATTTTTTCTAGAGTTCTCAAAAGGTTTGATGATGGGATGAGATTTGATTTTTGATGAAAATATGGATGGGGATGACACTTTGACCCTAGACTTGAACCTAGACACAACTCTTTCTTACAAGATCTCGATGTTGAAGAACACGCTATACTTCCTATGGAAGAAAAGAAAACCTTTCAAAAAGTTTGGGGTTTTGTTGACAATGAAATGCATACAATGCGGGATTATTCTTTGAAGCTTTTCTGTAAAATTTGTATACAAGCCTTTCTCTAAATTTGAAAAGTCTCTCAAGACGCTCCTCACAAGCTTTTAGACGAAGCTTTTTGAACTTTGGCTTTGGGATTTTAATCTTGCGGGAAATCATTAGAAACAACACACATAAAGTTCAAATTGTCTTTTATCTTGGTTTAATGAGCTTCTTTTATCAAAGACACTTGCTTTCTTAAGTTTCAAACTATATATCTAGTGCCCCACTTTCTTTGTCATCCCACAAGGTCCATTGTGTGGAAATCGAGGAAAATAGGACAAAAGTTCCTTATGTTTATCCTTGTTGAAAACAAATGATGGTAGAATTTGTGCACTTAGAAACCTCTAGGAATATGATTCCTAGGGAAAGCAAGAGTGTCCAAGTTTGTCAAGAGGTATTTGTCTCCCACAAGGTGTTTGAAATTTGAAGGTCTTGTGAATGTTTGTTTTCAAATGTTTTCAAGATCAAGCAATGTATTTCTTTCAAGCACTTTTACACTCCTAGGATGATGAGGCAATATCTTATTGGGTTCCCACTTGGATAAATCCAGCTACGCATATCTTGTGCAAATGGCTAAATGCTTGACCACATTGGCTCCCCTCCACGGCACTCAATTATTCGGGTCAGCCAAGCATTAGTACCCATGAATCTCCCATGGCATACTTTCCATTTCCACAACAAGACTGCATGTATAACGTGGGGCGGCTTCAAAGGACGTGACCTTTTGCACCAACAAGATAGACAAGGTTTTGGCCTTTTTCTAAACAAAGGGTTCTAATTCAGGCATTTCATTCATGGGGGATTATCCAGCATCGGTGAGAGTCCATTGTTGTCCATCTCATCGGAATAATCCTCGTGATATTGGCCTTTGTTCCAATATCCACACTTATATCCCGGGTGGAAGTCACTTAGCTTTAGCGTGTTCCTGGTTGGGTCGTTCCCTTGGGTGATTACTTTTTCCCACAAGGCAGACCCTCTAAGATAAACAAAAGTGAGCTAACATATCCCGTTGTTTACACGACCTTTGTTGAAAAACAAAGGGGAAAACCTCCACAATATGTCGTGCTCACACTCGTATGTTTTGTTCAATTTTAAGTGCCCAAATTGAAATGTGGAGGCAATATTTTTAACAACCTAATATTACCAAAATGTTTTTGATTCTCAAGATCGCAATGAAGCGCATACACATTTTAGATAATATTAACTTGTGAAAAAGATTGTAAAACATGGAAAACATTTGTTCATTTTAAACCTCAAAGCAATGATGACTTCTTTTTAAGCACCAAATGAAGTGTGAGTTTGCCTTGTTCAATTGTTACCTTTTAAACAAAATCTAGTGTGTTTGCCTAAAGTTCTTTTTAGCCCCTTGGCAACTTTTAGAAAACAAAATTTGATTGTTCTTTTTAGAGCTGAATGAAAATTTAGTGTCCTAAGATCAAAGATTTTAACAAGTTTCTTGAAGAATGTTGAAGAACACTTAAGTGTTCAAAAACACTTTGTACAAAATAAGCATGGTATCATGAGAAATTTGATTGTTCTTTTTAAAGCCCAAAGTAAAATTAGTTTTCCTAAGGCCAAAGATATTTAACAAACTTTCTTAAGAAGTGTTAAAGAACACTTTTAGTGTTTAGGAACACTTTGGTTTTGTGAACATGATATCATAACGCTTTCTTCCTTTGCTCCAACCTACAAAATGATAGAAAAATAGAGAGTAATGAAGATAGGAAATCAGACTTAAAGGTTAAAAAATCCTAAATCTAAAAATCACATGTCAATTTAAAATTTTATTGTCTTCCCGCGGCGGAGTTTGGAAAAGCGGTGGAGTTTGGAGAAGCGGTGAAGTTTGAAAGACAGGCGGCGCTATATAGCGTTGCATGAGTGACTTTGGGCGGCACTCTGCAGAGGCAGAGAGTGCAAAAGCAGTGCGACAGAGGCCCGCGGTGCAGTTTGGAAGCGGCCGACTTTAAAAATTTGAAATTCTTAGGCGGGAAAGGTGACGCGGTGGAGTTTGGAGAAGGCGCAGCGCAATATAGAGCCACGGTGGTGAAAGCGACAGAGTTTGGTCCTGCGCGGCAGGCTTAGGAAATTTTAAAAAAATGATAGGTAGGAATCCGCGACAAAGTTTGGAGAATTCAACGGCGGGTCAATATGGGGCCACGAAGCTGAACGCGGTGAAGTATTGCACCGTGAAACTGAGAGCGGCGCGATATAGCGTTGTGTGGGCTAGTTTGCCTGTATTTGCAAGAAAATGTTAAAAAACCGTGGAATTTGAAAACGTGATTGAATTTTTTGATTCAATGCCCTCCTTCTAGCGCCAAAATGTGAACCCCTAAACCTGAAAATGCACAAAGACGACAAACATTGTTAGTGTTAGATCAAAATGCATGCAAAGAGTGAAGGATTCCCCATGAAATCCACCTATTTAAGCTAATATTAGGAAATGAAAAGCAAAACTTAGACAATATGAAATTAAATCCTAATCTAGCCAATAGTATGATGATCTTATGAGGGAATTGGTGCCAATGATGTGTTGCAATTGGCCCTTTCCCAATTCCTATGTGCAAATGTGGGTTGATTGAATCAATGGTCAAATATCCAAAGAGATTTGAGCATAGCCTTGGTGCAAATGTGAAAATATGAGGAGTGTATGGATGTAATGAGCAAAATTAGTTCTCAAGTGTAGAGAGTAACTTTGCATATGAATTGTGGATGAAGATTGAGGAGAAGAGTCTCCAATTTATAGATTCAAATCTTGGAAGAGATAGTGGAAATAAGCAATGTGGGATAAAAGATAATCCAATGGCATTGTGCCACTTGTCCAAATGTGATTGGATGAGGAATGTGCAAGTTTTGGCCAATGTGCCAATTAATGCAATTAGGTGGCATTTCAAATTTGAGAAATGACATGTTGAAGAGGGAAAGGGAATGAAGTTAATGTCACTTGGCTCAAGGTCAAGGACATGTAAGAGGCATTGAATGCCTTGTTGGAAGGACCAAGTCCACTTGGCCTTTTTGAATTCAAATGAGAGAATATTCCCCTTTTGATGCTTTGTGAGGTAAAATAAAAGAATTAATAAATCAAAGTAATTGATTTATTGTGCAACTTGCATTCTCTAGAGGATTTTAATGAGAGGGATTAAGTTAATCATGGATTTGATTAATTTAATGAAGAATTAGGTGATTTGACAATTTAGACTTAAATAGATGAATTAATTTAAATCAGAATTGAGAGGAAATGATTTATTAAATAAATGATTTGATTTATTTAACCAAAGACGAATATGTTAGATTAAATCAAATAAGGTTTAATTTATTTAATTTAATAGGAGGACTTTAGAGATTTAATTTAAATAAAATGAATTATTTAAATGAACAGAGAAAGATGATTAATTAAATTAAATTGATTAATTTAATCACCAAAGGAGAAAGACCTAATTAAATAATGATTTATTTAATTAAGGGATGAAAAGTGTTGATAAGATGAGAGTATGATTCAAGACAAAACAATGTTAGTAGGATCAGAATCAGGTGCATGTATATTTTATGTGTCTACAGGTTCAATCTTCAAATTTTCATCAACAACCTCCTCAATAAACCATTTATATATTTTTAAAGAATTTACAATCATAACCCATTGTTTCCCAAGTTCTTTTCAAAACCCAACCGCTCAACTTCCCTTTGAGACACAAAAATGCAAAAGTTGTTTTACAACTTTTTGCAACTTTTTGCAACTTTTACCATACTTACAAAATTGACTCCAAACTAACTCAAGACAACTCAATACAAACATAAGGAATGTTCTTAAAGACCTTATTGCATGGAAAATCACACAAAACAAAACAAAATTACTCCTTTTTCCCTAAAGGCATGGGTGCCCCTGCATCAATGAGGGAAAAAATATAACTAAAATTTAATAGAGATTTGTATGTATTTGAGATAAAATATAAATATTTATACATAAATTTTAACATAGGCGTCATAACCTTACTATATAGTCAAAATAGCATTAAATACGAGCAAAGATAATGATATGTTGAACCTTCAAAATCAATATAAATTTTAAATATTTTAATTATTTTGGATAATGAGTTTAGTAGTAATGGTTTACAATTAAGCCTACCATTCATTTCTAAAATAAATCATACAATAATATTAATATATTTTCAAATAATGTTACTATGTATCCATATAGTTAGTTAACCATAATTAATTGAAATAATCATACATTTATCATATACTTAAGAGATTGAATTCAAACCATGGGTGCTTAGAGTATCATATAATTTGATGGAGATTTATGGCTATGATCTATTGGTTATACTAGAGAACAATAGCCTTTCAAAATTAACTCACATTATGTTTAACCTTCATAATGAAACTATTAATTTTTAAATTGCTATCAAATCCTAAATGAACTATGATAACAATAAATTTGAATAATAAATTTTTATCTTATATTGGTTAAAAGAGTAACTCCCAAAATAAAATATATAGTCATCCTTAAAATAATTAAGAGTCATTACACATGTCTTGCTACTCTTGATTGAAAGATGAACTAGGTGGTGGTAAAAGTGGAGAAGTGTGTTTATTATGCATGTTGCAAGTGGAGTTTTGGTGTTGGGTGTTATTACTTAAGGAATTGAGATTGAACTTAGGTAGAGGTCCAAAAGTGGGGACATGGGAAGTGTTATGATTAGTATTTGGAATGGATATGGATTCTATCTGGGAAGATTTAGGTTTAGTTCCAAATTGGGTGTCTATTGTTTATTTGACTTGACTATTGGATATGAGATTTTGAATCCTAGTTTGAAGGGATATGTGTATTTTAGATGGAAGATATTCTTGATATAGGGGGTTACCCCTAGGTGAAAGGGTTTTTTTTCCTCGAGAGGGATAAATGTGGTTTAAATGAGGTTTGGTGTGTTCATGGAGGGGATGAAGGATATCATGGATTGTGGTTGGAAATTTCTCGTGGGCATGAGCATGATCTAAGTGATTGAGATGTACTATGTGATCAAGGTGGAAGAGAACATAAATAGGATGTGACAAGTAACCCCCAATTCTATAGATCATGTCCTTGTTTAGAATTGAGGGTGGCATTAGGATCAATAGTATGTTTGGGTTGGTTGGGTTTTCATGATCAATTTCACTACTATATAAGGTTTGAGAAGGTTCTCTTAGTAGAGGAAACCTTTCTATAAGGGATTGATTATAAAAATAATTTTAGAAATTTTACATTTATTGGTTCATCTTATGCTAGGAGCCATTGGTTTAAGTTTAAGATATGATGTGGTAGAGGATTGGTATGGACGACTTGATGAGATTGTACCTGTATCAAATGAGTGATAGGTAAAAATATTAGGACTCAAAATATTGGACTTGTGATGAAAATTTCCTAAATGATTCATAAACTTATGTGTTCTTGTAGATGATTTGGATGGATTAGGTGGACTATGTAAATTTTGTTGCACAGATTATTTTTGTTGCACCAAAAGATTAACCTGTTAATGCCCGATACAACCACCAAAGTTAATGAATCCATGGAAGGTGGTTAAGCCATGATATGAACCTAGGCACTACGTTGCATGACACAAGGAGACCAAGGTGCACACCTTGAAAAACCCCCCAATGCAAGTGAGGGGTTTGAACCCGTGACCTAGAATTTGGTATCAATTGTTGTACAAACGATTGTCATTGCACCAAAAGGTCGGCTTGTTAATTACTGATACAACTGCCAGAGTTAATGAATCCACGGGAGGTAATTAAGACATGTCACGAACTTGAGTGTTGCATTGCACAACACAAGGAGACCAAGGGCATACACCTTGCAATAGATTTGAGTTTCTAAACTTGGATTTGAAGTGTATGCTATACTCTTAGATCTTAACGATGGTTTTATTTGACTTAGATTTAGAATTTATGGTTGATTGTAGAGTTGCAATAATTTAAACTAGGTCCCTATGGTAGCTTAAGGGTCCTAAAGGATGAATTAGGCTATGGTTTAATTAAAGGAGATCCAAAAGTGATTCTTTCAAATATGTCCAAGGATTTTCTTTGATGTTGATTATAATTTAAATAATAAAGATGGTGTGTATAAAGGATGGTGAATTAATGATTAAGGATACCCTAAGGGTATCAAAGATTTACATTTGACTCAAGGATGACTAAGGTTGTAAACTAATTTAAACAATGTATAATGAGTAATAAAGGGTGTGTTCCTTGAAATTAAAGGTGTGGTATTGATGATTAGACAATGAGAGTGAATCGAAATATAGATAATGGATATAATACTAAGGGTGTGGTTAAGGTGGATAATATGAAGTGGACAAAGTTATTGGTATGAAATGGACAAATATAGTGCCCCTCCATTCTCACCGTGGATGTGTAAATAGTCTAGCTTTGGAACTTGGAGATGAAAGTAAAATAATAGGGATATTTAAAGGTATGTGCTAATGATGTTAAGCAGTTGATGTTGTATATTATGAATTTATGGACTATGTGAGAAGGTTAGGATAGGAATTATTATATATGTTTAAGGATAGGTTTATCATGATGGGTGTGTGTGTTCAGACATGACCATTACTAGGATGCAAGCTATGGGCATATTTGTGTTATGGAGGTTCTTTGGTTATCTTTAGGATTTTCACATGATTCTAACATATTATTATCATGATGATATAATATTACAATTTTGATTATGATTATATTTATTATCATGAAGAGGTACTAACTTGTGTTCAAGTGTTGAAGTTGCAGATGGAACATGAGCTTCTATTAGTACTTTTGTGAGTATGACACATATTGTTATGTTATTATTATTATGCAGAGATTTATTTGGATAGTTAAGTGATGCAATAGTATGTTTGTTAGGATAAGTGGAAAGGGAAAAATTGTACCATTGGAGGTATGTGGGACATATGGGAATGAGATATGATTGCTAGAGCTCCTTTCCTAGTGCTTCGTCTATTATGCACATGTGCTCTAATTTGTATGTTGAGTGAACAAGTACTAGGCTATGTCTCCACCTGAATTAGCAAGTTTGAGTGTGCCTCTAATCCCAATGGTGGTTGAGGAGATAACATCTAGGCCCAAGCTATACCCTAACCCTAACAATTATCCCCAATTAGGGATAATTGATTCAGTGTGTGACCACCTTTCCAGGTTGTCATGGGATAATTCCTGATCTCCTTTACCCTATGGTTGGAGTGTTGCACTTGTGTGAATGTTTTTGTTGGGTTATGTGATTGTTTGAATCCAATATCTAGCTTTGAGTATGGATTCAGTTAAATGGTGCTAAGTCCTTTGGTAAGTCAAGTTAGTCGTTGTTGTGATCATTCTCATTATTTATGTTTTGATGTGAATGCCTCCTTTCAATAAGAAGTTATTTTGGGGTTTATGCTTGGTCTCTGATTATGACCTATTTAAGTGAAGTTAGCTTCTAGGTTGGTTATGTTGTTGGTAACTATAGTTTTCATGTGGGTGTTAAAGTGTGATTTAATGTTATTATATATATATATATATATATATATATATATATATATGTATGTATGTATGTATGTATATATATATATATGTATGTATGTATATATATTGCTATGGTTATTCTTTGGTGTGAGTGAATATTGGTTATTAACATTATTATGATTATATGTGTATTATGTTTTATGAAAAGAAGGTTATAAATATTAACATATTCTAATGTTATTTATTAAATATTAATATGTTTATTAGTAAATATTTAAATATTAATATGTAAGCATATGTTATATTTGTGTTTTGATTTACTATTTTGGTGGAGTGGTTATTTTAAGGAGGTTATTTTATCTTTTATAATGTTTTGAGTTTATT
Organism: Sequoiadendron giganteum; assembly: GCA_007115665.2. Lineage (NCBI taxonomy): Eukaryota > Viridiplantae > Streptophyta > Pinopsida > Cupressales > Cupressaceae > Sequoiadendron > Sequoiadendron giganteum. The sequence goes on from CM021109.1 coordinate 402,839,807, forward strand.
TGGTGGGAAACCCTAAACAAATGAGTTAATTATGTGAGTTAATTTGATTATTGATTTTATTTTAATTATTTCATTAGTGGGATGAGGATAGGTTCTTTAATTTAATATTTTATTTTATGAGAGGATTTTATTTCCTTGTTTTATTTTGAAAAAGAAGTCTTTTAGGGAAAAAGAAAGAAAGTTACTTTCTTTTTTGTTTTTCTTTCTTTTTTGAATTTAATTAGTTTTATTTATGGGAAAAATTGGGAATTGGACTTTCGCTTTTTTTGTTCTGGAGTTCATGTTTGATTTTCATTCTTCTTATTTTTTGATTTCTTTCCATGCTTGTGAAGAGGAATGAGAAATGAAAGAGATTTCTTGGAGAGTTGTTGCAATTTGGGGGATTTGAAAGTTGAAAGAATTATGATGAATTTTGATGTTTTGGTGAGATTTCGAGCAATTTCAGATGAGATTTGAAAAGGGTGATTTTTAATTTTGTTAGGGAATTCATGAGAATTTATTTTTGTTGGTGAATAGAAATTTTGGCTTTGGATCGTGGTTTTTGATTGGTGATTTGAGCTTGGAGGATCTTTTGGAGTTTCAACTTCTTTTTCATCATTGTTCTTCAAATTTGAGGTAAGGTTTTTCTTGATTTTATTAATTTATGCATTTTAGATTTATATGAATTTGAAAAGGGTTAAATTAATTGAGGTTTTAATGTTTTTTAATAATCTATAAAATATCTAGTTGCTGGGTTTCTCATTTTGTCATTTGGTTGTAATCGGGTATGTCGAAAAGAGGGTTTTTATGGGATCCATCTGTTGTTTCACATTTTGTGAATTTTTGAGTTATTTTTGGCCAATTCCACTCAATTTTTTGGGTAGTCGAGGGCCAAATATGAAATGGGTTTTTGATGGATTTGGATTTCGAGTTGATTTGAATGTTTTATGGTTGTTTTATGGCTGGCAGATTTACTGTTGTCAAGAGCAAATTAGTTCAGTTCTGAAGTTGTATAGGAGGATATAACTCTATCCTTTGATCTATATTGTGTTGTATTATTTTTTCTTGAATGTTTTTTTATCTATATGTTGACAATCCCTTCCCATTTGTGAAAACTTGTGTTGAGGCTTTTGTACTATGTAAGGATCAATTGTACCAAGGTTATATATTGTTGATCCTGATTATGAACTACTAAATTAAAGTTGGTTGTCATGTTATAAGATTTTTAAAATTATGTTATGTGCTTCATTGTATGTTTTGTGGTATACTGATCAACTTTTGGGTTTCCTATTCGTTTGTGTTATGTGTTGAGCCTTTGGAAGTATCTGAAAGTCTTTGTGAAAGTCCTTATGATTTTTTATTGATTCTTATTTTAGGTAGTCTCCTTTGGATGTTTAGTGTCAGCCACTTGTTATTTCTATTGCTTTGCTTGTGTGTGGGGACTAGTATTGTCTCCTAGCACAAAGGGAGTGGGCCTTAGGTTTCCACATGGTAGGGTGGTATTTTCCAACCATCCATTGGGGTTTAGGTGGTACAGTTCATGTGCAACATGGGGAGTCTTTCCTTCCACTTCATTCCAGAGCTAGATTTATGTGTAGATGATTTTTCTAAGAAAATTGTGTTTAATATGTATTATATATATATACCCCTCAAATGAATGTATCTTGTACATTGTAGCATTCTTGTAAAGGAAAGGTAAATGAGTTGATGTAATCTTGAAGATATATTTATTGTTCTTTATTATGTAATGGAAAGGTTAACATAGGAATGTTGTATTTATCATGCATATGAACTTAATTTATTAGTAGATGTGATATATCTTTATGTACCTATCTCATGGCGTTGATTAGGATTAGGTTCATATTGGCATAGTGTTAGATGATTTTTATTTATAATTAAGTTATGTTATCATATGTAATTTGATGTATGAGATTTGATTTACACTATAAAAAATTGACTAAATGTGTTCTTAGAGTATCATATGTCTTTTTTTAGGTTTAGTTAGTGTAGATGTGTTGTAGTAGCGACATTAGGGGACCATGGTGGATAGGTGTGTAAGTGGGCTATGATTAATGTTGCTTTTAGGTCATAATGTGATTATGATATGAACTTAATGTAATGATGTTATCCATGTTAGTTTGTTGAGTTGCATTAGTTAGTGTCACTTTAGTTTCTTAAAAAAAAATTATTGGCTTGATGTTTGAGGTCTTTTGTATTAATCCACAGGGCCCCATAGTAGGGTGTTACAACAAAGGTATTTATTTGATATGAATGATGTAGGACAAGTGTCCTATGACTTAGGCTATAAGGAAGATAATAGATGATGGAAAGATGCTAATTGGGTAAGTATTATGGATGATATATTTTGGATGGGAAAAAGGGATATGCGGTATGAATTAGGGCTAATGTTTTAGAAAATGGATTAGGTGTTTATAAGGTAAATACTATGATTTTTTGGGCTATAAATTTTAGGGTGAAATTATGACCAAGTAAAAATAGATTTTATCACTAAGATTATAGATGGTGGTTATCCTAAACTTGTCTTCAGATTTTCATTTCAAGCATGCCAATTTGAATTGTGTTTTCAAATAGAAAATAAGGTTTTCAAAAACTAAATTTGATTGAATTGGTATGTACATAACAAAATAAAGAAGACAATAATAAGCACAAATTATTCAATAAAGCTATATCAATCCTTGTAGGCCCATATATGTTGTCCATCGAGTGATGGATAGCTAGGGAATGCAAGGTAATGTACCTCCTATGCACCCTTATTTACAAGGCATTCTAAGGTAATCCTTGAAATATCACATTGGTAAATGAGGCCCAATTTATGGGTATGAAAATAAAAAATGTCAAATATCTTAGAGTAGATGGAAACACACTCTTTCCCTTCACTTACCCAAGGTATAAAGTTCTTGTGGGATTAGTTAAAATAAAAAAAATCCCTTCCATGAGGCATTTCTTTCAATTGACGCCTCACTTTTTATACTCCGTTGGAACACTAGAGTTGAGTCATCCCTTTGGTGATGAAATTACTAGTTAGTCCCCCTAAAACTTAATTTTGGAAATGGTATTTGTTTCTAATCCTAAAGTTCACCAAAAGAGTGTGAGAAGAGAGCATACATAAGATACCACTTCAAGATTAAAATATACATGTTAATTTTAAGCCCAAATCAAAATATGAAAGTTAATTTTAACATAATTTTTTGATATGATAAACAAACACAAGAATATAAAGTACTCAAAAATATAGATGTCTACGTCTTCAAAATATGTATTTCAAACCAGTGAGTATTTTGAGGCATGGAATTCTTCATCACATAAAAATCACTACAGTCAAAGGTCATTTAGAAAATAAAAAATAATTCAGTTTATAAAAAACAAATGTAAAAATAGATTGTTCATGATCCCCTAATAAATTTAAAAAATCACTCAAAAATAATATTGAATGCAAAATTTATTGATGTTTAAAGTTTGAAACTAAAATGAAAACTTTGACTTCGATTATACCTAATTTTTGGAGAAAATTCTAAGAAAGTTTCTTAATTTATGCATAAATATTTAACTCGACTTTCCAATGCCCATAAAAATTCAAAATATGATTAGAAACAAAAAAATTATGCTAGTTTGAGTGAAAGGCACTTTTTTTCAAAATTTTAATGAAGGGGGGGACTAGTTAAGCCCATTGAATATAAAGAATGGTTTTATAGGAAACATGAAGAAAAGTGGTATAAATTATGCAATCCCCATTTGATTCTTACTAAATAATCACTTGTAATGTTTGCCACTATCTTCTTCTTTTGAAGAGTTTCCCCATATTCTATGAGGAAGAAGTTATTGTTGTTGATGGGTTTTTAGTGGTTGAGATCATTGACTACATGTGCTCACTCCTTTGGCTACAAATACTCACTCCTTCAACTATGGGAACTCACTCCTTTTAGTATGGAAACTCACTCCTTTAGTTGTGGACACTCACTCCAACTATAGGTTTTCCATCTTTCTATATGAGGAGTTAGCTTTCTAGAATATTTCTAATCTAAGATGGCTATAAACAACATAATATGCTATCACGTTTAAAAAAAACAACCTGACTAATAATTTTTTACCAAAATATTATACATCAAGTTCATTTATTTTACTTCAAATATTTTTATGAATTCTTAAGCATAAGATTGAAATGTCTTTTGAAAATTTCTATGAAATAGGAAATTAACACAGTAAACAAGGACAATTATGGAACCCATCAATCAACATAGCTAAATAATAGTTGAAACACGAGCTAGAAATTCTTTGGGGGGCATGTTTCACTACAAAGAGGGTGTATATCTCAATGGATCTATCAAGAAAATAGAGCATTCAAGGTAACATGCAAGAGTGGATTTTGCATATGATTGAAAACAAACTTCAACCAAAAATTCTTTAAAAAAATAGCAGTAGAGAGTAAAAAAAACTCATGAGAAACTTCAAATTGGTCAAAAGAGGCCTTAGAGGTTGAAATATCCCCAAAACCAAGGTGGAATTAGGCCCAAGGAAGCCAAAAAGTAGGAAAAACAAGGCATATAAAACTTGTAACAAACTAAGACAAAAAGAATCTACCTTGTGTTGCAAAAAAACTCAATTTTACCAAAAAAAATCCATACATATACGAAACTCCATGTATGCACATGATTAAGGCTATAGGGGCATTTTTTTGCAAAAAAATCAAAGTTATAAAATTTGATGAAAGAAAAGGCTATTCTTCATTTCCCGAGCCTTCTAGACTCAACATAGATACCATTTTAGCTCCATGATACATCGTTGATTGGTCTAGGTGTAGAATTTAAGAGAAAAGGGGAAGGAAATTTCAAGCTAGATTTGATAACATGTTGCAATAGCCATTTGCAAGATCAAAAATACTTCCAAAAAATGAATGTGCAAAATTAAGTGATTATCATAAGAAACATGTAATATGTATAAAAGAGCCTTGTATATAAAGGCAAGGATAAGGAGATGAGAAGGTAGGATTGAAACTTTGACTTTCCCTCCAAGAGTGAAACACATGTAAGACTCTATGGAAAAGTTTTGGGACACTTGGGGAATCAACTTGAGGTGGGAAAAAAAGTGAGATGTCTCCCATGTGAGCTTAATAGTAGTTTGAATAGGAACCTCCTAGATAGGATACAATCTAACTAGTTTGATAATAATTATTTTCACACTAACACATCCAACATGGATGTAACCTAACATAAAAATACTCAGATAATATAAATGGGCTCTCTTACATGTCAAGTAGTATCCATTTCATTACACTTAGCAATTAAAATGAAAAAAAACCCTATAATATAACCAAATAATTACACACCACTCTAACAACCTCCACTTTCTTGCCTTATTATTTTGCCATAATTCAACTCAAATTAATACTCCTCATTATTTGCTCAAGATATCCATATCATACCTCATAGTATCACTCTACTTCTATTTTACCTCTACACTTCTTCCCTTACCTCTTTTCTTACCTTCTCTCAATCCAAAATCCACAATATCTTCCATTAATGTGTATTGGATACAAGATGACACAAAGGACAATACCATAATTAGTGTGTCATCAGACAAAAATAAGAAGCATATAAATTCAAATGATAAAATGATGGAGATCCTCCACATGTTACACCATATGTATCCTCACTAGTTAAATAAATTCTTTAAAAAAATATTCCTTTATTGTTGTAAAATATAAATAACCTACTACAAATAGAAATAATCACAAGTGTGCACAACTATCTACTCATAAAAAATCTCAACCAAATTATGATAGTTTAATAAATCAAATCATCACAAACCATAACATGGTATTACTAAAAAATAATTCAAAATATGCTCAAAACTTTGGAACCCAATTTTAAACTATGGTAAAGTACACTACTTATTCTATCACAAAATGGTAATAAAAAACTCACAAACTAATAAACTGCTAAAATAAATCATACAAGTACTATCCTTAAAACAATGTAAAATTTCCATGACACCTAGGGTTGCTCTTGCATAAGACACCCAATATTGATAAAAAAAATTGAGATCATCATTTTCTAGGATAGCATGTCTCAATTTGGGAGTTCCAACCTATCACTTCCTTAACTCTCTCTTTCTACCTCTTTTGGTACACCTCAATAAATCCACCCTATGCACTACATTCTCCTTTGTCACTTACCATCATGGTACACCCCTATGTTGAACCTTACCAAGCACTATTTTTGTACTAGTATCTTGTCTCCACACTACAACCATCAAATCCTATATGGGTATAGATCCTTTGAATCCTCCTCAACCCAAAATTCTCCACCATTTCTACAATTACTAAATTAACTAGATTAATGCTATCCACCACATAATAGAACTTACCTCTAACCTTACATCTTTATAATAGACCTATCTTTTGTGTCATCTCACTCCTATTGTTGTACCTCAAGGATATCCATGATACAAATGAATCTCCATGTTGAGGGTCCCTCTCCAAAGTAGGTGAACTATGTTCTCCATATGTATCTCATGTGCTATCTCTTGTACTATTTCCTTTGCACTCAAATGCAATATTCCCCTCTTCTTCACACCTAAAGAAAGTCTTATATATTTTTTTCCTTTTCCTCTCACATCCTCCTCTAACATATTGAGAATACTCTCCACTTCCTTGTTGAGCCTCTCTATAATATGTACCTTTTTATTTTTCATATTTGCAGTAACACCCATTGCCATCTTGACCTTTGTGGGAGGGATTATCATTTTTTTTCTCTCTACAGGAAGATGTAATGCCCCGCCATGTAACCCTAGAGGAAGTCACAATTAACTACTTAAGTGCACCATTTTTTTTATTAAAAGTATAATTAACATACATGTTCACTTACTAATGCCAACATCCCCTAAGGCTACGAGATCGAGATCACTTAAACCCATACATACATCATATAACATCAATACATTTACTTACATAATGAATTAAGAACTCATGCATTCCATACATAATAAATTTACATCATAACATAAAGAGATATAAAAAAACTCCATATTCATTAACTTAATCATAAGGTTACATCTCTCATTCCCTGAATGAGGTAAATTATATAAATGTGATACATTATATAAATATCCACCTCAAATACAAATGAGAGGTATTAATTACATGTGCCAACTGAAATAACAACATAGCATGAATTGAATACATGAACCACGAGCTCTCCAACTAGATATCTCGCCATCACAAACTAAAGATCGAAGGGGGACCCACCGACGTATGGTGCATGCTCCACCCAACCAAGTGGTACCCGAAGGCCCACCCCCCATGCTAGGAGATAGTAACAACATAACATGGATAAACCTACAACCACTAGTCACAGGCTGACTCATACTGACACAACCAAAACATGAACCATACAACTACAAGTACAACACAAGCACAACTCTAACACGGGTCACATTGCTTCCAGACATAAAACAGATCAAGTATGTTAAAAGAACTATACATAAAGACCACGTACCAACTGTTTTCCTAGATAGAGTGTCATCATACAACTCATAATGAGTTACCCACTACGGATCTTCATAGGCCTTAGATATCCTAGAGACCTCAACCGACCCCCGACCCTCATACTTACTAATGTGGAATCAAATATCTCTTGTAAAGATAAGATAGAAGACCTTTCCATTCCAAGCCTTCCCACTCACCCAAGGCCTAAAAAAGTACTTGTGACTATGAGTGAGGCTAGAACTTATCTTGTTTAGTGTGAAGTACTACCTAAATTCCTAAGTTCATTGTTTTAGTTATCACTTGATTAAACTACCTTCGAAGGTTACCCAGTCTTACCTGTTATGGGCTCTGGCCCCTAACGGAAGCCACTCTACTATTTGACAACACACATACAAACCAATCACCAAGGGAATCCCAAGTGCATACAAACTAGATAACATAACCACTCCAAACACTGGAGGCAACAATTCACATAATCCACTCCTTCCAAAGGAGGCACAAAAAATCCTCGTTCGTGGAAACCGGGTAAATCACTGACAAGGCACCATGCACTACCCAAGGGAAATACAAATGGTTGACATCACAAAATGACAACCCCCATCCTCTAGGATCCTCTAGAAGACTTATAAATCAAATGACTCACTTATCCCATTTCCCCAAACAAGAACAAAGAAGAAATAATCACTAAAGGCAATTGTGAGGAAATAAACAAATTTTGGATATACTAAATCCATTTCCCTTCCATATTGATTTCACATCAAAGATAACAATTGCTTTAACAAAATAATTGATAAAAATAATTAATTTCCTTTTCAATTACAGAGAAGGGGAAAAACTAATTTTAACAATTAAATCAAATCCCTTGATTACTTTTAATAGCAACGTAAATTCACTGCAAGTATATCCCTTCAATTTCCCAACTAAAACATATAATTTCTTCAATTTATTTAAAATACCCCTTTCTCTATCAATTTAGAACATGCATACAAATCATTTCCTTTTAAATCTCCAATTGTACTAAATTGCATGCAACAAAATAAAATAAGACAAAATATTAAATATACACTTAAATGTATATACACATGCTATATACATTAAGTATATATCAATATATTTAACTATATATACAAAATAATATATCTACATTAAATATATCTACTAACAATTTACAAAAATACCATATTGTTTTATTCAAAATAAAAACATTATTAATAATTTCCAAAATATTATATATATATATGTATATATAAAAAAATTGGCACGCTTTAGTAGTTAATTGTGACTTCCTCTAGGGTTACGTGGCGGGGCATTACAGAAGAACTTTGACCTTCCCCTTCCTTCACCCCTTGGGTTCACTCCTCTATCATTTCACTTCATTATACTCATTAGGTTCCTTTATTCCTTTTATCTTTGGTAGTTATATATTTATTCTAACTTATAATTCAACTTATATTTTGCTTTGAGAACCAATTTGTATGTCTCTTCCACTTTCTAGATATTCCACATACCTAATTCCTCTTGGATGGACTCTCTCGTCCTATTGATGCACTTTACTATTTTGTCAACTTATTCCTCATGATGCCTATGTTAGAGTTAGAAGGAAGATATCTAACAAGTTGAATGCAGATTTGAACAATAAAATAGAGTAATAAAACACACATAGAAGAAAACACAAAGAATTTAACGCAGTTCACCCAATCTAGGCTACATCCACAAAATCGCAACCATCCAATGATTTTATTATCCAGTGCAAAACATATTACAATATCGTGAATAATGTCATGCTACAACTCTCCATCGCAGCCATGATATATGAAGAGTGTACAGTACTAAAAAGTGTACAGTATAGCATGATCAGTCGCCACATACCAACAACCTAGATATGATTGTTAGCCAATATTACTCAGTATATTTGTTCATATTAGTCATATTCCTCTACTACAAATTGTATAGCTCCTTCAATAGCTCTACTTGGTAATTAGTCATAATGAACTTGGATTTCAATTTCTCCATAATTTGATCCTCGTTTACAAGGCTTGGCTTCCTTTTTTATGTTCCTCTCCAACTAGACTTATTTACATCATATCACAATATAAATTTTCATATTGGCCTTAAAAAAATTTACCTTGTTTGGGTCCATGATGTCCTCATACTCAAAATGATCCACCAAATTACTGATATAATATATTATCTCCTCAAGATCTAAATTCCCATTTTATTCCTCTTACCAATATATATTATGGCAGGCTAAACACCCTCTCTTCCTTATCTTGCTCACTTCTACTAGGTTATATAGGTTCTAACTCCTATTCTTCATCATTTTCTTTAAACCTAGGGTTAGGGTTCCTCTAATGATCTTTCTCAAATGAATCCATTTGGTTGTGTATAGGTTTCAAAATTTTATACATCTCTTCTATTCTACTAACAACATTAATAAAACTTGACCCTATCTTCTTCAACATATTCATTCAATTAAAAATAACTTTGGGTTGGCCATCTATCCATAGTCACCCCTTGTAAATTGCCTTATAGATTATTCTTTTCTTACAACCCTCTTGTGGACTACCTCAATCTAAAGAACCTTATTTTATTCCTAGAAAGTGTTAAATGATTATGATTCATATCCTCTATTTTTACTTAATCCTTAATTTACATTAGTGTTCTCCACCCCTTTTTTTTATCAAAATCATTCTAAAAACATATATGAATCAAGTGTGCTCACATCCAAACCAACACTCTAACACTAATCGCATGATCCACCTCACTCTAATACCAACTAATATAGTCATAGTTAGAGGGTCCAATAATAGAATATATAGCCATGCACCCTAGCATCAAAATACACACAAACATAGAGCTCTCATAGAAAAACAAAACAAATCTTATTTATTTAAGCTTGCATGATTATCACCAAGATTACAAATTCTCTTTGATGTAGTCATTTCATCACATTAAAAAAAAATTATACTATAAAATAACCACAAAATTACACACTACTCTAATGACCTCCATTTTTCTACCTTATTATTTTCTCAAACTGGACTCCACATCATACTCCTTTTCCTCTACTCACAATCTTCATCTTAAACCTCATAATATCACTATACTTCTATTATACTTTCATGCTTCTCCCCTTACCTCTTTACTTACCATATTTCAATCCAAAACTTAGTATATATCTTACAAAGTATTTTCTTGTAATCTACATTGACTATAAAGTCACAAAATTCAATACCAAAAGTAATATTTTATCAACCAAAAATAATAAACATAAATTTAAATTCTAAAAAATTTAGATCCTCCATATATTACAATACATACATCCTCATCAGTTAAATAAAGCCTTACAAATATTCCTTTGTTGATGCAAACTCTAAATAACTTGTCGTGAATAGAAACAATCACAATTGTGCACAACTATCTACCCATAGATGCTATAAAAATAATTTATGATCTTGTACTCATCTAAATCACCTAAAATATTAATTTGAAATTCCTCAACTATAATTCAAACTATGCTCAAAACCGTGGAAGCAAATTTCACAATAAAATGAGCTAACTTCATCTATCATTAATTAAAATCCATAAACTTACAAATAAACAAACATTTGAAATAGACCATAAAACCACTATCCTTAAAAAAATCCAATATTTCCATGAATCCTAGGGATTCTTAATTAGATGCTAGGATTAGTCAAACTAATTGAAAATGAAAAATCAAGATCCTTAAGTTACCCAATTAATTAAGCATAAAAGTCATATGATTTCTATAGTCCATCCTCCCATTAAGCTAGTTTAACCTTATGATTTCATTGAAGAACTTAAATGACATTCAAAGATATAATTTATAGATATTATAAAAAATCCATAGCACATCCAATTCCTCTTTTAGAGACTATCAAACTAAGGTATCTTATCCATATATCTCAACATCTTAAAGATAAAATTAATCAGGTTAATCTACAACTTGATCTACCAAGCACTAAATTATAGGACCTAAGATTTATTTTGCACCTTAATAAAATGACTACAAATCTCAAATTAATGATATGCAGAAAGCCCACTTTATATTTATAGGTGTGGATATATGATACATGTATTAAGAAAATGGTAGTTAATAATGGAGCAAGGGTAACATCATTATTTCTCCCTTTTCAGAAGGGTGGAATGTGGTAAAATAAATATAACCTCTCAATAAGTTACCTTATGAGGATACAATAAATTAAAGTCCATGACAATCAAGAAAAACATTTTTAGGTCATCCTCAAACCTAAAATGGTTCTAATGAAATTCCATGTTATTAATAAAACACAAGATACAATCTAGTACTTGGAAGACCAAGAGGATCTATAAAGAATGGAATTACTTTCATGTTATTCCATAGGATTAGATTCCTATATTTATGAAATGTCTATTTCACCAAAGAAGAATCTAAATCATTTAATATGCTCAAGAAAGAAATGACTAGGAAAAGAGTTAGGATACTTGTGGACTATGAGTGAGCTTTGAACAAATGATCCATAAATCAAAACTATTCAAAAATCACTTGAGAATTAGATAAGATTGTAATGTATAAATTTGACTCTGATGAAAGAACACTAACATTCTTTAAGATTAAATCATATACCCTACACTCGAATGAATCTTCTATTCTTAAACAACTAGATTATCCTTTTATTACAATTGAAATAAATAAATCAACAACAAATTATAAGTCTTTTAATATTAAATATTGCATTATTACAAACTGGTGAAAATATTTCATTATCAAAGATGAATTATAATGTAATATCAACTAAATAAAAAAAATTGTTCACAGATAACCTATGGTAACTTGTTGGAGGTCTCAACCACAAACACTAGTGCATAGCGTAAACATCCTCGTGCCACACTATCATCTTCAACATAGATGTGAGATTGGAAGTACCATATGATCCAATACAAGTTCATATACACACAAAAAAAGTATAAAAATATCACAACAAATGCAAAATATTCATAATGAATAAACAATAATGAATTGAATATTGAAATGAAAAACCAAATAACAAAAGAAAAGATTAAATAATAGAGAGATAATACAATGAAATCACAAGATTATGCTTATTTATTCAAGGTAAAATCTGCACATAGAGGGAAAGATGAAAATGTTTTTAGGTGGTTGTTTGAGGGGCTTGCCTTAGCCAAAACCCCATTTTAGTATTTCTACCTCCATAATAGCCAAGATTTTAAAATGATATTAAGAAATAAAAATGTTATTGCTTCAAAATGGAAATGCAATAAGCTATGATATAAAATGATCTAATTAAAATATGCTAACACCTAGAATCTTTAAATGCTAGCATAGAATGATGAAAAAAGAGGAAGGGGACAACAAAATAGAATAAACTCGCTTGGATGTTGTGAAAAACAACCAAGAAGAAATGTTGTTGCTTTGATATTATTTTTCTTTACAATCCCATAAAGGCAATGATCAAAGAGCTTCAAGAAAATGACATGTATATTGAGAAAAATATTATATGTTTAGTTCTTAACATAAGATGTGAAAGAATGAATATCATGAGGCATATAATCATGTATAAAAAGGTAGTGCACATAGATCAATATCCTTATATTCATCAAAAGGTTCGTCAATATTATAATGTGCATCAAGGGAAAAGTAATAGGGATAACATGGCATGCAAGAGGAATATCATCATAATGTGTAACAAAACCATGCATAAATAGAGAAGATGTAACCTCATCAATATACATCAAAAAAGATGTATTAAAAATATAAAGTAAAACCTCATTAGATGCATGTTTATCACTATCACAAGTCATGGGAGAAGTGTGATCGATAAATCTCACAACCAAGTGAAATAAATGAATATAAAATAAAAGAATAAGAACTAACCAACTATATGAAGTAGGGAAATGCATATACATAATAAAAGAACAACCCTATAAAAAGTACATCCACATCTATAACATAGAAAGTCATTAAAGTATTGAGGATGGAAGGATTGAAGGCCACAAAAAATAGGATCACATCATAATTAGTAAGGCATGCATGTAAATCAATTAGAGGAAAAGACCTATGATGATCCATTATGATGGGTAATTCAAGGGTGGGTAGGTGGGATGAAATAAATGTTACAATGAATCCAAACCTAAATCAAGATGTGATAATGAAACACAAACATGCATGAATCCAAACTCTTAGTAAATATGATATAAATAGATGTAATAAAAAACAGGTTTAAAAACCCTCACTAGAATGAAGGATGAACCTTGAGACCAAGCCCTAAGTCATGTAGGAATACTAGGTTCACAAAAATGTAATTGAAAATACACACCTTACATAAACCTAGCTAGGCTAATTAAATAGTTAAAGCAAATACGTAAACATTAATAAATATGAAAATTAATTAAATTAAATGTGAGTATACTTAAGTCTAGATCTAATTTTAATATCAATGTACATGTGTTAGAATTCCATTCATCATGATATCATAATTTAATACCTTATTAGAATATTGTTGTTGATCTAGAAATTTCACCAAGTGCACTAGCCTAGTTCACTTTTGTGAGTGCCAAGGCAATCTTTATGAATGTGGATTTAAGCTTTTGCGTAGAACTAAACTTGTGATTCACAAATTTGATGTGGTTAAAAACTAATGACTTGTTTTCCTCATTCATGAACTTTGAATCTGGTAAAGAATGGGAAGTGTTTAGAAATGCCTTTAGGGAATTTGTTGAGTTTCAAGGGTCATGTTCTTAATCAACCCCTATGTGGACCAATTTAAGGGCAATGAACCAAAGATAATAAAGGTCTAGGCAAGCATGCAACATACCCTCAACATGATATCACAAGTAGACAATGCAAGATTAATTTTTCCTCAAACACATTGACCTAATTATTCATTTTCACCTTCCAAGCATAGCTCCAATGGATTTAGGTTAGTCCCTAAATACACCAACCTAGTGTGTAATTTGGAATAATTCACACTTTAGTCAACTCGCTATAGCTCCTGAAAATATCAACAATGTTTGAATTTTAAATTTTAAAAATTTATAATTTGAAAAGTTCGGATAGGTAGGTGTAGAAATAATCGAGATCAATTTTCAACTTGTACATCTAAACTAAGATACGAACTAATAGATTTGGGAATAGATTTTTGAAAATAAATAATAATAAGATCATGATAAAACAATATTATTTATCAATTTCTAAACAAAATACGCCACCTTACACACTAATCAATAAATAAAAGACAACTACTTTGTCATTTGATGTGAAGATTGGCAACAACTATGAGATGTACAATATCACCTTTTTGTTAAAGAGATTATGAAAGTGCCAACAATTTGACAAGACAGACTACGATGAAGGAAACCTGCTTTAAGCGTTAAAAGTAGATTTACTTAAATAGTTAAAAAATGTAATTTTCACAAGACAGCGATATCCCGATGAAATCGCCGTATCCTATGCAAATTTTTAGCGTACAAATTACCTTCTCCAATAATAGAGTTTATATGCTGAAAGACGTCTTCTTAAAAAGAAATATTATTATTATGGGCGGCAAAGGAATCTTCCGTAGTATTGGAATTTAATAAGTCAATTACTATAAATCTTTATTGTCTTCGAATGGTAAATGTTTAAGGGAGAAACACATAGACAAGCAATGTTGGATGTTGAAAAGACTTGTTAAGTTGAATTTAAGCACTTTGTGATGTGTACAAAAGGAACCTTGACAAGCCCATTGTCCCAAAACTATTATGTCTTGGTTAATATGAAGAGATACCTATTATGGTTCACATTTAAGTAATGACAAATAATTGATATTAAAGTGATATGCATATCTTAATTTATTTATTTTTAAATCAATATTGAAGGCGAGGGGTTATGGATCTTATGATTAGGGGGTATTTAGGGAGGGTTAAAGGTTGAATTTGAACTGGGGATTAAGAATAGGTCATATGCGAAATGTTTATAAACATTGTTGTAAATGTTTATTACAAAAAGATGAGTTTGAATAAGAGCATTAAGTATTTTGTCTCATTTTAGTGTAGATGTGAGTTTAAATAGATCATTGATGTTAAAGAAAAAATAATAACTAAATATGTTAAATCTAATTTAGAAAAGGATATAGTAGAATCACTTAGTATTATTTTTTGTGTTTTTCTTTAATTAGTGTCTTTAGATCTACAAAACACTCAAAAAGAATATCAGTATATATAATAAATAATTTGTGCAAGTCTAGAGAATTTTATCTCTTGGATGTCAAATCCAGGAGCCCACTCATGCAGGTGTGAGTGAGTTGATCTCCATGAAACCCTAGAAAATAGGCCAAGAAAAAAGAAGGGATCATGTTGCATGTGACAATCATAGAGTTGTCAATGAGTTGGCTCCCATGAAGGATAGAATCCATAATCAAAGTGAGTGGTTTAGGGCCTATGGAAAAATCACTTACATGAAGGGCTATGGTTAGCCTCAGAAGATGTTGCTTTCAACATTGTATTATGTGTTTGTGTGTAATAGGATAGGATATGATATATTCCCCCTTAAATTGATTGTATACAAAGTTATGATATCAATTAAAGGTAAAGGGATGAGGTTTTGATATGACCAGATACAACAAGTAGGTTGGCCCTATTTCTGTTTAGAAAAGACATCAACATTGAAGTTCAACGATTGGGATGAAAACATCTCCCCCCTTTCCAGGACAAGATTTGTGTAAGATATTATTAACTAAAAAATAACATATGGTGAAATTTGTGTAAGACATAAAGAATAAATTACCAAAAAAGTAGTTTTTTGCTAAAATAGAATATTGTGTAAGATATATGCATGTGAATCGAGATAGTAAACATGTGATGATTTTTCTTTTAACCATAATGTCACTTATGATTAAAAAAACATTGGGAAATGTTCCTAAGAGTTTATGTCATTCAATTTACCATCCATTTATGTAGATTGCAATGTAAAAGATGCCAACATGTAAAATCAAAAGCAATAAGGAAGATGAATAAAAAAGGTGATATTCTTTTATTTTTTAATATTATATAAATAAAAATAATGGTGTGACACATGATAAAAAAAGAGAAAAAAATCATGATAATGTCATAAGAAGAGGAAGCACAATATACATGATATATGAAAAATGGCCAAAGCAAAGAGAATAAACAAAACATACAATATGTTTTGTTAAAATAAATAGAAATATGTGAAACTTTTATTACCTTGCATAATTCCAAATTGAAAGGGGAAAAAGATAGCATAGAGAAGAAGATACAATGAAAGATGACTCTCTCCCCAATCATTTTGACAAAAGAATGATTAATCATTAAATGAAATAAGTTGACCACTATTCATAGGTTATCCAAAGAGGAGTTAGGAGAGAAATAGTCCAAAGGACTATGTTTTAACTATGATAAAAATGGGAGAAAGAACATAGATATAGAGAAAAAAAATCTCATTGATTTTGTAGGGGTGCCCAATGAAACTAAGTAGTCTTCAAAAGAGAAAGAAGAGCTTGCTTTACCAAACAAAAGTTTACAGAGGAGGCTCAGATCTTGAGATTGTTATCCTCCCCCATCTCTTATGAAAGCAACAAAATATTTCTTCTTCACCTCAAAATATAGATTTTTTTGTATTACTTATATTTCCACCTCTCCATATTGAAAAGTAGTGTGAGATTGTTTCCTTCTCCTTCAAAGCATCCATACCCACTTTCTTTCCATTTTTGCTTCTTTTACAAAGAAAATTCTCTCTAAAGGGCTCTTTACCCCCTCCTCTTGCAAGAATCCATAAAAATTATCTTTTTCTTCATAAAACTAATCCATTTTTAGTTTATCATAATATATATTTTACATCGGTATAATCTTATATTGCACATTTACTTTGTTTTATTCATACACTTAGCATAGAAATAAATATCCATAAATTTATTCATTACTATTTTGTTCACTTTATTGTCTAATCCTTAGGCACATAAGATAAAAATATATATTACTTCCTTAACTTCTCATTGTGTTGGATTTGATGCTTGAACCCCACAACTCTCAAAAATCACTTGCAACCAAAACACCTTATTAGAAAAGAGATAAAAAGCAATTGACTTGCTATAAAGCTTGAGATTCTATATTGATGCAATAATAAAAGATTAGTTACAATATACAGTGAATTATCCTTGATGAAAGATAAAGAAACACTAAAAAAATATTCAATTAGATCATACATGTGTCCTAATATTTCTATAACTTGAGAAAAAACCACAAGACTTAAGTAAGCTCAAGCATGTTAGTGTGAAAATAGACCTAATAATTAATTAATTAGGTTATTATATTTTTCACTCTAACACATTGAAGACAAAAGGAAAAATAGGGGTTTGACCATTTTGTGACATCCTCTATAATCTCAACAATTTTCTTGTTTGAAATATAACTCCAATGAATGTAATCTCTCTTCTAATTTTAACAATACCACATCTAGTTTTTTATCTCTTTTCCCTCTCGTTAATACACTTATTTCCTATAAAATAGTCACTTTAGTGAGTTTTTCATTGACTTCTCTCAATGTTTCCATCATTTTTTTTATAGTTTTTTCTTACTAGTTTACTACTCTTTTTCTTTTCTTACATAGAGCATGAACCATGGTAGCATATGTGCACAACAACAACCCCTACTCTTCTTTCCAACAACTTCGAACTCAAAATTTCATTTATCCAGTTGTAAACTATGTTCCAATATAAGTCTACTTTCACACTCCAAATTAAATAGAGTAATTTATATTATATATCTAATTCCTCTAGTTAAGTAATAGGCCAAAATTGAGGTAGATTATTAAATAGATTTAATATTCAAGAAACTAGATTAAGTTTGATTCTTGTATCAATCTAGGAGCATAAAATTACAAAAAGCATAGTGGTTATGTGGACAAGGGTTGCAATTAGTGGGATGAGTATGAATGAAAAGTAGTTATTCTAAAAATTAAAATTGTTATAGGGAAGATACATAATACTACTATAAAAATTGTTTAGACTACTAAAAAATTTGTGCATGGTCTCAATATTGTAATTTGCTACATAAATTGTACACAAGTGAAACTATAGTTGTAATGAAAGTAGAGATTTTAAAATTTCTATATAATTATTTAACAATTTGAATTGAGTAAATATGTTGCATATCACACAAGATAAATGACTAAAGTATTCTATTTATATCAAAATTAAACCATATGATATAAAGCTTTATCAATTATGAAATAAAAAAACACATGAACTAATTAAAAAATATCACCAATATTTTTTTTGTGAGTAGACCCTTCCTCTCACTCCGCACCATGGCTATGAAGCTATTAAGTACTACTTAAAACATGAGTTGTATATATTATAATGTGTTTTAGGAAATATTTTGTTCTCTTCATTTCCTCTTCATACTATAACACTACCTACCCTTTATGTCATGGTTTATATTATTTTTTATAGCTCATAACTTAGAACAAATCAACTAGAACTATAAGTAATAATTTGGAAAGTTGGTTTTGGCTCGTGGTCGTTCTCCACTAGAAATATAAAACCAAAATGTCATTAGTTACAACAAAATAATATAGAGAGTTTATTTTTGTCTTGTGGTTTTTCTGTGAAATTAATACTTCATTAGTTAGAAAAAAAGAATTATTGTTTAGCAAAATAAAGCTTAAGAAAATTAATTATTAGCCAAAATTAAATTCATTAAAAAGTGCATCTACATTGCATTCATAGGCTATGAGAACTCCTTATCTCCACCTTCTTTGATGTGCTACAAGATCTATTTTCTTAGACTAAAGTGACAATGCTTATTAGTAAATACAATCTAATATTTATTTTCATATTTTACCAAAAAGAAAATTGATCATATGCAATAAAAGTGGTAAAAAGGTATGATATTATATAAAAATTGAGTATAAAGGTGGTCATTATGGTATATGAAAAAATATAATGTAGGATAAATGAGACATAACTGAACCTTATCATTCCCCCAACTTAGTATATTACATGTCATCATGTAATATTTATCACTAAATTATTTTGGTTTAAAATTTGTAGGCTTGGGATTTATAATTTTTTCCTTCTTTGTCCTTGACTATTATAGCTCATGCTTAATTATATTTCTCCTTCAATTTTAACTATCATGTAATTTATTTTTTAAAATATTCATACCTCTAATTTTTTTCTATCTCTCTTTCAATTTTTCATTTAATTTTTTTTTATGTATTACTATAGGAAGTAACACAAATATATTTTAGTGGAATGAAAAATATGGGTTCAACTACACAATTTTAGAATAAGTTAACACAATACTTACAAGAAACTCAAGGTTCTAAACTTTTACTAGCTCAATCATATCTCCACACTCATGCATTGAGAAAATGGGTGGAAAGATAGAAAATATGAATAATTATGGATGGTATAAAAGTTTAGATGGCAATGGATACTATGAGAGATAAGAAGAAAAATATGCTAATGATAACCAATCAAATAAGTACACTGTGTGGTGTACCCCCAACTTAAAGATATGACCATCCTCGTGAAACAAGGAGGGGTAGGTGTGAATGCTAATTTGTATCATTAAAAAATAATAATAAACATTAATAAAATTAAAAGATAAAGTAATAATAAAATAAAATTGATTGGCTTACCAATTTGCATGTCAATGTATGTCAATCATGGAGTTAAGTAACTTAGTAAATGTGAATATCTAAGAGATACAAAAAAAAAATCAAAGGAAGTATAGCATGAAAGACCTTTATACCATTGAAGCATTCATGGAACATATTTGTGGTAATCGATTCCTCTTCCATTATTGGCAATACCTCAACCAAACATGTAGTATTTTGCAACAAGTAGCAACTAGTGCACTATAGGGGATTAAAATTATTTTTTACCACAAGAATCTAGATCATTGCTACAAGTGAGTTATATGAGGTACAATATGCACTCAAATAGACATAAGCAATCATGGGAGCAACTAAGTGTACTAATAAAATGATAAGCTTCTAGAAATAAACAATAATTAATTTTATTTTTCTCTCCTTTTTTAATGTTTGATAATGACAAGTGACCATTGGAAAGATAGTTTTCAATAACTTACCACTTAATGGCACTCTGAAAATACTTTTCACCACTAAAAATTTATTCAACTACAGTCTACTAGAAATTGGTTTTCAAATTGTAGTTGTCTAGCACTCAAAGGTTTTGATTGTTAGAAATTATATTTTTTCTTTTTTCTTTTTATAAACGATATTTAATGATTCAAAGAGAAAGAAACACTCAGATGGATGTTGAATTGATACCATCCAAAACCTAGAGTTCTTTCTATGGACCTTGATTAAAGTCACTATCGAAATTGGTTGCATGTACAACTTGAAATAATGAGTAGTGTGTGTGATGAAATGTGAAATTGTATAATAAGGACAATACTATGAAGTTACCTATTTCACATTCAATAATCACTTATAATAGAGTGTAATAATAATAAATCAAATCAAATAATAAGTAATAATTTCACCATAAAGCCTCATCTTTCACCACTGATCTTGGATATGCTTCCATGATTCGATATGTGGATTTCTCTTCTTACTAGCATAACCTTGATAACAAATGGATAGGATGATATTATTAATTTTCTCAAAAATTATGGATCCTTGATGGCTTGGAGAATGGTAGTTTTATAGCTTTTTCATGAAGTTGATCAATGGTGGAGAATGACTAGGGGAATCAATGGATGAGGTTGATTGTGAGGACATTAAGAATATTCAAATGATATACTTGGTTGGTGAGTTAACTCATTGCAAGGATAAGTGAACTAATGTGTTTTTTTTAGTTAATTTACTTAATTGATGGATTTGAGAAGAATATTAATAGAAATAAATTTATTTAATTTATGGGTATGAGGAGAACATAAATAAAATATTAATTTTATTTATTTAAAGGGAAAGGAGAAAAAATAAACTAAATAAATTATACTAGTTTATTTAATTGTAGAGAAAATGTTAGCTAACTAAATAATTAGAATTACTTAATTATAATGGATACTAAATTAATGGATGAATATATTAAATATTTGGAAAATTATTTAATTAATATGGATGAGAAGAATTGAATGAATTGATTAATAAAATAATTAAAAATTATTTAATTAATGTGAAGAAGAGAAATTGATGAATTAATTAAATAACCTAAAATTATTTAATTAATGTAGATGAGATAAATTGATAAATCAATTAAATAATTAAAAATTATTTAATTAATATGGGTGAGAGAAATTGATAAATTAATTAATGTGGATGTGATAAATTGATGTTAATGGTGTGTTAATTTAATTAAATAATTAAAATTATGTAATTAATATTGATAGAAGAATTGATGAAAAATGATGAGGATACGACATAATGTGTTAGTCATTTTTAGGTGTCTACAAATAATGATAAGAAAACCACAAGGTCAAATTTAAGATAATATAAAGAATCAATAAATAAAATAACATTTTTAATAATATTTCAAACCTTATTTAATAATGATCTACAAAATATAAATGATCTCTTTAATGAAATCTTAATTATTTGATCATCTCTAATCTAATTACTTAGATCTTATTTATTTCAATCCCAAATCCATTATATTCATGTTTAACTTGATTAGAGATTAAAACTTATATGGGTATAATTTAATTCTCCCCATACATATAAATGTATTATTACGCCTTAAAGTATTATTAATTTTTATTTTATTTTATAGAATGTCTAAAACTCTTTAAAAAGATAAGAGGTCTTCTATGCATTTTTAAATTCTACTTAAACTTCCTTTATATAATTATAAATAATAATTCAAAGAAAATTATTTAATTAATTATTTTTGTAATTGGTTAATAATTATCAAGTAGAAAACATATATTTTTATTTTTCTTTTCTATTTTTTACTTATTTTGATTTGTTTATTTCATATGCAATGATTATAGTATATGTTTGTATATAAAAGTTTATAAATGACAAATGACATGATTATAAAATAAATCAAATCTTATACATCACTAAAGATCCATATCTTATTTGCATTATTTCTATTTCTTGATCTAGATTGGAGCAATAGTAATAGATTTGAATTTGGTTTAGGTTCATAATTATGGATTTGATCTAAAAACTTCTAAAATAAAAATTTATTTATGATCTTGTTGGCCTTGTCGTTGCACCAAAAGATTGACTTGTCAATGCCTGATACAAGCATCAGTTAAGATCCATGGGAGGCAGTTAAACCATGTCGCAAACCCAAAGGGAGATGTTGGTGGTTAGTCCAACAATCCCCCCCTCAACGTCACCCAAGGGGTTCGAACCCGTGACCGGCTCTGATACCAATTGTTGGCCTTGTCGTTGCACCAAAAGATCGACCTGTCAATGCTCGATACAAGCGTCAGTTAAGATCCACGGGAGGCAGTTAAACCATGTCACAAACCCGAAGGGAGATGCTGGCGGTTAGTCCAACAGATCTCATGTTAAACCCCTTCATATTAACTATTGCTTGTTATATTGGGCACAAAATCTATGATTTGTATGATAGGGTGTTGTATAAAAGAGAAAACCCTAATCGCTTTTAACATCCACCAACTATCTACATTTCCAAACATCACATAATCACTCAGAGAACATCATAACACATCATTGCATCAAAAAGCATTAACATCATAGTAATATATTAGGTATATTGCATGGTTTCTTGGCGTGTCTTCAATCCTTCTTCAAACTATTAAATTAGATAAAAGGGTTTGACTAAGTAGAATAAGCCTTGCACAATAAACTTTAATGGTATCGCATATACCATAAATTTGTAGACAAAAATTCAAATAGTCAAAGCGAACAAATTGTAGGTGACCAAGTTTGCACAAGTCATTTCTACTAATAAAAGTTGAATCCGAATATTATGATTGAATTTGCAACCACGAAGATTAATTTTGTATTATACTCTGTTGGAACAATTTAATTTTAAAAATATGATTAGAAAACATCATTTTAACTATTCCCTTCTTTATCAATTCAAAAAATATATTTTAAATTCTTATCTCAACTCCTTTCTCTAAATTAATTACTTTATTTATTCATTTAGCCTAATTCTTTAAAAAACAAGATTTAATTTTGTAATTTTTTTAATTGAAGAAATTCCATTTCTCTATTCATTCCCAAATCCACTTCAAGTCATGCTTTCATATTTTCAGAATTTTATAATCTCATCCTCCAAATGAAACTTTTATTTTGATACGTAGAGTAGTAATGTGAACCCACCCATGCAATTTTGGCTGATTTAGAAAAGAAAAGACAAGTAATGTGTAAGTCAACATTAGGAATGCAATAATACGCACCTAATGTTTTGACCTTTACCAATTCAATAAATTTGATTTTGACCGTTTGACCTTTTCCCTCCAATAATTGAAGAGTTGGCATATCAGCAATAACGCCCACTATGGGAAAGGACAAGGAATACATTTAGGCTAATTAATAAAGAAAAAAATTATATTCATTAGAATTAGAATATTATTCAAATAATTATGTGAAATAGTTAGTGTTATAATTGATAATAAAAGAATAATGAAGATTTGATATTAAATTGATTTGTCATTGTTTAAAAATTTGTATCATTGAATTCAAGATTGTCATGGAATTGGTGTGAAAGATTTGTGGTTTAGATCTAGGTATTATGAGGTTGATGTTGAACAATGCAATTTTGATCTAATATACATAATTGATATGTGATGCACATGATTTGTCATGAACATTTTTCTTCAAAGTGAAAAGAAATTTATTAAAGCATTAGAAAGGAGATAGAAAAATAAAGGATAAATGATCGTTAGGATAAAATGGAGATTAATGAAGAATATTTATGAAAACTCTTTTAAAAAGGGAAGGGGTGTTGGGGAGGGAATTATATTTATTATTAAATATTAATTAAAAGCAAGTTTTGTAAAAGGGTGTGATGGTTTAGAAACCAACTCTTAAAGCTTATATAAAGCATTTTATGTGAGACTTGGAAAGGGGCATGGAAAACACTCAAGGGAGACTAAAGTGGTTTGGTGGCTATGGACATTAGAGAAGGGGCAAATAGAGTGTGTCCAACTTGGGATACAAAGTACCCTTCAGATTGTCTTGGTTAGGGATTTGTGTGAATAGGCATGATGCGAGTAGGCACACCTTTTGTGCAAGTGGGCAGAGACTGTGTTTCCACAGATCCTCCAAGTGTGCCATAGTAAGAGCCAATACCATTGATATATTCCTAAGGTGAGAATAGATTTTCCAAGATCTATGATTCAGATAAGTATTGAACTCAATTCCAAGAAGTTTTTAATTATAAATGGGATGGAGCTGATTTAATTGAATTCTTTAAAGATGTTATTTATTCTCTTTTAAACATATTTATATTGTTGAATTCCAATTTATGTATTGTTGATGATGTTTTTAATGTGCTTGAATCTTAAACTAGATAACATTGATTAATGAGCATTTTTTTGTGCATTTGTACCTAATTTATAGATACAATTTATAATATTTACTTAATTAATAACACTAATAAATTCATTGCCATATAAAATTAACTTTGATATTCCAATTTTATACTCAGAGAAAAGTAGCATTACATTTGGTATTAGAGCTAAACAAGCAATATTGAATAACAGAATGAATAAAATAAACATCTATAAAATTGGTATTAATTAATCATAAAATACAAGTGAAGAGATACGTGACTTGATGATGCCCTTTGACAATAGTAAACAAAATTGCTTTCATTCATATGATTGTATGATCACTTGATCTTAAAGAATAGTTGTTGGAACCTTTTGTATATATTAAAAGTGAGTGTTATAGCTAGTTAGATTAATGTTCATGATTTTCTTCATAATCTATAGCCTCCATAAAAACATTTTAATATGCCAATTAGTTTCTCTACATACATTCAAGCAATAAAAGCTAATATTAGATTATCCTTCTATAAATATTTTATTTATTTTTTCAACCAAGCAAAAACTCTCCAACTTAGATCAAGAATCAACTTACCATTTAATGTTCTAATTTCTTTTCTAATTAGAAGCTTTCCAAGGAAGATGGTTTTTTTCAAACTAAACTTTATACAAATTGAGATTTGATAGATAAGAAAAGAATCGTCATGTGTAAGAGGTGTGAGTATAGGCTCATCCTCTCATTAAAGAGCCTTCAATAGCATCTTCATATATATATTTCATGTTCTATTTGGAAGTTGGCTCTCAATAGAAAGACACCACAGGATTTAAGTTGAACCCAAAAATGTAAATCTTGACAACTTGAATATTTGAGAGTTCATTCTCATTGAGATTTTGTATTGATTGTGAAATTTCCCACCAACTAGTGTTGCATATCTATGAAAAATAAGTTGTCCAACAGTATAGTGGGAAATTCACCATGTGGGAAATGATTCTCTATTTGTTGGTTTAGAAGTGAAATCCTTGTCAATTGACAGATTTCATTGATATCTCAAAATTGGTTGCCTACCAAGTAAATCTCCTTCACCAATGTACACTTTTTTATTCCATGGCCAAATGCTATATAATCAATTGTAACTAAGATCATGCATGTGCAATCGATGAGGAATTTGATGGATATATGCTTTGTCTTTGAATGCAACACTGGATTCTTAGAAATGTTAATGGCTCTTGAATTGTCACAGAATATAGCAATGGGTTCTTCATACTCAATTCTGACATCTCTCAACATTTGCTTCATCCATAATACTTGAGTACAACTTTTTGCAGCAACAATGTACTATGCCTCAGCAGTAGATAATGAAACTGAGTTTTTCTTTTTACTTAACCAAGATACCAACTTCTTACCTAAGAAGAATGCACCACCACTAGTACTCTTCATGTCATCTACATCTCCTGCCCAATCAGCATTAGTAAAAGCACTTAGAGTAAGATCATCATTCTTGGGATACCAAAGACCAAGACCAACTATCCCTTTTAGATATCCGAATATTATTTTCACAATAGACACATGGGACTCTTTAGGATCAGCTTGAAATCTAGCAACCATGCACACAACATTCATTATATTTGGCCTTGTCTGAGTCAAGTAAAGTAATCCACCAATCATTGACCTATACCATGTCTGATTTTCTTTGGAAGTATCATCTTTTTGTGTAAGTTTGTGTCCGGTCACCATAGGTGTACCAACTGGGTTTGAATCCTCCATGCCAAAAAAATTCAGTAACTCTTTCACATACTTAGATTGAGATACAAAGATTCCATCACCCGATTGAGTAATTTGCAATCCTAAAAATAATTTTAGCTCTCCTATCATTGACATTTCAAATTCACTTTTCATTTCATCAGCAAACTTCACACACAAATCATCATCACCTTCAAAAATGATATCATCAACAAAAACTTCAATGATCAGCTCTTTGCTCTGATCCAGTTTGAAATATAAATTGTTGTCAGTAGTACCTTTATTGAATTCAAGTTTCAACAAGTATTTATCCAATCTAGCATACCAAGCTCTAGGGGCTTGATTTAGTCCATAGAGGGCTTTCTTCAATCGACATAATATATCTTTTTCATCAGTCAACTGAAATCCATCTAGTTGTTCAACATAGACTTCTTCTTCTAGTTCACAATTCAAAAATGTTGACTTCACATCCATCTGATAAACTTTATAGTTCTTGAAAGTAGCATAGGCAAGAAATAATCTAACAGCCTCAATTCTAGCAACATGAGAAAAAACTTCTTCAAAATTAATACCTTCCATCTGTGAGTAACCTTTGCAAACCAGTCTTGCTTTATTTCTGACCACATCACCTTGTTCATTCAGCTTGTTCCAGAACACCCACTTGGTTCCAATCACATTTTTGTTCTGAGGTCTAGGAACAAGATCCCATGTATTATTCTTTTGTATCTGCAATAGTTCTTCTTTCATGGCTTCCATCCAATATTCATCTTTGCATGCTTCACTAATATTTCTAGGTTCAGCTTTAGAGATTAGACAATATTCTTCTAGAATTCTTCTTCTAGTTTGCACACCTTTGCTTTTGTATCCTATGATCTGAGTGTCAGAATGATTTCTTCTTACATACTTAGGAGTTTTGAAGTTCTCTCTTACCTCTTGTTCTTGTGTTCTTTAATTTGCATTTTTGCTTGCTTCTGCTTCTTGATTTCCTTGGTTCACCAGAACAATTTGCAGTTGAATCTATGTATGAAAATCATTGCTAGTATCATCTTGTTGATCATTTGAATCATAATCACTAGTTCTGAATGATTTACCAATATCTTCATCAACCTTAACATTTGCACTTTCAACCATTTTATTCAACCTTTTATTAAAGCATCGGTAAGCTTTGCTCTTAGTAGAATATCCTAGGAAGATTCCTTCATCACTTCTAGCATCAAACTTACCTATATCATCATCTCTCTTGATGTAGCATTTGCTTCCAAATTCTTTGAAGTATTTGATAGTAGGCTTATAACCAAACCATAACTCAAAAGGTGTCTTACTAGAATTACTATTGACATGTACCCTGTTAATGGTGTACACAACAGTACTTACAACTTCTCTCCACTAGAAATGAGGAACATTTGCTTCCATCATCATGGTTCTAGTTGTATCTAGAATGGTTTTGTTCTTTCTTTCAACAACTCCATTCTATTGAGGGGTCTGAGGAGCAGATAGTTGCCTTTGAATTCCATGCTCTTCACAAAAAGAATTGAATTCCCATGAGGTAAATTCACCACCTCTGTCTGACCTTAGACATTTGATCTTCTGACCTGTCTCATTCTCTGCCATAGCTTTAAAAATTTTGAACTTTTCTAATGCTTCATGTTTTTTCTCTAAAGAAAGTGACCCATATCATTCTAGAATAATCATCAATGAGTAACATAAAATACCTTTTTCCTTGTAGGATTTTGATTTTGGAAGGACCACATAGATCAATATGTATCAAATCCAGTACTCCATTAGAGTTGTACTGTTTGCTCTGAAAGGAATTTCTTGTTTGCTTTCCCATCTGACATTCCTTGCACATAGTGTTAGTAGGCTTCACTAACTTAGGTAAATCTTTGACTGCTTGAGTAGTGATTATCTTGACAATGTTATCAAAGTTCACATGACATAACCTAATATGTCATAACCATCTTACATCAATTTGAGCAATCAAACAACTTTGACTAGCAACACTTAAATGAAAGATATTACCTTTTGTCTTTGTTCCTGAAGCAATCATATTTCCTGAACTTCCTGTTATTCTGCACTTACCATTCTTGAACTGTAGATTGTAGCATTTGTCTACCATTTGTCCAACACTCAAAAAATTATGCTTTAGGCCTTCTACATAAATAACATCATCAGTATTATGCTTACCACCAAAAGAAGTAGTGCCTCTACCACGGATCACACCAAAAGTGTTGTCACCGAACCTTACAACAACACCATCATAGTTTTCCAAACTTACAAATTTTCTTTTGTCACCAGTCATATGATGTGAGCATCTGATGTCAATTACCCACTCATCTTTCTCTTCAACTTTGGCTGCAAGAGCTTTCTCAACATTCACATTACTTGCAAATTCAGTGGACACCTGACCATTTTCTTTGATAGCAATAAATACCCATTCATCTTCATTTCCAGTTTCTTTATTAGATTCTTCATCAGTTACTCCTTCTTTAGCATAATAGCACTTTCTTTGAAATCTAGTGTTCTCAGGCTTATACTTTGAAACTCTTTCAAGACATCTAGAAGCAAAATGACCTATCTTACTGCAAGAAAAATATTTAATAGGTAACTTTCCTTTGTACTTACCATGACCTCTTGATTCTCTTTTCACAATCAATGCTTCCAGTTCTTCCATTTCTCTTTCTTCATCTTCAATCAGATTCATCTCATCTTCATATATGGATGTTCTCTGAGAACTTTCTCCTGAATCATATATCTTTTTCCCAGATACAGTAGCCTTGAAAGCAGACTCAGCCTTAGGAGCAAACTCACTGAATTCACTTAAATCAAATGCAGCAAGTTTTCCAATCAACATGTCTTTTGTAATATTTGTCACTGTTCTAAGTTCTTCAATAGCATGAGCTTTTGTCTTGTAGGAAGAGGGCACAAATCTAAGTATCTTAGCCACAATTTCATCTTCATTCATAGTTCCACTGGCACATCTAATATCCATCACCAATTCATTTATCTATGCGATTAGGAAGTGATGTTCTCATCTTCACTCATCTTCAATCTCTCCCATTTGCTTTTATACTTTGTAGCTTAACACTCTTCACTAGTACATCTCCTTCATACAATGTTTCCAGCTTTTTCCAAATCTGGTATGTAGTCTTCAATCCCATCACATTTGTCAATTTTGAATATGTCAAAGCACTCACTAGTGTTTCTACTGATCTAGTATTAGTTTATGCTTGCTTGATCTCATCTTCATAGGAGGGACCATTCTGAGGAAGATTATATGTGATTTGTGTCATCTGCTAGAAAGGTTCACCAATGCACCTCAAATGACATTCCATAGAGAGTAGTTTGTACTGTCAAATCTAGGACTATCCTTCTTAAATAATGCCATCTCGGATCACCTCAAGCTTTCAAGCTTCTTTCAGAGGAACTAGCTCTGATACCAATTGTTGGAAAAACAAGAATAGACAACTGAGAGGGGGGGATGAATTAGTTGTTACCAAAAACTAACTTATGCAACATTAACAAATCTTTATATCATAGATCTGATAATTAACAGTGCAAGCATAAGAACAACATATCAGAGACACATGAACACCAAGATTTTATACGTGGAAACCCTGTTAGGGGAAAAACCACGGTGGATGTTAGTCCACAAGATTATACCCTGTTAGAAGTATAATGAAGAATAAAAGAGAATGCACTTGCATTCAGGTACACTGCTCAAAGGGAAGGCTCACTTCCTTACATACAACAATCAGATTAAAACCATCCAATGAATATGAACTGAGAAAATAGCTTCTACAAAAGCTTGATGATAGTTCTGGTTAGGCACAAATAAACTTCTTCAAACTCTTCCACCCTTTTGCTCAAACTATTCCACACTCTGCTCTGAATGATTTGAACTTTATTTGCACTTGTAAATCACTTGTACGCTTGAGCACTTATTTTAAATGAGAAAAGCAATCTCATATATATATTTGTTATACGGATTTACATCCACTAAATAGTCGGCCACAAATAAAGAATAAATTACAACTGTCAGCCTTGATACATGAATAAATTACAATGCGCACCAACACAAGTTGGTCACACCATAGTGAGGAACCAAACAAACATATTCAAACATTCCAAATAATGAAATATTAATCTTCATGGATCCGCAACACGCTGACACCACAATGTCGGCCAAGAATATGAACACTCAGGCACATATCGAAAAAATCTCCGATCATGAACACTTCAATCACTACGAATGTACAACAAGGATAGAGTACGATCTAGACTCATCCATGAACATCATAGATACATGCGCAACACATGAGATTACCAGAATTTCATCCGCTTCAACTAAGAACACCATCTACAAAAACTGAATAACTGTAGGCACACAAATCTTTATAACTTCCACAAAAATTTATGTGCACCTCTGAAACTTTTGAGCAACATACTAGAAAGGTTCAAAAACAAACCCTTTGAAGCGCAACTTCAGATCTTCAACACACAGAGTATTCCAACATTCTAACCTTCTCAACTCCACTGGCTGCCTGAACTATATTTTTAACAATTTTCTCAATCTCCTCGACATATAAAACCTTAAGAAAATTAGAATGCTAATAGTGTTGACATCAATGACAACCACATATCAGCAGCACAACCACAACATCCAACAAAATTCTTCATAATCATTTAAGTTATGAAGAATAATATAGATTTGTTATTCTAAGCATCTTAAATTGTTGTATATCATAAACATTTGCATATCATAACATATTGTAATGAGAAAAAAGCATATTATAACATTACACACATCTCATATCATAATCATTGCATATCACATAAGCATAAATAAATTGCATCCATACATGAACAAATATAAGAATCTCATCCATATCATCCATATCATGTATAAAGTGCACACATCACATCATGAATCATTTGTATCCACATCATATATATATATATATATCAAAAAATGTGTCATGGTACAAAATCTGGATCAGTGTATGAACATCGATCAAAAATACAATATCCAGGAGGCTATCAAAAAAGAGCCCATGAATGTATATCTGTAATAAATAATAGGGTAGGATCAAAAAGTGTCTATACATCAAAAAGCTAGCCCTGATGGCTGCTACCCTCTCCAGCCTATCTCTCAAGCTGATCCTCTACTCATGGCCATGCATCACTACATTGTGAAAAATCTGATTGTCTCAGTGTCACCAGTACACCCCGATGATAATGCATCTGATAATATACAGCCTCTATATACAACCTCTATAATAGCCTCTCTATATAGCCATGTTGAAACAGTCCTACCATGTGTAGCCACTGTCATGGCCTTAATCTATTGGCATCAAGCGACCTCCTGGTCCCTCTCTATCGTCACAGCCTGTACTCTTTGCAATGTTTGATCTCTTGGCTTTATCCTTCCGCTTGGGCATCTAAAAATTAGATTTTATTTATTTTTTGATGTGAGCAACAATTTTTCATTTGAGGAGCGTTATTCTTTGAACTGAGGCAACAGGTACCTCACTTCAAAGAGGGGAAAAATGTAGATACTAAAAAATGTCCTAATCAATATCATACATTTAAAACAGATTTACTAACATCATTTTCTCTAAAAGCCATCCCCTTTTCGCTTAATTGATTTAATTATCCCAGCTAATTAATTAATTGCATCATTTTCATCCATTAACCTAATTAAATTTAATTAGGTTAATTCATATATTTTCGCACTAACACTTCATCTAATTAAATTAAATAAATCAATGTATTTAATTTAATTCCCTAAGTCTTCTAGTTTAATTAAATAACCCTAAGTTATTTAATTAAATGCCATCTCCCCCTTTTCCTATTCATTAAATCATTTAATTCCTCCAAACCCCTTAATTGCAAAAATTAAATCTTATTTAATTAGCAATTAAACTAACCTTCCTCTAATCGAAGGGAATATTCCCATGGAATATTCCTTATCCCCTTTTTTACACAATTAAAACTTTGTTTTAATTTTTAAAATACTTTTTTCCTCACCCATAGGAATATTCCAAGAGAATATTCTTATTCCTTCATCATTTGAAAAAGGGATATTTACTTGGCTTCAAATACAAGTTACCTTGTAACTTTAGTGACAAGCTATCTTTTAACCTTTTGAACAAGTTACCTTTGACTTG
Organism: Sequoiadendron giganteum; assembly: GCA_007115665.2. Classification (NCBI taxonomy): domain Eukaryota; kingdom Viridiplantae; phylum Streptophyta; class Pinopsida; order Cupressales; family Cupressaceae; genus Sequoiadendron; species Sequoiadendron giganteum. The sequence goes on from CM021109.1 coordinate 402,872,664, forward strand.
TGTGTGCAGGTCAAAAGTGTGTTTGTTTGAGGCAAGTGTAAACCCTTGATCATTTCCTTTGATCCAGGTCTTTTTTTTTCCTCCATCCTCAATCGTTGATTAAGCTTTTTGATCTTAACCCTTCATCTATCATTTGCTTTCTTATAAATAGATTGCTATTTGGAGACAAATGAATCCATATTTTTCAAAGCAAGCTTATGTTGTTGAATCTCATCCATCTTTCAATTTCACACTTATTCTGTTGAATTAACTTGCATCCACACTTATATTTTACTCACTTTTAGCTTATTTTAGTTCAATTTAATTGCATAATAGCTTAGAACATCCATTAATGGCTTCCATGCATCCATCTTATTTCATATATGAATTAGGGTTTTCATCTTTTAGCATGATCTTAGCTTAGATTAGTTTAGCAATAGCATAATTAGATCACTTGTAGCATAATATCATGTTTAATTAGCTTGCATCATGTCCATTTTAGCATAAATCATGTTTTAATCCATTTTATCACAAAGGTTTCATTGATTCTCTTCCATAGAATCAACTGAAATAGGCTCACTAATCATGGGATTGGGAAAGGGTCATCATTTCACATCAAAACGACACCAATTCCGAAACAGGATAAGTTTTAGATGGGCTAGATTAGGAATTTAACTATTTTTGTGTAGTTTGTAGGTTTCATTTTCAATTAAATGCTTAACTTAGATTTCCATTTTGAATGATCTTGTTTGTATATGTAGGTATGTTTGGTTCCATTATGCTTTTATTCATCATGAGTCAAGTGTAATCGGTCCACCCTAACAATCCTTATCTCACACTCAATAGTTACCTAAACTGCCCTATTGCAAGGTGAGATCCCATAGTTTATCACATATCTAGTCCATTTGTTAGATATAATAATCACAAATCCTCATTTTCCTCTTTCATGTTTGGTATAATGTTGAGATGAATTTTTTGAATGAAATTAATATTTTCAAGGGCAAAATTTACTACCTTAACCTCTTGAAGCAATTCAACATCCTTGGCTATATCTAGATTTAGAAATCTCCTTGACTACATATTTCCTATCCGGGGATTCTAGTCCCCTTACATTCCAACTTGAGCAATTATAGATCATTAGATTCTATTTTTTGTGGTTCTTCCTCTCTTTTTCTAAACCTATTTAAAAAATTGGGAAGCTTATCTTCCTTTTCTCTACTCTTTGGGTATGGTTCTCCTATCTCTTTTCTACTTTATCTTATTTTCTCCCTTATTTTTTATTTGATCCATTCATTTCGTCAAGATAGTTCCTTCTCTTCATTAAGTACACTATTTCTCCCATATTATAGGGGGTATCCTCCTCAAGGAACCTCTTCCCCATGTGATCTCTTTGTTTGGTTTATTCTTTTTGGCCCCTTTTGGATCCATTTTTTTTACCATATCAGATCTTCATTATGATTGGTTTCTCTTTTTGTTTTCTTGCCTAATCCTAATACGTTGTCAACTAATTCTTGACCATGATTATAGCTTGGCAAGGAGATCAAGCTAGGACAACTCTCCACTTTTTCTTTTTCTTTTTTTCTATATTGTTCCAACTTTTTATGCCATCCTTTATTATTTCCCCTCATCATTATCTAAGGCTAATTTTTGAGTAGATTTAACTTGCTCAGTATAGCCTTAGGAAATAGGAGCAAATTTGGGGTTACTTATCCTTTCCTTGGTGGTCTTTTCGAAGATCCCACTTATATGCTTTGGTTCATTATTGGCATTATTGGCTCCAAGCTCTTTGGGAGTTTTAAATCCTACTCCCTCTTTTTCATCAAATTTACCCATCCTATAGGAGTATTCATCTATGATTAATGAATTGAATTATGCATTAATTTAAAGATTATTATTATTATTATTGTTGTTGTTGTTGTTGTTTTGAGCAATCCTCTACTTTATTGTGTCCATAACTGATTCTTAGGAATTTTTCTTGTGCCTCAAATTATTCTCTGATTTTCCATCTTAAATAGGATTTTGTAGGACATGGGGTTAGTTTTTAGCGGGGATATGATAGTCAGTCCCCCATCTAGAAGACCCTTTTTCCTCCCCTTTATTAGTCATCCTATCAATCTCAATTAGGTATTTACTTCTATTTTTTTCTTATTGGCTTTTGATGTTTCCTCTTTTACTTTTTTGAATTTATCTTTTTTTTTAAATTCAACTCTAATAGTTTTCATTAGGGTTCTTTATTTCTAATTCAACATTTTTTAATCTTGATACCAAAATTGGCTCTAAATCCCCCGATTAGGGTTTGTTCCATTTTGGTTGTTTTTTTGGGATCATCAGGTTTTCCTATTAATTTTTGGACAATTTCTTCTTACATGTCCTAGTTTGCACAAAAAATAGGCATTAAGGCTTCCCAACATTTCAATCTCATAGGACAATGTATTATCTAGGGTTTCTGCTTCTATTACTTCGAGGAACTCCACCCCTAGAGTTAAGGAAACTAGTATTCTTGGATCCATGTGCAAGATTTTTCTCCTTGTTTCTTTCACCCTCAATACTTTTCCTAGTGGTGAAATAATTTAGGAAAAAAAATCCTAAAGTTAGGGGAACATTTTTTATTACAACCCATCTAGGGTATGAAAGAGGCATTATTTCTTCATTTATCATTTTCAGAGACCATTTTATAGCCCTAAACATGAAATTTCCTATACTCTTGAATTATTTTGAGGTTACTTTCTCTTGCATTTTGTGTCTTTTGGAAAAAAATAAGAATAGCCCCTTTTGGAACCTCTTACAAAACACTACCGGAATTCCTAATTTTTTAAATCACACATTGTTGATCCACTTGTCCATATATTTCCTAGTAGTTAATTAGTGCAGTCAAGGGCTACAAAGAAGATAGCAACATTTCTCAATATAAATTCTTCCTTATTAGCCGATAGGCTATATATAGAGTGAACGTTCAGTCGAAACCTGTCTCACGCCAAAATACAACTCTTTTTCATCATATACAACTCTCATCCACTACCTGTATACAGTTGTTTTTTTTTGGTATACAACTGTCATCCACCACCGACTATCTTGCATCTGTATCAATTTAAGACGATTAAACGAATCAACCATTCATAATTTTTTGCTATTTTTTTGTTGTTTTTTCGACTATTTTTCATCATTTTGTTTTTTGCTTTCTCCACCGCTGTTGGTTTCTACTCCTCCAAACTCTTCCTCGCTAGTATTTACCTTTCACTTCTCCAATTCGCCGAGATCCAACCTAAAAATAAGGTTTCGACGAGGGTTTTGGAGGATGCTTATTAAAATGAAAATTACGGCCAAGATCCTAATAATGAGCACATTTAGGTTTTAACATTACATATACTAAAAAAATAAATTATAAATACTATAATTATATTACTTATTAGTATATATTATATTTATTAACAAAACTATTAAATACATATATATAATTATTATAATTATTAATTATTAATTATTATATTTTTATATAATATAAAATATATCATATATATCATATATATTTTATATAATAGATTACATGACTTGCACACAAAGGAGGTTCAAGAATTACGTTGATAGAAAACTATATGTATGTTAATATGTAGACAAATCATCAATCTTAAGTTAAGATTGTATTTACAAATTGTATACATAAAAAATATTATACTATACTTAAGATATTGTAAATTAAATTATATTTTTTTATGCACATATAAAATTGTACTCTCTAACCTATTAACTTATTAGCTAATAGAATTCTTATTGTGAACTTTCCAGTCCACAAGAGCCTGACATACCTATCTCACGCCTCCAAAACCATTTACTCATTTACTCATACTGGCAAACCATGTTAGGCCGATGACAAACCATTCTCTGATGCTCTATTTCTAAGCTTTTTTAGGGTCATCGCTGATGGGGAGAAGTAGTCAGACGTTACCATTCACTTAATATGGTGCCTGCTCATAGTGAATATCTTCGTTTGACTCTAGCTCAAGATTCTAGGAGATCTAAAATCCTGAAATTTTTAGATCTACTTTTCGTGTTTATTGTGAGTAGATTGAAGCAACGGTTGTAGGGAGATTGAGAATGATACACGTAATTGCTGATGTTTATTGATTTGATTTGACCCTTCAGAATATTTTCTCATCAATGCATGCCTTGCTGTTAATTTTCATTGTCTTTCATCATTGTCTCTAAAATTTCCACAAATAAGTTGGATAAAGAACTAAAGAACAAGGCACCAAAGCATGCATTTGAAAACTTCCAGGTCTACGATTGGTGGGTTTATGGAAAGGTTTTAGGAATTTCAAGTAAATGTAATTAATAGCCATAAATCCATGGCTCAGGATCTGTTTGAAGATTTATTTATACTCATCCATATGTATAGTATTGGTTTTTTGTGTTGTGGGGTTAGTGATTTGTGTTTGTTTTGATTGAGGTTTAGAAATTTTAGGGCTTTTTTGGGGGCCTATTTTAGTGGTTGTGCTTAGGAGGTGGGAATGGGGATATGTTTAGTTTCATATTTTGAGTTGTGGAGATCTATTTAGTTTCAAATTTTGAGCCGTGGGTGGATAATAGATTATTTGTGGGTTTTATAGATGCATTTTTGCTGTCAAGTTTGTGAAAAATATGAAGGTTATGGATTGTGTTTGTTTGGTGTAGAATTGAGACATGTAGAGAAGTTCTGTGTGGGGTTTCTAGCTATGGAGAATTGATTTTTTTTTTGTGGTGCAAAATTGAGACGTGTGGGTTTGTTAGGTATGAAGCTTCTAGCTGTGGGTCTATTTAGTGTGTTATATTTTTAGTTGTGGGTGGATGATAGATTTATTTTGGGTTTGATGTACAACTTTTGTGAAAAATGTAAATGTTATGGATTGTGATTGTGTGGTGTAGAATTGAGATATGTGGGTTTGTTGAGTATGGAATTCCAAGCTGTGGAGGATGGATTGTTATTAGGTTTTGTGTAATTGTTGTTTCTAGGAACTAGGTTGAAAATGTGACTATTAGGATTTGAGTCAAACTTTGAGTAAACATTAGGTATTAGGTTAAATTTGGGTCAAGTTTTGAGTTGGGGGTGGACGATAAAATGTTTTTTTTGGGTTTGATGTTATGTGAAATGGGCGAAATAAAATGAATCTTATGGATTGTGTTAGTGCGGTGTAGAATTGAGGCATTTGTATTTGTTAAGTGTGAAATTTCTACCTGTGTAGGAAGAAATATTTTTAGTTTTTATGTAATTGGTATTTCTAGGATTTCAGTCTAAAATTGAAAATTAGGATCTCTATTTGTGAATTGGAGAATTGGTGCATGTTGGTTTGTTTGGTGTGGAATTATCTATATGTAGGAGAAGGGTAGAATATTGTCAGATTTGATGAGATTTTCTAAAGGATGAATATTAAGGTTTGTATTTGGTCAGTTTGAATCAAGATGTGGGTTTGTTTAGTGTGGAAATTTTACCTATGGCTGGAAGCTAGCACATTTTGAGGTTTGAGGAAAGAGTTCTTGCAAGTGGAAAATATAGTTCACGGGGATCCTATTTGAGTTGTGGATGTTAAACTTGTGGGTTCTTGTCATGTGTGAATTTGAGATATGCATGGAAGATAGAATGTTTTAGGGTTTGATGCTAACTTGTTTTATTTCTATTGGGTGACATCCACCTGCACAAACATTATGAGTATGGAGTTTGTGATGGATTTTGCTTCTATATTTCATGTTTTTTTATTTTATTTGATATTTGCCATTGAATGAAGCATCCATTATGGAATTTTTCAGATGTATAGTATAGTTGGTACTATCATCATGTGTACATGCCAAATACTATTGATCATGGGACTTTGCATATACATCTTGTTTGTCCCAAAGAAGTTTTGTTGGTTTTGTGTGGATCTATTTCAATTTTTCCCATTTGCCTATAGCTTGTTAGAGTCCAGTGATGTCAAAAGAGTGCTTTAATTGAGATCTCATGTGACTTGAATATGAGTTTCCATAGGAATGGCATAGGAAACTACAAGGAACTTCAAATCCCATCTACACATTATAAGCTACAAATAAACTGAGATCACAATTTGAAATCATTCAAGAGAGAAGTTGTGCATAAATTCTTCATTGCTGAATTTTGTGAAGGCTTTGGTAATTTGAAGTGGAACTTGCAACTATAATATTTGATAAAAATACACTTCCAAATATACTTTTGATGGATGTTCATACCCTCATCCAAAGCTCCATTTCACACACAGAAGGACAAGAAGGAAGGACACTTTTGAAGGTTGAGGAGTTTTTCTTTACACCCACTGGTTGCATTTGATTGAAATTTTCTAAGGACTTTTTTAGATAAATCCATTTTGAATATATCCCATAGTCATGGAATTCCATGATATCTCATTTCTTTGAGGAATTTTTGGAAATAGTTCACTTTCCTTGTCTATGCTTATATCATTTTTAGGATCCAACTAAAAAAGAAGTGTTGTTGGAATAACCAACCTATATTCATATATGATCCATAGGCACCAAATTGTTAACTGGCATCTTAGTAATAATATTTAGGGTGTCCTCGAGATAGCCAACACAGGCACAAAGGTAAAATGGCACACCTAATGATCAACTATATATGTAGTGCAATAAGGGTTATTGATGTGTGGAGTATGTGCAATCCTCATCCAATAAACCTACATGACTACATGCATCTAGAACACAAGCAAAGCTTGCAATGCTAGTGTTCTAGAGTGATTCATTAATTCAAATATTTTGAGAGCTTCCTTGCCTAATATTTTTTGTCACATTCTATAATCATATCATTTCATTCCATGATATGACATCTCTTTGAGACATTCTATCAAATAATTTAGGTATTTTGACTATGATTCCACTTCTTTCATATATATCTACCAGAGCATATTTAACTATAACATATGAAAAAAATTCCCCTATCAAATAATGAGTAGATAGGTGTAGTCACCTTCCTTTTGTTGCCCTCCCTTTTTCTCCTAAGATCCAAGTGTCCTTAACACTCTCACTAGATATACTAACACATGGCTACTTATATTCTTCATAGGAATCTATTTCTTTAAAAAAAATAAAAAATTTGACAAAATTATGTAACTAATAATATGATATAATTATTCTTTATATAAAAATTCATATTTGTAATCAAAATGAGTATATATTTATATTGTGATATAACTAATTATATAGTGGAAAAACACATTAAAATTTTCCTTTTAATTTCCTATTGGCGTACCCCTTGAACCTCTTATAGATGCAAGTGCTAGTATATATTTTTTTATCAGCATAACTCTTGCATGTAAAATTTCAAAGTTTTGAGAGACTATCAGTTTTCTAGTCTCTTCTAGAGAGCACTCACCATGCCTTCCTTCACCTCATTAATGCATTCCGCCCCACTTGCACCATCCGGACCATCGGGGGGTCATCGGAGGCTAAGTCATTCCCCTCCATTAATTTCCATGACCCTAATTTACTTTCACCATCGACACATTAAAAACATGGGAAGTGGAAATAATACAAATGACAATAGCCACTGTCACGGAAGAAAACAACGAGATGCATAAGATAAGAACTAAGAAATAGAATTATCAAGGCAAAAAGAGAGCACCAAGAGTTTAGAAAATCAATCTACTCATGGCCTACGACCATTGAAATGACTTGCAAGTTCCTCACTCTCCCACTTGTCCTTTCCCCTCCACATGCTCTCGTTACAAATTTCTTTTTGAAAAAGATTTCACAAGAATGAACGAATGATTTTTAATGATGTTCACGATATCATATAGGACCGAGCACCAAATATTTAACCATTTTCAAGTTCTTTTCAATGTCCGTCTTTCTAATATAGATCTTGACCAAGAACCTTTGAAGTTTGATAATTTAATACATGAAAATTTGGGTTGCAAGAGATCTCTCTAAACCTAGGACATGGTTCATATTGATCATACTAGTTTTATTGATAAATAGAATACTACATATCTAACAACAATGCTAAAAATAGGGATTCAAACCGTTGGATTAATTATAAACATGGTGATAATCAATGAAAATTATGCATACAAGTGAGCATCAATAGAAAAAAATGTGGTGCTATGATGATTGACCTTAGTTCTCAAGTGATTATTACAATATAAATAAGGGTATCTCAAGAGAATCAACATAAACACAAAAATTACAATAGATATATTAGTAGTTATACATGTTCATGGTAATTTTAGGCATCTAATGGAGATGGTTTAACAATCTTGGAGTTGGCATTATTGTAGTCCATGAGAATGGGATTTGCAGTGTCATGTGAGTTGCATTTAGATCATTACCTCAATTATTTGCCTCACTTTGTAAAGCATTAGTCTCTATTGTGTCAAGTGTAAGAAGCAAGTGTAGAAACTTATCGGTGTATAGACAATGTCTATTATAGTATATATGAGAGGATGAAATCACTTAAGAATCCTATACCTCTTGTTGCCTACTACTTTGATGATACTTTGTTGATTGGCTATATATACCTTCGGGTCTATTCATCTATAAATGCTTGAGGATGAAATTGTAAACATCGATTGACAGTTGTAAGAGAGGGGGACCAACCATGTTCAAGGCCCCAAGTCATAGAGAGCCAAGAGTAGAAGGTTTCCCTAACTTACCTCACTCTAAATGAATGTTTCAAATGAGGATGAGAATGATGAGGACTATAAGGCCTTGCAACCACTCTTCAGGCCTAAACTATAACTAGGCTAGGTGAGCTATCTTTTTGGAGTTGGTTCTCTGTCTCAGACAAATCCCTATCTAAGGATGCCAACGTAGTTTTGGGATGCCAGTGTGGCGTGCTGGCGTCTCTCAGGTGCACTGGCATCTATACGACTAGACAATAGTGGACATAATAAAACTTCCAAAAGGACCTACTAACAACCTAGCTAGCTCAATCTAGCTAGTGAAACAAAATGAGAAAGTATACAAAGTAGATGCTAAAATGATAAAGCAAGTAGACTAGGACTAGGGTGACAAAGATAACCTCACAAAGACACTCATTTTCCTATTACTTCCACCCATTCTCTCACTAGGACACAAGAAAGAGGGAAAATTATTAGGGGTTGTATAGGGGTTTGCCTCAGTTAGACCCCTATTTTAGTGTTTCCACCTCCATGGACAACCAAGATAGAAATGATAGAGAAATATATGATAAAGGAGAAAATAAGGTAGAGAACACAATAAACACTACAAAACAGTGAAGTGCTACTCAACCAAATCGTAAAGGAGAGGAGTGAAAACATTACCACCATCACCAAGAGCTCACTAGCCAATGATGGAGAAAGAGAGCTTGAACAATCACCACAACCTCAACTACGGTGAAGGGAGGTGTTGCAAAACCTCAAACCCCTACTATAATGGCTTGTTCCACACGTGCTCTATAGAGTTGATGGAGTCTTGTTGTTGCTGCTATGAAGTGCCAAAGTGCTGCTTGAAGTGATGGAAGTGAAGTGAATGCTTAGAGATTACCAAGAGATATTCCAAAGAGATTAGTTGCATGAAGAATGGCTATTTTTGAAGGTGAGGTGAGGAGAATAAGGAATTTATGGGTCGGTTGGTTGAAGAGGGATGTTACAATTAGTTCTCAATAGGAAGTGTAATGCCTCTGCCAACTTGAGATAAAATCCGCCAGGGACGTAAGCACACCACATGGACGTCTGCATGCCACACAAGTGTCCCTGATATTTTTTCTTCTATCGACGCAAAAGAAAAGTGCCACGTGGAACAAAGGAAGTTTGCTAATGTGTAATTTCACCTTCGGATTTGGTTTTCTAAGGTGAGGAAGTGTAAAAGGGGAATTTGCGTAAGGGGTGAAAATTCGTGCCTATACAACAATACATCACAGATTATTTCATCTTTAAAATGGTATATGTCATGTGATATATGACATTGATGAATAACATGTGTACTTTTGGTGTAGCAAGAAGTGAACCATCTCAATTTGTAAGGATAGGGATGAGGCATGGTTGAAAAATTAGTGGATTGCTAGTTGCTTTACAGATGGATTCTTTATGTTACCCTTGTCAATTAGAAGTCTAGATATTGCTCGCGCATCAACATTTCTGAATGGCATAAACAATATTGTTTTGTCTTTAGGCCTATGCGCCAATGGTATAGCTTGGAAAATTGGCGATCATAACATTTAGATTGTAGTCATTGTTTTCATTAGAGGGCTTTATTTGAGAATCCATTATTTTATTCACCTAAACAACTTTTGAGCATGGTGCTCCACATATAAGTGGTGGTTGCTTTTATGTTACCTAGATCATTTTCCTATCATAGATGTTTGTAGTTTCTTGTTTGAAGGTGATTTTTTCAATATTTAAGATGTGTCTCACTAGCCCTTCATAGTGGATTCTTCCTTGATGGTTGCTATGTAGAAATAGGCTTATCTCAACATCTTAACATTTTCCATATATGGATGTAAGAGATGCGGTACTTGAGAACTTTATGTTGCTTTGGCTTGAATTAGCCCATTTTGGCATATAGGTCATGGAAATAATAAATATAGTCTTGGACTGATAGGTCACATCCTTGGTGTAATTGTTTCCATTAAATATAACCACCATCAAATATATCTTCTATGTATTCTTTGTAGTTGTTCTAGTTGTCACAACGGTCTGTCTTCTATTTTATTTATCAGCCAACTTGTATGGGATTATATAGATAAATTTATCAAATGCTTGAAAATGGTGCATTGATCTAGAAAACATATTGTGTCATCTAAGTAGCTATTTTGGATATAATTTTGATTTTAAAAAAATCTATTTTACAATATTTTGTTCATTTTTTAGCATTCCAGAGCAGAAATTAGTGATGTGACTATTGGGCTTATGCTACAATCCAACTTGAGTTGATTAATTCATGACTTAGATTTTCTAATGCATATATGAACTTCAAATTTTGAGTAATGGCTAGGAGGTACGATCCTGACAAAGGGGTGGAAAAAGTAAATAACTACAACAAACATTTTCAATTTTCTAATTAGTTTGTCCTTATCTAATTTGTGCGATGAATATTTAGTTCTCACCAAGAACCTTAATGTACTAGAATTATTATGTTTTCTATTTATTGTATTGTTAAAGTATAGAATATCTAAGTTTGAAGCAACACACTTATATCCTTCTTATAGGGTTTGCCCATTTGGTAATGGTTGTCAATTGAAATAAGATTTTTTTTAAAACTATTTAATAATTATAAATATATTTTTGTTTGACTTTCTCCAATTGTTTCTTATCATGCATTAAGTTCCCTAACCAATATATTGTCCCCTGAATTAGTAGTATAATTGAGAATCCAGATCACCCAATTGCATAAATATTGAATCTGCTCTTGTTCTAGCAAAATTGTTCCAAAAAAGTGCATTAAGAAGAAACTAGAATTTAGACAGTTGTAGGTTTGATAGGAGTTGGCCTATTAAATCTTTATAAATTAGTTGCATTTTTCGGATATCCTTTTGCATACAATCCAAATTTATAATATTTTTGGGTCAATTTGTTTCTCAAAAGTACCTTACAATTTATAATATTTTTAAATGGATATTAATCTCAATGGATTTTCTTATAGGTCATTGAAAATGTTGTGGAAGAAAGTAATCAAAATGATCTACAAACTATAATATAAAAAAAAATTGTGTCAAGTCCTCTGATATCAAATGTGTCAATTAAATCAAACGAATTTAATGAAACCCATATTGAAAGTTTGTGAAGATCTCTTTCAGATGATTGTGAAAAAATTGTTAAGAAACTTGAATTAACAAGAATCTATGCATAAAATATCATTTTTTGGGATATCATATCAATGGAAGAAACTACTAAAAGACTTTGTGCTACTTCTGAAAAGGTATTTGCATTTTGCAGCTTCTTGAAAGAGTTGTATTATGATGAAAAATACGAGGAAGGTGATTCCTCTCGTATTGTTGAGGCTTTTCAAGTGTACTTGGATAATGTGTAGAGAAATAATATTGTTGTAGGTCATCAAATATGATTTTTTTATCATTTAGACATCATATTTTAAGTCTAATTGAATAATGTCTACTATCATGTATTAGCTATTTATTTGATCAAGAAGTAAATAAGTTGTGTTAAATTATGTATTAAATTTCTTTGCATACCTTTGGATATAAGGTGCTCTTTAAAATAACACGAGTTGTACATTTGTTCCACTATTTTAAATAGTTTATAATCGCAATAGTTATCTTTTGTCATGTACTTTTTATTATTTTAATGTTTGTTTTCTCTCATATAAATTATTAAATTGTTTAAATTTATGCAAACTTTATTCTCTTCCATTTTTGTGGGCATGCTCTATTTCTATTGAATAATATTTTCCTATATTATGATGAATCAAGCATGAATCCTACCAACAATCCATATGATCACCCAATTGTTGGAAAAAATGAACCTCCTACAAGAACCAATCCTATTAATTAATTGTTATCATTTTATATACCATTGTATGATTTCATGATGTTTATCAAAGAAAAGTAAAATATCAAAAAATGAAACATATATGTATGAAAGAAATGTTTATTTATTTTCTTCGATTTTCACTATAACTTGCATTTTAAATGTACTTAATTTATTTTTTACATACATTTGTGTAAAAGCACCTTGTTTAACCTTGCATGATTTTTCATATGGTTACAATATAATGAATACGTACATATGTGTGGTTACGTTCTTTTTCATGTTTAATTTTATACTTTAATATTAATATCGAATAAATTTAAAAAAATATTGCACTTAATAACCTTAAAATAAAATAGTGTCTATATATATGACTTGAATTTAATATATATTGAGTTTCTTTGATATCATAAATTTGCTTAATGTTTACTCTCTTCCATGAAATTTTCTCATTAGTTGGAAAATATATATTTTTTCCTATTTAATTCTAATTTCAAAGCAAACAATGATTTTCCTATAGGTGAGGAAGATGTCACATAATGTGCATACATCATGGGTGTCCATTTGGTTGTCAAAGTATCACTGCCATCTTTCATTCAATATCCTCCTTCATATAGAGGAGTTGAGTATTCATTATTGGTTGAGAGAGAAGATGGTTAATAGAATTAACAATAATGGACCAAAAACCAATCAATTTTTTTTTATAATTATGCTATGTACTTTAACTCTCTTTATGAATCCAAGGTGAAAATGAACTTAGATGTAAAATTTAACAATCTTTAGATTGAAATTGTAGATTTTTGTGACTGGTAAGTTTTTCTATACCATGAGGTTTGAGATCTTTACCTCACATGATGCATTTGGAAGGGCACTATTAAGCCAACAATGACCATTAAAAAACACACTCTATGTGATGAGCTCAGTATGAAATTCATGAGATTTATTAAGGGACCATCATAAATTAGTTATCGCACAGGACCACCCGAGGAATGGTTGCTTGCTACTTTAAAGTTCAACTAATCCATCATATTCACGGTGCATCAATTCATGCCATCATTCAGGTTGTTACATGCACACTATGGGACCTGCATTGTGTGTCGTTAAGTCCAATGTGACAATTAATGTTTGAACTATTCTTCATGATAATGAAAATGGACAGTTACCAATGCACAAATGGTTAACTAACTGGAAGTATTTTTGAAGTATTATTTGACAAATGTTTGCAAAATATTTATACATTTTATCTAGACTAAATTCAATTTTGAAAATATTTTTTGAATATTATTTAAAAGTTATTACCTGTGCATAAATGTTTAACTAAGTGAAAATATTTTTTTGATAAATTGGAAGTCTTTTTTTTGATAACTCTCGGCTATATTTTATATATATTAATATTTAATATATGTATGCTAGTTTACTTTCACCATTGACACATTAGAAACATGGGAAGTGGAAATAATATAGATGACAATAGTCACTATCATGGAAGAAAACAACGAGACAAGTTCACACAAGATAAGAACTAAGAAATAGAATGATCAAGGCAAAAAGAGAGCACCCAAAGTTTAGAAAATCAATCTGCTCATGGCCTACGACCATTGAAATGATTTGCAAGTTCCTTGCTCTCCCACTTGTCCTTCCCCCTCCACATGCTCCCACTACAAAATTTCTTTTTGAAAAGGATTTCACAAGAATGAATTATTTTTAATGACGTTCACGAGATCATATAGGACCGAGCACCAAATCTTTAACCATTTTCAAGTTCTTTTCAATCTATATCTTCCTATTATAGATCTTGATGAAGAACCTTTGAAGTTTGGTAATTTAATGCATGGAAATTTGGGTTGCAAAAGATCCCTCTAAAACTAGGCATGGTTCATATTGATCATATTGGTTTTATTGATAAATATAATACTACATATCTAACAACAATGCTAAAAAATGATTTCAATCTATTAGAGTAATTAAAAACATGGTGATAATCAAGGAAACACATACATACAAGTGAGCATCAATAGAAAACAATATGATGGTATGATGATTGATCCTAGTCCTCAAGTGATTGTTACAACATAAATAAGGGCATTTCAAGAGAATCAACATAAACCTAAAATTATAATAGATATTCAATAGTTATACATGCTCATGATAATTTTTGATATAGTAATAAGTAAACATCTATTAAAATTATTTTAAAAATGACATAAAACATACTATAGAATGCAAGGGATGATATCTTGACCTATTTCTCTAAATTAAAAGAAAAATGTCGCTAGTGTACATAAAATTTATCCATAAAGAGATATTTGATAAGCATCCATTATCATCATTGTGACATGTGCACCATAGCATCATAGTGGATAGTTTTGAGGAAAACCCCTTACCACTAGTGGTCACTCATATCATTGGTCAAAATCTTCTTTATCCATATCATTTAATTTTTATTACATATTATAATATTATCCTTGCATACTTTATTTTCATGATTTAGTTTACTTCTTTCATTTGGTTTTTGTCACTTGGAGGTAATGTATTATTTCTATTGCAAGTTGTATGTGCTCAAACTTACTATGATTAGTGAAAAATTGGGGCCATATTTCATACAAACTGATTGTACACACATGTAAGTAAACATAAAAGTACACTCTCTATTTAGTTTTCTTTAATTTTTTATGCTCATTTATCAATTATATTTTCTAGCTCCATTTAATATATTTTTAATATTTCCTCCTAAATTTATGGGAATTCTTGTGTAATAATTTTTTTTGATAGGAAATCTTATTAATCAAATTTTAGTTTATGTTTAGTATAAAGAGCCAACACAATTATTCTAGTTGATTTAGATTCTAATCCACAAAATTATACCCTTTTCCTGATTATTTATTTATTATTATTTTTACTTTGGTGTGCTTTCTCATATATATTTACATGTAAGTCAAAGTGCAAGAAACATAAGGGATAAAAGTGCACACCCTTCATTCTTTCCTCTTCATTGTATGCCACTAGCACCCAATTTGATGCATTGGATGCACTAGTTGATGGTAAATCTGAATCCATCACTTGTACATGCTTAATCAATCATTTAGAATAATAGTGGCTCAAATATATAGGGCTCTTTCTCTTTATAATAGGTCATACCTATGGTCTAGCACCCCAAATTTTAATTTTAAAACTATTTCTACCCGTCATTTTTAAAAAATATGATTATTACTCATCAAATTTTGTACCAAATGTATTGACTTATGTCTAAGAATTATATTTAAAAGGACATCATTCTAGTTTTATTTTAAATTAAAGTTATTAGAAGTAGGATTATTATTCATGATACTAGTGACCATAATTTAAAAGAAAACTAGAATTATGTAAATGGACTAAAATGATGATTATGGGCGAACGAATGATGATAAAAAAAAATTGATCGTGGAAACAGACTCGAAAAACGATAGGCTTTAAGTGGTTAAGAGGGTTAATTCTTGGGAGTCTTGTATGGGAAAAGCATACACCTTTGTGTCTAGCAAGATCACCCCTCCAGGTAACAGGTTCACCTATCTAGGGTCAACAGAATCGCCTATGTGTTTGACAAGATTGCCTCTATCTAGGACTCAAATCTGCCTATATCTCGAGATGCCAAAAGGAACAGGAAGACATGGGACACAAATTCGCCTATCAAGTCATCAAGATTGCCTATGTTTAACAAGATCGGCTTTCCAAGACACAGGATTGCCTATATCTTCAAACACCCAAAAGGAAATGGGTGGACACAAGTCACAAAATTGCCTATCGAAGGATCAAGTTTTCCTCTTTCTTTAGATGTACAGACACAAATAGAAACACCTATCTAATGGTCAATGGATTCACTTATGTCTTGAACTGTATGGATGAGGATAGTACGGATAAACATAGGATTTCCCCTATAGACAACAGGTTTTCCTATTCTAGGGGATGTACAAACGAGGGAGGCTCAGATGAAAAATGAGATCACCCCTACTGACAATTTTTTTGCCTATTCTGGGAACAAACGGGTGGGGATGACGCAGACTCGCCTATGAAGAAATTAGGATCACCTATTCTAAGGGAATAGGTGGACACGGGACTTCCTAATGGAGGGAATCACAAGAAAATTCACCCCTGACGAGGACGAGTTCACCTAAAGGATGACCTAGACCAGACTCGAGACACAAAATAACCACTGTTCAGGGCAGGATCACCTATCCACAATGCAAATTCACCCCTGTTAGAAGCAAAATCACCATTGAGGGCAGGGGTAGACTACAAAAAAGGAAAAAACCACAACAAATAATAGACAAAAGGTTGGACTGACTCGGACTAACGATAAGCACTGGTATCACACAAGAAGACATGCTAGGCAACACAATCCTAGAATTAGTGATAAAGGGTTTACAAAATTGATGTAGGACCACCACCTTGAGGGGACATCCCAAGGTTAATATCTATGATACCAGGGTGGTTCTCTGGATCACCCTTTCTCACGAAGGCAAATAGCTAGAGATCTAGTGGCAAGGCTCACCTTCTCTCTCTCACTTGAGGACTATCGTAGTCCACCATGAAGATTTATATCTCAACCCAAGGGAGTATGTGGTGAGTAACTTTGGGTTAAAGTGCACATCCCCTGCACTACACCAAGCCGTGGCTAAAACACAAGTCTCTATCTAGGATAAACATGCTATCTCATGCATCCTTGATATTCGTTAAGTACGTGAGGCACAACTGTGAACACCAACCCATCACAAGCGTGGATAGGGAGCCCCAATGAAGTACTGGAAACTCAAACCAGCCTGCACATCTTATCTAGGTATCACCCTAGCTTTGATGCTTCGCTAGACACAACATTACTGTATTGGGGTACAACTTTCGTTCTACCCCCTTTATATACCCCATGATAACACATGGTTGGAATCATCCCCCAGGTGATGAAATCCTAGGAAAGTCCCACTAAAGGAAGGAAATACTAGATGCTTTGACTGGTCCCCAAGCTTGAACATAGCGTAAGGGGAGAGCTTAGATGCACTAGCACTTCTTGGGTAGACTGGATTGGACTGGAACAAATTATAATTTCTTGTCACCCACAATCATCGAAAGGTGCAAGGGGAGTGGATACGTCAACAATTTTCTTCCAAACACAACAAATGAGTTAATTGACCCTCTAATTAATCTAAGTGTGCCTAGATTAGTGTGAAAAAAGGCAACAAACAGAGCTAACTAAGGGTCTTCGACCGATTGTCTTGCAAAAGATAAGTTAGTAGTTTCCACCACCGATCTTCATCAAACGTGAGGGGACAAGCTACACAAGTTGTTAGTTAAATGCCACAAATCATCAACAAACAAATTAGCTAGTCAACACCCACAATCAAAATCAAATTGTGGTTCAAATTGAAAAATATAAGGTTCTGGATTATTACCAATTCACCTCTGTGTGAGATGAGTTTTCCCTTGTTTGTGGACCAAGATCACCTATCTACTGAAAGAGGTTGATTAATTTTTTCTATTGTACAAAAAGGCGTATATGCTTTTTCCCCTATGACTCATGCAATTTCGCCTCTGTATCGAGCAGGTTCACCCATCCTCATATGTTCACCTCTAAATTTTGTCAATCTAGATTTATGATTGCAAATTAGCCCTTTATACAAAAGTGCAATAGTTTGTTCACCTCCGTTTAATGTAGGTATGCCCCTACATCAGGAAAGCTCACCCGTTTGGGGCAGATTCGCCTCTGGGTATCAAATCCGAAACTACCAAAATTCATACAACAAGCAAACATCAAATACACCCGTGACGTGGGTCCCACCAGGCATTCCATAAATGTGTGCAGTGTGATTTTCGTACCCTAAGATGCAAATAATAAGCTAATGCAACAAAGGAAAATACAAAACAAACACTCGGATTAGGCCTAGTTGAATTCAAACAAAAACCCAAAGAAATGGAACCTTTTACCTTGTTTGAATTTTTGGTCTTGGTTGGCCCTTTGTATACTTTAGATGTGTGCTCCTTCTTTTGCAAAATGGCTCAAAATGATACTTGAAATGATGCTAAAAGGATGAGGAATGCAATGGTACAAATGGGTATGTGGATGGATGCAATATGGAGGTTCAAATATGGCTGCAACAATGGTGGATGCAAGATCATAGCTTGAATGCTTGATTGCTTAGTGTGTGTGTTGTGTGTTGAGAGATAGCCAAATGAGGGAAAGTTCCACCAATTTTAGGGGAAGGGCCTCTAAAGCAATGGAGGTATAGGATTAAGCCATGATGGATGAGATCAAGGGCTAGGGTGAGTTGGGAAATCACAAGCTCTCACATCTTGACATGTGGTAGATGAGATGGAAAGGAGGGGCTGAGGTAGAGGTGACATGGAGGTACTAGGTTGTACCTTGGGAAGGGACAAGATCTCCTCATAAAGGAGGTCCTTTTCCACATGTACTTGAGAGGACATGTGAGGAATTAAAAATTCCTCATAAATCCTCATGGGTATGGAAGAAGGAATTTAAAATTCCTTAAAATGCTTTGGGTGAATAAATGTGAATTAAAAATTTGCATAGGGAAGTGGTTGCCTTCTCCAAATGGAGAAAGCATTTAATATGCTTGACTTAGGACATATGCCATAAATGTCATGAGGATTAGGTTAGCATAATTAGGTGATTAAGGTTGTGCAAATGTGGGATTAGGCAGGTGTTGATGCTGAAATTTGACAAGTAGTAGCCTTATGGAAAAATCAGTTAATGGGGGGACCAATTGCACTAAACTAAGTAACCTACGGGTTTTTAAAGAAGTTGGCTTCTTCTGTAATTTAGGGTTTGGAATGGGAAAAGGAAGAAGGTATATAAAATAGAGATCTAAATAAGGCAATACACAAAGTTGTAGGTATATTCAGGCACATGAAACCTTCCTTTCAGATGTGGTTTGAGAGTCATTCAACAATTTTCTATGTCTGAGAATAACAAAAATCAAAGATGAAAACCTGAATAGTTTATCAAATAACATAAAATAACTCCGATACACATTCACTGAAAAAAAGAGTCCAAGACATGGTCTAAATCAAAAAAAGTATATTGAAATTATAGAAGTTTTGCAAATAAACTACCCAATACAATAATGGCACAATATAATGTTTTATCAAATAGCTAAGAAACAAAAAGGCTGAACAATGACACACTCTGTGAGTCTTATACAATAATATAAAAGCAATACAAAAGGCCTGGTGTCTTTTTCACTATTTTTTTGTATTCCAAAATCATTTTCGGAAGGAAGAATCAACATTTATAGAAAATGATCCCACTACCTAAAAGCCAGTAACAAAAAAGATTCCAAGGCAAGAGAAATGATGTCCATCACAATGATTTCACCAGGCCATTACAATAGAAAATATTATGAGCCATAGAACACAATCGCCTTCAAGCCAGATGTATCCCCTACAAATAATGGTGGTGGTCCCAGTGTAGAAGCAACAAACTCTTATGTAGACAAGTGTCACTCGCTCATGAAGTTAGTTAAGACACACAAAAATACGACAAGGCTTGTTGCTTGTTCCTCCCTTGCTTTTGATGAAGTCCCCATGGATAAGACACGTGGAGAAGTCTTTTCTACTCATGCTGATTGTGGGGTTCGCAAAAAAGGTGTACACAGAAAGATGCTATGGGCGCGTGGGCGCAAATCGATAGAGAAATGTAGGGAAGCAAGCCTCAAAGGTGTGTGTTGCTGACACGTGGAAGCATGGTAGAGCTCAATAGAAAATTGAAGGATGAAATATTTGCAAGGAGCACACAACAGACACATGGAGACATTAGACGAATCTCTCATAAAGGGGGCCGAAGATATTCAAATATATGGGGTGCGAGTAGAAGCCAAGAAAAATAATACTATCAACTCGAAGGGAGCTCAAGAGATTTTATATCCATAGATTTTGGCAACTACTAGGCGCGTTTTTCCTGTGGAACAGGGATCCCAAAATCTTTGGTTCTAGGACCAGATTCTTATCCATTGGGCGATGGAATCAGAGCTTTGAGAGAGCAATCTGTAGAGGTAGCCAGTCAACCTCAGATGGTATTGATATGGAGTGCAGATTCTCTTGCACCTCATGCAAATCGATTACTTCCTTAAATGACAACTTCATGGATATCCTGGTCCCAAACTGAAGTTGAAAGAGTAGTCGTGCAATCTGATGAGTGATGCTCTCAATATCCTCAACAATAGGGCGTTGATCAAAGTTTTGAAAATCGGATATGTCCCGCTGCTTCTCCTCAATCTTCATTGTAATATGCTCTGTCATGGCCACCGAATCATCAGAGAGAAACGAGGAGGGTAGGTCCATCTAATTCAGTTGGGATAATTTTGTTTGCACGTTGTTTATAGTTCGGCCTATTGTGGCAGGGCAATCACTAGCATGGAGGATGGTTGTGTGGCAACAGATGAATTATTTTGTTGTCTTGGTAGTTAACTTATAGTCCTCGATCCCTTCACTTACTAAGTCCTCGTTTGGCATTATTTACGACTTATCTAGCAATTTTTTTTCCTTGGGAACCCTCTCTGCAATGAACTATGGGAATTGCTCAATCATTACATGAACCTCCCTACTCAAACTTGACGCTTCTTCCATGAACTAAAGCATCGGCTAAAGAGTTAGACAGAAGGCCTTGACCTTTTCCCAGTATGAAATATATAGTTGTTGGGCTACTAGAAGTAGGTTTGACTAGGCAACAAGGCATGGGGGAGGATTCCTCAAAAGACCAATTTCTACATCCCTTGTCCTGATGTCCTGCATTAGTTCTGCAATTTTATTGTTCGTAGTGGAGAGTTTCTCCTGCAGGGTTCTTAACTTGGCAAGCCATTTTTCCTCGCCCTGGATTTTTGCCATAGATTCCCTATCTAGGGAGAGCCTTACTTCCTAAATTTCCCTCTTGAATTGAGCCTATCATCCCTGGAGATCTATTTCCTTCTATTGCATTATCTGCTCTAATTCAGCATGTTGACGCTGAAACTCTTCATTCTTTTGTTGCATCTCCTCCTCCACCCATGCCAACTGGTCCTATACTTCTTTGTTTTTCTATTGCAAATCATTGACCAGGTTGGGATCTTGGGATTGGAACTTTTTAAGCTCCTCTTGAAGGCTAGTCAATTCTGCCTGTGCTTGCTATGACAAGTGTGTAAATTCGGTGTCTCTTGCCTTGTCCTTCACCAGTAGGACCTCAACCCTTTCCTTGAATTTTTTTAGCTCATCTTCCTTCTTCTTCAATTGGCAAATAGACTTGAGAAAGTTAGTGGTCACCACACGTTGGGTTTTCGTAATGAGCTCAACTTTATCTTATGATCGATTTGCATGCAGATTGAGTCCCATAGCATGGATGGTGTAATCTTTGGGTTGCATATCTCCTTGAGGCTTAATGGTGTTCAGATGCATGGTTGCAAAGTGAAATGAATGCATGAGCCTCATTGAAAAGTGTTTGCATCTTGGGCTCTATCGACCTTTTAGCATCCTTATCCCCTTGCTTTTGGAGCTTGAGAGCTCATGCTTGTCTTGTTCTATCACACTTTGAAAAAAATTATGCAGGTGATCTAATGAGCTCACCCGCAAAGGGGGCACTGAGAGGAACAACAAAAGGGAACAAGAGAGTAGTCATTCTAGCTAATTTCTTCTTCAGAAGAGAGAGCATCAATGGGGAGAATGGGGGAATATGCCAAGGACCAATTTGTGAAATGATGGGAGGACTCATGGGAAGCAGTGGCGGTAGTAGAGGTACAATAGAATCCATTTATTGAGAGAGTTGGGTTAGAGAAAACACAACAGATGTAAAAGGTGTAGCAATAGCGGTTGCAAACTGCACTCTAATGAAAGGTGGGATAACCCACGGGGGAGGAAAAGAAAATTATCCCACTTGGGATAATTGGGAGAAACCTCCTGCGACCATTACAACAAAAGTAGAGAAAGAAAGGTCAAAACTTGAGGCGACGGGAAACATAGAGATAGTGGAAGAAACTAGAGATTGTGAATCAAGAAGAGGGGCAGAGAAAGATACCTGAGCAATGGATGACTCCGATCCTTGGCTTGTCGCAGGTTCCTGTGAACCTTCTCCAGAAGCTACATTTGTGCATTGCGTTTTGTTCGATGGGAAATCTTCCACCTCTAAGAACTCTGATGGGTGTTGTTTGGCTTGACCTCTAGGTCTTTTCATGGCCCATGTACATGTATGTGAGGCTCCCGAATGTGATATATTCAACCGTAGCTTCAGAGTAGTTGTGCTAGGTTGCTTCACTGCTTGTCCAGTTTCCTACGCCGAGGTCGTCTTCATTTCTTTTTCCTTCTCCTTCCCCTTCCCTGTATATTTTCTAGCTTCTTTGGGTCAATATCCTCATCATCGCTTGCATCGGTATCATCATGTGCTTTGTTCCATAGAGTATCAAATTTGTCATCTGTGTCTACGTCTTGGAACAGGGAATCAGGGCACTTGATTTCTTGATCGTAAAACCAAAAATCTCTAATCTTTTCCTCACTCCACAACCAATTCTTGACCAGCTCATTGTGAAGGGTGGCACTAGTTTGGAACTTCTCATTAAACTTTACCAAAGGGAAATAGAAATTGAGCCATGGTAGCCTCTTATCCTTTGTAGGAATGTGAACCAGGTCCAAAAATATATCATCCTGGTCCGATAGGGGATTTCGTCGCTTTTCCTAGTAAGGCCAGGGGCTGTGAGTTACCCGAACATTTGTGCTTACTAAGTCATTTTCAAGGTTATATTCCCATTTTTCACAAATCAATACTAGCCCCAGATGAGCTAGCTTTTCCTCCAACAACTTATGTGTTTGATTCTTTGCCACAACCACCACTTTGAAGCTTAGTGGGAAAAATAAAAATCCTTTCTTCTTGGCCTTCCCTCTCCAAAAGGTATAGTCAATAACAAACTCTTTCCAGAATATCTCAAGGGCCAACACCCGATATGTGATGTGCTCTAGGAGCCAAAACAATTCCCTAGTAAAGCTACACATTTGAATGAATGTGAAATCACCCCCTAGGAACTGTTGGGAAATTATGCCTCAAATTTTTAGATCCCTTTCGGACTTGGGAAATTTCTCCATGTTTCTGGTCTTTACCGCTGCAAGCTTTCTTTGGTGGCGCAATTGAGTGGTTTATCGCTTTACCGCAGGCCACCCTGCTTGGTTCGGTGGTTGGGTAGTGTCACCACCTTACCGTGTCGGTCTCTTCCCTGCTTGGCGGTGGTGCGGTGAAGGCTCGACGGTCCGTGTAGGCAATTAACTCCTTACCAGAGGGGTCGCTCGGAGGTGGCGCAGTAGCGTGGTTGGTGGCACGTTGGCAAAGTGAAGTCCTACCTCCTCACCATGGAGGTTGCTCATTAGGGGTGCGGCGGCGTGGTGGTAGAGAGATTTCCTAACCCCTTATCGCAAAGGTTACTCGTCGGTGGCGCACTAGCGTGGTGAGTGGCGCGGTGATGAAGTGATGCCTTACCTCCTTACTGTGAGGTCTTTTTCTGGCAGTGGAGGTAGCATGGTGAGCGGCACAGGAGTGGCTATTGGCGGATGAAGGGCAATGATTATGTTTGGCGGTTACCACCTTACCGTGGGTGATGAGAAGTCTCACTGCAGTGGCGATGGTAAGACCGTTGATGGTCTGCCAAGGCGGTTACCACCCTACCATGGGGTGGCCTGGCGGCCTCCATGGTAGCGCGGGTGTGACCACTGGTGGTCACCACCCTGCCACAGGGTTGCCTAGTAGCCTCCGTGATAGTGTGGTTGACCGCAACAGTGATCCCAGGCAGTTACCTCCTTACCACAACTGGCATGTCAAAGCTTGGTGGTAGAGTGGGAAAGGCCGAGAGAGGGTCGAGTGGGCTCACCACCATACCATGGTAAATGTTTGGACTCAGAGTGGTAGCACGCGGGGAGCCAATATGAGCTCGAAGCTCGATCGTCCGAGCTTGACCAAGCTTAACTAGAAGTCAAAGCGGCGAATGAATGGGAAAGCAACATGTGGAAAGATCTTTAGGTTTTGATTGGCCGAAAGCTTATTTTCTGATTGTGATAGGCTGCATTATTTGAATGGAGGTTGACAAACATGTTTCTGCAAACGATTTAATGCTACACGGCTTGATGCATTTGTAGAAAGATAGTGCACATTATCAGAGAATGATGGAAGCTTGCAGGTAGGATAATTAATTATCCTGATGACTGTTGATCGCTCGAATGGGCATAATAGGTAGGCACACAATTAGAGATTAGAAAGTAATCCCGTGTGCAAGATCAAAGGTGGATGAGAAAAAAGAGAGAGAGACTGAGAGTGTTTGAGTAGTTTTGCATATTGCTGTAATCATGAACACTTAGACTCTCAGATCAGGAAAGATGTGAACCTGTGGAGGCCTAGAGGCTAGGCTGGCCGTATGGACAAGATGTAATCTTCTGAAGAGCATAGCTCTGAGATTGTATTGTAACTGTTTGTTGCTGAATAATACAATTTGAGCTGAGTGTTTTGGAGGGTGGGGTTTTTTACCTAAAAAGGTTTTCCCCACATAAATTTGTGTGTCTACATGTTTGTCTTTCATGGTCGTTTGATTCTGCAATCTGAATTTGTGCTTGTGTTGAATCTGTATTTTGTTAAGCATTTACTTTTCTCAGAAAGATCAATGGGGGATCCACTGTGCCTGTTTCCGCTTTATGGCATAGTTTGTGTCTTTGATGTGATTTGAAGAAATGAAAATCACTAAGGTACTGTTGTTTTAGATGCTCGTTCTATGATGACATACGCTCCCTATCCCCAACAAGTGGTATCAGATCTGGTTAAGGGAGGTCAAGGCTTGTTCATGATACCAACAAGTGGCATTAGAGCCTTCTCTTGGTTACTGAAGTTTTGGGTATTTACCCTGTGAAGATTTCTTAGCCTGGCAAGCTTGAGGAAATCTGGAGGAATCTATTGTAGCTTGATCTTTTGATGAGTGGAAGTTCCTACTTCTTTGTTTCAACATGTAGCTTGAAAGATGATGGAGAAGGATGGATTTGATCATATTGTGGCGATGTGGTCTGAGGCTCCTATTTGGCAGCAAATGATTTTGATGCAAGAGGCATGAGGTATGCTTATGGCTGTGTTACAACAGAGCATGGTTCATACTAGGTGCCTGTGTGAGAGGCTCCTTGGTGGTATGGAGTTGCTTGTGTTGCTATTCAACCATGGAGTATTGTGCTTATGTTGGGTGTTCTAACTTAGCACCGAAGGTAGTTTCTCTGTTGCTCTGATTGCATAAAGGCTATGAAGTTGTTCTAGGTGGTTTGTAACTTCTATATAGCCTGGCTCTCTTGTATACCTATGCATTGTTATGGTTTTGGAACTGGTCTGAAATGGGCCTGTTGTTCCTGTTTACCTGTATCTTGTACTCGCATGTTTCAGATTCATGTCTTTGGCTTTGAAGGTTTTTTGTAGATTTTCCTAAAAAGTCTATGATTCATATTCATGTTTTTTCATTGTTCTGGTTAACCGTGATGGTTGTGTGCAAACTCTCGAGTCATCCAGATGAGCAGTGAATATGGAGGTGCATGGGTGTTTTATAAACACTATGGTTTTGCAAGTTTTACAAGGTCAAGAAAAAACTTGTGGTTTGTGGAGCTGTTGTTCAGCTATTTTTCTAGACCCTAGATTTTGGGGTGTGACTGGATGAGATGGTTGCAACTCGACATGTTTTGAGGAGGTGTGATGTCTTCTCTGCATAGGAATGTTGGTATGTGTTTTTTCATTCAACATTCTTATGGTGTGTTGCTTGCTGGTTTCCTAGACTATGGTGCTTGAGTTGTGGATGTGATTGGCAAATCAGATCTATTGTTGATCTAGTGTTTGAGTCATGTTTGTCTACTTTGGTTGTTCTCTTTGATGATCTCAGTTTTGCAGTTTCCAGTGTGATGATAGATTTGCAGGTTTCATTGGTTGCATCCATGAGTTGTCCAATGTTGTGGGTTGTCTTTACCTACATGTTTGCTATGGGATAACTCAAAAGTGGACTGTCAATATCCATGAGGTTGTAACAGTGTGGTGCAGATCTATTAGTTGAATTTGTTTGTGGTCACTTGTGCATTGGCGTGACTATTTTGAGATGAGAGGATGGACAACGCTAAGTACCTGAATAGTCAGTTATGGAACAGTAGCATGTGAATCACGATGTCATGGAGAGCTTGGTACACTAGCCTATGTAAGCTTTTGACAGTGATGGTGTGGTTTGTGTGATCTGGTAATCTTGGTGTTGTTTGACATTGTTATCCGATGGAAATGTTGTCAGTTGTACCTGGAGGTTGCCTAGATCAGAAGATGGTTGGTCATGATGCTTGGAAAGCTCGGTGTCATGGTTCAATTGGAGCTTCAGCAGTGACTGTGGATTCATCACTTACTGGTGAATGATCTTCTTTGGTGTTGCAAAATATTTCTTTCGCATCTACATGGTCACTATTTGAAGATGTGTAGGATCTTGGAGCCATGAAGGACCTTGGTAGTTTTTGGCTGAGATGTTGGTGGTGCTTGATAGGTGATATTGGTTTAGAGTTTGTTTGCTTCATGTCATGTGTACTCTTGCGTGTGCATTAGAGTTTTGGCATGTTGCTTTGCTCTTGAGACCATGGATAGTTCACTTGAAGTATGGTATCTCCTAAGGGGGATGGTAAGATCATGGTGTCATGATAAGTTCTTGTTTCATATGATTGGAGATTTGATAAGTGGTTTGGTAATTCTCTGTGTTTTGAGTGCATTGGTCATATGCTTGATAATTTCATGTTAAGTGCAGTAATGCAAATTGAAGTTTAGCATGAAATGATCTGTTGTTGTTCTCATGGATATATGGAGAATAAGGTGGGGCTAGAATTATTTTTGAGAATGATGTTGGTTACAGTTGAAATTTCGAGCAGCCTACACCTTGGTTGAATGCGAGTTCAACAGAGACCAGAGAAGAAAGTGCTCTTGGGTAAGTCATGATGGCTTGTATATCTTGGAGGAGCATTTTTCTATTTTTTCTCTTGGTCTGCTTGGCGGTGTTTTTATTTGAGAGGTATTTTCCCATTATATCTTTCAGATGTGTTATATGCTTTATCTTTCATCGATATGAATCTTGAGTTGCTATTTTGAGATTCTGGAGGATTCATTGTGAAAGGTGAACAACATAGTTTATCTCCTTGTGCTTTTAAAGAATGATAGGAGATGTTTATATGGGTTAGTTTGATCTTCTTTTGCTATGAGAGGCTTACATCCATGTTACATATGTTTGGTTTGATCTTGGTGGTTGAACGGTTGGGTGTTGTTTTGGATTTTTCCTTTGGGATGTAAAGAAGATCATACTTGTCACAACTGGCTTTAGAGATGTATGTAGGAGGATGTTCTACAGATATATGTTATGCAGCAGTTCTCTCTTTGGTCTTGGTTATCTTCCTGGAATTTTTTTTTTATCCTATGTTGGGTGTGAAGAACTTGGAAGAATTCTGGAAGACTGCTGAGAAAGATGGTTCCTGTAGCAGTTTGTTGCAGGTTGTGCATATCATTGTGGATAATTCCCTGGTACTACATTGTTACTTTTTTCTATATGTTGTTATTGGTAGACTGGTTATGCCATTGATCTTTCAGATCTATCATTACCCATGTAGTGGGAGTTCCTGGATGTGCTTTGTCTTCATTGACTAGTTGGCACATGGTGCTCATATTCTACTATTGATGGGTTGGTTGTGCTACTGGCATGAGTTTACTAATGTGCATACCTTTTGAGGTATGGGTGATTGGATGAAATAGCATGAGCTATGGGAGCTGGTTTTCAATCATGTGGGTTTGATCAGCTGGATGAGGGCAGTCAGTTGTGTGGTTTCTTTTGTAGCTAATGGTTTATCTTGTTATGAAGAATTGGTTTATCATTCTGTGTTCACGTTTGAGTGCTTTGTTGTTGCTATTGTGGTGCCTTTTCCGCCTGAAGGATCTGATGCTTGTGTTCTGAAGATTGGTGCATATACGCCTTGGCTTGTTCCTTTTCTTGTGTTGGGTGTTTGGATCTATTGCTTGAGATGGTGGAAAATTATCGAATGTCGCTGTAGGTGTCTTGGTTGGAGCATGAAAGCGTGGTGTTGGTCCTTGTTCACGTTTGGAGGAAGCCAGTAAGTCTTCGTAAAGTGGGAGATTGTTGGGAAATTATGCCTCAACTTTCTGGATCCCTTTCAGACTTGGGCAATTTCTCCATGTTTCTAGCCTTTACCGTTGCATTGCTACAAGATTTCTTTGGTGACGCGGTTGAGCAGTTAATCGCTTTATCGCGGGCCACCCTGCTTGGTCCGGTGGTTGGGTGGTGTCACTGCCTTACCGCAGCAGTCTCTTCCCTGCTTGGTGGTGGCACAATGAAGGCTCAGCGGTCCACATAGGCAGTTATGTCCTTACTGCAAGGGTCACTTGAAGGTGGCATGGCTAGTGGTGCACTGGTGAAGCAAATTCCTACCTCCTCACCATGGAGGTTGCTCGTCGGGGCACGTCAGCGTGGCGACAGAGCGATGTCCTACCTCCTTACCATGGAGGTTGCTCATCGGTGGTGCGGTAGCAAAGTGATGCCTTACCTCCTTACCATGGGGTCTCTATCTGGCGATGGAGGTAGCACGGTGAGCTGCGCAAGAGTGGTTGCTAGCGAATGAAGGGAAGCAATTATGTTTGGCGGTTACCGCCTTATTGTGGGCAGTGAGAAGTCTCACTAAAGTGGCCACGGTAAGACCGTTGGCGGTCTGCCAAGGCGGTCACCGCCCTACCGCGGGGTGGCCTAGCGGCCTCCATGGTAGCGTGAGTGTGATCGTTGGCGGTCACCACCCTACCGTGGGTTGGCTTGGTGGCCTCCGCAGTAGCATAGTTGACTGCAACGACGATGCTAGGTAGTTACATCCTTACCACGACTAGCATGTCAGAGCTTGGCGGTAGCACAGGAAAGGCCGAGCGTGGGTCGAGTGGGCTCACCGCCATACCACGGTGAATGTTTGGACTTAGAGTAGTAGCACGGGGGGAGCCAGTATGAGCTCGAAGCTCGGTCGTCCGAGCTTGACCAAGCTTGACCAGAAGTCAAAGTGGAAAATGAATGGGAAAGCAACACATGGGAAGATCTTTAAGATCTAATTGGATGAAAGCTTAATTTCTGATTGCGATAGGTTGCATTATTTGAATGGAGGTTCATGGACATGTTTCTGCAACTGATTTAATGTTGCACGACTCGATGCATTTGTAGAAAGATGGTGCACGTTATCAGAGAATGATGGAAGCTTGCAGGTAGGCTAATTAATTATCCTGATGACTATTGATTGCTTGAACTAGTAGAATAGGTAGGCACACAGTTGGAGATTATAAAGTAATCTCGTGTGCAAGATCAAAGGTGGATGAGAAAAAAGAGAGAGAAGCTGAGAGTGTTCGAGCAGTTTAGCATATTGTTGTAACCATGAACACTTAGAATCTCAAATCAGGAAAGATGTGAACTTGTGGAGGCCTAGAGGTTGGGCTGGCCGTATGGCTAGCTGAGAGAGTCGATTATTTTGGTGAGATGAATCTACACTGTGTGTTGTGAGGGTCTGGAACTATGTGAAGATTTTGTATATTGTGTTGCCTGTATTCTCCAGATGGACAAGATGTAATCTTTTGAAGAGCATAGCTCTGAGATTATATTGTAACTGTTTGTTGTTGAATAATACAATTTGAGCTGAGTGTTTTGGAGGGTGGGGTTTTTTACCTGAAAAGGTTTTCCCCATGTAAATTTGTGTGTCTACATGTTTTTCTTTCATGGTTTGATTCTGTAATCTGAATCTGTGCTTCTGTTGAATCTGTATTTTGTTAAGCATTTACTTTTCTCAGAAAGATCAATGGGGGATCCACTGTGCCTATTTCTGCTTTATGGCATAGTTTGTGTCTTTGATGTGATTTGAAGAAATGAAAATCACTAAGGCACTGATGTTTTAGATGTCTATTCTATGATGACAGACCCTCCCTATCCCCAATAGGAACCAGTCGCATTTAGAAGTGAAACTTTGCATCCACCTTGTCTGGTCAGCAAAAAGCCGATAAAGACCACCATCCTCGCTCAAGTCTTGCAGAATCGAAGTCAAGAAATAATCCAAGAATGCATAATAGTCATAAGTTGTAGAGAGAAGAGGAGTCCATACTGAAATCGGCCTTCTAACTCCCTTTTCATCAAAAATATCTAACCTCACATGTTTTTTAAAGAAGTTAGGGTTCTGATGTAAAAAAAATATGATCAAGGAGAGAAGGAAACCTGAACTTATGTTGTGTTTTGTATTCCTTGATTTGGCTCATCATTTCTCAAACAATGACTTACGTGAAGTCATACCAGAATATGGAATTTTGCATCCTTAGTGGAAAACCTAGACCCAGTTGGAACTCATGCACCCATTTGTCCTCATCTATGCCACAAATGGAATCCATCATAGAGAAGACGTCTTGAATATCCAGTTTTAAAGCATTATGTGTGATTGGAATTTTTAGCATTTTTCTCAAATATTCCTAAGATCTTTGGGTTTCCTTGTTATAAAAATCCATAGCCTAATCTCGCCTCTCCAGAAGTGTTCCCTTTTTTTCTGAAGTGAATGACTCCATCCTTTCTGCTCTAGAGCCCCTTCTTGGGATGCACAACATTTCTCTGATAGCCTTCTCGCTGATTATAAATCTCACCTCCTAGCCTTCAATGGCATTGGTGTCTAGATTGAAATGTTGAATGCCCTCATGAACTAGCTTTGGGAAATACCATATACTGCGAGAGTCCGTAGAACCATTGCTTGTACACCAACTGACGTTCGCTAGTGGCCACTTTCATTCTTTCGCAAGCTGCTTCCCTAAGACTCTTAGGGTTGGTTTTAAGGATGGGATCATGAATGCTATCCCATTCGTCCTTTATTTGGCTCTGGTCCCTATGATTTTTCTTCTTTTTTGCGTCCCTCATGCGAATCCACTTCGACTTCTCTAGTATTCCAGGTGAAGCATAAGAGGTATTATTGAAAATATTGGCCATGGGTGATGCACACATGACATCAAATGAGCTTTGGGTCTCCTTGCCTTGCACTTCCATTTGAGTATTTTGGGCCATTTCCTTATGTTATGGATTTCTATGATACAATAGGGTTCCTTCCATCTCTGCAAAAATACCCTTCTTCGATACACACCAGCATTGGATGAATGGAACCTAAACAAAAAACACTAATGCAAGGCTTGTGCTGAATGAAAATTTAGATGGATTCTTTTTTTTTGTTTAGGTTGGACTCACTCAAGCACAGTGCATCATCAACAATTATTCCCCAGAACTTGGTTGTTTTGATTCCTCTCGAACCACACTTGGGTTTTTCTTAGCAAGCTACACTCAAAACACTTTGCACTGGATAGCATACTCATGAAGCTTTTCACAATGTTTATTCTTTCACATGCAACACTTAGATTTTTCTAAGATCGAAGTTAGAAACAACAGTAGCCTTTTTAAATTAAATTCATCATGTACCGCTAGCTCCCTCACTCATGCGAAATGAATTTCTTAACCTTTTGAAAAGGAAATAATTCATAATGACAGTTAGTAAGCATGTCCTACGAAACAATTTCCTTGGGAATTTGAGCTGGCGATTGAAAACATATAAACCTTTCGCATGCTTGGAAATTAATATCCTAAAAATAATGATTAAGCCAAATATGCAATGATTTCTTTAAAAGTATTTGAGTTCTGCCTCAAAGGTCAAAACATGCTTGCATCGTGACACATCAACACCTATTTGTATGGGAAATCATTTGGGACTGCCACCAACTTTCGCTAATTAATTACCTCTCCTTAACCTTGCACACAACAATTCATACAAGGTAGACACAACTAGGTGGTAAATTCGAGTCGGATCTTGGTGGGGTTTTCAAATTAACACTCGATTAGCATCATGCTTATGGCACGTAGCTACCTCAGAAATTTCTATAAATATACCCCAATACAATAGTAGAATTGTACTTAGCAATTGGGAAGAATTAGCACTTGGGTAGTTGGGTAGAATTAGGTGTCATGAATACTCCCATTAGGCTCACTAGCAAGAAGTCTCAGATGACCTTCTTAGGTGATGTTTCCAATAGATGTTTGAAATGAATGATGAAGAACAAGCATTCATTGGTTATTATAAAAATGAAATGGATACTGGGTAGGGACTGTATAGAGTATGAAGACAAGTATAGGGTCAATACCAACATTTTATCTCACTTTGTTGCATCCTTGCTTGATATACAGGTCCCTAAGTAGATGATTCTATGACTCATGCTAGAAATCTTCCTGAATTGGTACCTTAGCGGCCTTGGAGAGATTGTGGCGAATGTGGTGTATGGCCTGGGTATCCCAATGGTGAGTAACCTCTACAAACATATTGAAGAAGACGTGGTGCCATGGGTGTCATTTCTGAGTGGATTTTTCATTCTATTACATAAAGAGCAGCACCAAAGGGTCACTCATGTCTTCCTCTTCTTGCTATACTACTACAATGTGGCGTTGTTCTATGACATAGAGTGGTACACTGATTTCAGGGACCTAGTGTTTCCTCCACCACTGGTCATTGCTGATGTTAATGCCCATGTAGTTTATGTTGATCATGTTGCTCTTGTTAGCAATCCTATTGATGAAGTTGTCCTAGATGTTGCTGCTGATTTTGGTCTTGTTGCTGCTGATGTTTAAGACTCAACACCTTTTATATGTTTTTTGTATATATGCCTAGATAAGGATTTTTATCGTATATAAAAACTGCATAGTATATAGATATACTTTTTAAAAGTATGGCCTTAGAGCCATTTTGGAAGTGTAATATCAAGGAATATGATACTATCAAATGAATATACAACTTTTACTAAATTTTTGTCTCTTTTTCTTTCTACTATTT
The DNA here is from genome assembly GCA_007115665.2 of Sequoiadendron giganteum. Taxonomy (NCBI): domain Eukaryota; kingdom Viridiplantae; phylum Streptophyta; class Pinopsida; order Cupressales; family Cupressaceae; genus Sequoiadendron; species Sequoiadendron giganteum. Next base: position 402,905,978 of record CM021109.1, read on the forward strand.
TGAATTATGGGTTCCCTTTTCTCTCCTTTGAGTACCTTTTCAATTTCACATATGGATTCATTTTCAATTTTCTGCATATGGGTTGCTTTTCCAAGACCGGCTGAACAAAAGAACACAAAGGAAAATTTACACTAATTACATATTTACACAAGCTAAATAATTAATATAGCTTAATTGAAAAACTTGAGGTGGATTCCATTAACAAGAATTCCCAATGCCTCTTTCTCCATATTTTCTAATTCGAATGCATTGTGTTGCTTGTATTGAATTATCTAAAAGGGCCTTCCCATAGGCTATCAAATTTTCCATGTTGGCCAGGCTTTGTGGCCCTCTCATTAAACTTTAGCACTAGGTCTCCACATTTGAGATCTCGGTCTGAGGTTTTCTTGTCAAACCACATCTTAACCACATGTTGGCGGCTAGACATGGTTGTTAGGGACTTTTCTCCTTTTTCCTGTACTTCCAATAACTTGGCCAATCGAACCTCCATGGCTCCATTTTCCTCAACCTCTAGAGATTTGAGCAACTGTAGCACAGGAAACTCCATGGAGATGGGCAATAGCGCTTCTTTCCCATATACTAACTCATACAACGAGGTCTTGAGGCCTTTCTTAGGAGTTATGCGATCTTCCTAGAGCGTTTCTCGGATGTTTTTGTGCCACTCTCTTCGATGTTTTGACTCAATTCTTTTAATGAGTCACACCAAATTTTTATTAATCAACTTGGCTAGGCCATTTCCCTAGGGGTAGTAGTTTGAATACATTTTTAAGAATATGCCATGCACGAGTGTGAATTGACATACCTTAGAACCCAAGAAAGCCTTGGCATTGTCAAAGATGATGGTCTTTGATGGGCCAAATCTTGTTACCAGTTCCTCGAGAAAATTCACAATTTTTGGTTTCGTTGCATTCTTCAGGGGCATGGCCTCGGTCCACCTAGTAAATTAGTTTGTAGTTGTGAGGATCCATTTATTTCTTGAACTAGAAGTAGGATTAATCATCCTGATAAAATCAAGGCCCCATTGTGTAAAGGGTTCATCAACCATTATCGGGTTGAGAGGCATTACTGAATTTTTCCTCCTTGACGTGAAGAATTGGCATTACTTGCAGGCTTTAACCAAAGAGTATGAGTCATTGAATAGTGTAGGCTAGAAATATTCAACACACATAATTTTGATAGTGGTGGTCTTTGCAAAGAAATATCTGCTCCCAGGACTACTATGGAAAGTGTCAAGAATTTTCCTCGCCTATTTTGTGGTGACACACCGTAGTAGAACACCATTGAAGTTTCTTTTGAAGAGGACCACTTCAATAAGTGCATATCCACTATTCTATAATCTATAGAATCTTCTCTTCTGAGAAGGAAGGCCTAGCGGATGTTTTCCAGTACGCATGAATCTTACCTTGTTTGCTAGCCAACAGCCTTCAGACTCAGGTTCATTTGTTAGAACAAGTTTGAAGTTCGGGTTGCTCTTCTTCAACTACCATTTCTTCATCGTGTGATAAATTCTCGCACAGTCCTCTTCCTTGGATAGTCTTTGTGGGCTTGACCTCAATATCATATTTGAGGATCTTGGTGATCCAATTGGCCCTCTTTTCGGTGATTTCTCCCTCCATGACATAATCACGCACACTAGAATGTGCGACATATACAATCACCTTGTTGCAAGATATGAGGTGTCAAAACTTTTTGAGTCCCTTAATAATGGTGAATTATTTCCTTTCAATGAAGTTGTAGTTCATATCATAATATTTTAAGGTCTAGGAGTGAAATTCTATCAAATGTTCTCTATTTCTTTCATCATCCTTTTGGGTCAAAACATAGCGATGCTAATACATACATTATGAATTCCTTTGATAGGTCTAGATTTACCAACATAGGAGCTGAAGAAATAGCATCCTTAACCTTCTCAAAGGATTCTCTAGCTTCCTTTGTCCATTTGAACAATTGATCCTTTTTTAGCATTAGAGTGATAGGTCTAATTATTCTTACAAAATCATAAATGGATTTGCTCACAAAATCTAGCTTTTCCAAAAAGGATTGAACTCCCTTCTTATTGACTGAAAGGGGATGATATCTAATTACCTTTACCCACTCTAGATCAATTCAAATTCCATCTTTGGACACTACATGTCCCAATAGTTTGCCTTGCGGCACTCTGAAAACGCATTTTTTTGGGTTCAGGGATATCCCAAACTCATAGCACCTTTTAAAGGCTAGTTCAAGGTGATCAAAATAATCATCCTTATGCTTGGAGAATACTACAAGATCATCCAAGTAGATCAAGATGATTTTATTGATCAAATCCATAAAATCGATATCCATTACCCACTAGAAGGTGGCTCCCGCATTTGAGAGGCTGAAGGGCATTTTCACATATGAAAACATTCCCCACTTAGTAGTTAACTTTGTTTTGTGTCAGTCCTCCTCTTTTACCTAGATCTAGTTGTAATCGAAGAATCCATCTAGTAGAGAAAATATCTCCACCCCTGCCACTTCTTGCAAGATAGACTCCATGGAAGGCAAGGGGTATTGATCCTTCAAGGATGCTTTGTTCAAGTCCTAGAAATAAACACATAGGCAAATGTCTCCATCTTTCTTTCAGACTAGAACCAGATTAGATACCCATGTACTATGCTTGATCGAGAAGATGATCCGAGACTGAATTAGCTTTGTCAGCTCTTGTGCCATCAAGGCTTCAATCTTTGGATTTATTGGCCTCTGCTTCTGGTGGAAAAGTTTTTTATCCTTCTATTAGTTCTATAGTAGGTTGGATGATTTCAGGATCGTATCCCTTGAGGTCATCATATGACCAGGCCACTGCTCCTTTAGATTTCTCACAAAAATGGATGAGTCTTTATCGTGCTATGGAACCTCTTTTCTGGCTTTGAGCCTCCTTTCGTCTCTAACCTGAAGATTTGCATAGTCGCTTTTGTCAGCTACAAATCTCCTCATCATTTCTTGCATCATCATAATCAAATAAGTTTTTGAGAGTGACCAAACCTTTTGGGAGTTTGTTGGACCTTAACTAAATAATTTTCCCTTCATACGCCTTGACAATTCTTGGTTGGAGCTACTCAGCGAACTCTCCCAACTGTTGGATGAATGAGGCGATGTGTTCACCACTTTCGAACACTTGCCAACTTTGGTCATTATTCGGGATTGTTGATCGAACAATCACTTGTACAGAGTGTACACTATAAATTAAGTAGGAAGTATGATCAAATTGAGATCTTATTGTTGCCATGTAGTATGCATCTGTATTTTTCTGTCTGGGTAAGTTTTCTATATATTGAAGGCTTTAAAGCTTTCAATCAAGTCCCATACTCTATGTCTATAGGATCTCATGTGGAAATTCTTGGTTGCAGAAATCCCTCAGACTTGATTGACCACTAGCCCAAAGTATTTGAACACCATTATTTTCTTAATGCCCATTCGCTCTACAAGGCTTAGACCTTGCACTAGGCCTTCATATTCAGCTTCATTGTTCGAACAAGCTAACTGGAAGTGAAAGGATTGAAGCATATTTTCATTGGATGTGGATGTCAAACATATCCCGACTCCTATGACAATTTTGCATCTCGCCCCATCAAAACACAACATCCATATCTCTTAGGTTGGACAATTCTCAGATTCCTTCACAACCTTTAGGATCACCTAATCTTCATCATAGATGGCATAAGTCCCCAATACGGTGGCATGATAGTTACCAAAAGGATCAATTTTTATATATCTACTCAAGAGGGCCTCTTCTTGATCAATCCGGTCTCCAATCACCTTCTCATCCTCTAGTAGCTCAGTACCATGCGTTTCCTCTTTGGTGAAAGAGGTATGAGTAGCCTCAAAGTTGATCATGGCTTCATCGGCCACATGTTCTGAATGTAAAGGTTCATATATTATTTTCATCTTAGCTTCATGCTTGGTCCTGAGGATCAAGTGTGACCAATCCAAGGAAAGATATCCACCTATCTTTGAAGTGAATTCTTGGGATAAGCAAAGACCAAACATGGGGGGAACATCTATGATCATGGTATTTTATGGAACTATGATACTGGGGTAGGAGAATAGAGTCAAGGGGAGGTTCTTAATGACACCTACAATTTCAACCTTATTCCCATCAAGTTGCATAACCCCCATTTTTAAAGGTTCATATCTAAGTCCTAAGGCTTCACCTATCTGCTTGGGCATGATTGTGGTGCTAGCACCAGAGTCAATCATAGAATTGTGCAATAATTTTTTCCCCACAATAAGAGTTAAGGAAAAAGGACTTGGGTTTTAGCTTATCTCTAACTTTGGTAGAGGCCTCCTCTATACTATTTGTGAAAAATTTGGTAGGAGGTGATGGATCAACGACTTTTCCCTTGAGTGATTGCTCTGTTGGTTCAATAAATACATCTTCTTGGAGGGCCTTATGCAACAATGACTTCTACTCTAGAATAACTAAGATATCCCAAAGGGACAAGTTAGTAGAGGATTTTTTCAATTTTTCCACTACAGTGAATGGTGGCAGATTTGAAGGCTTCTATTCCTTAGCCTTGGTTATAATAATTTCCCTTCGTGGCTAAAATTATTGTGCAATTATGGAGGTACTAAGAGTCTGGTTGGAGGTACTTTTTGGCTGCGAGACAACTGGTTCGCCCATGAATCTCCTCTTTGAGTGAGTTTTATAATCTGAATGTAATTGCAAGGTCTCCAATGTGGATGCCTTGTTTGCAAATACGGCCTCTTCTCCTTCGATCCATGAGAAGATCGCATGGTTGGGAGCTATATTGTTTTCTTGTTCCAAGGAAATCCCTTGCATTTTAGCGGTAAGCATTGCACTTTCCATTTGTGGAGAGGTATATGCATAACCTCTTGAACTTGATGCAATACCTTGGCTATGTTGTTCCACCACCTTCTACTACAAATTTCCATGTAGACAATTCTGGGGCATATGTGCTTCATTGCAGGGGAAGCACCAGTGATTGACATCATCAAAGAGATTATTTTTCCCTGCTACCAACTCTCTATTTTAGCTCGATGGGACATTAGGTAGTAGAGTAGGGACCAAAACCATCTAATTACTTGGTTGAGCTTGTAGACTCATGTGCGTACCTCCTTGGTACTGGTTATGTTGGTAGGAAGGTCTTCCACCTTGGTAAGTTTGGTAAATTGGCTTCTAGGGCATGGATTGATTGTGCTTGATGGTAGTTACATCATTTGAGATACTTCATAGTAACTCCTTGACATCGTTCATCTCATCCTTTGAAGGATTAGATGTAGAATCAACATTCTATGGTGCACTCATATATGTGTACATAGATTGGGGAAGAGCGGGCACACTGGTAGATGCGATTTCTTGGGCGAGAACTGATATGTCTAGAAATATAGGCATAGTAGGCCGAGGCGGAAGCTTTCTAGTGTCGATCAGGTTATTCTCTGCTTTAACAACGATGTTGTACGCGTCCAGTAAAGTGGTTCCACCAAGGGAATCGATCATCATCAAGATGTTGACATTGATGGATTTAAGGTAGAATATGAACACAAAATCGACTGACAGGCGAATAATGGCCTGGATCCTCTACCGAGTTGTGTGGAACTAAGTGTTAAATTCAGTCATGGCTTCATATGAGGCCCACTTTATGGTTGCTAGATGATGATATAGTGAAGATCGATCTCCATCATTCAAAAATCTTTCATAGAAATGATCTCCGAGCTGATCCTAGGTACCAATAGTGTTAGCTTGCAGAGTGTGGTACCAATCTAGCACCTTACCTTTAAAAGAGGCTACAAGTAGCTTTAGTGATACGTTTTTATTAGCCACACCATGCACCAGACATACGTCCCCCACATCTTGCAGATGTTCAGATGGTGTCTTCGATCCATCTCTAGTGAATTTTGGTACAACTTTTAAAGAAAAAATTAGGATAGGGGCCCAATTGGCTAGTTCTCCTGGTGCTATGAGAGGGCTTTTGATGTCCCATGCCACATAATTTTTGTTAGAAATTGACAAAATGGCTGGTGGAGGGATAAAAATGTTTATTGGATGGGTTCTAGTTTGTACTATTACTAGTGGTGGCACTAGCAAGCGAGGGTTATTCGTTATTTTGGATCTAGTAACAAGCTGATGGCTCATACACCCACTTAAGGTTTAATTACTTTTAAGAAGTCCCACCGAGAATGCCAGAAAAAGAAACTATTGATACTAAAATTTGACAAGCAACAACCTTAAGGGAAACTCAGTTAATTGGGGGACCAATTGCACTAAACTGAGTAACCTCTAGGTTTGTAAAGAATCTAACTTCTTCTATAATTTGGGGTTTGGAATGGGAAAAGGAAGTAGATATATAAAATAAAGATCTAACTGAGGTGATGCACCAAGATATAGGTGTATTCAGGCACGGGAAACCTTCCTTTCGGATGTGGTTTGAGGGTCATTCAATAATTTGCTATGTTCGAGAATAACATAAATCAAAGATGAAAACTTGAATAGTTTATCAAATAACATAAAATAACTCCCATACACATTCACTGAAAAGAAGATTCCAAGACATGGTCTAAATCAGAAAAATTATATTGAAATTACAGAAGTTTTGCAAATAAACTACCAAGTACAATAATGGCATAGTTTAATGTTTTATCAAATAGCTAAGAAACAAAAAGGTCAAACAATGGCACAGTCTGTGAGTCTTATAGAATAATCTAAAAACAATACAAAAGGCTTGGTGTCTTTTCCACTATTTTTATGTATATTTTGAACTCATTTTCAAAAGGAAGAAGCAACATTTATAGAAAATGATCCCACCACCTGAAAGCCAGTAACAAAAAAGATTCCAAGTTAAGAGAAATGATGTCCATCACAATGATTTCACCAAGTCATTGCAACAAAAAATATTCTGAGCCATAGAACGTAGTCACCTTCGAGCTAGATGCATCCCCTGCAAATGATAGTGGTAGTCCCAGTGAGAAGCAACAAACTCTCATGTAGATAGGTGTTGCCCGCTCATGAAATTTTTTAAGGCACGTGGCAATACGAAAAGGATGGTTGCTCATTCCTCCCTTCCTTTCCATGAAGTCCTTATGGAGAAGACAAGTGGAGAAGTCTTTGCTACTCATGCTGACTATGGGGTCTACCAAAAAGGTGTACACAGAAAAATGCTATGTGGCGTGCGGGCGCAACTCGATAGAGAAGTGAAGGTAAGCAAGCATGAAAGCCTCAAAGGTGTGTGCTACTGACATGTGGAAGCATGACGAAGCTCGATAGAAAAGTTAGCGATGAAATATTTGAAAGGAGCACACAAAAAACATGTGGAGACATCAGGTGAAGCTCTCATAAAGGGGGCCAGAGATATTCAAATATATGGGGTGTGAGCGGAAGCCAAGCAAAATAATACTATCAACCCAAAGGGAGCTCGAGGGATTTTATATCCATAGTAGGTTAATGACATATTAGGGACAAGTGGGAGATTATGGAGGATGTGAACCTAATGATGATTAAGGGTGTACACATCCAAATCACAGATTAAATAGTTTAATCTCAATTAGAGAGAATTATGGAGGATGTGACATGAGGAGAGAGAGGAAAATGAATTAAAATTTGATTTAATTCATAAAAGCGAAAGTGACCAAATTAAATAAAATGGGGTATTTATTTAATTTAGAGATGAAAGCGGGTAAGGTATTTAATTGATTTATTAAATACATTAGAGGAAATTAGAGTGGAAGGAAATATTAATCAAATGAGGAATTATTTAATTAATACGGATTGGGATGCAAGACGAAGGAATACAAGGGTGAATTTGACCATATGGGGGTGGTCAAATTCAAGTGTCTATAGGTACAATTTTTATCTAGTTACATTGGTCATAAATCTTGATTGCTATTAAAGAATTCAATAATATTCCTTCTATCAATAATATACCCCAAACACACTCTTCAAAACCATCAATTACTTAGACATAGGTACATGCACAATGAGTGAACATCAAAGGTCAAAAGTAATATATTGCTAAGTTGTACTAGTTATAATATTTTATAAGTATGATCTAGTCCTAGGACCAAAATGTGAGTGAAGAATTTGTCCCAACAATAAAAATTAAAAGTCATGTATTTATCATTATTTCTTGATCACATTTTTTGTTTAAAAAAAGAGGGTAAAAATTTATTAGATCATCAAAAAACCCAGGCAAGGGACCCGAAACCCTACCAACAACACCTTAACAACACAACCTCAGGAGAATTAAACCCACAAAATTCAACCACTGCAACCCTCTAACCGGCCCTATCTTTAAGAATCAACCTATCTAGAATTTGGGATTGATCTTGGGATAATTTCTCCCATTCATCAACCGTCCAATACCCAATTTCTTAGAGGCCCATTTAGCCAAGAAATCAACCACATTGTTCCAATCCCTCAGAATATGGACATAGGAAACTCCAAACATTGAATTGCTTAGCTAAAGAATCTACCAAACCACCATAGCCAGGTTCCAATTGTCTCCATCCAAATTCTAATCATTCAAGATGGTAATTACAATATGAGAATCAAAATCACACATAATACTACACCAACCTAGGGCACAATCCCTTTCAAGAGTTGTGAGGATAGAAGGACCTTCCATCAGATTGTTAGTATGATGACCCTTATAAATGGAAAAGAATAAAATGACATCACTTGAACTGTCCCTCCTAACTCTTGAACCTCCAACATGCCTAGGGTTTCCCCAAGAATAACCATCAGTGTTAATCTTCAAAACTCCACTCAAAGGTGAAGACCACCTCCCATTTCTTCAGGTTTTCATTTTGGAATGACAACCCAATTTCACCACTGGAGGTCCTGGACCATTCACATAAAAATCCAACCTCTTCATCAACTCTTCCTATCCTGCCTCCAAGGGTGAAAACACCTCACATTTTTATGCATCATCTCATGAATCATGCCCATAATTTAACTTCCAAATTTGTAGAACCACCAGGCTCTTCCCTTGAAATATTCTACAATCCTTTCTAGCCATAACTACCATAGAATAAATGTAGGGCTAATGCACCATGCTCTTGAAGAAAGAAGACCTTAGTTGGTGGCCTCCCTAAACTCCTCCAAAAATCAACCAAAGAAGAAGCATGAACATAGGCCTACTTCTAGACTCCCCACCATAAGTGCTAGATGTCTCTAGAGGAGCGATGACCCCAAAATATGCTCATTATTTGAAAGTCATGATGTATTTTTTAAAATACCTTTACTCTTTTTAATGGTTGTTTTAAACTCTGTGACTATAAACTTTCATCTTAAATCGGGTAGTATCCTATGACAATGCATTCCTATTTTCCTGCAGCTTAATATCTTCGTATGCCTATATTCATGGCCCTATTTGACCTCCCAATTGACTGATATGATACATGTGGTTTTTGGATAAATGAGATGAATTTAATGTGTGTGATTAATGATGAGTATCGTGCTATTATATGTATGTTTTCTTTCACCTCTGTTGCCATGTGTTCCACAGGTTGTTAAAGATAGTATGAACAAGTCAATGCGCAGCAAACCTCGGTCCTGCTGTGAAGACCATTTCTACCATGAAATCGAGGAAGTTATTCAGCAAAGGCTCTCTGTCCGGGTCATCGGGAGGAGATCTAAATGGTCATCAATCTAGGAAGAGTGGAATGATAGATTTTCTCTGAATCAGTTGAATAGATATGTTTTCATTAATGGAAGTATGTTCCTCGAAATTAAGAAGCATCTATGACCGCATCTTTCTCTGTTAAGTTAGTTAGTTAGTTGTTTTTATATAAATAAACATTCCTCCTGCGCGAGTGAACGATATTAGGGAGATTAGAGAGATTAGACTAGACTAGAGAGTAGAAACAAAACAAAGTATGTTAAGAGCAGTGTTATAATGATAAATAGAGTTTTGTGTTAGTTTTCTTACAAGTAGAACAACCATGTATATGATTATGAGTTTATGAATAAAAGTTGATGAAGTTTTGAGTTCAATTCTTGCATAGTTGGTTGATGCTTGCTAAGGGGGACCACTTAGTAAGTATCTTTAGTTAGTAGTTTATTTCCTGTTGTTTATCAGTTAGAATTTCATTCCAAGAAGTTTTAGCACAAACTCAGTCTTGTATTGTTCTTGCAGCATAAATAATCCATCCCTTTGTTTGTTCCTGCAGCATAAGGCCAGTTCATGGTTTGTTTCTCAGTAATAGCTGTCATGACTTATGCTTTAATTAAGTTATGCTTAAGTTGATAATACTTTGCTTTATGTTCCTGCATCAGAAGTAGAATTCCTTTCACGCATTTACTTCTAGTAGGTTGTGGCTAAAATCGGTTCTTAGTGCACATACAGTCCTGCTCCATTTCAAGTATACGTTCCCTAGTTTGACAAAGTAAATGAACGACCATGAGAAGATGTTAGTCACCTACTGGAATGTCCAATTCCCAGGTTAGGATTTGTCGTGACTTTTATATCCTTTTGTGGGCAACAACCATTTTTGGCGTCATTGTTGGGGATGGTGTCAAGCTAAGAACCTGTCATAGTCATTGATTAGCAGTAGTTTAGTGTGTTTATTTAAGAATTTTCAAATCCTCCAATTTTTAGTTAAGTTCGTTACATGCATAGAAGAAGAGACGCTCTAGGAATATTCCTCCCAAACCCTTCCTTCATTGATAATGATTTTGAACCAACTTATAATCTATTTGAGGAAGAAGGAAACCAAGATATCAATCTATTTGCTGAAGACCCACTCGCTGAATTTCCCTTTCACCTAGCTGATGAGGAACCCCAGGAAAATCCATTTGCTTTGATACTTCATCAAGCAGATATGGCACAAAATCCACCTAATCGACCTCCTAATTTTGAATTCCCCATTATAGCCCAGCAAGATACTGATAACCTCAAAAATATTCCTTCTTCATTACTTCCCAAGTTCTATGGACTAGTTATAGAGGACCCAGACACTTTCTTGTTTGAGTTCGACATCCTCTATCGAAGTTATGATTATACTACAAATGCTCACAAGCTGAAGTTGTTTCCTGCTACTTTGAAGGAGGGAGCTCTAAGATGGTTCATGAGTTTGGGGAGGAATGTTGTTGATAGTTGGGAACTCATGCAAACAAAGTTTCTTGAGAAGTATAAGGAATATTGCAAGAGTGGTAGTAAGGGTGATGATATATTCCACATTCAACAGAAGGAGGATGAAAGCTTGGAAGACTATATCTCAAGGTTTTTGTTTTCCTTGAAAAATAATTCAGACCATACTCTCAATGAAGAATCTCAGAAATTACTTTTTCTGAGGGGAATCAATTATTCATGTATTGATGCTTTAGACCTGATGGGAGGAGGAGATATAACCCAAGTGCCTTGGGATGATATTAAAAACATATGCCGCAACTACTCTCGAGCAAGTGTCAAGAAGGGAAGAGGTCATCAGGCCACAGTGGAAAAGTCTTCTACTAATGGAGTTTCACGGATGGAGATTTCAAATTTGCTGTCTGATTTCAAGCAAGATATCATAAATAATATGGCTACACAGTTGGATACTATGCAAGCTCGAAAGAAACACGAGGAAGCTGAAGCAATCTTGGCTGAGTTCTGTCCACATTACCGACAAAAGAAGCGTGACTGCAGATGTAAGATGGTGGCTAACATGGAGGATAAGCAATTACCTATTGGATTTAAGGTAGTAGAAGGTGATGATGACCAAATATTCTACATTGCACAAAGGTGCCCATGGGCTCAAAGACAAGGTATGCCTCAAGACCCGTTGAGTTTTGGTAATCCTTACTCTAATTATAGTAACCAATGGCAACCTAGATATGGCCCATCACCACCATGGAATACCTCTCAACTACAATGGCCTAACTATCAAAGTCCACAATGGAAATCTCCTCAAGGAGTTTGGCAGCAACCACAGGGACAATGGGCTCCACCCCAAGGTAACTAGCAGCAAAATCCTCAATGGAGAGGTTCTCAACAATGGCATAACCAATCCCCTGGATTTTTGCAGCTTCAGCAACCACAAACTTAGGCCCTCATGCCACCTCCTACAACACCTGCAACAAATATTGGCCCTCCAAAACAAATGCCTATGCCTTCTCAACCATTGCCAAATCCTAATAATAAGCAGCAGCAACAACAACCTATGTATTTTGCAGAAGCCAATCAGTATCCAGCCTATGCCCTGAATATTAATGATATCCATCTTAGGTCTGGAACAACCCTACCTGCTCCACAACCGCCAGTAATTACTAAAATTCCAAACCTTCCCTTTGAACAACTGACTGGTCTGATAGAACAGATACCTATATCAGATATTGTCTCTAAGGAGCCTATCCTGCAGCATCCAGCAAAACCACCTTTTCCTCAGAGATTGCAAGTCAATACACCCAAGTCTATAGAAGAGCCTACCTTTAATATTTTGGATCAGCTAAAAATTGTACACATTCAAATCCCTCTTTTTCAAGCCATTAAAGATGTTCCAATCTATGGGAAAGACATTAAGGAGGTCTGTTTGAAGAAACCTGGAAGAAAGAAAAAGGATCCCCAAACTATCCATGTTCTAGGACATTTGGCAGATATTATGTTAGGGAAAGTACTCATGCCAAAATATGCTGACCCTAGAAGTCTAGTGGTACAAATAAATATTAATGGTCAGATGGTAAAGAATGTTTTGGTTGACCTTGGTGCAACCATTAATGTAATGACCAAGCATACTATAGAGTATTTGAATATCCTAACCATTAGGTCTACACCTACCATCCTACAACTTGCTGATAGTTCCACTATCACACCTGATGGTATGGTAGAAGATATAATTGTCAACCTTGAGTCTTGGAAATACCCAGCAGATTTCACCATATTATCCACAAAGGCAACTTTGGGAGGATATCCTATCATCCTAGGTAGACCGTGGTTAGCCACAAATGATGCTTTTATAGGATTTTGTTCAAAAAACATGACAATTTCTGATGGTCAATCAACAAAGAAATTGGCTTTATACCCACCTTCTTAGCCTCAACCAGACTTGTCTTAGCCAATTTGGCCAGATTTAGGTGAAGAAACTGAAGAAGTCAGTTCATTGGCTCACTAAATGATGCTGCAAACTAATCCATTTTCCCAACTTCAGAGTGAAGATGACCTACTTTTACAAATTTTGCAGTCCAATCCTGATATGAGTAGCCCATCTATTTTAGATAATTGTACTTAGTAGAGCTTCCTAAGAACCCGCCATTTAAAATCCCTGCAGTCTATCAACATTTGCTTCCACAAGAAATACAGACACCACCTTTACCAGTAGACTCCATGAATGATCTTACCAAGAAAATTGAGCTGTCTCCAGGACACTGTCTGAATATCAATAATAAGTTGTCTCAGTCTCAACAAACTGCCCTAGTCACAATGCTACAAGATCAACACAAAGCTTTTGCATGGGACTATAGGGATATGAAGGGAATAGATCCTCAACTTTGTACCCATAGGATCTATATTAAGGAAGGTTGTTCACCTGTTAGGTAGCCTCAAAGAAGGATAAACCCAGCACTTAGGGAAATAGTCAAAAATGAACTCCAAAAATTGCTTGATGTTGGTTTTATCTACCCCATTTCAGACAGTCAATGGGTATCTCCATTAGTCATTGTTCCTAAAAATGGTGGAAAATGGAGAGTTTGTGTAGACTACAAAGAGTTGAACACAACAACTAAAAAGGATCACTTTCCACTACCATTTGTTGATCAATTACTAGACTCATTGTCTGGTAAAAAGTATTTCTCATTTTTGGATGGATATAGTGAGTATAATCAAATTAAAATTATCCCTAGGGATCAAGACAAAATAACCCTTACCTATCCATGGGGGACTTTTGCTTACTTTGTCCTACCTTTTGGCCTATGTAATGCACCTGCAACATTTCAAAGGGCAGTAATTAGTATTTTTGCTGACATTTCTCATGATTCTATGGAAATCTATATGGATGACTTCACCACTTATGGAGTTACTTATGAAGAAGCATTAACAAATTTGGAGAAAGTGTTGAAAAGATGCCAGGAGCACAATTTGTCTTTAAATAGTGAGAAGTGTTTTATGATGATGCAAGAAGGAATTGTTTTAGGCCATCATATCTCTCCAGCAGGAATTCAAGTTGATCTTGCAAAAATAGAAGTCATTTTAACTTTGCAAACACCTATGAAACAAAAGGATGTTAGAAGCTTATTAGGACATGCTAGATATTATAGAAGATTTATTAAAGATTTCAGCAAAATAGCCAGTCCCTTGTATGCCTTACTGACTAAGGATTGTGAATTTAATTGGACTGAGGCCTGTGAAAAATCTTTCCTGCAACTTAAGAACTTACTTACTAAAGCACCTATTCTTCAAGGACCCAAGTGGAGTCTGCCCTTTCATATATACACAGATGCTTCTGATTATGCCATAGGGGCAGTGTTAGGACATAAGGAGAATTCCATAGAACATGCAATCTATTTCATTAGCAAAAACCTTCAAGGCCCATAACTAAACTATACTGTCACAGAGAAAGAATTGCTAGCAGTTGTGTATGCTCTGAACAAGTTTTGGCATTATGTCACTGGTTACCAAATATTTGTTCATATAGATAATGCAGCAATAAGGTACCTCATGAATAAGCCTACTATATTTGGTAGATTAGCAAGGTGGCTACTATTGTTGCAAGAATTTGATATCATAGTTATTAACAAACCAGGCAGGGCAAATGTGGTGGCTGATTTCTTATCAAGACTTCAAAAAACTACACCTGTCACATCTGAGGTAATTAATGATAGCTTTCCTGATGAACATTTGTTTTCTATTGCTGCTCAAACACCATGGTATGCAGATATTGCAAATTATTTTTAGCAGCCAACGAAATACCATCTCACTTCTCACCAAAGGCCAGGAAGCTATTGACTGAGAAAAGTTTTAACTTTTCATGGATTGCAAACTATTTATTTTACAAGGGCCTGACCAAGTCATGTGAAGGTGTGTTAGAGAAGATGAGACATATGACATTTTGCATGCTTGTCATGATGAGCCATGTGGTGGGCACTTTGCATCTAAAAGGACAATAATGTAAGTGCTTAATATAGGGTACTATTGGCCCACACTACACAAGGATGTTGTGGCCTACACCAAAAAATGTGACAGATGTCAAAGAATGGGGAGACCAACAAGGTCTAATGAAATGCCCCTATATCCACAAGTGGTAGTTAGTCCCTTTGATAAGTGGGGAATGGATTTTGTTGGGCCTATTGATCCTCCATCTAATGGAAAATCCTACATTTTAATTTGCACTGATTATGTGACCAAATGGGTGGAAGTGAAAGCAATGACACATGCACGTGATAATAAACTTGTTGAGTTCCTTTATGAACAAATTTTTACTAGATTTGGAGTCCCAAGAGATCTTGTTACTGATCAAGGAGCTTAGTTTACTTCAAACCTGATCACTACATTGATGAATGACTACAAGATCAGGCACATAAAATCAAGCCCCTATCACCCTCAAACCAATGGACAGGCAGAGGTTACTAACAAAGAATTGGAGGCCATCATTAGAAAAATAGTCCAGTTACACAAGAAATATTGGAGTAGTCATCTTCCAAAAGCAGTCTGGGCCTATAGGACAACATGGAAAACAACTACAGGGTTTACCCCTTTTGAGTTACTTTATGGAAAAACTATCATGTTGCCAATAGAATTTGAGCATAAAACCTTAAGGACTGCTCTTCATCTTCAAATTTATCTTTTAGAGGCCCAAAAGGAACATCTCCTACAGCTGAATGCATTGGATGAAATGAGGAAAGTTGCCCTGCAACACACTGAAACCATCCAGTAGCAAAGGAAGAAATGGCATGACAACAATATTCGAACTAAGCATTTCTCCGCTGGTGATTGGGCGCTACTCTATGAATTTAGGTATAAAGAGAATCAAGGTAAGATTACAATAAGGTGGCTTGGTCCGTATGAAATTAAAAATATATTTGATAATGGTTCGGTTCAGTTAGCTACAATCAATCTTGTTCGCTTCAAACTACTGGTTAATGGACACCGTCTACGGTTGTATCATAAGCCTGCATCAAAAGAACAATTTATGAAATAGTTTGTTTCAGATGTAGCCACTAACATTCATGCAGTGAAAGGCTTCGGTCTTCTTCCTGCAGCATCTCTTTGAAAACTATGTTGTACATCCATAATAAAGGTTTTCTTTTTACGAAAATCACTTTCTCCATCACCATCCATCACCATCATTCATTTCATCTTTCTTTTCTACATCACCCATCCACGTCACCCATCTTACCGTACCATTTCCATTTATGATTTCTTTTTCAAGCAGTCATTTCCGGTTGTGTTGTGATATCTTCCAACATCCGCGAGCATTTAATACAAGGTACGTGATATTCTTTTTGTTTGTCACATCATTCATTTATTTTATTTATTCATTTATTACAAGTGTCTGTCAGTCATTATTGCTCCTTCCTCACCTATCCTTTTGCACATGTGAAGACACATGTCAAATCTTAAGTAGGGGGCAGGGATTGTTTGTTTCAAAAAATTTTCTTTTGCCAATGCCACGTTTGATAAAAATAATTTTGAAATTGTACTTCCCAAGAATGAATGTGAGTGAATGCATGCTTTTTCCTTGATCAACAAGTTAACTGCTTAATTAAGTAGTTTCTAAAAATCATTGCATGCAATTATTTTTTTTATATCATTTTTCGAGAGAAAAGAAAGGAAAACAAGCCGAAAAGAAAAGAAACAGAGCAAAGAAAAGTTGTTTTTCAAATTCTCAGAAGAGGTTAAGTTTCAAGGATTTTTAGCAGAGTCAGTTTTTGAATATGGGTGGTCAGCTGGTAAGACATGAGCTAGTAGCTCATGAGGCCTTAACACAAGATCCTCAGGTAGTTCAGGCATTCAGTATTTGTGGATGGTTGAACTATTTCCTGAGGATAGATTCTTTCGACAAAGAAGCTGCAGGTGAATTTTTTGCGAACTCTTTCGGAAGGAGAGGCTACAGTATGGGGTTTAACAATTGTTGTAATGGAGGAGCGAATTGCTGAAGTGACTGGACTTCCAGCAGTAGGAGAGAATTTCCCTTCAGGAAGGGATGTTGTCTCTTCCAGGACCAAATTCACATTGCCAACGGATGGACCCTTGGAGGTTTCAAAGCAAGGATGAAAAAAAGGGTCTCATTGCCTTATCCATATTCAGAATACGCTTCTTTCATAATCAGGTATTTGACTTGTGAAGGATGCTTTTCTTATTTGCATTCCTACCATTTTAAACTTTTAAGTCACATGAGGCACGGGTTAGTTGTCAACGTCCCAAATTTCTTGTTAAATCTTGTGGAGCGTAGTGCCTGTGAAACTCAGAAGGGAAAAGATAATTCCATCACCCACCATGCTTTGATCAAACTATTAATTGAACATTCTTTGAGGGATGTATCACCCCTTTCTTGGCAATAATTTTCTGCCTAGAAAGGACTGCAACCTCCAGAACCTCCCAAAACACTCCCTGCACAACCCAAGAAAAAGAGAAAGAGAGTAGAGTCTACAAGTAGGGACGCAAAACAAGAGTCATCTACTCCTGCAACACTTAGCCCTGCAGCCTCCACACCTGAGCCCTCTACCCAGATAAAAACTAGGTCTGCTACAAGAAAAGAAAAGGGGAAAACAAAAGTAGGCGAACCATCTAGTGCTGAGCATACCTCGGAAGCAAACCCTCAAACAACAAAATGAAAATGTGCTACCCAACTTTTTCCTACAACAACACCTGCTATCACCACAGTTTCGTCATCGTCCTCTCCTGCAGAGTCTGAATCCCCTAGGAAAGTTAGAAAGAGGAAAGCTACAAAAGAACCTGCTACATTGCCTAGAAGAGCTTCAACAAGAAAACAGGGTAAAACTACCTCAACACCAATCCAACCAAAAATTATAATCATTTCAGAGGAGTCTGAGGGGCTTGGTCAAGAGGATTCTCAGAGTGTATCTGAGAATGTCCTGCACAGCTCCTCTGTTATTCCTGAGGAGTTACAAACATAAACAGAGGAAGTTGAGGAAATACAACAGGGTTGTAGTAATGAAAAGAGGATGCCAAGCCTTAATGATTTGGCAAATGCAGTTGAGATAATTTCAAAAGAAGCACAATCCTTTCCTGAATAGCAAGAAGAAGAACCTGAACAAACTGAGATATTCAATGAAACACCATTGCCCTCAAAACCTTGTCGTGCATTGATTGTATATAAAAGAACATTACTCATTGAGTATTTAGAGTATCTTAAAATTGCCTGGAGGCCTGTGACACTTCAAACTTTAAGTCTCCATCACCTGGCTAAAACAGAAATGCAACAAAGTCTGTGGGAAGAGGAGAAAAAGAAATTGAAAATCAAAGACAGGAAATCCAGGAAATAAAGGAGAAAATGAATGACATGATGAGAATAGCTGGGAAAATCATGGGATGTAGACCACCTCCTAGGGTGTATGCAATGTGCCTGAAGGACCAATTTTTATGGTTTCAATTAATAAGAATTTCCAAAAATCTAGATCTTGTCATTCATTCTGCTAAAGAGTTTTATGATGCCTATCAGACAACACCTAATTGGTTAAGAAATTCTTTGTGTGAATTTTATTTGCATGGTTTGTTAATACCTTTTGAAACAAAGTGGAATCTGTTCCTTTACATTGGTGACATTCATTTGAGGTCACTTATGTCTTGAGTGGCTAATGAGATTAATTATGGGAAGCAATTAGAAGATTATGAGGAAGCTGAAAGGAAGGAACCAATTCCCCTAAGACCAGAAAGCTCAGATCCTCAAACTGTTCTTAGAACTTGGTTTTCTGTTACATATGGGTTTTATGATTCTGCAGCAAGAATACAAATATTTGATCTCAGAAAATAGGTATATGATGAATTTAAAGGCCAACCATACTTGTTCTGGAAATAGTCATCTTCCAGAATCAAAACTAGATGGGAGAAATTGATAGTTGGCCTAAGAAAGTCTGAGCCTCATAGTCCTTTGAATTTCAAAGTAGCCATCAGAAGATCAGAAAGGTACATACAGCTGAGTCTCCAAGAGAGGTTTGAACTGTGGTTGCCATTAACATTTCACCCCCTATTTTAATGTGGCCATTGTATCCTTATCTAGCCACAGACATTAATGAAACTAATGAAGCTCGTAGGTATGAAAGGTGGAAGAATTATAGAGGCTTCTACTACAAGTTTGGGACTTCAATGCAAGGCCATATTACTTATACCAACTTCAGGGAAACAACCAGGAAAGTTAATGCTAGAGGACCAGCATTAGCATAAGTAGGGGGGAAATGATGAGCCCAAAATATGCTCATTATTTGAAAGTCATGATGTATTTTTTAAAATACCTTTACTCTTTTTAATGGTTGTTTTAAACTTTGTGACAATAAACTTTCATCTTAAATCAGGTAGTATCCTATGACAATGCATTCCTATTTTCCTGTAGCTTAATATCTTCGTATGTCTATATTCATGGCCCTATTTGACCTCCCAATTGACTGATATGATACGTGTGGTTTTTGGATAAATGAGATGAATTTAATGTGTGTGATTAATGATGAGTATCATGCTATTATATGTATGCTTTCTTTTGCCTCTATTGCCATGTGTTCCACAGGTTGTTAAAGATAGTATGAACAAGTCAATGCGCAGCAAACCTCGGTCCTACTGTGAAGACCATTTCCACCATGGCATCGAGGAAGTTATTCAGCGAAGGCTTTCTATCCGGGTCATCGGGAGGAGATCTAAATGGTCATCAATCTAGGAAGAGTGGAATGATAGATTTTCTCTGAATCGGTTGAATAGATATGTTTTCATTTATGGAAGTCTGTTCCTCAAAATTAAGAATTATCAATGACCACATCTTTCTTTGTTAAGTTAGTCAGTTAGTTGTTTTTATATAAATAAACGTTCCTCCTGCGCGAGTGAACAAGATTAGGGAGATTAGAGAGATTAGACTAGACTAGAGAGTAGAAACAAAATAGAGTATGTTAAGAGCAGTGTTATAATGATAAACAGAGTTTTGTGTTAGTTTTCTTACAAGCAGAACAACCATGTATATGATTCCGAGTTTATGAATAAAAGCTGATAAAGTTTTGAGTTCAATTCTTGCATAGTTGGTTGATGCTTGCTAAGGGGGGCCACTTAGTAAGTATCTTTTGTTATATTTTATTTCCTATTGTTTATTAGTTAGAATTTCATTCCAGGAAGTTTTAGCGTAAACTCAGTCTTGTATTGTATCTACAGCATAAGGAATCCATCCCTGTGTTTGTTCCTGCAGCATAAGGCCAGTTCATGGTTTGTTTCTCAGTAATAGCTATCATGACTTCTGCTTTAATTAAGTTATGCTTAAGTTGATAATACTTTGCTTTATGTTCCTGTATCAGAAGTAGAATTCCTTTCATGCATTTACTTCTAGTAGGTTGTGGCTAAAATCAGTTCTTAGTGCACATACAGTGCTGCTCCATTTCAAATATACGTTCCCTAGTTTGACAAAGTAAATGAATGACCATGGGAAGATATTAGTCACCTGTTGGATATCCAATTCCTAGGTTAGGATTTGCCGTGACTTTTATATCCTTTTGTGGGCGATAACCAAGGAGCACTAAAAAATAAACGAGAGGAGCATTCCTCACTTTCACTACAAAGAACAAAAATAGACAACCTTGCTAACCTCTCTCTTAGATGATATCCTAGGTAAGACACCCATTCCAAGATACCAACCAAATGAAGAAGTTACATTCAGGCCACATAAAATTGTTCCAAACATTCTTCCACCATGTGATTTCTACCCCTCCATATTTCTGAAAGTTCAACTCCTGATATTTAAAGGCCACTAAATATACCCCCATGATCTGGACTCTGGGTAAGAGTGTCACTCCCCCTCAACAAAACACAAAATTTTCCTATCAAAATCCTTCTTAAGTCTTCTCGATCCTCAACAAAGCCCCCTAGTGGCCACTCTAATTGATTCTTCCATCTATAAACCACATCCTGCCCCAAATTATAAGCAACTTTGTAGTCCTCCACCCAAATCCACCCGACCTCTATGAAGCAATTGCTAAGGTCCTATAAATGAGGATACATGGATAGAATAGGAGGAAATCCATCCCAAGAGTCTAACAAAAAAATCCTTAGACCCCCTGTTATATATCCAAAACAAGCCATGTTTAATTAAATTAGTACCCATTTTAAGAGCATCCCAAATCATAAAACCCTTACCCATCAGGAAAGTTCTTAGCATATATTCATATGCCACTCATGTCAGATACTTAAATATGAGGATCTTAGCCCAAGTGAGATCCTGATGAATGCACCACCTATAATAAATCTTATCAGCCAAGGCCTGACTAGAGAGGCTAGCCTATCACAGTCCAAGACCACCCTCCTACAATAGTCTGCATATAGTCTCCCACTTTACCAAACTCCAGTACAACAAATCCAAATCACTAGCTCATATGGATTGCCTCGCGAGAGCATCCAAATATTTAATGAAACTTGAAGGGGCAGTATGGACCATGCACCTATAGATGGGAAGAGCTTGGATCACTATTTTCAATAGTAAAACTCTCCCAACAAACAAGAGCCACACGTGTGTCCAATGGCTAATCCTCTCTCAAACCTTATCAATCACATCATTCCAAGTTCCCCTAGGTAAGGATGCAATAAAGAAAGGGATACATAGATATACTAGAGGGAGAACTCCAATTTGAAATCTAAGAATACAAGCTATTCAATGTTGAATAAGAGGAGTGTTGAAGAAAAAATGGAGGATTTTTCTTCATTAATTTGTTGTCCCGAGGCCACAATATAGATATCCAAAGTCTGTCTGATGTTAGCCACCTCTATGATTTTGGCAACACCCATCATAACAGTGTCATCTACAAATTGCAAATGAGACTGAGGAGGAAAACAATTGTCCCAAATCCATCTTTGTATACCACCTTGACTTACTTAAAACTTATTACTTCTTCCCAAACCCTCAACCATTAAAACAAAAAAATAGGGAGATATGGGATCTCCCTGACAAAGACCACAAGAGGCATCGAACAACTTAGAGGGCTCCCCATTAACTAGAACATAATAGGAAGTTGTCGTAACACAACTCATCACCCAGTTCACCCAATCACCTCTTGATCATTATTTTATTACTATGTCTTAATTTCTAATTTTCTATTATAATAAATTAATTGATCAAAAAGACCAAAATTAGCAACATAATGAAAAACAAATAAACTCTTTAATTTTTTTTAATTATTTCATTAATATAACTTAATTACTTAGATCTATATTTATTTCAATCTCAACCTCATTAAATTTAGACTTGTTAAACTCAATTAAAGGTTACAGCTTAGTTCCTTTACTTATAAGATATACTTTAATTCCTTATATGTATTATTAGCTCTTAAATATTATTAAAATTATTTTTTATAGAAAGTCACAAACTCCTTTAAAATATAAGAGGTCTTGGGTGCATTTTAATTTTTTTATTTCTTTATATAATTATAATTATAATTTTAAATAATTTATTTTTTTAATTAGTTTTGTAATTGATTAATTATTATAAGGGTGAAAACTGTATATTATATTATATTATTATTTTAGATTCTCTTTCATTAATGTGTCTAATATGTAATGATTAGTGTATAAATAATATGTTTCTACATAAAACTTGATAAATGATATGATTGTGAAATAAATCAAAATTTACACATCACCAAAGATCCAAATCTAATCTACATTCTTCCTATTTCTTGACTTAGATTGAAACAACAATAATGAATTTGGGCATGGTTTAGTTCCATAGTTGTGGATTTGATCCCAAAATTTGTAAAATCAAATTTATTTGCAATCCCATATCAAATCCTTTCCAAATAGCTATTACTTGTTGACTTAGTGCAAATTGTGTAATTTGCATGATAGGGTGTTGTATAAAAGGACAAATCCTAATGCACTTTTAGTGTCCATCAACTATCTATGCTTCCAAACATCAAATAATCACTTACAGAGCATCATAACACATCATTGTGTCCACACACATTAACATCAAAGTAATATATTAGGTCTATTGCATGGTTTTTTTATGTGTCTTCAATCCTTCTTCAAACTATTAAATGAGATAAAAGGGATTGACTAAAGAGAATAAGCCTTCATAATAAACTTTAATGATATTTATAGAGACCACAAAGTTATAGACACAAATGCAAATAGCCAAAGTGAATAGGTTATAGGCAATCAATTTTGTACGAGTCATTTCCACTAATTAAAATTGAATTCAGTTATTAAGATTGAATCTGCAACTAAAAATAATAATTTCATAATAATGAAACTAAATCATAATAGAGAACAAATCATCTTGTAGTATGTTGAAGTAATATAATTCTAGATTTTATTAGAGAACATCATTTCATATTATCTAATACAATTCACAACAAAATCCTCTATTATCACTTTCAAAACTAAATAGTTATTCCCTCCTTTATCAATTTATAAAATTATTATTATCTTGACTCCTTTCTTTAAGTTTGTTTATTCATTTAACCTAATTATTTCAAAAAAATATTTATTTCTTTTTAATAATATATAAATTATGATATTGCTATCAAGATTCAACTATGTAGTTTTTCAATTTAAACTCATTGATCAATGTTTCATGAGTAGTGGTTCACAAGAACCCATATCTCATGATAATGAATGGTCCACTTATCACTCATTGCATCTAGGTGATGCTCACAGAGGTGAAGCATGGGGCCTTTCCAAGAAGTCACCCATCCTGGTACTACTCCAACTCAAGCGCACTTAACCATGGAGTTTTCCACAAGGTTAAGCCCACTTAGCTTGCAATCCCATGGTTAAGTGCACTTGAGTTGGAGTAATACCTGGATGGGTGACCTCCTGGGAAGGCCCCATGCTTCACCTTTGTGAGCATCACCTAGATGCAATGAGTGATAAGTGGACCATTCATTATCATGAGAAATGGGTTCTTGTGAACCAGTACTCATGAAACATGGGTCAATGAGTTTGACTTGAAAAATTACACAATTGAATCTTGATAGCAATATCATTATTTGACACGTTGTGGAAAATACCTCCTACTTATCAATATATAATTTTTTTAGTTGAAAAAAATCCATTTCTCTATTTTTTTTAATAAAAAACTAAAAGCCTTGACTATTTTATATTAATTTTCTCTTATCATTTAATAATATATATAAAAAAATTGTGTAATACTCATATTTTATTTAGGAATTTCGTAATATAATCCTACAAATGAAAATTGAAAAATTGAGCTATCATATATAGAGGGTTTGGAAGGAGCGTAGGCTACAAATTTGATCCACCCTTGCAATTTTCGCTGATCTAGAAAAGAAAAACATTTAGTATGTATAAGTCAACGTTTTATAGGTTATAGGAATGCAATAATACGCACCTAATATTTTGACTTTGAATGCATTGAATCTTTCAACTTTAATTGCGCCATCACCTTTACTAATTCAATAAATTTGATTTTGACCGTTTGAACTTCCAACAATGAAATGCCCTAAGGATTGATACAGTGTAAGGAATAAAAGAGTATGCACAAACAAACAAGTAGATAGTAAACTAAAGGAGTATGGGTCCTCTTTTTGGCCAAAAAGTGAAATTTTTTCTTGAAAATTAAAGTATGTCATAGTTGAGGTAAAAATTTGAAACACTTACACAGATATTAATATAGTGTAAAATATGAAATGTAGAATTTTGTTTCTAATTTTCAAATATGTTATTTATTATAATACATAAATAGTAAAGGTTTTCTATAGGATATATAAAAGTGACATTTAAAAAAAAGTATGCCAAGGGCCAAAACATGCCCATGTATGACTAACAAAATAAATAAATGAAAATATTTTTAAAATTAATTTTGTGGAAGGATGTGTATGCTACTGAAGTTTAGTCAAGTTATTTTTTAATAATTTGTTAACAAATATATATTTTTAAATTTTTTTACTCAGATCAAAGTGTTTTATTAAAAAAAACCCTCATGTAAGACCAACATAATTTGATCTAAAATAATTACAAAATATATTTTTTATCATGTAGAGAATGATGTTTACATTGGTTTAGACAAATTTTTTCAAACTAAAAAATTATTAAAAATAGTATTATATGTCATTTCAAGTTTATGAAGATTTTTATTTACAATATATTAGTAAATAGAAAAATATGTTTGACACTAAAAAAATTACATATTTGAAAAGTAGACATTATCATGTAATGGTTTTTAATTTCATCCAAAAACTCTAAAAAAAAGTCATCAACCATATTGCCAAAGTCAATTTTTATTCTTGTTGCAAGCATGACATTGTACTTGTATTATAGTCATTGTTGGCCCTTTTTAGTAAAATATAGTATGATAATAATTTTGTAATTTTTTATCAAGTATAGACTAAAAATGACTTTAGAAGAATTTTTTTATGTGCGTGTCTATTAAAATCTCTTACTATCATCATTTAGCCATATAATGTTTAATTTTAAAATGGATTCAATTATAAGTATCATTTTTAACAAGAATGAAACATGTGAATTATTTATTGAAGGAATCAAACATACATGATATATTGAATAAAGAATTAATGTCAGTTTGAACATGGTATTGGATGCACTTGTGAAATCTATCCCAGTAGCCCTCTTGGGAGGGTCATAACTTGAAACTTGTTCACTTTTATGCCAAATCATTTTGCAAGCATAATCATCTACCATATGTAAGTATGTACATTTGGCTTTAGCCTCCTATGATCAGATTTGACAAGGTTTTGAAACACCAAGTTGAAGGGTTCTGGAAGAATTTGTTGTCTGCACATTATAAAAATTATTAAGTCATTCATCCCCAACTAGAGCCACTGTTAGGACTGATAAAAATTTTCATAAACCTATCTTTAAAAACCTTAACCCTAAGCCAGTGACAAATTATATTTTTCCATTTATGCAGCTTATCACTTAATGTGTCATGTAAATTTTCCACTCTAAGTATCCTATTTGTTCCCCCATAGTCATCTTCTCAAGCTCATACTCATTATCAGACCCTAATGTTAAGTAATCTATATCAGGGAGACTACACCATATTGGTAGGAGTTCCCTTAAGGTCCCTACGATGACACAATTCACATGAAAGAACATTAAACATCATTGAAGAGACTACACCATATTGGTAGATGCTTTAAAGTCCCTTTGATGAAATGATCCGTTTAAAAACATAACATTTATCAAAGATAGTGAACTGTTCTGGATCTAATAATACAAAAGGAAAATGTTACATCAGCCAAAATTGAAGAGATATGATTTAATATGAAATGGGCCCATAGATACATCGAAGTGACAACAAAAATTCAAAGAGACAGTTTTGAAACTTCTCCGATGGAAAGGTCGAAGGGACTTTGGGATATTGGATGGGGTAGTTTTAAGTCCCTTCGATGTCACAAAAAATAGAAAGATCATATGATTGGCTTAAGGAATTCATCAAAGAGAAAGGTAAATATCGGCGAAACAAAAATCTTGGTCCCTTCGATACAACGAAGGCACGTCCCTACCAAAAATGCAAATAAAGATGAAATAAAAGTGTGATTATAGTGAGTATTTTGAAAGGTAATATTACTTTGAGAAAATATTTCATATTTTCACCAAGGGAGTTATAGAGTGGGAAATTATTTTACCCGAGGAATAGGGTGAAAGTGCATATAAGCAAAGAAGTAAAACATTTCCACCAAAGAATAAATATAAACGTGAAGATATTGGGAAAAGAAGGATAATTGTAATCATTAACATTAATTTTTGGGGATGCAAGGACAAACAAAGTTAAAATTAAAATATTTTATTTACCGTAGATAATTAATGTAATGAAAAACTCTACTGAATGGTTTATTGAAACATCGTAACGGTCTAAAGCTTGTCAGTTCCTTCATCTACAAGAATGAAACTAGGATCAAAGAAAATGTATAGATAGATAGGGAAAGAAAGATTAGTAGGGAATTAATAGAATATCATTTTGAAATACAAGAAGACTTCTAATGCATATTCTAAAATATTTTGAAGCAAACTAATGGAGAAGAAGTTATAATTTGGTGGGTGAAATTTTGGTTTTCAGTTGCTTGTTGAAATTAGTTGATGAATGTTATGTTGTTATCTCCATTTTGGTTTGTCCTTGTTATTTAAATCAATATATCAAGGATATATCTGATTTATCAAAACACATTTGTTTTTCTTGTGTGGTTCATTTAACCTGTTCCTTCAAGGAAGGATTAAATTCTTTTAAGTAAATCACAGTAATTTGGGGAAATCATTGGGATCATTAAGAAGAGCCTAGTAACTACAATCTTGCACATTTATACAAGGTATAAACATCTAAAAGTGTTGAACAATTTGAGTTCTAAACAAAAGGAGGACACATATCACTCACATCTTGAATCCATTGCCCAATAAGAAAAATGCACTGATCACATTGATCACAAAAACAAAAATTTCATAAAACTTGATTTATATATTTCAAATTTTAGAAGTAGGAGTAGGAGTAGAAGTTAGTTTAGGCCAGGGAAAAATTTAGTGGTGAATCTTTGCCAATTGGTGAATTTTAGAAATCGGCCAAGTTGAAATTGGCGAATTAATTGCACCCAACAGGGTGTCCAAATGGCCCGAATTTTACAAATTATCGGTCCAATGCATGTCCATTCGCCATTGATGTTTTTATGAGGCATATTTAAGAAACAGATTTTCCATAACAAACTACACATTTCAAATGGATCGATTAATATTTTTTCCTAGAGTCCCAAAAGCATGTAATAAAACACCTACATATTCACCAATACTATTAAAACAACATTGTATTAGGACCCATTTCACCAATTAAAATTCACAAATAGTTGCTTGTGAAGACCCATTTTGCCAATTAAAATTTACAAATAGTTTCTTATGAGGACCCATTTTGCCAATAACATTAAAAAATAATTACATTTGAGGACACATTTCACCAATTGTCGTGACACCTCCATGCTAATCATAGGGCCATAATCGCCTTGAAAATTATAATGTATCATTGTATAAGCACGTGGGACTCACCAAAATTTTAATATACCATTTAAAAATCTCATGGAATTCTCTTAATATGTATTGATATAAATACAATCAAAACTGTCATTTATTCTTACACATTTTGTTCAGTTCTCGATTTGAAAGTTGGAGTTCGAACCTTGAAGTTGATCATAGGAAAGTTACAAACTTACAACACAGGAATTCCTGCATTAACGAATAACGAGTCATTGAAAACCTAAACTAAAAGGTGAGTGATCATTTCTTCATAGTGTTATAAGATTTCTTTATCTTTTTTCTATTTTTGCTTCAATCTTAAAGATGATATTGAGTAGGGAATGGGATCTATATTCTCTGTCCTTCTTAAACAAGAATACATTTTTTTCTATCTTTTATTCGAAGTGAGAGATCAATATGTCGAGCAGCAAGGTTAAGAATCCTCAAGGTGGTGAATGGACTGGGAGGCCATCAAAACACCCAAAACATAGAGGTACCATACAGTCTTACTTTGGAACTGGAAATGCTTCTGATCCATCAGATCAAGATGGAGCTACATCATCAACTCTTCCACCAAACATTAATGAAGAAGGCATTCACAATACCTCACCGCCACTGGAAGGTCAAGGTGAGATTGTCATTGAGTTAAATGAGTCAGATGAGGATGGCAATAACACAAAAGATGTTCCAAGGGATACCCTAGTTATCTAGAATGAGATAATTGACTTGGATCAATATGATGTTGGTAGCAAGAAAAGAAAAGGAAAATCAAAAGTGGGGTGTGAGTGGGAAATGACATGGAATTTTCAACTTGGTTGATTGCCAAAGTACCCATTCATTATACCAATGGAGAAAGGAAACAAATTTGAAACTGTAATAGAATGCATGTGTATGATTTGTAGTTGGAAATGTAAAAGAGACAAGAAGTTTCAGCCAAAGCTTGACACTATAGAAAATCATATCAATAAATTCTATAAAAAACAAATCATAGATGGAAAGGAACAATCGATTGTACGATGGAAATCAAAGGAATAATGTATTCATGTTAAGTATTTTGTGGAATATGAAGAGCATAAGCAAAGAATGTTGAAGCTTGTTGCATGTCAAGGTACAATTGAAGCTCAATTTGGAAAAGCAAAGGAAGGAGCACATCTATCAAAAATTGTTCAGATAAGTGTTGTTTTTCATATTTTGTCCAGAGGGCATCCTATGATAGACTACCCAAAATATTTTAATTTATTATCTTTTTTGGGTGTTCCTCACTTTCCTAGCTCACATTGGTCGATATATGTTGGATGGGAATGGGAAAACTATCTTTCTGTAGTAGAAAAGCAAGATTTAAAGGAGAAAGTAAAAGAGTCAAAATTCATTGCATTATCTTTAGATAAAGTTACCATGGTAGACAATACTTCTTGGGTCTGTATGCATGTGTATACTGAAAAAACATGTCCACCAAGCTCATCTTCTTTGTGTTCATAATGTATACACCTAAAATTGGTCTAGAGAATCCGATTAATTAAATATGAATTATTTGATTAATTATCCTAATTTCCTCTATTGTTTGAATAAATAGAAATATTTATTTATATAGTTCACATTCACATTTAAATTTTTCTAATCTCAATTAAATAAAAAAAATTAAAATACTTTGTTTGATTTAATTATCATTTCCCTATGTTATTCTATCACATCAATCTTAAATTAATTAAATAAATATTAAACACTTTATTGATTAATTGCCATATTCTTATGTTTAATTTAATAAAAAAATTCTATAGTTTGTTTTATTAAATTATTTATCCTTCTTTTGCTAATTTAAATAAATCAAAAATATTTAAATAAAGGCATAAGGACTATTCGTCTATATTTCCTCAAAAAAAAATTAGATATCCTATGTCTAATTTATGTCAAAATCATGTCAAAATTAATTGATTTAAAATTCATGGGAAGAATTGGAGACAAATTGCAAATTTATCTCTCAATCCTCCTCCATCAATCCTTCCTCTTCTCTTGCCTAGTGTTTTCATGGGTAGAGACAATCTCCAAAATCTTCTTAATCTCCTCCATTTCTCACCATTCAATCCTCCAGATTGAATCAAAGCCTCTCTTTTCCATCCCTGTGCATTTCTACAACCAGGAAATCTATAAATAAAGCTTCATTCAATGAAGAAAAGGATCCAGATTATCTAACTTATGCACTCTTACTCTGCAAGAATTTAAGCATTAAGCATCCAAGCATCCAACATTCTAAGATCATATCATGGCTGCTTCCTGCAGCTGCATTTATCAGTTTTCATGTCAATTCATGTCATATTAGTTTCTTTTATCATCTAGATTATCATATTAGCTTCATATCATTGCATCAACATCATTCCGTTCTTTAGATTTTCATTTTAATAGTTATAGTATTATTTAAACCTGAGAGCACAATATCTTAATAAATATTTGAAGATAGGAGACAATGAGATGCTTTCAATTGATTATTAGCTTGATCTTTGATACAATGTTTCATTAAGAAGTGTTTAATTCTTTTCTACTTATTCACACTTACAATTTGGTGCCCACCGTGGGGCCTAACCCCATATTTTTATCATTTTTTCTGAAAATTATTGCACAGGTTCTCGGCGTGTTCTATTTCAGCGCTTTCGTCAAAAATTATAGCACATTTGTGGAAAACTATGGCGCTTCCATGCTCTGTTTCGACGCTTTCATGATAATATAACACATCTGTTAAATGTTTTAGTGCTTTCCACTTTAGCGCTTCCATGAATTGTTTCGGCACATCGGTAACCCATCTCCAGAAAATCTGATTTAGCGCTTCAGTGAAATACTTTAGTGCTTCGGTGTTCTATTTCAGCACTTTCAATTTTAGCGCATCAAGTAAAAATTATGGTGCTTTCATGGATTGTTTCAGCGCTTCTGTAATTTTGATCTGGATCTGACACGATCGCAGTCAGAATTTCATTTTGATACAGTTAGACTAAAATTTATCAATCCTAGGGTAGCCATTTCTGGTTTAAAATTTATCAATCTGAGGGTAGCCATCACACTTTTGCAATATCAGTTAAAAAGGACACTATGATTTTTGAGAAGCAAAATCTTCACATAGATTAGTAAATTTGTCGTTTGGGCTTAAAACGAATCATTTATCTGTTGTTCTTGTATGGTGAATAGGCTTATGCTCTCCCCTTAACTGGGTGATCAAAGTGCTAGACTCATCCTTATTTTCATGCAAATTTATGCTTTTGTTAAAACCTTTAGAAGGCCTGTCGTAGTGGGAAAAAGTTCTCACCCTATGGGAACAACCTAAGTGGGAATGCCTAAAGACAAGGATTCCAACCCACTCTAATCAAAATGAAAGTTGTTGATGAAAGTCCAACTTGACAGTAGTGAGCAAGATAACCATCCCCAAAATATTTGTTCTAAATCTTGGAAGGTCTCTTGAGGGAGTTTATCAATTATTGCACTGCATAGAAGCTCTATCTACGAACCATAGTGTAGTATCTAGCCGAGTTAATAACCAAACATTGTAATACTCACGGTGCAAGGGGAGGGAAGAATCTGCCCCCAAGACACTCACCATATAATTTCCAAGGACCGTTTTCTCATAGGATGAGAAATCCAACTTTGAGTATGCACCTGGAAATGACAAAAACACGGGTGCCCTCTAGGGGGTGACACGGCTGTGTGCATCAACACAATTTTACAATGTGGGTTGTTGAGTATAAAAATGACCGATTTGACCTTAAGAGTGAGTCTGTTTGAATTGTATACATTTGTCAAAGAAAACCCATGAAAATTGATAAGGACCATTTATGGTTCTTGAATATACACTATCTATTCAGATTAAAACAATTATTCTACAATTGGCTTGCTATGTTTTCAAAAAATCATTAAGAATCAAATAAAAGATCATCCAGAAAACAACAAATCAAATCAGGTCAAGAAATTCATGATTCGGAAGTGGAAATCAACCAAGTTTGTCAAGAGAACCATCAAAATCACCAAACCCAATAGACCACTCAGTTATCGGGATAATTTAAGAAGAAGGCATTTCTTATATCAGAATCGAAAGATATTTTTACAACATAGAACCTTCATTCATAGATATCATGACTTTGCTAAAGGTCATACTCTTGATTATGCTGTAGAACCACTTTATTCATGAGCTTTCTTCCAAAGAAGAGCCCTCACACAATATCACAACCATAGTCAATGCATACATCAGTCCTACTTCCCACAACCCATGATAGAATATGCCACAAGTCCAAGTCAAATTTTACAATAGGGAGTCTTAAAAATCCTATTTTTAGCACTCTGGAAATCTATTTCAGCGCTTCGAGACTCTATTTTAGCGCTTTCATAAAATAGCGCTTCCAGGCACTGTTTTAGCACTTACGGTCACTATTTTAGTGCTTCCATCAAATAACACTTTCTTCATTTGTTTCAGCGCTTTCGAACACTATTTTAGTGCATCCATTAAGATAGCGCTTCCATCACCTATTTTAGTGCTTTTGAACTCTGTTCTAGTGCTTTGGAGAAATAGCGCTTCCATCACCTATTTTAGCACATTTGAACTCCATTTTAACACTTTCAAAATAGAGAGTTCCAAATCGTATCAGTCAGTTTGTCTGTCATTTATACACAAATTTTTTCTATCAAAACATAGTTACCTTTTTATCAGAATCACTGTTTAAGAACCAAAATCAGATAGGTTCATACAATTTTCCAACCTTTTCAACTGAAACGCAAATCTTGCAAATCATAAAGTGTGAAATCAAAATACAATCTCAATTATTACACTAAAGTTTCATCATCAGGATATTGTCATCCTATCATCACGAAATGAAGCATAGTAATCGGATTTTTAACCTAGTCTTATCAATAAGATATATCATCTTATTCGACTTTGTTAAAAATTCACTTGACATTTTCCAACATAGAAGATCACATTTTGGAAGAAAGAACAAAACACTTGTATGCCAATCTTCACTAGGTTGAAAAAATAGAGAGTCTTAGAAAAATAACTTGAAACATCAAATACAATGGCAAAAGAAAATCCTTGGAATAGTCTACATCAAAGTGACAAAAATGAAATTACTCTAGAGGACATACAAACAGCCCAACAAGATCCCAAATTCCATAAATTCATGGAAAAGATCTTAGAACAAGACATGGAGAAGTACCTCTTAATGTTGGTTGAATAAGGTGCTAAGATTCCCAAATACTTTGACGTAAATCACCTAAGAGAAGCACCTGGAACAAGTGAAACCGAAATACCACAACCCACACAAGGTATAGATCTGGTTGTTGCCTTAACATCCTAAATGAAAATATTACAACAAAAAGTACAAGACATGAAAAAAGGGAACACCAAAAGGTATGCAGTACAGGACATTTGTCCTTATCCTTTCAACTCAACAGTCGATATGATACCTTTTCCTCGACATTGTGAATTCCCCAAGTATGACAAATACAATGGAAGATCAAATCCGATCGATCATATTTGTGAATTCAAAACCATGAGCCTAGAGTTTTCCCAAGAGGAAACTTACCTAATGATATTATTCCCAAGAAGGTTGGGAAGTTCATGTATGGAATGGTTTTCAAAATTACAACCAGGAATAAGGACTTTTGAAGAACTTGTGATGCAGGAGCATCCAGTGGTGTAAGGGCAATCCTACATCACCCAAAAATATATTTACTTTCATTTAGATTTTTTTTGTAGATGTTTTTGCATTTCTGGATACCCTTTTCATCGAAGAAGAATTCCCAACTTTCAGAACTGCTTTTCTGCTTTTTCTGCTCAACTGCTATTTTTAGCAGGTATGAATTTGAAGGCGTGAGGAGACAAAAATTTAAGGGAAGCTTCAGGACATAATAATAAACACTTTGGTGAAAGAATCAGATCAAGAGCATTTCCGGTTCAAAAGTTATTCAAGTTTCAATTTCTGCTTTTTGCCTTATGAAATCTTCGGAGCTAATTTTGAGGTACTTAGAGGCTCCGGATGGGCCTGAAAAATTGGCGGAATACGAAAGTGGTTAGCCTTTAGGCCCCACTTTCCGGCAAGAGATCTTCGCGAGAGCTTTCCGAAAAGGTATTATCATTGAAGATCTGACGGTTAGATCTTGAGTTAGGGCTTCCGAAAGTTGGTGCATATTTTGAATCCCGTTTTTGGCTCCAAACAAAGAAACGGGCTATTTATGGGCGAGTTACTGTTTCTTTTAGGCAGTTTTTGGGGAAAGAAGATCGCATGCTGCGAATAGGGGAATTTCTGTAGTTTCTTTCTGTAATTTGCATGTATTGCAAAATTGGAGGATTTGAGATCCTCTGCATGTAGGAATTTCATACTTTGAAAATAATAAGATTTGTTAGTTTTTCGGTGTGATTTTCTGTGTCTTGGGTTGCACCTTCATCAAGTGGTATCAGAGCGGGTTTTCTTGAGCGTGTGGACAGATTGCCGATCGTGAGGCAGTTCGCACCAGGACTGTGGTTGTGGGTTCAAGATATTCAAGATGCCTCCAAGAGTGGCACGTGGTAGGCGAGATGGTGCCAAAAATGCTGGTGGAAGAGATCCATTAGCGGCTGAGGGTTTCAGAGCCCTCCAAAGACAAATAAATGCATTACAAAGAGAGTTAAGAAGAGGGGTAAACCCGAGAAGGGGAGAAGAAAGTGAGGATGAAGAAGAGGTGGAAGATTCAGATGTAGAAGAGGAAGAAGAAGCTATTGATCAAGATCAAATGCGGCTGATAAGGGCCATTTCGAAGATCGGAAAAAGACCTAGAGTAGAAGTTCCCAGTTTTTCTGGAAGTCTAGACCCAGAAGAGTTGATTGATTGGATCAATGAGTTGGAAGAGTATTTCGAGTATGAAGAAGTAGAGGACCCAGATCGGGTTAAGTTTGCAAAAACGAAGCTAAAGGGCCACGCCAGTATCTGGTGGAAAGAGGTCCAACTAGAAAGAAATAAGAGAGAAAAGGGAAAGATCACCAGATGGGATCGCATGGTGGAGAAACTGAAGAAGCAGTTCATGCCAATGGACTATGAGTTAGATCTATTGAAGAAATTGCAAGGGTTGAAGCAAGGAAGTAGATCTGTGAAAGAATACACAGAAGATTTTCACAAGATGATCATCAGAACGGGACATGCAGAGGCCAACAAGGAGAAAGTAGCCCGTTATCTTAATGGGTTACGGTCGAGCATTCAAGAGGAGTTAAGCCTGGTCAGAATGGCCACTATTGAGGATGCTTACCAATTTTCGCTGAGAGTTGAAGAGAAGTTGAACAAGAGATTTGATAGCAAGCAAAAAGGATGAGGAGGTCAAAGCGGAAGGGGTAGCGGAAGATCTTTTGGAAGCCGAAATGAGGATGAGAAGAAAAATGAAGATGTGGGTACCAGTCGAAGCCAGAGGAATGATAACTTCTACCGCCCACGTGATCAGAATGGTGGTGATCAAAGAGGTAGAGGACGAGGAAGATTTGGGCAAGGACCTGGAAGAGGTGGTTTTAGAGGAACTTGTTTCCGATGTGGTGAAGAAGGGCATCGAGCCTATGAATGTCCACAATACCAAGGAAGGACAGACAAAAGGCCAGAAGGTCGTGCAAGAGTTGTGCATGTAGATGAGGAGGCTCAATCTGAGCATTTAGATGATGCTGAAAGGGGAGAAGCCCTAGTGGTTAGAAGAGCCTTGGTGACTGAAGAGAAGGAGCCAGAACAGAGGAAGAATTTGTTTCGCACAAGGTGCAAGTGTGAAGACAAATGTTGTGATGTCATTATTGATGGTGGGAGCACTGATAATCTAGTGTCAGAAGAAATGGTTACAAAGTTGAAGCTGAAGAGGGAAAGGCATCCACATCCATATCGGATTGCCTGGTTGCAGAAAGACCACAAAGTTCTAGTCAATGAGCAGTGCCTGGTGAAGTTCAAGATCGGAAGCTATCGTGATGAGGTACTCTGTGATATCATCCCCATGGATGCATGTCACATGTTGTTGGGAAGGCCGTGGCAGTTTGACAGGCGAGCTGTACATGATGGCCATGCAAACACTTATTCCCTGATGAAGGGTGGAGTCCGCCATAAGTTGAAACCCCTGAAGAAGGCCGAAGAAAAGGTATGCAGTAGTGCTAGAATTTGTTATGTCGATGGAAGGAAATTTTTAGAAGGCATAAAACATGAGCGTGTGTGTTATGCATTGATTCCTAAAATGGATAAGGAGGGTAGTGAGAAGGTTCCAGTAGAAGTTTCTGGGTTATTGAATGAGTTTCAGGATATTGTTTCTGATAATGTACCTGAGGGTTTACCACCAATGAGGAAGATCAGTCATCAGATTGACTTGATCCCAGGAGCCAGTTTGCCGAATAAGGCAGCTCATAGAATGACTCCTGCAGAAAATGAGGAGTTAAACAGACAAGTTGAGGAGTTGTTGAGAAAGGGTTTGATTCGAGAGAGTTTGAGTCCATGTGCAGTACCTGCAGTACTAGCACCAAAGAAGGATGGGGAGTGGAGGATGTGTACAGACTCTCGGGCCATAAACAAGATAACAATCAAGTATAGATTTCCCCTGCCAAGGATGGATGACCTGATGGACTGTTTGAGTGGAGCTCAGTACTTCACAAAGATTGATCTGAAGAGTGGATATCACCAGATTCGGATTTGAGAGGGAGATGAATGGAAGACCGCCTTCAAGACCAAAGAGGGCCTGTACGAGTGGTTAGTCATGCCTTTTGGGCTAACCAATGCACCGAGCACATTCATGCGGCTCATGAACGAGGTACTGAAAGAGTTCCTAGGAAGCTTTGTTATTGTGTATTTAGATG
Source organism: Sequoiadendron giganteum (assembly GCA_007115665.2). Lineage (NCBI taxonomy): Eukaryota > Viridiplantae > Streptophyta > Pinopsida > Cupressales > Cupressaceae > Sequoiadendron > Sequoiadendron giganteum. The sequence continues at coordinate 402,942,860 of CM021109.1, forward strand.
ATATTTTGATATTCAGTAAGTCACTGGATGAGCATATAATGCATATTGGTAGAGTCTTTGAGAAGTTAAGAGAAGAGAAATTGTTGATTAATCTGAAGAAGTGTAGTTTTGTGAAGAAGGAGTTAGTGTACTTGGGGTTTGTTGTCTCGACAGAAGGTCTCAAGATGGACCCAGAGAAGGTGAAGGCTATTTTGGAATGGCCTACCCCAAGAACTACTACTGAGGTGAGGTCTTTCCATGGTTTGGCCAGTTTTTACAGAAAGTTTATTAGAAACTTCAGTAGTATTTGTGCACCCCTAACTGAAACAATGAGAGGGGATAGAAAAGAGTTCAAGTGGAGCACTGGAGCAGCAAGGAGTTTTGATCTATTGAAGCAGAAGGTGACAGAACAACCTGTTTTGGCTCTCCCGGATTTCAATAAGGTGTTTCAAGTGGATTGTGATGCCAGTGGTTGTGCCATTGGAGCAGTGTTAAGCCAGGAAGGTAAGCCCATTGCCTATTTCAGTGAAAAGTTAAATGATGCAAAGAGAAAGTACTCTGTATATGACCAAGAATTTTATGCAATAGTTCAAGCATTAAAGAAATGGAGGCATTATTTGTTGCCGAAGGAATTTGTTATGTATACTGATCATCAAGCATTGCAGTACCTGAGTAGTCAGGGAAAATTAAATCAGAGGCATATGAAATGGGTAGAATTTTTGCAGAGTTATACATTTGTTTTAAAGCATAGGAGTGGGAAGTCAAATAGGGTTGCAGATGCCTTAAGTAGGAGGCATACATTGTTGATAGAAATGCAGATTGAGGTGGTTGGGTTCAGTGAACTCAAGACATTGTACCCGAATGATCCTGATTTTGCAGAGGCTTGGAAAGCTTGCAAGGAACCTGTTACAGTTGACAGGACAAAGTGGTTGGATTTCCTAATTCAAGAAGGCATGTTGTTTAAGGGAAGTCAATTATGTATTCCAAGGAGTTCCATGAGGGAGAATCTGATAAAAGAGAAGCACAGTGGAGGAATGGTAGGACATTTTGGTTGGGATAAGACCATTTCCATTATCAGTGAGCATTATTATTGGCCTCAGTTATCACAAGATGTGAAGAAGTTTGTGCAGAGTTGTAGGGTATGTCAAATGGCTAAAGGAGTGAGTCAGAATACAGGGTTGTATCAGCCCTTACCTGTACCAGAGAGGTCGTGGGAGGATATAAGTATGGACTTTGTTCTTGGTTTGCCAAGGACACAGAGAGGGAATGATTCAGTATTTGTGGTGGTTGATAGGTTTTTGAAGATGGCACATTTCATCCCATGCCAGAAGACCCATGATGCAGTCCACATTGCTGACTTGTTCTTCAAAGAGGTGGTGAGGCTACATGGTTTGCCAAAGAGTATAGTCTCAGATCGTGATACAAAATTTGTTGGATACTTTTGGAGGACCTTGTGGAAGAAGTTGAAAACAGAGTTGAAGTTTAGTTCTGCACACCATCCCCAGACTGATGGGCAGACTGAAGTTGTGAACAGGAGTTTGGGTAACCTACTGAGATGCTTGGTAGGAGATAAACCAAAGGGATGGGATTTGATCTTACCCCAGGCAGAATTCGCTTACAACAATTCTGTCAATAGAAGCACTGGTAGATCACCGTTCCAGATTGTGTATGGAAGTAGTCCTAGGACTGCTCCAGAATTGAGGAAGATGGACCAAGAGAAGAAGACAAGTGCTGAAGCTGAAGACTTTGCAGAACACATCAAGAATATGCATGAGAAGGTAAAAGAACACATTAACAAGATGAATATGCAGTATAAGGCTAAGGCAGATCAAAAGAGGAGGTATAAGGAGTTTCAGATTGGTGATGAAGTGATGGTCCACTTGAGGAAAGAAAGGTTTCCAGTAGGAACCTATAACAAATTGAAGATGAAGAAGTTCGGTCCCTGTAAAATTTTGAAGAGGCATGATTCAGGGAACGCATATGAGGTAGAGTTGCCAGATGGATTCAACATTTCCCCTGTGTTCAACATTGCAGATTTGATAGAATATCATGAGGGTGGCGCAGAGGAAGTACCAGCAATGGAACAGTGCGGTATTCCAGCACCTACTTCAGAAAAGGAGGAGATTGAAGAAATCTTGGATAGCCGTGTAGGAAGGAGTACCAGAAATAGGCAATATGAAGAATATCTGGTGAAGTGGAAAGGAAGGCCTGTGGAAGATTCATCCTGGTTGTCCAAGGCAGAGGTTGACCGTTTGGGTTTTCCTCAACCATCTGAGAAGTGACGGAGTCACTTTTCAAATTACCCTGGGTGTCTGATGCAGGAGCATCCAGTGGTGTAAGGGCAATCCTACATCACCCAAAAATATATTTACTTTCATTTAGATTTTTTTGTAGATGTTTTTGCATTTCTGGATACCCTTTTCGTCGAAGAAGAATTCCCAACTTTCAGAACTGCTTTTCTGCTTTTTCTGCTCAACTGCTATTTTTAGCAGGTATGAATTTGAAGGCGTGAGGAGACAAAAATTTAAGGGAAGCTTCAGGACATAATAATAAACACTTTGGTGAAAGAATCAGATCAAGAGCATTTCCGGTTCAAAAGTTATTCAAGTTTCAATTTCTGCTTTTTGCCTTATGAAATCTTCGGAGCTAATTTTGAGGTACTTAGAGGCTCCGGATGGGCCTGAAAAATTGGCGGAATACGAAAGTGGTTAGCCTTTAGGCCCCACTTTCCGGCAAGAGATCTTCGCGAGAGCTTTCCGAAAAGGTATTATCATTGAAGATCTGACGGTTAGATCTTGAGTTAGGGCTTCCGAAAGTTGGTGCATAATTTGAATCCCGTTTTTGGCTCCAAACAAAGAAACGGGCTATTTATGGGCGAGTTACTGTTTCTTTTAGGCAGTTTTTGGGGAAAGAAGATCGCATGCTGCGAATAGGGGAATTTCTGTAGTTTCTTTCTGTAATTTGCATGTATTGCAAAATTGGAGGATTTGAGATCCTCTGCATGTAGGAATTTCATACTTTGAAAATAATAAGATTTGTTAGTTTTTCGGTGTGATTTTCTGTGTCTTGGGTTGCACCTTCATCAACTTGTCAACAGGTTCATCTCTCAATATTATTTTAACATCCAACACAATGTCATGATAAAGGATCTATATAACCTGAAACAAAACAAAGGGGAGACATTCTTGTCCTTTCTACAAAGATGGCGATGACTATTCACTAGATATCCTCGATCCATTCCTGAAGAAGAGAAAATGGAGTTGTTCATCGACAACTTGATAGAGGAGATGAGTTATAGACTTGAATTGCAATGTCCTCCTACGTTCGAAAAGGTGATAGAAAATGGTTTTAAGATTGAAGAAGTGCTAGTCAAAAGAGGGGTTATTAAACATTTCAATGACAAATCAAATAACACAAATTCCTCAAATCAATACCCCAACAGTGATAAACCAAAATTTTGGCAAAAGAACCGAAATACAACTACCAACGAAACGACAAGTGATTTACAAAATGCCAAACCTGTCTTCAACTTGACAACATCTACTTCAAAAACAAATCAGAACAACGATAAAATTTTCAAGTCAAATGTCATTCAGAACAACGAAATCACAAAACCACAATCATACCAAAAACCATCAAACCGACATAGGTTCACACCTTTAGGCCAAACATTGGAATTAGTGATGAAAGAAATGGTCACAAGTGGTCTTATTACCATGCGAGAAGCAAGATTCTGGGATCCAAAAGTCAATCCACCATGGTGGAATGACTCAGATTACTGCAACTTCCACAACAATAAAGGCCACAAAACTAATGCTTGCATGGAGTTAAAACACGTAGTTCAAGATCTGATCGATAATTACAAGGTATATATAGAGGGACCTGAAAACAATAATGATCATTCAGCCTTCAAGGACTCTTTACCAAACTATGACAAAGGAGCATCATCTTCTACAAATAACAAAGGTTAAAAAATCAATTATATCTACAATAAAACGATCCTTTGTCTTACTGAAGTAGAGAGTGATCATACCATTGGTCAAAAAATGGATGAACACAAAATCGACAACACTACCCCTTTGGATTTTCTCCCAAGCATACAAGTCCTTGAAAATCAAATAAACGTTATAAAAATCAGAGAACGACAGGACTATCAACCAACAAATGTAATGACAAGGGGGTAGTCCAAGGTAGTGCTAAAAGGAGTGGGTTCTAAAAATGCATATCCCCCTCCATCTCATTATAACATTGTCGCTCAACTTCAAAAAATCCAATGCACATATCAATACTAGAACTCCTCAAACTATCTCCATCACATAAGGAGGTTCTAGAACAAGCACTAGTTGCAACTACGGTACCAAAAAATCTAGATGTTTTCCAATTCCAAGCTATGGTGGGGAATTTGACTACCCCACATTGTCTATCATTCTCTGAACAAGATGATGTCTCACTCAACCATCCCCATAACACCACACTCCATATCAAAGTCTCGATCCACAATCATCATGTCAAAAGAGTCTTAATAGATGGGGGAGCTAGTTTGAACATTTGCACTCTAAAGTTAATCCATGCACTAGGGTATTCTGATGAAACTATTGATGCTCTAAGGAAAATGACCATAAAATCATATGATGAGGAAGAGAGATCTTCAAAGGGACAGATTGTGTTACCCATCCAAGTGGCATCAATGATGAACAAATAGCATGTCAAGTATTGGAAAAAGAGTTAACTTAAAACATACTCTTAGGACGTCCTTGCATCCATGAAATGCAGGCAATACCTTCCACATATCACCAATGCTTAAAGTTCCCATTAAATGGATAGGAGGTGACTGTATCTGCCGATTATAATCACCCTCAGCATTGTGACACACTTAGAATCTCTCAAGATACCTTTGTGCCTCACAATCGGGAAGCATTCAGTTCAAAGTCATCAGATGAAGAAAAACGTCCAAATATCATCACCAAATGGGTAGAGAAGAAGGATAAAGAAAAAGATACAAGTCTTGTTGATACTCAATTATCAGACAATCTAGATCCCCAAACTTATTTATCACATAAATTTCAAGAGCAATTCCAGTTGAAAGACAAGGGAATGGGGCAATATTCTATGGAGCAATCACTTAATCTTTCATAGTTAATGCCATCTCCAAAGACATATGGCTAACCATCCATGATCAAACATAAAACATAACTACCTGTCATAGTTCTTGAAGATAGATTTGTAAAATCTGGTACCATAAAGGACAAATCAGACAACAAAGAAATCCTTGACTGGCTATATAAAGATGAGGAACCATTGACATCAAATAGCAGTGTGAAGAATGCCAATATTAATACAGAAAAATATGGTAAAAGGGAAAGCTATCCTAGAAAAAATGGGTTATGAGGGACAAGGACCTGTTGGTTTAAGGAAGGAAGGCATAGTTGAACCTATTCAACCCCTCACTCTCCATTCAAAAGAGAAGACGTGACTGGGATACACTGAAGAACAAAAATAAGAGATGACAAGGAAGGTTGTAGAAAGAATCCTTCGTCTTAGAGATAGCTCTAAAATGGATTCAAATGAATATGAGTGGGATTTGTGTTCAAATGTATCTTACACCGACATTCAAATTGATGTAATACAACAATATGCACCTACACGTGAGGAGGGACCTAGACCATTCGTATCAGGATCAATAAATATCGATGACTCAAGTGAGGACAAACAAACATCAAGTGAACTAGACAATCTTGAAGAAGGTACCATCATTGACCTTGATATTCCAAATAACAACTATGACGAAATGGCTGTCCTAACCCTTACATCCATCAACCTAAATCAATTCGATGAACTCATGCCATTAATCCATCCAAAACTTATTGACTAGGAACCTATCGAACCTCTGACTGTACCCATATTTGCAAACGATGATGCCATCGTAAATTTTATATGTCATGACAAACCTAGTATGAGTTCTATCCGTAATACTCATAACAACTCGACTTGGCAGGAGGATGTAAAATCTTCTAGTTGCAAAAGTAAAAATAGGGATAATAGATCTAATGGTGAAAACCATTCCATGGCAACATTAGATCTAGAAAAAGAAAAAATAAAGAACACATCTAATAGTTAAAACCTCTCTGAGGCACCAAAAGATGGGAGATTTGACACTCTTCCAAAACATTATAATGAGCGCTCATTAGTTCTGGTAGAATCAACATAGTCTGTTAACATCAACACTGAAGAAAAAGCAAAAATCCTACATCTGGCAAAATCTATGATAGATCAAGAAAGACCAGAATTCATCAAATTCTTTAAGGAAAGAAGCATCAACTTTGCTTGATCATATTCGGATATGCCAGGCTTGGATCCAAATCTTCTCATGCATCATTTCTCTTTGCCTGCAAGAACCAAGCCTATGAAGCAAAAATTGAGAAAAATGTATCCTCATATTGCATTAATGGTAAAGGATGAGTTAAAGAAATTGTCAGATGCTAGATTCATAAGGTCTATTGACTACGTCGAGTGGATATCAAACATTGTACCTATCTAAAATTCGGACAATAGCATCAGGATATGTATGGATTTCAAGGACCAAAATAAAGCATGCCCAAAAGATGATTTTCCATTACCAAATATAGACATCATTGTGGTCTTGACGACATGGCATGCCATGTTGTCAATCATGGACGGTTTTTCTGGATATAATCAAATAAAAATAGCTCCAAAAGATTAGGAAAAGATGGAATTTACATGTACATGGGGAACCTTCTGCTGGAATGTCATGCCATTTGGTCTGAAAAATGTAGGAGCCACCTATCAAAGAGCAATGACAACAATTTTTCATAATATGATGCACATCTTCATGGAGGATTACGTGGATGATATTCTGGAAAAATATAGTACAAGGGAAGGACATCTGCATATCCTAAGCAAAATCTTCACACGGCTAGAGAAATTCAATGTTAGGTTAAACCACAAAAAGTGTGTCTTTGGGGTCACATCAACGAAACTATTGGGGTACATTGTCTCAGAAAAGGGCATTGAGGTGGATTCAACAAAAGTCAAGGCAATAATGGAAATTTTGCCTCCCAGAAATATTAGTCAGCTCAGATCACTACATGGAAGGCTCCAATCAATCAGGAGATTTATCTCCCAGCTGGTAGACAAAAGTCATCCTTTTAATCATTTTTTGCATAATTTTTTTGTTTTCAAATGGGATGAGGGGTGTGAAACAACGTTTGATCAAATAAAGCAGTATCTAATGTCACCACCTCTTCTCATGTCGCCAAAAAAAGGAAGACCTCTGATATTGTACATTGCAACAACAGATATATCTTTAGGAGCATTATTGGCACAAGAGGATTATGAAGGAAAGGAACATGCCATCTACTATATCAGCAGAACATTAAATGGCTATGAAATAAATTTCACTTTCATAGAGAAATCATGCTTAGTGGTGGTGTTTTCTACTCAACAGCTGAGACATTATATGCTGACCCATACAATCAAGCTAATAGAAAAGATTGACCCCTTTAAATATTTACTTAGTAAGGCTGCCTTAACAGGTAGACTGGCAAAGTGGGTCATGCTATTAAGTGAAATTGATATTCACTATGTGGATAGAAAAGCCATCAAGGGTCAAGCAATCGCTGAACAATTGGTTGAGGCTCCTTTACCTAATGATCAACCTATGACAATGGAGTTTCCAGATGTGGACATTCTGACGGGGATGCCACAACAATGGATATTATATTTTGATGGATCATACACACAATGAGCATCTGAACCAGGAATATTGTTCATCACTCCCTAGGGACACACCATTCCGAAATCATATAGACTAATGTTTCAATGTACAAATAATGTGGCAGAATATGAAGCATTGATCATTTGGATCAAGATAGAAATTGAATGGAGAATCACATACCTACAAGTATATGGGGACTCTCAACTAGTCATTTATCAAGTAAATGATGAGTATCAAAAAAAGGATGAAAATTTGATGCCCTACAAACAACAAATAGATGATCTAAAGCATTTTTTTGTCAACATCAAATTTGATCAAATTGCAAGGGCAGAGAACAAAGTTGAGGATGCTATGGCCATAATTGCTTCACTTTTACAATTTCCAGAGAAACGAGGTTTTTATGAGTTTATGGTAGAACAAGTACCATGTCCTTCTTATAATAGTTTGGAATCCAATACTATATTCCATCTAGAGACCATTGAAACCTCCATCTATGAAAAAACCTAGACTTACTTGAAGGACAATATCCTCCCTCCTAATCTTTCCAGGAACCAAAAACATAATTTTATCTTCCAATCCACCCGACACATTTTGATCAATGACATCCTTTATCATCATGGTCTTGATGGTACCTTACTCCGATGTTTAGAACATGATGAATCTGAGATGGCCTTACGTGAGGTTCATGAGGGTATTTGTGGCACTCATTCGAGTGGAATAAATCTAGCGAATAAACTCATCCGTTTAGGATATTATTGGCCATGCATGGAGAAAGAATCTTATCAGTTTGTAAAGAAATTTCAAAAGTGTCAGATTCACAGTAATTTGATTCATGCACCAGCACAAGAACTACATCCCTTCACATCAACATGGACCTTTTCTCAATGGAGCCTAGATTTGGTAAGAAAAATAAATCCCTTTTCATCCAATGGACACAAGTTCATCATAACAGCTACAAAATATTTCACAAAATGGATAGAAGTAGTGCCTCTTACAACGATCACAGGGAAGAAGATCTCATCTTTCATCTTGAATTATATAATATGTCGGTATGGCATCCCTCAATCTATTATCATTGATAATGGATGGCCTTTTAAAAACCAAGATGTTCAAGAATTGTGTGAAAAGTTCCATATCCAACATCATTTCTCAACACCATACTATCCTCAAGGAAATGGCCAAGTAGAGGCCTCTAACAAAACAATTCTAAAGATTCTCAAGAAGATGGTAAATGATGTTGGACGTGATTGGCATGTTCAACTCAATCCTGCACTGTGGGCCTAAAAAACTAGTATCAGAACACCAATAGGAGCTACACCATATGCCTTGGTATATGGATTGGAGGCCATACTACCTATTGAAGTAGAGATTCCATCACTCCGTGTATCACTCAGAGGAATCATTTCAGATGAGGACTATAGGGTATCCAAACTGCAAGAACTAGAATTGTTGGATGAGCATCATCAGCAAGCTATTAATCATCTCACAACATATCAATAGAGAATATCAAGGAGTTACAATCATAGGGTAAAGCCTAGGATTTTTCAAGTTGGCGATTTGCTTCTAAAAGAAAACCCGAGAAATCAACAAGACAGAGAAAAGAAAGGGAAATTTGAGCTTAACTGGCTAGGTCCTTTCATTATCATATCAGTGTATGGATTAGGGGCTTATCAAATGTCAACATCAGAAGGGGATTTGTTTGATGAACCTATCAACAATATCCATCTCAAAAATTTCTACACCTAAATTCCTAGTGCACGGGTCATACTTCTGAAAAGTGGTTTCCTTGACGAAAACCTAGCAAATAGGCATCTTGGAAACGAAAAAATACAAAAAAATATTGAAAATACAAAAAGAGAAAAATGAGAAAAAGAAAAATATACAAAACAAAGAGTGTAATCAAAACATATGGTGAAAACCTAGAAACAGGCGTCATATGTATTTCTAAATCAGCTTTCCCATCTATTTTGATACATATCAGGATCATTAGTCTGGTAGTCATTACCATTTCATATCATATCATTAGTCTTGCCATCATGGCATCCATTATCAAATCATTTCACATGTTCATGTCTCACTTTAGCTTGGGGGAAACATTTGAATATCACGGGGGGCAACAAAAACATCAGTCTTGCAAAAATGGGAAAATAACAGTACGACAAGAAAATAAAAACAATGATCAAAGCAAAACATCAATCACCATCAGAAGGGCATCAAATATCCGTATCATATCAGAAGATCCAAAAACATGTCAAAAGTCAGTCTCGAAAAGCAAAACTAAAATCATGAGTTTGTGTCAATCAAACTACGTGGTCTCTGCGTGTGTAACGTAGGCAATGCTAATGTTTGATAAGCCCCCGAGACCCCTAGGATAGGTTAGTATGTTAGGTCTTTGGTCAAAATATTAAAAAATCATAAAAACATCACAAAATCAGGATGGATGATCTAATTTGAATAATGATTGAAACACTCTAAGTTAGAAGTGGATAAGTTGTATTTTTTTATTGATATTATCATTTCTTTGGAGTAACTCAATGATGTAAATGAACTAGAGAAACAAGGAAAAAGAATGATATTTTTATTGTCTATTGTCTATAAGTTAATCATGTAAATGTGTGAATTGTCGGGGGATGTGCTATGCAAATGTATCACCGATGACATTCAAAATTCACACATTGAAATGATTAAACACTACTTGTTTATGTGATGAATTCTCAGGTCATCTCGGTTTTAATATACCTAGATGCTTGTGTTCGCTTGCAATATCAAAAATCATGAAAGTAGTACTTAGGTTGTCATTGGTCTAACATATACCATTTACACTTGTACTCACTTTCAACATCCTAAAAAGCTCTATGATGATACCAAACACAAAAGAATTGTTAAAATGACAATGTTTTGCATATAGCTGCATGTTAAAATTAGATTGCATTCATAATAAATTTATTGTCTGCAGAGTGTTTTTGCATTAAAGGATTCAAATTAATTACTATATTTTCTACAAATATGATTGAGTATACTTGACATAAATAAAAAATCATCAAAAAAATATAGAATTCATCATCTCATCATTAAGTTTTCAGCATTTCATCATTCATGGATTTTACATCAAATAGTTAAGTATTTATCATCCGTCAACATCATATCATAAATAAATACATCATATCATTTCATTACATTATTATCATATGCATTTGATAAAATTTACACCATCCATCCATTATCATACATCATAAATCATACATTATTATTCATAACATCCATACATCATATATTTTGCATATGCATTCATCAAGAATCATCACATGAAATAAAAAGAATTTACCATTCATAAATTTCATCATATCATAAATGAAATAGGTCATCATTTAACATCACATATCCATACATAACATTCATACATCACAAATAATCATTTAACACATCATAAATCAATATTATTATCCATACTTCCATACATCATATATTATTATCCATGCATCCATACATCATACATTATTGTTCATAACATGCATACATCATATATTCTACATATGCATTCATCACATAAAATAAATGCATCCATCATAGAATAATACACCATCATAAATAAAAACCACTGCATATCATATATATCATCAATGTCAAATATACAATGAAGTCTGAAATAAGAAAAGATACATCGTCAAAATAAGTTGACTCGAAGTATACATCATATCTCAAAAAGAATGTCTCAGAATCACAATACAGTATCTATGATCTGCTGCTACCAGAATGAGTAGGCCCAATAGAATCAACACCACCACCACCCCCAGAAGAACTAGGATCTCTAGGATCTCTTCATGGAGGCTGTGTCACACCCTTGTTGACTATTCGGGTATGCATATGACCATATCTTGATGGGGCATATTTGACTCTGCGATCGGCAAACACTGCATCATGATATCTACCTCGGTAAAACTCTACCTCTCGGCTAGCCTGTAGAATCTCCCTCATATAATCTGCAACCGAAGTACCATCGACTACTCTCTGTAGTGTCTCAGTCGTCTCCTGTGCCCTCTTGGCAATCTGTCTAGCACTGTCTCACTCAGTTGTCAAGGTATCGACCTGAGTCTGAACAACTGCTAACTATCCGTGTACCTGTGTTAATACCTGGGCATGAGCTTGTGCCTGGGTCTACATCTATACCAACAAAACCTGTGCCTATGCCAATTGCCCCTATAGAGTCTATAGACTGGCAATATTCCTCTAATGATCAACCGATGACACTGCCACTGCTCGCCTCTTGAGGCATGCTCGATGATGGACCAACATTGACGAGCCTGACCCTTCTGCCACCTCCACCACCATCATCACTATCATCACTACTATTGTCATCACTGCCACTCTTAGTACTATTGCCTGACTAAGTATCATCCCTGCTATCCTCAAAACCCTCAACAACATACTCCTCCAAGGGTAACAGTGTTGGCTCATCATGAATAGTAATACGAGGATGTGGAGTTAATGCCAAAAATACTGTGTACTCCTCTGTCACGGGTGCCTCTATAATATCTCTGCGCATATCCCAAGCAGATGGTTGCAGATTCCTTTACCCCTCTACTAGTGTCTCATATGACAGGCATGGCCCCCAATCAGCTACATCACTCTGTTGCCTGGCATAATGGGCTACTCCCTAAGGCATGCACTGTACAATGTCATATTGCCTATACACGCGCTGCAATAGAAATCTCTCTAGCATAAAAGGGGTCCTGCCAATCAAGTACATGGAATCACATAGATACCCAAGCACTACGTCATCCTCGTCCCACTGCTCACAGTCTAGATACGACCGCTAGATAACACTCTCTGTGTCATCCAAAAATCATCTCCAATGCTCTAACTTACCCATCTAAGCTTGGGTAAGTCTACCTTTGTACCTGAAAACATAAGGTCTGCTAGCAGGTCTGTCAAGAACTGGAAATGGTCAAACAATGGAAAAATGCTCCCATGCCCACACCTATAAAAGTGTCATTCCCGTTGATAAGCCGCATGATCCCAAGTATACCACTGAATGTAAATCGTGGTAGAGATGTGCTAGTATACAAATCCCCCATGCATATCTCATCCCATGCACAACCATGCTCTCCAAAATCCGGCCCCAACCCATAGATAATCCCTTTCAACTGCGATCAGGACAAAGAAAACCTCCAATAAATCTAGCTAGCACTACTAGAGTGAAGCATATGCATCGGCTATCATCCGCCATCGGACACTTAGTCCAAAAATGTGCTGATCTTGAAACTCTACGAAGAGTATCTCTCCTACCAGCCTCATGTGAATCGTATACAAAAATCTCTCCCATAAATGGAATCCATAGTATCCGCCACACATCCTCGGGTGTGACCATCATCTCACCGGTGGGTAGATGGAAAGTGTTATGGTCATTGTGCCACCGCTCGGCCAAAGCAGTAAGGAGACCCCGATTAATCCTAATCTAGGGCATATCAAGGAGACTAGTAAGGCCACATCGACCTATGATCTGAATCTCATCTGGAGTCAAATGAGGAATCAAATCGGTGGTCCAAGGAAACCACTCTCGCATCTAGAGAGTACCCAGATCCTCCTATTTACCATGGGAAATTTAAAATCAGTGCACTATGTCAAAATCAAAAGTCATTTCTACTATCAGATCCAATCAAACTTTGGTATGAATTTTTGATAAAAAATCATGAACAAACATCAACAAACCTCACCTATCATGAGGTTCATCACAAACATTATCTAATCTCGCCTATCATGTGGTTTATTAGATATGAATCATTCCTCACCTATCATGAGGATTATCACAAATAGGATTATTTATCACCTATCATGAGAGTAAGTCTTATTCAATCATCAAAATCAGTCATCAGGGAATTAGGACAGTCAATCATACCAAACCGAAAAATGGACATGATCGAAATTCACGAAATCAAGGTTAACTATGTCAAAATTTTCTATTCTAACATGGATGCGCTAAAATAGGAATCCAAAGAGCTAAAACTCAAAAGTGCTGATTTATCAATCAGATGCGCTAAAACAGGCACCCAAAGTGTTAGTTTATTAGAAGTGTTAAAACTCAAAAGTGCTACTTTATCAATCAGATGCGCTATAACAGGCATCCAAAACGCCACTTTACCCGAAGCACTATTTCGGCACTTCGATGCGCTATAACAAGCATCTGAATCGCTACTTTACCCAAAGCGTTGTTTTACCACATCGATGCACTAAAATAGTCCATCAAAGTGCCTCTTTAATCAAAGTGCTACAACAGACCATCGATGCACCATTTTATTTAATCAAAGTGCTAGAACCTTCTAGCTGCTAATATTTGGCATCAAAGCGTTAAATTGGACTACCTAATTGCTAAATCATGAAAGCGCTAAACTATCTAATGAAAGCGCTAGATAAAATAACACAAGCGCTAAATCTCAAAGTGCTAAAACATTCTACAAAAGCGCTACAACGAGACTTGGATGCGCTAAACTAGAAAAAAATGCTAAAGCATGAAAAATACATGAAAATCGAGAAAAATCAAAATGCGAGGTGGATTACGGGTATATACCAGAGGTCTGTAGGCAGCCGGGCTTTGGTGACATCACACACGCTCGAAACAATGAGTGTGGTAGGGGATAGGCATTTTGCTCCAACTGGCTAAAATGTCTCTCTCACTAGAAATTTGAAAGTCAAAAGATAGAAATGAATATGAAAATGACCTTTTGGACTTTATATAGATTTTTGTAAAGGGATTTTGGTGGGTTTTCTTTTATTTTAATTAATTTTACTCATTGAATTAATTGAAATTCATAAACGGGCTATATTTTCTTCATCAATGTCGAGAGATAAATTATTTTTCCATCATCAAATCATCATCAAAACATCAAATTATCATGAAAATTCTAAAATTCTAAAAAATCATCAAGTCATTAATTTATCTCCCAAGGGGGGCATATTATCAACAATCATCTGAGAATCAATATTTGGGGCATGTCTGGGGCATAATGTTTTTTTTCATCAATACTGGCAGTAGCAGCAAAATTTTCTTCGAAGCAATGCATAAACACATCGCTTCAAAGAGGGGAAAAATGTATACACCTAAAATTGGTCTCGAGAATCTAATTAATTAAATATGAATTATTTGATTAATTATCCTAATTTCCTCTACTATTTGAATAAATAGAAATATTTATTTATATAGTTCACGTTCACATTCACATTTCAATTCTTCTAATCTTAATTAAATAAACAAAATTAAAATACTTTGTTTGATTTAATTATCATTTCCCTATGTTATTCTATCACATCAATATTAAATTAATTAAATAAAGATTAAACACTTTATTGATTTATTACCATAGTATTATGTTTAATTTAATAAACAAATTCTATAGTTTGTTTTATTAAATTATTTATCCTTCTTTTGCTAATTTAAATAAATCAAAAATATTTAAATAAAGGCATAAGGAATATTCCTCTATATTTCCTCAAAAACAAATTAGATATCTTATGTCTAATTTATGTCAAAATCATGTCAAAATTAATTGATTGAAACTTCACGGGAAGAATTGGAGACAAATTGCAAATTCATCTCTCAATCCTCCTCCATCAATCCTTCCTCTTCTCTTTCCTGGTGTTTTCATGGGTAGAGACAATCTCCAAAATCTTCTCAATCTCCTCCATTTCTCACCATTCAATCCTCCAAATTGAATCAAAGCCTCTCTTTGCCATCCCTGTACATTTCTACAGCCAGGAAATCTATACATAAAGCTTCATTCAACCAAGAAAAGGATCCAGATTATCTAACTTATGCACTCTTACTCTGTAGGAATTCAAGCATCCAAGCATCCAACATTCTAAGATCATATCATGGCTGCTTCTTGTAGCTGCATTTATCAGTTTTCATGTCAATTCATGTCATATTAGTTTATTTTATCATCTAGATTATCATATTAGCTTCATATCATTGCATCAGCATCATTTTGTTCTTTAGATTGTCATTTTAACAATTATAGTGTTCTTTAAATTTGAGATCACAATAGCTTAATAAATCTTTGAAGATACGAGACAATGAGACACTTTCAATTGATTATGAGCTTGATCTTTGATACAATGTTTCATTAAGAAGTGTTTTATTCCTTTCTACTTATTCACACTTACACATAAAATGAAGGATAGTTCAACATCACAAAATCTATTTGAACTAGTCAAGAAATATTTGAATGAAATTGTAGGTATGGATGAGTTGACAATTGCCAAAAAGTTGGTGTGTGTAGGAGATGATGGAGCTACAGTGATGCAAGGTCAAAGGAGTCATTTTTGAACAAAGTTACAAACTACTTGTGCACCATACATTCTTGGCATTCACTGCATGACCCACAAAATGAATCTAGCATTCAAAATTTTAAGCAAGTTTCCTACAGTATCAAAAGTTGACAATCTAGTCTGCAATATCTACACATACTTTTTTCAAAGTCCCAAACATTTCATGGAATTTCAAAATTTTGTTGAGGGAATAACACTAGGAAACAAGCTTCTTAAGGATGTTGATACTAGATGGATCTCCCTGCATGGACTAGCACAATGATTTCTTCTAGAATATTAATGTTTGATTGGATTAATGTACGAGCATCACAACACATTAGACAAAGCTCCTGACCTCTTACATAGGTTAAGCGATATAGAGACACTCTTGACTTTAGCTAGCCTTCTCCCCATGCTGGATGAAATGAAAAATCTTGTGAAGAAAGCACAAGACAAAACTATGTATATTTATGAATATGCCAAACTACATAGACATACAACCATGGCCCTCGATCATCTATATCTAGATCTAACAGAAGAAAGCCCAAATTATTTCATGTGGTAGAAAATTATTGATTTGAGTAAGCCAGATAATTATTTATAGTTTAATGCAAGAATGAACTTATTTATTTGGGTACGCAGATATGAGATACCAATGTACCATTGTTAGAAATTCAGGCACTCTATCAGAGAAGTACATGTTAGAAAGGAAGATCTTAACGACATTGTTAAATCTTTTAGTGATAATTTGAAGGAAATTTCAAAATTTATTTCCTCAGATATTTATGAAAGATTCCCTCGACATGAAATAATTGAAGTCATGAGTATTGTGTATCCTCAATTTTGGGTAAACCAAGATAACCCAAAATATTTTCATAATAAAGTAAATATCTTGATCAAATTTTTTTTGAAAAGTGTAACATATAATGAGTTTACAATAGAAGGAATTTCAAATGAAGATAAGCTTAGAAAACAATGTAAGAATTTTGCAAGAAGTATGATGGATTGATATGATTCCATGGGCATGGAAAAGGCCTTTGAACTGGGATCAATGACAAAGGTTTGGATAAACTTAGGTCAGAGTGAAATATTGCATGGTACAATATCAGAATATTTCAAACTTGTTGATTTATGTCAAACAATGATATTGGGGTTGGTGGAGGATGGGAGAGTTTTCAGGTCATTGGCATTTTTGAAATCAAAGTTAAGAAACAAACTAGACAAGAATTTGGAAAAATGCTTGAGGATGAAAGGAACTACGTATAATGTCAAAAAATAATCTTTTAAAAGGGAACTCACAATATAGAGGTCCACATATGAAAGAAGAGGGTCGTGCAACATGCCAATTCCAAACATTGGTACTAGTGGCACTGGTAGTGGCAGTGGGACAAATAACAGTGAGACAATGAATGTTGAATTTGAGATGCAGGCTGAAGAAAATGAAGACCAGACTCAGAATCAAGATGAATCTTTTACTTTATCTCAAGTTGAATGTCAATTTTAGGACCCTCACTCCATTTGGGAAATGGAAGTGAATTAGTAGCTTTTAGGTATTTATACTGCACTTCATGAATCATTTTCCAAATTGTAGTTGATGGTATTTTATATTGTATTCTGTGAAATTGTGAATCGTTGCACTTCATGAATCATATTCCAAACTATAGTTGATAATATTTTATATTGTATTCCATGAAATTATGATATTTTATATTGTGTTTCATGAAATTGTGATATTTTATATTTTATATTGTATTCCATGGTAGTGAATTTGATCAGTTTTAAAGAACAACACTTATCACACTACTTATAAATTCCTATTACATTTCCATTCACACAATCTTTGATAAACAACTGAAAGGAATATTAATCCATTCCTTGAACAAAAGCTAACAGTTCAATATCCATAACTTATAAATAACCATTGAATATTTTGAATCAGAAGATAGTGAATACAATACTAGAGAGAAATATAGGTCAATATTATATTCAAAATTAAAGAAATACACTTAAGTATTTGAGTCATCTTTTGTTATTACATAGAAAAACTACAAAATTTCCTAATATCCTATATGTGCTATCAAATAGCTTACAATAGGCATCCTAAAAGATGCTTAGATATGGTTGTCTTTCTGATCTGGGTGTTCTATTGATTTGGAAAGTGTCACAAGGCTTAGGGTTCTAGTCATTCTTATGTTCTAGGGTTTATGTGTGTTCTAAACCCTCTCAAAAACCCTAGGTTTCTTTTCCTTTTACCTACATTCTAATAATCTAATTCCAAGTTGATCGGGTTTTACCCATTCTCGATCTCTTAAGTCATATATTATGCCTTTTCGTTTGTTTACTCACCAGCCCCTTGAGCCTAGTGTTCTCAGTTGTTTCCCATAGAATCCTTATAAATATTTCCTTGTCTTATGCGAGTCATAAAATTATTTAATTCTTGTTCTTTCCCTAAGTTTGGGTTTCAATATTCGCTCAATATAATTCATGTTATAAACCTAGGCAGGCAGTCCCTTTTAAGTCATGTAATAACTACACATGCTTATTAAAATAATTTTTTATGCTCCCATTGACTGCTTTCTATTTGTTCCTCTCCATCCCACGGGATTAAATTAATCAAATTAAGGATCCAACAAGATAGCAGGAAGGCGACACCTGGCCACCCTTTTGGCGGGTCCTACCAGTGCTTGAAGGAACCAATGACTAAAGGTGTTCAAATCAATAGTTGCTATGGTTTCTAACAAGAAAATCTCAGCTATTCCTTGCCTCCCTATTGTCATAAGATGCACACGCTTTAAACCTAGAGGGGAAGCAAGGAGGTTGACACGTAGATAGTTTCAACGCTTGTGGAGATGGTGGAGGCCATTGAGTGACACAAAGATAAATCCACATGGCATTTTTTGGTTGGTAAATGGTGACAACCATTTGTAGTAATATTTTCAAACTTATTTGACTGAATCTAAGCCATCTGTTGGGCCATCTCATTGTGAGATCGATAGTTAAAATTCAAAGTTCAAGATTGAGGGAAAATGAGTCGTATCAGCTATTCCGGTTCACGCAAATGAACCATAATGGCGAATATGACGCAAAGCTACCAAATTTCCAATTGGTATGTTTAAGGCCATAAAACTTACTTTAAAGTATAATTTCAAATTGTTAAAGCATTTAATACATCTAAGGAGTTCTCACTGAAATTTCAAGCTCATTCAATGACAAGAATTAGGGTTTTCAAGCGTCCGCAAAACTAGCAAGTAAAATTGCTATCTTGCTTCTTAGTTGTTTAATTATTTTTTGTAAGTGCTCGTTCTATCATTCTATCATTATGGTTTTTGGTTTCATTGCATTTCTTTTAAGGTTTGATGTTCAATTCAAATGATTAGCCTGTTTAGTCCTATTATTGCCTTACATCAACCCATACCCTAGTTGTAAGCTTGCAATTTATTTAGTAGACCATAGTTTGCACAAACTCTATTATTATGGAACCCAAATTCAAAGCATCTACATCAAAAGACCAATATTCTGAGTTGAAACCCATTGTGGGATTTATCATAGGACTTAACCAAACAAATGGTATCTCCAACCTTTGATAAATCAAAGGGACAATGTATGTACTTTGTCCCTAGAACTAAATTTGGAATCACTAATTATTATTGTACAATTAAAGATGTTGTCTTATCATAATCCAAATGGAGTCTTTTCTAGGGATGGTTTGTAAATAGGAATGTTGGTATCCCTTTCTGTAACCCTTGGAGGTTGGACATGGGTAAATTGGTTGTACCCAACATGTTCATAGATTTTGATATTCTCAAAGCAATTGTTGTGAACTATGACCCTCTGGTTAGGGTTGTTAGAGTTCATGATGGACAAAATCTGGTATGTGTTAATAAGGAATAAGTTGCATACGTGTTCAAGTTGAAAACTTGGAGCAATGACATGGTCAATATTGATGAGAAGATGTTGAGGGAGGAATACAAAAGGGTAAAACACAACTTCGGGGTGTTGTTGTTGACCAATTTTCTGATATCAATAGGGAAGGGTATCTACAAAAGAAAGATTACTTTTGGACCCTCTGATGTTGAGCCCCTCCCTATTAAGTATTTCCAACCATATTTTTAGAAGACCTTTTACTCCCTTTGCCAAATTACAGGGTTTGATCCTAGCTCTAGCATGCCAATGTTCGATATGTACATGGCTGTGAGTATTCAACACCTTAACATAAATACCTTATATGATTTTTCCACCTATATAGCAGATGAAATTCACAAAGGATTGGTGGCCTTGAAGGGTGGAAAACTTGGTGTCATATTTTAGTGGTTCTCACTCTTTATGCATATGTTTTTTTTCAAAGATGCAGACTATTTTGGTCGAGAGATGGAACTTAAAAGGGTTGTGGATGGTATTGAGATTTTGGTGCAGTCATGGACCCCTGTATTGGATAGGAATAAACAAAATACCAACTATTTTACTGCTACAAATATTTTTTTCGCCAAATTGAGACATGCTCTAATGGTGGATGTACCTAGGATCCCCAAGGAGTTACATGATTTTTTGAGGCCAACTGAAAGGAGGTCTGATTTAAATATTTCTCACAACTGGGGGGATGTAATCCCTTATAACAATTGTACAGTTCTAAGGGTATTTTGCACATAATTGAAACCCCAAATACTCCCTAGGGAAGTGTCTCTGAGGATTGGATTTTTGGAGGTGATGTGGCAGCTAGGGAATGTAAATGATTTCTTCCTGGATAAGAAGTGAAAGGGAAATTTATTCCCTACATATACTGTGTTTTTTTATTTTGTCATGATTACACATGGATGGAGAAATATTGTGGAGCACTATCTCAATCATTCCAATATGAATATCCGAGCATACAATACATATGACCTTGAGGGATTCATAGTTTGGTTAATGAAGAGAAATAGGGGAGGTTGGTATGTTCACACCCACACAATGTCTGATGACCTCATTAGAAATATTTTTGATCTTGATATCCAAATTGATAGAATGAAGAAGTGGGGTGTTTTTGTGAAATTGGAAAGAGAAATTAAGGTTAAGGAACTTGATTTTAAATATTTCTTAGATATTAGTGACCCAATTTTAAAGATTGAAGCTATGATATAGAATTTTGACAAAGTAGTGGCAAGTTTAAAGGAGATAAAATTTGTGCAATATAAGGGGAAGGCTCCTATGACAGAGGGAGAGTCAGTTGTGTAACCTTCAAAGAAGGTGCACATATATTCAAGGAGGAAAGGCACAATAAGGAAGCAACAAATAGTTTCTACTCCTGCATAATCTGGGGAGTCAAAAGTGAATTCACCACAAAAGCAACTACCTCCATTGTCACCACAACATTCTTCTGCCCTTGAAATAATTGAATTGGATTCTGCAATTAGAGAATCATCCCATCCAAGGGAGCCATGTCCATCAATAAAGAAGCAAAAGTTTGAAGCTTTTGGTCTGGTTGACTATCTTGTAGAGGAGTTGGATGATGAAATTTCTATAACTGATGAGGAAATAATGCAAGCGATTCCATCTCCTCAAGGGGAAATCATATCACATAATTTGAGCCTTAGGTTGAGAAATGTTGACCTAACTGGAATAAATAACACTAAGGATGTCAGATTTCAAGCTTGTGAAAGCTTTATGAAAGATGGTCAATTTGTCAAGACACAAGCTTTCAAGGAATATGTATGGAGAGAAATGAAGGATGAGTATGCAAAATTGGTGCAAACAAGGAGAAGTGAGAGCCTCGAGAATCCCCAAGTGGTTGTTGAAGCTGAGGTAAGAGATGAAATGAGGGCCAAGTATTCAAACATTTCTACAGAAGAGGGTAGGACATTGGTGAGAAAGAGTAGAGTGTTAATACTCTCAGAATGGGACTTGGGCATCGACAATTTCTTTTGAAACTGTGAGAAGAGAAGATGACCCCATTTTTAACAGTGAAGAATTTACATTGGCTTTACAAGGGTCAAATTTTAGTCACAAGTGGGAAATTTTTTCTATTTGGATTTATCCCCAACCACTAAAATTATTGAAGCTGCAAAACCTTCCCCAGGTGTAAGAGGAGGCTTAATCATAAAAAGAGTTTCAGATACATCTACCTTAGAGGCAACAACCATGAATGTTAATGTGGCACAATTCACCAAATCCATAATTGAGTCATTAACAAAGGAAAGGGGTAGTTTTAGAAGCAAATACAATGAGGTGGTTATTTAGTACAACTTGATCCAAAAAAATATGGATCAAATGCAAACTCAAATGGATCTATGCAAATTTAAATTCCAAGCATTGCAACTTATTACCTCACATGTTGTAATCTTTCCTCCTCCTTCCCCAATTCTTTCACCTCCTCAAATTCATGAGGAGACTACCCCCATTGAATCTAAAGATGTACAAATGGCACAATCAGCTCTCGAATCATTAGATGCCCCTTAATTAGAGGAAGTTACCAAGGAAGAGCTGATAGAAAATATCAAAACTTATGAAGATAGGATGGATGATCTTGTTCATTTGAATAATATAAAGATTGTGACAACAATCCTTGACCACTTGAATAAGGGGGTAGAAAAAAGATTAATCAATAATCATGCTAATTATGCTTTGATGTATGATTCCATTAAGAACCTTGATAGAGAAATAAATTGATATCCCTTTAATGGATAAATGGATATCCCTTTAATGGATAAATGGATTGCAAGGGCTCAAATTTTGAGGGATATGGCTCTTGCATCCTCTGGCGATGTAGATAAGCCTCCAAAGATAATTTGATAAGCAAGATTTTTAATAAATATAACTGGTTCTCAAGGGTTGATTGAGTCTTTAGAGGTGAATATTAGAGAATTGGTTAAGAAGTTCGATGATTGGAATTTTGGTCTTATTCCAAGCATTCTAAATGAGAAGGGTGAATTTAAGTCCCTACAAGAGTGGAAAGACCAAGTAGCTCAAGTGATAACTTCCCAGGCCAAAACAATATGTGATGAGATGGATTTGGTTAAGTTGAGGAACAATATGGATAGGCTCATGTATACAAGGGATTTCCTTGAAGATTTTGATAAGGAGGCAAATCATGTTGTAGTCAGGTATATCCCATATAGAAAAAAGGGTGACGATATCATGGGATTTGACTGGCCTACAGACGAGGAGTTTTCATTATGGAAGTCCAACTATATTGACATATTGGACATATAAATTGTTGCAAGTGGGAGTGGGTGACAATAATTTTGGTCGGTGGTCTATAATAACAAATTTCAGTAAGGAAGTGTAATACATGGCCTGGAACGAGTACATATTAGGCCTTAGATATATCAATGTTCAAATATTTCACTTTCTCAACTTCAAATGTGGTGACAAGGATTGCAGATGTGGAATTACTTTGGTATATTTTCTATTTAACTTTATTCTTTTCTTCTACAATTTTTTAAAGCATGTGGACTACAGTGTTTGTTGGTGGAAAATATTACTTTGCACAGACTAAAGGAGCCTTTTGGAAGGGAGGAGAATCTTCACAAGCAAATGGAAATGGTTTTTGTCTCATATGAAATTTTCCCTCATATCTAGAAATGCAAATGTAACTGCCTTTGGGGATGTTTTGAAATTCAAATTCAAATGTATGGAAAATGTAAATGTGACTACATATGTAATTTGGCTCGAAGCTTGTTTTCTCCCTTATTCTTATAAAAGGGAATTCAAGGCTAGTTGCATAGGCCTTTGGTTGAAAGAGCTTTTGAACTCATGTAAGAGAATTTTGTAATTCAAGCACAAAGAAATAGAGTCAGTGATGAGTCTTAGGTATGAATTTAAGTCTATAATAAGCATAATGGTTTTACAATAGCGATGGCATTTGAATGATAAAATGCATATTCTAGAAAAAAATCTCTCCTCTTGTATTTTGTCATATGAATTATTAATAAAATGATCAAGGATCCTTCTATTGGTCTTCAATAATTTTGGTTGAATGTATGATTTTGTCTTTGCTATAATTCAAAGAATTAATTAAAATTCTCTGAAGGAATAATAGGTTTGTATGACTAAATTAACATATTATTAATAATTTCATATTTAAATTGTGTTAAAACTTAAACATGTACTCAGTGATTCATCACTCAACTCAATGCTTAATAACATATTAAAAATACTAGTATATACAACAATGAACATCAACAATCATTTAAGGTGTATCTAGTAGTTGAAACCAAAATTTTTCTTCAAATGATAAAATAAATAATATAGATAATTGAATATCAACACATTACTGAATTTGAGTTTTTTTATTGATTTTCACATGAAGGAATACATAGAGGCATTGGCAATGCAAAATATTTCTCAAAGACAACTCTGCATAGAGCTGAGTTAGAACTTGGAAACTCATATTATCAAATATCAACTCATTGTATCACCTTTTCTAGCAACTTCCACTATTCAGGTGGTAGAATTTTCATAACTGATCTTGCTTGACTTGAATATTTGTTTACAATTAATGATTGAAATTGGAACTTGTCTTGAATTCTTCAGTCAATTTTGCATTCAAGGTTATCATTGGTTTGATGGAATCCAAATAGTTCACCACATTTGAGTTTAGAGGAAACTAATCCAAATCAATCTTCCTTGCACCCTCGATCTTCATTCTGAAAGCATCCTTTCCAATGAATCACTCATTTGTGTCAAAATCCTTTAGCAAACCAAGCTCTGTGAAGTTCCTTACCTTTTCACTCAACTTCTTCATCTTATTTGCATCCAGATACACATATTCCTTTGTTTCACACATTCTCACACATTCTCAAACACTTTTGAATGATAGATGAAAATATCATTGAGTTAACAAGCCGATTATTAATCTCTTTTAATTTTAAATCATTGTCATTGGCTTTGTAAAAAAAAATTTGAACTTGATTTGTAGATTTCTCTAATGCCAACACATTTTTTTTGTCCACTAAATATTTGTTGAGCTTCTTATAATGTAGTCTACTAGCATCAATCAATTGAAACATGTCACACAAATGATCAATCCTCTTCATTATTTCATCCTAGATATTTTGTATCGTATGCCTCATTGTTTCTCTACAAAATGTAGATAAATTATTTTGACAAGAGTTAATTTCATTTTCTGCTTCCATCAACTATGCCTCCAATATTTCATTTATTTTTCTCTCTTTCTCCAATTTTTGTTCCCACTCTGCATTTCCTTTCACAATGCTTTGTCTTAATTTTTCTGAAGTGGATTTTTCCTCATCATATTTCTTGTTGCTCTCATCTAACCTTTAATTCAGTCCATTCAATTCTCTCTCATTTTGTTATCCTCTTTGCTTGTTGATGTAGAGGCAGATTTTTTTATTTCTTTTTCTAATTCATTGCTCTTGTTATATGTTGCTTTCCTCTTTTCTTTATCATTTGCTCTAGGTCTACCTATAAATTTTATATTTGAGTCTGCTACCTTTTTTTCTCTCTATATTACTTTAAAGCAATGATGTGTACACCAATTAATTGTTATTCTTTGATACATTAATTTTGTTATTATTTTTGAGTCTAGAAAAATCCAATTGTAAACTGCTCACTTGAAATTCAAATTGGTCCATCTAATTTGCTGGTTTATTTTGAACTTTGGGAACAACAATCATGTAATCCATGATTTCTTTATGTGTGTCAAATGTGGGTAATAACATGGTTTTTGCAAGCTCTGAATTTATAGTAGACACACTCTCCATCTGTTGCTTCTTTTATTTTTTATACAATTCTGATTTCTTTTTAAACTCTTCAATGTAATCAAAACCTGGGGACGTAGGAACAATGGAATGCTTGAAAGGTGAAGGAATAGGAGTAATTTCAATTGCTAATGTTGTTAAAACCACACAAAATAGTAGTGGGGGATTGCCTAGAAATAAATTTTTTGTGGTGGATTCACTAGTAGTGTGATTTGGACTTGTCAAAATCCTTTGCCTCTTTTGTATGCCTTGATCACCTGGTGTTTGTGTGGTATCTTGTATCGTTGTCCTTTTGTGTGTAATTTTTTTTTGTAGCACATGTTGACCACTACTATTACTACTACCCATACCATTGCCACTAGTGGCAGTTCCAGTTGCACTAGGCTCTCCACCATGGGCATGTCCTAGTTGTGATTATATTTGACCATTAGGATGAGGATTTGAGCTCTAACAAATTGAATTATTTTGGTTGTACTTGTATGCCATTGGTCTATTATTTTAGCTCCAAGCCCAAAGCTAGATTTATCAACTGGTTTTCTATGCTCTACATTTTTTACCGTCCAAGGGCCTTGTCCTTGGGACCCCAAAGGACCACCTTCATAACCCATTTTTTCAGCTATGGTTGATCCTGAAGTATATGCTTCTTTTGTGGCCTCACTTAAACCAGGTTTCAAATTGGCATGGATTTGTTCTTTCCTATCATCATTATATTTATCATTAGTTTGTTGATCTTCAGGTTCATCAAGATGCTCTATATTCCATAATTTTCTAAACTCGTGATCTTCTTCGTTATCTCCATACTCTGTAAGAGTTCTTGGATCACCTAGCTCCTTCCTCATAGACCAAAATGTAGTATTTTTTTATCGTGACCAATTTTTAGCTGTAACTTATCTAGAGAATCTAGCATTTTTACTCTACTAGAGGGTTTATCAAAATTTCATTAAAAAAATTGTACCTCTTGATTGTCTTTCGATGCAATGCCATAATTTATGCTACCACTTATTCAAAAGAAATACCTTTCTTAGCAGCACATTTCTACATTGCTATTTTGACCTCATTCCAAGCATCAGTGTTTCTCAAATTTTCAAGCAAGGGTTTACTTTTATATTGCATTCTACTTAAAACATTCCTATTGGCCACAATCATTGATTTAATTTTGTCACATGGATCATACTGGCAGTGATAGACAACATCACAATTAAAAAAATTCAAAAGACCATGTGCCACACTAAATGATTCTCTCTCGAATGTGAACCCTACACATGAAAAAGGTAAAGAAGGAAATAAGGTCTTATTTTGCTGACCAACAAAGTGTAGTTCATCAGTACTCTGCATCTTCCTTACATATTCCAATGCAAAAACCCTTTATGTCACATGTATTGGAAGTTTTTATGGCTCTACTCCTGATCCATAAAATCTTAGCACAGTATATTCTTCCATTAAGTACCAATCAGCTAATTTTATTTTATTTCCCAATTGAATGCAATTTCTACATGACATAGGCAATCTATGTATTGGAGTATTTGTAATTTCTTGATGCAATGGAGCCAAAAAGTAGTCTACACAATGATTGTAGTTCCTTCGATGATCATGCATCCTTATCTCAGTGGTCCAATCATATACTGGAGCCATTTTATTTTCCTAAGCATTACTATAGGGTTGAATATGAAGCTTGTTGGTCTGAAACATTCCACTAAATTTGAATAGAAAAAAATAGCACAAGTAGGTTGTAAACCTAAATGTCTTGGTGGAACCTCCTTTAATCATTAAAAATTGTTTATGCATGGATTCTACAATGTGCTCAATAAAGTTATATTTTACATGTGGAACACCATAATGGATATTATATACCATTTCAAGGAGGCTTGTACCCACTTCCCAAATAGTATCTTGAACCCATGGTCTAAAAAATATCAAAATCATAAGTAGGCTTACAATTACCTTTCAATTTGTTTCTAACTTGTATGTTATCTTGAACTATTTTATTTATGAAATAATTTTTCTCCCTTTCATCCACTGCTTCATAATCACTAGCAAGATTTTCTAGGTCAATGTGGACATTTCCAAATTCTTCGGTTCTAAACCCCAACACTTTTCCAGGTTCTTCAGCATTAATGGATAACAATTCTTCTTTTCTATCTTTAGTAACAATTTCTCTTTTGTTATCATCATAATTTTGGGCATAGACCATGATAAATTCTGGGCAAGAAAAAAACCTCATGTAGCATAATGTGCCCTAATCCAGTTACCCGCAGTGCACTGTAACTATTAAATTGAATTTTATTTGTAGCCTTATTCTCAGATGAAAATCTAAGTTCTGAGGTATGCCTACCATAGATTTCATGATCATAAATATCATGGTATTCATCAATGCAACTTGGGGTTTTAAGCAATTTTGTATAATGTATTTTTTTATCCAATTTTGTTGTAGTGGTACTAGTGGTAGACATGCTTATACAATGTGAAATTGTGAATTCCCTCTTAGTCCTCCTTATTTTTTCTTAATTCTTAAGTCTCCCAACCCTAAACCCAAACTTCAAATTTTGACAAAATAAGATTTTAAGATATGATGAAAGTTGAAACATAGTCGTAGGAATTTTGTCTTTCACTTACCTGGATTTTGATTCTTGAATAGATTAATATTGACAGGTGTGGACTAGATTTATAGGTCATGGAACCCAAAACCTCCCTAGTGCACTGCAATGAGCAATCTGAAATCTCCCTATGTGTTGACCCTCTCACTTAAAAATAAAATCACTTAGCACTTAGTAGTAGAAAGTTTACTTATTAGTTTTTTTTTTTAATATTAAAGTGAATGAAACATCAACATGTTTCCATCGGACTACACAATTAGTACATTGCATTTTCATTATGACACTTAGAAATAAATTCTCAAACAAATTCTCAACTGTTGATCTTTGTAAATCTAATGGTTATAGGGTGATTATGGAGGTTTGAGTTCACAAGCCTAGTGCTTTATGCATTTCATTCTGAAATGCAACTACAACAATCCATCAAATGTTCATCGATGGTTGAGTAATTTATGATATAAACAATAAACATGTGTTTTAAAGTTGTTTTAAACTTTAGTGCGATCAGATTGACATCAAGGCCAAGGGACCAGTAACCTAACATTACAAAGGACTTAATAAAATGAATAATGATACTGGGAACCAGGGGAGAAGGTCAACGACAAATTAGAAATTAATATTTTGGTAAACCCTAGCAAGAGTGACAAATTTTAGTGTTTATATTATTTTTTGTCAATTTGATGGCAACTTTATTTTTTCATTTGTATTGCAACATTTCTTTATGTTTTAAATCTGCATGCAAATATTTCATAAATAGATAATACTTAATTTCTTAAAGGAAAAAAAAATTAATTTGAATACTAAATAGAGTCATATACACTGAACTCAGATAAATAATTTATTGTACATGAATAACGAAGAATAACACAACCATTTATTTTATTACAACTAAATTACAATGTTAAATTATTGATATTCCATATCTTTTTAAAGATTAGTTGTAGAGAATGTAAGCTTCGGTTTTGTATAAATGACATATGTCACTTTACATAGATACAATTGATTCCAAGTTGTTGCTTGTGAAAATGGATTACAAATTGATTCCAAGCTTTTGTTGGTGACAACATAATACAAATGTGGCTCTG
Organism: Sequoiadendron giganteum; assembly: GCA_007115665.2. Classification (NCBI taxonomy): domain Eukaryota; kingdom Viridiplantae; phylum Streptophyta; class Pinopsida; order Cupressales; family Cupressaceae; genus Sequoiadendron; species Sequoiadendron giganteum. Next base: position 402,972,246 of record CM021109.1, read on the forward strand.
AAAATACAAATGCATAGGGCTTACCTGGCCAACAATGTTGGGGAAATGGGAGTTGTGAAGATACAAAATGTACTTATTCTGATTGAAAACCAGAGTCATGCAAAAGATCAGGGGTAGTAAATCTGTTGCCATTTTTTGCATGCAACCTCCATGCATTGGGATAACACTTATCCCCATCAGAGCTCCTCATCCTGATTCAAAACTTGCCTCAGAATTCAGGTGAACTAGATCAACTTCTTTCCAATTCCACCCACTCTAAACTTGAAGGAAATTGGTCTTTTACTCTATAACTACATAACTGGAGGCAAGAGAATTTAGAGTATCCCCCATAGTACCACATCATCTTCTTCCTGAAACCTTATTAACCATACAAAATGAAAACCCTTATGACAATTCAGAACATTGCACTAAATAGTAAAGCCTTTAGCCTTCAAAGAATGATTTTAGTTGTGCTCATTATCCCTATTTATGGGCCACCAGTGGCACTACCAACTTGATCCATGTTTACTTGTGAGTCATGTCACATGTGAGGTTGCGTATAATGATAATCATGATTTGTGCAAACCAAAAAACTAACTTAATCAATCTGTGTAACTTAAGCCTTATATTTACAATTAAAATGATTAATTTGATTAACGTCTGACTATATGCAATTTGTACCTCAAGCTGACAAGCTGTCAAAATTGCCACTCATATGATATGAAATCATTACAAATCTTGTTTCACTTGATCATTGAATTAATGACATCATCATCTACAATACATCGTGTAGTTTTAAATATAAAGCTATCTAATCAATCACTTCAGATGTACATATGTCAATAATCCATGTCATCGTCCATAGTACTACAACCACACTTTCTTCAAAAATATTGATAATTTCAATTAAATGAAATGTAGACTACTTCTAGGAATTGAAAAGAGATAATTAAATGGCTTGTTTTACCTTAAATCATTATTAATGTCCAATAATAAGTCACAATAAATTTTGCTCACTTATGATTAGAACTATATGTTGATAATTACTATTAGTTTTAAAAGCCATATTTTTATATTGAACAAAGAAAAAAGGATTTATAAGAATGGAGCCACAAAATTTATTTTAATTTAAGTAGCTAAAGACTGAAGTACTTAGTACATACTACATAGCCAACCTAGCCAAAAAGCCACTAACCATGACTAAAAACCATCCATAAAATATATATTACAAGAACTGTTATGTTGTACGATAAAATATAGACATGTGACATGTCACAAAATTCATTACTAATTTTTTTTATAACAATAGTTGAGGCCATCAACCCACAACTAGGTGTTTTTGTAGAAGGTGAATCGAATTTAACAAAGTAACAATAGAGAAGAAAAGTGAATCACCCAAAATCTTCCTCCAAAACTCCAGACTCTTTAATGATTTATTTTTCATATCACACAGTAGAACACATCTCATATTAACTAGAGAAAGAGCATGCACTGTACAAGAATGCAATTCCACTTTCTAGAAGCTTTCACCTATAGGCGCTAACCCACTTTCAAAATTGTAATGCTCTAGTGCCAACTCCAACGAAGAAATAGAGTAAATGAAAGGTTGCAAATAACGTCTTTCCAGTGTCTTCACCAAATCTTTATCGAGCAAAATATCCATGCAATTGGACAAGAAAGTCGAAGGTACCTCAGAATATAGAGTGTGGGGGTTGTTCTGAAGTCATTCCCTACCCCCAATTATTCTTATAGCATCCTCAACCTGCACACAAGGAATTGTAAAAACCATACCCAACTTTCATTTTTCGTATGCATCATCACTTCTTTTCTCCCAAAAATATTTGGGTAGCATGATACTCCATGAAGACTCCATAATATCACAATTAAATTGAGAATAGAGAAGAAAGAAAGAAATTCCAAATATATTATAAATGATATGAAGAACATCAATTTGGTGAAGTATATATAGAAGTTAGAACGAGGACAATGACATCAAATACTCACACTTAACATTTAATTCACCACTTGATCATTGATGTGACAATATTATTCCAAGTTACCTGTGGGATCCACCATCTTCATGAACACTAAGAAAATCCATGTGTTGACCTCCCCGCTTCCCCGTTGGGTTTAACCCATTTGTAATTTTCAAAAACGGGGAGGTGGGGAGCGACCTAGATTAAATCTGGTGCTTCACATTTGTGTGCTCTTTATCTTAAGACCATTCATCTATGCATAACCCTCAGACTAGATGGACAACCCAAATTAAGATGTCTTACTTACCTTTAAAACATGTGCTTAAAAGGATCCTTTAGTAGTGTAGGCTTTAACACTACTCAATCTTACATATAAATATTTCACACCATGCTATAGTTCCTTTGACAGTTCTAATCGTTCCATGTGGAACTTCCCCACCTCCCCGTTGAGGGATGAGAGATGTAGGTGGGTCCCCCGCGGGCTGGTGGGTAATGACATAAATTAAATTTGTTGCTTCACATCCGTGTGCTCTTTACCTTAATACCATTCGCCTATGCATAACCCTCAGACCAAATGGACGAGCCAAATTAAGATGTATTGCTTACCTTTAAAACATGTGCTTAAAAGGCTCCTTTAGTAGCGTAGGCTTTAACACTAGTTCCTTAATATTTCACACCTTTCTATAGTTCCTTCGACGGTTCTAATCATTCATTTCGCAAACCCATCGTTCGCCTAGGTCAAGGGGTCAGTCACCATGATGACTCCAAAGTCTTAAGTCATAACTTAAGCGACCTTCAACTACCGGTAGCCAGTCAACGATAAAATATTATTTTGTTTGTCATGAATTTAAGTGATTTGATAAGTAATAAAATGTCAACCATTGATTTTTGGAAATCTAACAATTCTAGTGTTATTTTGGAGCTTCCATCGAAAATTCATTGAACGGTCATGGGTTATATTAATTTGCACAAACATCTAGCTTCAGACATAATAAATATGATGAGACTTGTCCCCATTCTGGACACTTTGTCAAGGAATTTGAATGTGCAATTTTTTTTTCCTGGAATAGAACAATATGTAGTTGTAGCATTTGATATTTTTGCCAATCACGTTATGATTTTTTATTGGCATACCAGTTTATTTCACCACTGAATTTTTTTTATTAGTTTGAGATTATGTTTAATTTGCCAATGTTTTTTTATTCATTTGAAAATAGGTTTAATTTGCCAATGAAAATATATTTTTTGGTTTGAAAAAAAGTTTTAATCACCAACAAAAATATATTTTTTGTTTTGAGAACAGGTTTAATTTGCCAATGGAAATATTTTATTGGTTTGAAAAAAGGTTTTAATTTCCAATTAAAATATATATATATATTTTTTTTAAATTCCAATTCACCAAAATTTTCTACAGACTTTTAGCGATTACAAAAGATTCACCAATTGAGATTATTTTTTTTCCCGAAAAATGAAAAAAATTGCCAATAAAATTAATATTTTTATCGAGAAGTATACAAGATTCGCTAGGATTTTACATCTTCACAGAGGGGGGGGGTTCTTAAAGTTATCCCTAGTTTAGGTTGTTTATTTCAAACCCTCATGCCAATATGAAATAGATTATGAGTGGATGAATGAGTTGAAGAAACTGAGATTATACAAACCCTCTAAATTTGTTGAGGATATAATCTGCTTAATTGTCACCATTTAGTTTTGGAAGAGTCTATATTTATTGATGATCAAGGTACACCCACCTAGGCATAGCAGATCCTGAAGAGCAGGGAATTCCAACCATCTTGGTTGATTTCGTTCATTGGCAAAATCCTTGTTAAACTTGAAGACAAAGCTTGGCATACTTTTATAGTTTAGCAATCTACAAATTTGGGAACCAATAGATTGACAACTCTTCTAGGGATGAACTTGAAAATTTGATAGAAGATCAACTTGCCTTAAAGAGATTCAAGTATCAAATCAAGCTATAACCAAAGACTTATGGTTCTATAATTTACACTCCCCGTCTGAGTCACACAACCAATAGATTGGTGACTCTACTATGGAAAACTTAAGAAAATATGATAAAAGATCAACTTGCCTTACAAAGTCATTAAAGTTTCAGATCAGACTGTAACTAGAGATTCATGGTTGTGTAATTTACACTCCCCATCCAAGTATACACCAAAACATTGAAGACTTCATTGGGAAAATAAGTAACCATATTGGGAAACTCGAGAATCAAAAGGTATAAGAGACTCTGCTAGGAGAACAAACTCAAAAAATAAAATTAATTCCTCTTTGAAAGAGGTGGTGAATCTATTAAGAAAAAACTTGATGAAGAATGTAAAGGCATTCTGAGACTACAATATTTCTAGTAAAAAATAAAGCTCTAAGGCTATTGCAAATATCTTGTTGAGGTATGCATTGTAATTCTTATTTTCCCAATGCAAATTATGATGCCACGAGAAAATTACAAAAGTTATACTTTCAAAAGAGGGTATTAGATCTTGAATTATACAAACCACTTAATTTTAGAAGTATTCAAGGTTACCCAAATCTTGCCCCTTCAAATGTTAAAAATAATTTGCTAAAATTTAATGGATGTAAATTAGAATTAGTAGATATGAACTTGCAGCAGTTCATTAATTTAGTGATGAATTATCAAATCAATGAAGAGGATGTTATCATGAAAATTTTTATGGAAACATTGGAAAATGATGTTGAAGATTGGTTTTACAACCTATCTATGCATTGTATAGCCTCACTGAATGAACTTGTAAGTAAATTCATATCCCAGATCGAAGAGAAAAATGGTGAGTATTTTCAAAATGGAAGTCAAATACATTGAGAGAATATGGTTTTTTCATTTTTAAAAGAACGTTGGATATCTATATGCAAATACCTTTTAATTTTAGGCTTGATGAATCCATATGTATTGAGTCATTCATGAGAATATATGAGCCTAATTTTGATGATTGGCCTAAGTCGTTGAAACCAATTACTCTCAACCAGGTGTATGAATTGATTGGTGTCATAGAGAAAATCAGGTATGAGCATGCTAGCAATGTTAAATCTGATAATGCAAGCTAATTATAGTTCAGTAAAAATCTGCATACCCCATTTTGGTTAGTGGAAAATTGGGTTTAAAATTATGAAATGACAAATGGAATGTAGGGTATGGGTACAAAGGTTTTTGTGAGTAGTTTTCTCAGGAAATAATTGAAGAAATTATGCCATTTTCCACTAACGTATAGAATCTTATTTTGTATATTTTATATATTAATATAATATTGGAAAATACTGCCTTTTACCAAAAAAAAAATGTTAAATCTGATAACACAAAAAATGGTGATATCATTGATAGATATGAGACAAATAATCAAATAATGCAGCCAATAGAGGAAACATGTGCAAGTGAAATTTTTAGTAATAATATTCCTGATTTGAATGAAGATGAAATTGTTGAAGGCCAACTCTTCACCTTGGAGGAGTATTACAATATTGAAGATTTTTTTTAGAACAAACTACCTGAGGAGTATATTAGCAATGAGGTAAGTGAAGAAGCAAGTCCACTTGATAGTGAACAAATAACACATCCATTGATGGACACAATTGGAAAAGAAGAAGTATGTATAGCTGAGAATAGTTTTCAAAGTCTCTCAAACTCATTGAATGATGAAATGATAGAAGAAAACCAAATGATATTTCACCAAGGTGTGCCAAAACATAATTTTCATGTGTACTCAAATCCATTCTATAATAAGGATGAAGCATTTTATGATAATTAGGATGTTGTATCAGCTTGTGAAGGAGATAACTATGCTAATAAAATTATCATATCTGATTTCAATGATCCTAAATATTGTTGTGATGTTGATACTAATGAAGAAGAATACAACTCATGTGATACCAAGCATATTTTTCACAATGATGAAGGAACTCTTCAAGCTGATCAAGAGCCTATGTTTATCCTTGTTCAAGAGTGGATATGTAAATCAGAATTAGAGATCTTTGGCTAATATGAGAATGATATTGATTTGCATATCATAGTTAATGTATGTTCAACATCAATTGGTTTAGAGGTGCATAGTAATGGATGTATGGATAAGAGGTTGATGTCAATACCAATTACTAATATGAAATATGTTGAAAATGTTTCATATCAGATTGTCTTAGAATATGTTGATGATGGAATGAACAACATAAATGATTATGATTACTTTGCTTCCCATACACCTAGAAGTTGTTTTCCTCGTTTGTGTCAATGGCCCTATGATGATTTCAGATTTTATATGCAAAATTATGATGAAATAAGACCTAATGATCTTAGCTATATGATGGATTATGAGTGTTTTCAATTTTTAGTTCAACTAGGAGGTCATTTCATGATGCATGATAGTGACTATAATGATGGAGCATGTTGCAGTGAAAGTGAATATCCTTTGTACGATGAATGTGGTATGAGTTTATCACATGATGGTGAAAATTTTCAGATTATGCCTAAATGTGAATTTCAAAATGGTAAAGTAAATACAGGTAGTGTTGAACATAGGTTTATTTTGAAAGATTCCAGTGATAGTGGATGTAGTTGGGAAAATTACATAAATATTTTCAAGTGGAATTTGATGAAATAAAATTAGAATAAGATATATGACAAAGGAAAAAAGAGGATTTTATTTTCTAGTGGCCTTGTGCCATCAGGTATGGTTTTATTTTCAAACCATACCAGTTTAGGATAGAGGAGAGGTTTGACTCTATTGCCCAATGGATAAGACACCCGATTTGCTTCCACCAAATATCTGAATTCTTGTTATGCCCACAAGGGGTATACATCTCTAGTTGGAGCCACTGTTGGAACCTTCAAATTTTGACAAAATTTGAAGGGTCCATGATGAAAAATTGACTACAACACTCAAAAATGTACTTGTGAAATTTGTTCCAATAGCCCTCTTGGGAGGGTCATAACTTGAAACCTATTCACTTTTATGCCAAATCATTTTTCAAGCATACTCATCTACCATATGTATGTGTGTTTGATTGAAGCCTCCTATGATTAGATTTGATAAGGTTTTGAAACACCAAGTTGGAGGGTTCTGGAAATTTTTGTTGGCTGCACATTATTAAGATTATTAAGCCATTCATCCCCAACTAGATCCATTGTTAGGACCGATAAAAAATTTCATATACCTATCTTTAAAAACCTTAACTCTAAGTAAGTGATGAATTATATTTTTCCCTTTATGCAACTTATCACTTAATGTGTCATGTAAATTTACCACTCTAAGTATCCTATTTGTTCCCCCATAGTCATATTTTCAAGCTCATACTCATTATCAGGCCCTAATGTTAAGTAACCTATATTGGGGAGACTACATATCGGTAGGAGTTCCCTTAAGGTCCCTATGATGAAAAAGTTTGTATGAAAGAAAATTAAACATCATCAAAGAGACTACACCATATCGGTAGAAGATTCTTTAGAGTCCCTTCGATGAAATGATCTATTTAAAAACATAACATTTATCAAAGAGATTGAATTGTTCCAGATCTAATAATTAAAAAGGAAACTATTACATCGGCCAAAATCAAAGAGATATGATTTAATATGAAATGGGCCCATAGATACATCGAAGTGACAATAAAAATTCAAAGAGACTATTTTTCAGACTTCTTCAATGGAAAGGTTGAAGCGACATCGATATATAGGGTGGATTAGTCTTAAGTCCCTTCGATGTTGAAAAAAATAGAAAGAGAATACAATTGGCTTAAGGAATTCATTGGGGAGAAAGGTAAATATCACGAAACAAAAATATTGGTCCCTTCAATATAACAAATGCACCTCCTCGCCAAAAATGCAAATAAAGATTAAATAAAAGTGTGATCATAGTGAGAATTTTGAAAGATGATATTAATTTGAGAAAATATTTCACATTTTCACCAAGGGAGTTAGAGAGTGGGTAATTATTTTACTCAAGGAATAGGGTGAAAGTGCATCTAAGCAAAGAAGTAAAACATTTCCACCAAATAATAAATATAAACGTGAAGCTATCGGCAAAAGAAGGATAATTATAATCATTAAAATTAATTCTTGGGGATGCAAGGATAAAGAAAGTTTAAATTAAAATATTGTATTTATCGCAGATAATCAATGTAATGAAAAATTCTACTGAATGAGTTATTGAAACATTGTAATGGTCTAAATCTTGTCGCTTCCTTCATCTATAAGAAAGGAAGCCATGATCGAAGAAAATATATAGATATATAGGGAAAGAAAGATCAATAGGGAATTAATAGAATGCCATTTTGAAATACAAGAAGACTTCTAATTCATATTGTAAAATATTTTGAAGCAAACCAATGGAGAAGAAGTTATAATTTGGTGGCCGAAATTTTGGTTTTCAGTTGTTTGTTGAAATTAGTTGATGAATGTTATCTTGTTGTCTCCAGTTTGGTTATCCTTGTTATTTAAATCAATATATCAAGGATATATCTGATTTATCAAAAATCATTTGTTGTTCTTGTGCGGTTCATTTAACTAGCTCCTTCAAGGAAGGATTAAGTTCTTTTAAGTAAATCACAATAATTTGGGGAATCTTTGGGATCACTAAGAAGATCCTGGTAACTACAATCTTGCATGTTTATTCAAGGTATAAACATCTAAAAGTGCCAAAAAATTCAAGTTCCGGTAAAAAGGAGGACACATATCACTCACATCTTGACTCCATTTCCCAATAAGAAAAAGGCATTGATCACATTAATCACAAAAAATAACATTTAATAAAACTTGATTTATATATTTCAAATTTTTGAAGTAGGAGTAGGAGTAGAAGTTAGTTTAGGTTATCTATTTCATACCCTCATTCCAGTGTGAAATAGACTATGAGTGAATGAATGAGTTGAAGAAATTGAGATTATACAAACCCTCTAAATTTTATTTTTGGAAGAGTATATTTATTGGTGATCAAGGTACACCTGTCTAGGTATAGCAGAGCCTAAAGAGAAGGGAATTCCAACCATATTGTTTGATTTCATTTTTTGGCCAGATCCTTGTTAAATGTGAAGAAAAATCTTGACATACTTTTAGAGTTTAGCAATCTATAGATTTGGGAACCAACACATGGTACATTATCTAACTAGTTCATTTCCTAGCTAGCTGTTTTCTTAAGTCCTCTTTGCACTAGGTTAAGTTGGGGAATTTTTATATTATCCCACATTGGCTATGTTTTTAGTCTCCTAGGTGATATATCCTATATATACTCACCTATAGTTTATTTGTAACTACTTATTTTGAATTTATTTGTATTTTTTATTGAATGGAATGTAATTTATTCTTTCAATTCTAGAATTATGTTCTTGCTTCTCTTCAGTCATTTGCATTCTTGGTGACTTCACAACCAAATCTTACATGGTATCATAGCTTATGTGAGTTGTGAATTAACAATTTTAGCAAATATATAGGAGTGTGGACAGGTGAATATAAAAACTTGTATCACATTTTTTACCAACTAAATAGTTTCTATTAAATGTATTTCGATTGGAAACTACTCAATCAAAGGGGTTTTTCCTTAAACCAAGCGGCGATGATATGAAGCCTATGTGGCATAAACCAGTCAGTTGAAAAGATTTGGGTGAAAGGTATATGCCCAAATACCTTTCGAACAAGACAATTAAATATAAAATTAAAAAATAAAGTGGCTTGAGCATTTCACTCAGAACTCACTCCTTCAGAGGGCATTCACACAAAACCTCTGTGAATAGTCTGCACTCCCAACAAACCTACAAGGTGACTAGGTTAGTAAATTTAGCTCATGCATTTTTTTTTTTTTATTATTTCCTTCATTTTGTGATGCTTTTTTGCAATTTCTATAAAAAATTAGAACATATTGAAGAGTAAAAGATAAAACTCTAATCATATATGCATAAATATAGAACTTATAGATATTATCCATGGTATCATGATAATCATATCCAAAATATTATGAAGATTCTTCATTAGCAATAAGATTTTCTCCTTTACGTATTTTGAAAACCAATTACACTATTCCTAACTTACATAAATTGATTGATTGGTTTGGAGACTTTGTTTGCTACCTTGGAGAACGTCTAGAAAAGTTTGATGATGGTGGCAACCAACTATGTTTTATGAACACTCTCATTGATTGATAATATTTTTTTCTTCCCTTGTGAATTTTTTGATCAAGTACTAATGAAGCTCAAATAACACTCCCATCAATTGATAAAGTGTTAAAAGAAACACTCTTTTTATTGATAAGAATATCAAACTTGGGAATTTTGCATAAATTCTCAAATATTAGTTTTTTTAGACTATATAAATGGAAATTTAATGTCTTGACTTAGTATATTTTGGGGAGTAAATTATAACTCATATTTTCAAAGATAGGATGTAGTTTACTTCATCAAAAATGACATAAAATTTTGGAATGACAAAATGATAACAATCTAGTATTACAAAGGGGAAAATATTAAAATTTTAAAAGGTTAAAATGGAAGATAATAGCTAGCTTGTAATAGGGACACTTGGACCTTGAAAATATAGAGTGAAACCAATATCAAACAATTATTGTATTATCCATTGGGATACAAAGAGAATATTTTGGACATAACAATATAAAAAATAGATTTTGACAAAAAAAAGTGAGAGAAAAGACAAAACACACCAAGGAGAAATAAATAAACACAACCAAAATTTCCTACAAAAACCTATGTATAGTATGAGGGGAAAATCATATTACTACCTAAAATTTTAAAATACTACCCACTATATGGAAGGGGAATGTGAGTACATTCCATATATGTTAGATGTTAAGTGCTACCGCTACAAGACTACCTAATTTGTAAAGGTATCATCTATATTGAATCAAATTTATCATTGAACTCTTTTAGCTATTTCTTCTTATCCTATAGTAATACTAGATAACCAATTATAAAATTCCTTTTCCCAATATTCTTATCAAAATAATATTAACCTTAACCTATTCCTCAATAATTCTATCCACTATACTACCACACTAATCTTCCATCCAAGTCAAGAATAGTATCTCTCTAGTGATTATTTGAATTGTTCATATTTAATGACTTCAAGTTTAGGGATGAAAGATCTAAATTGGTATAGAATTAACCTCATATGTGAGTTCAAACAAAGACGCACCAATACCTCTTTTTTGTGATAATATCAACCCACAATACATAATAGAGATATTTATACCAATTTGGTTGATAATCCTTGAGTAACGTGTCAAACATAATGATAGTATTCTTATTTATTGACTTATCTTGACCATTATCCTATAGGTAATAATCAAATGAATGTGATTCTACACTTTTCACAAGAAGAGGTGATCTCAAAGGAGGAAAAAATAGAATCATTATAGGTGATGATTTTATGAGGGACCCCAAATATTTCTAAGATGTTTTCTTTGATAAATTTATATATAACTTCCAAATTATTTATCTTTATCCAAATTGACTTTAACTCATTTAGTGAAAATAATTTTAGTAGCAATTAATGTATGAGTGGGATCAACATTGGAATATGGATTGAAGCTAATGATGAAATCAAGACCCCATTGTTGAAATGGTTCATAAATTATTACTATTATCAAGGGTAACATAGTAATTTTAGGTATTACCATGAATTTTTAGAATGATAAACATTTTGTATTCAAATCTTGTGCATCTTTGAACATAACTAGCCAATAGTGGTAATTTTTAAGGATCTTCAAAGATGTCATGGAAAGAGAAGTGGCCCTCACATGCTTCACTATAAATATTTTAAAGTAGTTTTATTTGTATTTTCTCATCAACATAGCTCAATAATGTCCCAACAACTGATTTCTTATATAATACATTTCTTAAGATGATGTACTTAGTTTCCTTGAGTTTAACAATCCTTTTATCCTTGGAGAAGAGATGTTTAAGGCATTACCTATAGGTAAGGATTTGCACAATATTGGAGAACCATTCATCTGTCAAACCAAAAAGGAGAGTGAATTTTATATTCTTTGATATACCTAATTGATACTCTAGTTTATTCTCCACTATGGGTTTACATAAAATTTGTACTCTCATCAAATTCATAGGATTTATATCAATAGTATGTTTGTGTACTTTATAAATCCAAATACTTATTTTGTTAAATCAATATATTATTAAGAATGGAATTAATAGTTGTTTCTAACACATACACAATAAAATGCAAGTTATGGATATACAACCTAAAAAAAATTGTTTCTCTTACAACTACAAAGGTATGCTTTTCAATCAAGGAGTAATTTAATGAAATCCTCCCATTCCTATTGTGGTTTTTGGTCTCATTATGAATTATCATTTAGTATTTCATACATATTGTAGTGTAGAAAGTTTTATAAATTTACAATTTCACAGTATGTTTTTCCCCCCTAGTTAATTGAACTTAATTAAGCTTCTAATTTGCCAAATTATGCATTCCAAAGCCTATTTTTTACCTTTTTCTGAAAGGGAACCAATATTAAAAAAATGTATTCAATCATTAAATTTCCTTGGATCAAGTGTGTCCTAGAAGTCTGGGCCAAGACCCATTCACCCAAGGGCGAATGGGTCCCCCTTCTTATCCAAGACCTAGATTGAAATATGTTATTGGTGGTATTTTAATATCCAAAATTCAAATATGAAATATCTTCTTTTGGGATCTAATTTTTGGGAAATTGGATAAAACCTATAAAAACATAGTTATTTTACCATTTGAAATCAAGAGATTTTTGAAGATACATAATTGAGAAAATACTATTGTCAAGAGAAATTCAAGAGCATCATATCAAAGCTTTATCACAATAATTCAAGATCCAACATCATGTTAAAGTTTGTGTGTTCATGTTATGTGAAGGCTAACATTGTTGTAGGTCTCCAAGCATTCAAGAATTCAAAAAAATCAAGAAAGAAAGATCCAAGATCCTTGAAAATATTGTTGGACTCAATGGAACACTGAGAGGGGGAGTGAATTAGTGTTCAACATATCTTAACTTTATTAATCTGAAACTCAAACCATACATTAAAAGAAAGATGCAAGAATTCAAAGTAATCATTCAAAACACCATAAAACAAGGATTTTTGCATGGAAACCCTATTAGGGGAAAAACCACGCTGGAGGTTAATTCACAATTTTGAGTACTCAAATAAAGTTGTACAAAAGAGAACGCACTTGCATTCAGGCACATTGCCCAAAGCTCACTGCCTTCCAAAAGTTCAGATTAGAACCATTTGAGGGATAAAATGAGATAGTAGCATCTATTCATGCTAGGTTACAGTTCTAGTGAAGCTCATAGATTTGATTCTGGATCTTCTTTCTGACTCTACACTTCACTTTTTTGCTCTTCGCATCACACATAGACAAATTCACACTATTACTCTGCTGAATTTCACACCATACATTCGCTATGTTCATTATCCCACACTCTTATTTTATATAAAAATGATAAAACCGATCTCATATATATATTAGGTATTTGAACATTCTTATGTCAGCTTGATAAAACATTAAGTTCCTTACAACTGTAGGCCATATCCACCACTAATTTGTTATGCACATCCTCCAAAGTCAGTTAAGACAAAGAGAGCACCCAAAAAAACATAATCAAGCATTAAAACATTTAATTTATTACTCCTTATACATCTGTTATTACTATATTCATCGGGTTGGCCTTCAAGCACAAATAATCAACAGATTAATGTATTGGATCTCCTAAATCACATACCAGTGAATGCACATCATTATACTTCTCGAATAAGGTGATACAAATATCAAAAAAACTTCCTTAGAGATCCAAACCCCAAAATAATAGTCTAGTGAGGTATTTAGATCAACTTTTATGCCTATAATTGGATGCCCTATTCTTCACTCTGTTCTCTGGTGTAAACCAAAACTATATTGTAGATCGGATGCATGACTTAGGTTGCCATCAATGAAAAAATTCACAAGCCATATTCCAACAATCTCCCCCTTTGGAATTGATGGCAACACTTAGTGAAAAATGACTAAGTGTCAGAATCATTATAAGAACACTGCCAAACTGCTCTCTCTCCCTATGCTTCAAAAAGATTTCAAAATATAGCTCCCCTTAGGATTGATGAGACATTTTTCACTGCACTCTCTCTCCCTTTCACATCAATGAAAAAGCATAGAAACCATATGCCAAAAAGACAAAACATGTGTTCAAAATCTCTGAAAATTCAGAATATATATGCTGACAATTCTCCCCCTTAGACCAAAACTTTGAAAATTTGAAAATAATTGACTGCTACTTTATAAAATTATCTTATTATTTTTCTTCATTTTCGGAAGGAATTTCTTCCAAACATCTATTGTGATCCCAATGATAATGATTAAACTATTTTTCTTGAATGTTTTGTTGACAATTTTAGTTAAAGATTTTGGAATTGTAATTGCTTCTTCCAATTTCCCACCTTTCCTTAGTATCTCCACCATCTGCTCCAATATGCATTTGGTTAGATCCTTCACCTTCCAAAAAGTATCCACAAGTGTGTTCTTAGTGAATTTAATTTTGGTGTGTTCAGACTGTAGCTCCCGAATTATTTTCTTGATGGTGTCATCTTGATCCTGAAACATGTCAAAGCCTTTTCCAATGCTATTCAACTATGTTTCAATCTGTTCCAATTTCTCTTTGTAATTACTAGCAGCATGGGGCCAATAGATGCAATATTTTTAGATGTTATTAGCTGAATTTATGAATTGCTTCAACTCATTTATTTTATTCTTTAGTTTGTTAAGTGATACTCTAAACTGCTCATTCAAATGAGAGATAACTTCACCTTCTTTTTTGTCTTTATCCTCAGAGTTCATTGTTTCTTTACTGCATTCAATCATTTCCTCAAGTAGAATGTTCTGCAAACTTTCCAATTTGATCTTGCAATGCTCAAATTGAGTATTTAGTACACTCAGAATCATATCTTGATCATATGATGGTCTAACAGACCATAACCTGGTGATTTTCTACATTTCACCTTCTTCCTAAATAAGTTGATGTAGCTTTTCCTTTGTTAGGTCATCTTCTTCCTCACTATATTTTTCTAGTTCTGATTCATTTTTCTATGGATTCTCAGTTTCTTCATTAGATTCTTCATCTAGAATATCCACAATTTCCTTTTCTTTTTCTTTTCCCTACATTCTAGGAACTTTGCATTCTGGAGGGTTGTATTCAACAACTTCTTTTTCTCTTTTCTATTTTTTATCCATGCCACCGGAAGAGGAACCAACTTCAATTGTTCTTATCAGAAGGGAAATATTGACTGAACCACACTTTCCAAGCACATTCTTAAAGAAATTTTTAAATTCTAAATCCCATCAACTAAGATCCTAGAATATGAGTATATTTGCTTGCATATTGGTTCATTTTCTTTCCACACCACATTTTTTAATTTTTGGAAAACAATTCAAGAAATACATTACAAAACATATAATCAAAGTACCGAACTTGAAAGGGTAGCCTGTTTCTTTTTTCATTTTCACATTCTCCATCACTTGATCCTTTATCAATACGCACAGGTCAAAGTCCTGACCTTCAATTATCATCTTGTGAGAAATGTAGACTGTGCAAGCCAAGGTTGCTCCTTCTCGGTTTCTGAAAAAAACTTTGTATGAAATTCTATCTGCAATGTACTTTGTAATAGGATTCTTTATTGTCGCAATTATCAGTGCCCTCTGATCTTCGATTATTTCGGTTAGGGTTTCAAATTCATTGTTTCAGATGGATTTCTTCCTCAATATATCTCCAACTTTGCATAATCCAATCAAATTCTCAATTGTTTCCTTCAAGATGATGTAGGTTTTGTCCAAAGTTAAAGTATCATAATGCAATTTTCTCAAGATGAATTTAACAAATTTTGCGTTCTCAAAGTACAAAAACTCATTTCAAATATCCAAATTCCTATGTTTGGCTTCACTCAATTACTTCAATTCATTGGGTAATAACATATTCCTCATGGACCTAATATTTCCACTATTGTATTCATCCAAAATGATTGAACTTTTTATTTTTTCTATTTTTCTTTTTGTACTTAGGTTTAACGACCACACACCAAGTTATATGAAAATTCTGAAAACAATTGAAATACTTGATAAATTTTGATAATTATCAATGAATCGATTTCATTGCTTCAAAATTATTCTACCGAGTGCTCTCCTTCTTTTATTCTTCAATTCAAAGTGATAAATGATGGTTTCAACTTGATTTTTATAGTTCACACACTTGCAATAAATGCATTTGCCCTAAGTTTTTTGGGTGCTCTTTTTTCTCAGACATCGACAGAGAAATTCTTCTATGGACCTATGAATTCTCTGAATTTCCTTGTGAAAGTTCTCCAAAACCTCTGCACATCATAAATACACCTTCTTGACCATTCTTCATGTTCTGATACCATCCATAGACAAGGGAGGAAATATTTTCTTGAAAAACTCCCCCTAGGCAAGTGGCCTGAAATTAATTACCGAAAAAATTACCAGAAGAAGGTTCTGGTACATAACCATTTCCAGCATCAAAATCATTCCTCCTTACCCATGTCTTATTCATCTCATCTCTTATCTCATCTGTAGTCAATTTTCCTTTTCTTTTGTAATCTTCTTGTATGTTTTTTCTTAAGTATACTAGACCTCTTCTATCCACATTTTTGTTTCTATAGAATCTTGCAATGTAACCAAACTTATTGCAATTGTAGTACACAATAATTCCTTGTCCATGCCAATCATTCCATTGATTTATTCATGAATTGCATTGATTATCAATATTTCCAAATCTTCCACATGTGTAACATTCAACATTTTTTCTATTGACAGAGTAGTTTGACATATTTCTACATTCATTTGATTTATGAACAAACTTTTTGCATTTAAAACACTAACCAAAAAATGATGAATCTATCGACTTCATATTATTTCTACATTGAATAGCCATATGTCCAAAATGATTGCAAGCAAAACAATATCCATTAAATTTTTGAGCATTAGGTTGTCTTACTGGATACCTTCCACGTTTGTTCATCTAGTTGCCTTGTCTAAAATTCTTTTATCCTGATCTGGAAATTTCTCCTTTTCCATATCCAAGACCTCTCTTATCATTTCCACTCTTCTTTCCTTGAGTCATCTCATCAAGCTTCACTGAATTGATCTTAAACTTCTCCTTGTATTCATTTGCAATAGTAAGTTCATTTTTGAGAATAACAATCTACTTACCAAGTTCTTCTTCATTGCTTATGGATCATTGCAGTCCACTTTCCAACTAAGTGAGTTCTTCATTTATTATTTTGTGTTCATTAGATTTCTATTTTAAGGACTAAGCAATACTCTCCTCATTCTTCTTCCTTTCTTCATTCTCTTTAATCAGCTTCATCACCACAGATTCCATCTCACGCTTTAGGGTAACATTTTCTCTGGCAAAATTTTCACATTCTTCAGTTATTTACTTCAAGGTCTGATTCAAGTGAGCACCATCCATGTTTTCACCCTCTTGTTGTTTGATCTAATCACATATATCCTTCCTTTTCTCCCTGGATTTAACAATCTGATCCTTCAATGATTGAATGAATTTCTTAGCATCCCTAAGATTTGCTTTTAATTCCTGGACTTCTTCTTCAGACTGATCGAGGTCATCAAGTGCCACCAAAAGTTGCTACTAAAGACTAATAGAGACCATCACATTCCAAGATCTACCTCAAGATGCTAAACTTCTTCCAAGGAACCAGATGCTTTGATACCAATTTTTGGACTCAAGGGAACACTGAGAGGTGGGGTGAATCAGTGTTCAACAAATCTTAACTTTATTAATCTAAAACTCAAACCATAAATTAAAAGAAAGATGCAAGCATTCAAAGTAATCATTGAAAACACCATAACATAAGGATTTTTGTGTGGAAACCCTATTAGGGGAAAAAAAATGGTGGAGGTTAATCCACAATTTTGAGTACTCAAATAAAGTTTTACAAAAGATAATGCACTTGCATTCAGGAACACTGCCTAGATCTCACTGCTCAAAAGGGAAGGCTCACTGCCTTACAAAATTTTAGATTAGAACCATCTAAGGGATGAAATGAGATAGTAGCATCTATTCATGCTAGGTTACAATTCTGATGAAGCTCATAGATTTGATTCTGGATCTTCTTTCTAACTCTACACTTTGCTCTGCTCTTCTCTACTCTTCACATCACACATTGACAAATTCACACTATTAATCTACTGAATCTCACACCATACATTCTCTATGTTCATTATCCCACACTCTTCTTCTATATCAAAATGATAAAACTGGTCTCATATATATCCGCTATTAGGGATTTGAACATTCTCATGTTGGCTTGATAAAACATTAAGCTCTTTACAACTGTCGGCCAGATCCACCACTAATTCTTTATGTGCATCCTCCAAATTCAGTTAAGACAAAGAGAGGGCTCAAAAAAACATAATCCATAATGAAAAAAATTAATTAATTACTCCTTATACATCCGGGATTACTATATTTGTCGGGTCGGCCTTCAAGAATAGATAATCAATAGATTAATGTACCAGATCTCTTAAATCGCATACCAGTGAATGTGCATCATTATACTTCTTGAATAAGGTGATACAAACATCAAAAAAAATTCCTTAGAGATCCACAACCCAAAATAATAGTCCGGTGAGGTATCAGATCAACTTTTATGCCTATAATTGGATTCCCCATTCTTCACTTTGTTCTACCGGTGTAAACCAAAACTATACTGTAGATCAGATGCATGACTTAGGTTGCCATGAATGAAAACACTTGCAAGCCATATGCCAACATAGATGTGTATGTATTTAGTTCTTCAAGGAAGCCATTGAAGGGTTGTGAGTTGCAATATTGTGTTCATTCATCATTTCCTTTCTTTCCATTTAAGGTTTTTATCATTGACATTGTCATTGTGGAAGTGGAGACACTAACATGGTGTTTGAATGAGGCAAGCCCCTATATGGCACAAAATTTTCCCTCTTTTTGAATGTTCATGTTGTAGGTTTGAAGTGGATTGAAGAGAGATTAAAGATCCATTCTACATTGTTATTTATTTTCATCAACCTCGTTAAGACATAGAAACTCACCTACAAGATTTATTTACAATATTCTCACTTTGGGACATACATAAAACAAAAGCTCATATCTGACACCAAAGGACCCTAAAAGTTGAGGGCATCCCTACAAAGACTCAGTAGCCATTGGGTGACTATGTCCTTGTAGGCTAACAAAACCAATTTTTCAAGGTAGGTACACATCACTCTACACCTTCCAGATCTATCAAAACTTGACTATTTATGTTTATCAATTATCAAGAATTTACATTTATTGCATTAGGCCATATAGTTTAATTAGGACAATCATTTCCAAATCAGTGCTATCCTTTGAAGGATACAGATCTCTGATTGGATCACCATTGAGGTTGATATTCAATCTATGCACATTGTTGATCTATATCCTAATGAAACTATGGAAATGTGACGGAACAATTGACCCTAGGTTTTGAATACTAAACTTAGGATGCCCCACATTTTTATGTTTTATTTTGGTGAACCCAAAATTTGACATCATAACTTTATGATTTGGTAGTCTTTCAAACCTTAGATCTAGGTTTTGCATCATTATGTTATTTTGTATTTCTCATTTAGGGTTGCATATTACATCATAAAAATCATAAAAATATTAATATTAATATTCATATTCTTCAAAAGTATTATATATTAATATTCATATTCTTCACTCCTTGCCATGTGGTAGTTGTAGTATCACAACATACTCACTGCCATCCATGAATGTATGAAGTAGGATTTTTGCAATAATCATTTTGCAAGGAGCAGCATATCATCCATTTTGGGCTCATCTTTGTGTTGGACTCAAGGGAACAGAGAGGTGAATCAGTGTTCAAAAAAATTTCTACTTTATCAATCTAAAACTTGAAACCATTTCAACACTTTATTAAAGAGAAGATGTATGCATTCATGGAAACATTCACAAAACCATAACACACAGATTTTTATGTGGAAACCCTATTAGGGGAAAAACCACGATGGAGGTTAATCCACAATTTTGAATACTCAAAATATAATTGATTACAAAGGGAATGCACTTGCATTCAAGCACACTACCTAGAGCTCATTGCCTTAAAAAATTCAGATTAAGACCATCTAAAGGGTGAATTGAGATAGTAGCATCTGTTTATGCCAATTTATAGTTCTGGTGAAGCACATAGATTTGATTCTAGATCTGCTTTATGATTCTACACTTTACTCTGCTCTGCTCCTCTGCGTATCACTTATGATCATGTTCGCACTACTGCACTGCTGAATTTTGCAATTCACACTTGTACACACACACCCCTTGTGATCCACTATGATAAAATGATAGAACCAACCTCTTATATACATCCATAATCAAAAATTTATTCATCCATCAGTCGTCTTTATAAAGTATTAAGTTATTTTTATCTTGTTGGCCAAATCTGCCACTACATCTTTATGTGCATCCTCCAAAGTTGGTTAAGAAAAAGAGAGGACCCAAATTACACTTCATTGAGCATGAAGACTTACAATTAATTATATATTATACATCCAAAATTGTTTACCTTGCCGGATCAGCCTTCTAGCACAAATAATCAACAAATTATTGCACTGGATCTTCTAGATCACGTACCAGTGAATGCGCATAAAAATAAAGATACTTTAGGTGTCAACAAAACTTCCTCAGAGATTCACAACCTAAAATTTCTGTCCAGTAAGGTGTTTGTATCATCTTTTATGTCTATAACCGAATGTCTTGTTCTTTACTGAGTTCTATCGGTAGGAACCAAAATTATACATTCGGATGCAAGACTTCAATTGCATGACTTGGGTTGCCATCAATGAAAACACTTACAAGTTGTATGCTAGCAATCTCCTCATCCATATTCCAACACTGTGTCCCTAAACTTGGGGGCAAGGAGTTAAATAGCCTTGTCCTAGGTGCATTCCTTCTAAGGGATCCTTCTTTATTTCCTTAAAACATTAGTGTAGCAAGTACACTAACATTTTAAGGGGGCATATAGTCCCTGTTGGATGTTGTGGTTTTGTTGCTGATTTTTGGTTGTCATTGATGTCAACACTATTAGCATTTTAATCTGCTTAAGGTTGTATATGTCGAGGATATTGAGAAAATTGTAAAAATATAGTATAGGTAGCCAATGGAGCTGAGAAATTTAGAATGTTGGGAAGCTCTATGTGTTGAAGATCTGAAGATGTGCTTCAAAGGGTTTGTTTTTGAACCTTTCTAGTATGTTGTCTGAAAGTTTCAAAGGTGCGCATGAAGTTTTGTGGAAGTTATGAAGATATGTGTGCCTACAGTTATTCAGTTTCTATAGATGGTGCTCTTAGTTGAAGTGGGTGAAATTACGGTAATTTCATGTGTTGCGCATTTACCAGTGACATTCATGGATGATTCTAGATCGTGCCCTATTATTGTTGTACATCCACAGTGATTCAAGTGTTTGTGATCAAATATTTTTCTGATATGTGCCCGAGTGTTCATGTTCTTGGCCGACATTGTGATGTTAGCATGTTGCGGGTCCATGAGGATTAATATTTTATTGTTTGGCATGTTTGGAGATGTTTGTTTGGGTCCTCACTATGTTGTAACTAACTTTTATTGGTACGCATTGTAATTTATTCATGTATCAAGGCTGACAATTGTAATTTATTCTTTATTTGTGGTTGGCTAAATAGTAGATATAAATCTGTATAGTGGATATATATGATATTTTTTTCCTCATTTATGGGGTGTGCTCAAGTGTACAAGTGATGTAAAAGTTCGAATAAAGATCAGATCATTTAGAGAAGAGTGTGGAAGAGTTTGAGTAGAAGGGTGGAAGAGTTAAAAGATTTTTTTTGTGCCTAACCGGAACTATCATCGGGATTTTGGAGAAGCTAATTTCTTAGTACGAATTCATCATATGGATTTAATTTGATTACAGTATGTAAGGAAGTGAGCCTTCCCTTTGAGTAGTGTGCTCTAGGCAGTGCACCTGAATGCAAGTGCATTCTCTTTTTATTATTCATTATACTTCTAACAAGGTATAATCTTATGGACTAACATCCACTGTGGTTTTTCCATTAATAGGATTTCCACATAAAATCTTGTTGTTCATGTGTCTTTGATGTGTTGTTGGTTTTATGCTTCTACTGCTAATTATCAGATTTATGATATAAGGTTGATTAATGTTGTATAATTTTGATTTTGGTAACAACTGATTCACCTCCCCTCTCAGTTGTCTATCCTTGTTTTGCCAACAATTGGTATCAAAGCTAGTTCATCTGAAAGAAGATTAACAGCTTAAGGTGATCCAAGATGGCATAATTCAAGAAGGATTGTCCTAGATTCGAAGGTACAAACTACTCTCTATGGAAATTCAGGATGGAATGTCATTTGAGGTACATTGGCAAACCTTTCTTGTAGATGACACAAATTGCATACACTATTCCTCAGAATGGTACCTCCTTTGCAGATGAGATCAAGAAAGCAAAAATTAATACCAAGGCAGTAGAAACATTAGTGAGTGCTTTGATAGATTCAGAAATGACAAATGTGATGGGATTGAAGACTACATACCAGATTTGGAAAAAGATGGAAACATTGTATGAAGGAGATGCATTAGTGAAAAGTGCTAAGCTACAAAGTCTAAAAGGAAAATGGGAGAGCTTGAAGATGAGTGAAGATGAGAACATCTCTTCCTTCTTGCATAAGATAAATGAATTGGTGATGGACATTAGATGTGTCGGTGAAACTTTGGATGATGATGAAATTATGGCTAAGATACTTAGATTTTCCCCCCCCTTCCTACAAGACAAAAGCTCATGCTATTGATAAACTCAAAACAGTGACAAATATTACAAAAGACATGTTGATTGGAAAAATTGTTGCATTTAAATTAAGTGAATTCAGTGTGTCTCCTCTTAAGACTGAGTCTTCTTTCAAGGCTACTGTATCCGGGAAAAAGAGATATGATTCAGGAGAAAGTTCCCAGAGAACATTCAGATATGAAGATGAGATGAAGTGAATTGAAGATGAAGAAAGGGAATTGGAAGAACTAGAAGCACTGATTGTGAAAAGAGAATCAAGAGGTCATGGTAAGTACAAAGGAAAGATACCTATTAAATTTTTTTCTTGTAGTAAAATATGACATTTTGCTTCTAGATGTCTTGAAAGAGTTTCAAATTATAAACCCGAGAACACTAGATTTCAAGTAAAGTGCTATTATGCTGAAGAAGGTGTAACTGATGAAGAATCTAATAAACAAACTGGAAAATAAGATGAATGGGTATTTATTGCTATAAAAAAAATGGTCAAGTGTCCACTGAATCTGCTAGTAATGTGAATGTCGAGAAAGCTCTTGCAACCAAACTTGAAGAGAAAGATGAGTGGGTAATTGACAGTCGATTCTCACATCAAATGACTGGTGAAAAAAGAAAATTTGAAAGCTTGGAAGGCTATGATGGTGGTGTTGTGAGGTTCAGTGACAACACTTCTGGTGTGATTCGTGGCAAAGCACTATTTCTTTTGGTGGTAAGCACAATATTGATCATGCTCTTTATGTAGAAGGCTTAAAGAATAAATTGTTGAGTGTTGGAAAAATGGTAGAAAAAAGCTACAATCTGCAGTTCAAGAATGATAAGTGCGGAATAATGGGAAATTAAGGAAATATGATTGCTTCAAGAACAAAGACAAAAGGTAATATCTTTCATTTGAGTCTTGCTAGTGAAATTTGTTTGATTGCTCAAATTGATGCAAGTTGGTTATGGCATAGGAGGTTATTTCATGTGAAATTTGATAACATTGTCAAAATAAGCTCTACTCAAGTAGTTAGAGATCTGCCAAAGTTAGTGAAGCCTACTAACACTATGTGCAAGGGATATTAGATGGGAAAGAAAAAAAAAAATTCCTTCCAGAACAAACAGTAAAATTATAATGGAGTACTGGACTTGATACATACTGATTTATGTGGTCCTTCTAGAATCAGAAGCCTACAAAGTGAAAGGTATTTTATGTTACTCATTGATGATTATTCTAGAATGATATGGGTCACTTTCTTGAGAGAAAACATAAAGCATTAGAAAAGGTCAACAACTTTAAAGCTATGGCAGAGAATGAGACAAGTCAAAGGATCAAATATCTAAGGTCAGATAGATGCGGTGAATTTTCACTGGAATTCAATTCTTTTTGTGATGAGTGTGGAATCGAAAGACAACTATCTACTCCCTAGACCCCTCAATAGAATGGAGTTGTTGAAAGAAATAACACAACCATTCTAGAAATTGCTAGAACCATGATGTTGGAATCAAATGTTCCTCATTTCTACTGGAGAAAAGTTGTAAGTACTGTTGTGTACACCATTAACAGGGTGAATGTCAACATTAATTTTTGTAAGACACCTTTTGAGCTATGGTTTGGTTATAAGCCTACAGTCAAATACTTCAAAAAAATTGGAAGCAAATGCTACATCAAGAGAGATGATGATATAGGAAAGTTTGATGCTAGAAGTGATGAAGGAATCTTCTTAGGATACTCTACTAAAAGGAAAGCTTACCAGTGCTTTAATAAAAGATTGAAGAAAGTGGTTGAAAGTGCAAATGTTAAGGTTGATGAAGACATTGGTAAATCATCCAGACCTAGTGATTATGACTCAGATGATCAACATGATGATGCTAACAATAATGTTCAGACACAAAATCAGCTTCAAATTGTTGTGGTGAACCAAGGAAATCAAGAAGTAGAAGCAAGAAAAAGTGCAGAAGAAAGAACACAAGAACAAGAGGTAAGAGAAAAATTCAAAACTCCTAAATATGTAAGAAAAAATAATTCTAATGGTCAGATCATAGGAGATAAAATAAAAGGTGTGCAAACTAGAAGAAGAATTCTAGAAGAATATTGTCTGATTTCTAAAGCCGAACCTAGAAATATAAGTGAAGCATGCAAAGATGAACATTGGATGGAATCCATGAAAGAAGAATTGTTGTAGATACAGAAGAATGGTACATGGGATCTTGTTCCTAGACCTCAAAACAAAAATAAGATTGGAACCAAGTGGGTGTTCTGGAATAAGATGAATGAACAAGGTGATGTGGTCAGAAACAAAGCAAGGTTGGTTTGCAAAGGTTACTCACAGATGGAAGGTATTGAATTTGAAGAAAAATTTTCCCCTATTGCTAGAATTGAAGTTGTTAGATTATTTCTTGCTTATGCTACTTTCAAGAATTACAAATTTTATCAGATGGATGTGAAGTCAACATTTCTGAATGGTGAACTAGAAGAAGAAGTTTATGTTGAACAACCAAATGGATTTCAGTTGGCTAGTGAAAAGGACATGGTATGTTGATTGAATAAATATCTTTATGGACTAAAGCAAGCCCCTCAAACTTTGTATGCTAGATTGGACAAATACTTGTTGAAACTTGGACTCAACAAAGGTATTGCCAACAACAATTTGTATTTCAAGCTAGATCATAGAAAAGAATTGATCATTGAATTCTTTGTTGATGACATTATTTTTGAAGGTGATGATGATTTGTATATGAAGTTTGTCGATGAAATGAAAATTTAATTTGAAATTTCAATGATAGGAGAGCTAAAATTCTTTTTAGGACTGTAAATTACTCATTTAGATGATAGAATCTTTGTATCTCAGTCTAAGTATGTGAAAGAGTTGCTGAAATGTTTTAGCATGGAAGACTCAAAACCAGCTGGTACACCTATGGTGACCGAATGCAAACTTACACATAAAGATGATTCTTCCAAAGAAAATTAGACAAGATACATGTCAATGATTGGTTGATCACTCTACTTGACTCAGACCAGGACAGATATAATGAATGTTGTGTGCATGGTTGCTAGATTTCAAGCTGATCGTAAAGAGTCCCATGTGATTGTTGTAAAAAGAATATTCAGATATTTGAAAGGGATAGTTGATCTTGGTCTTTGGTACCCTAAAGATGGTGATCTTACTCTAAGTGTTTTTACTGATGTCGATTGGGCAGGAGATGTAGATGATAGGAAGAGTACCAGTGGTGGTGCATTCTTCTTAGGTAAGAAGTTGGTATCTTGGTTAAGCAAAAAAGAAAAACTCAGTTTCATTATCTACTGCTGAGGTAGAGTACATTGTTGTTGCAAACAGTTGTACCCAAGTATTATGGATGAAGAAAATGTTGAGAGATGTTAGAATTGAATATGAAGAACCCATTTCTATATTATGTGACAATTAAAGTGCCATTAACATTTCTCAAAATCTAGTATTGCATTCAAAGACAAAGCATATATCCATCAAGTATAACTTTTTGAGAGACAAAGTAAGTGACAAAGAATTCAGACTAGAGCACATACCTACCAAAGAGAAAATTACAAATATCTTTACAAATCCATTGCCTAAGGATACTTTTGAGTACCTCAGAGGTAAGTTAGGGGTGATTTCCCCTCCTAATCAGAACTAAGATGCAAGTATTTACATCAGTCTGCGAATTCATTGCCATATCATATTCCAGATTGATGTTGTGGTGACTACTACTCAGGGGGAGTAGTCACATGATTCAAATTTGAAATCATAGCATATGTACCTTTGCCATTGATTTCAAAGGGGGAGAGAAACCATTTGAAAAATGAAAGAGAAGCAATGTGAAAAAGTGGGAAAGAAGAGCAATGAAGGAAATAGGAAAAAGTGCACAATCTTAGGGGGAGATTGTTGGCGAAGAGTTAGTTGGGTTGATGGTATTATTTTTCACATCATGTGTTGCCATCAATTCCAAAGGGGGAGATTTTTGGATGTTGTGGTTGTGCTACTCATATGTGGTTGTCATTGATGTCAACACTATTAGAATTTTAATCTACTTAAGGTTGTATATGTCAAGGATATTGAGAAAATTGTAAAAATATAGTACTGACAGTCAGTGGAGCTGAGAAAATCAGAATGTTGGGAAGCTTTGTGTGTTGAAGATTTGAAGGTGTGCTTCAAAGGTTTTTTTGTTGAACCTTTCTAGTATGTTGTCTGAAAGTTTCAGAGGTGCGCATGAATTTTTGTGGAAGTTATGAAGATCTGTGTGCTTACATTTATTAAGTTTATGTAGATGGTGCTCTTAGTTGGAGTGGATGAAATTATGGTAATTTCATGTGTTGTGCATGTACCTCTGATGTTCATGGATGAGTCTATATTGTGCCCTATCCTTGTTTTACATCCACAATGATTGAAGTGTTCGTGACCAAATTAATATTTTTTCGATATGTGCCTAAGTGTTCATGTTCTTGGTCAACATTATGGTGTTAGCATGTTACGGATCCATGAGGATTAATATTTTATTGTTTGGCATGTTTGGGGATTTTTTTTTGGGTCCTCACTATATTGTAACCAACTTGTGTTGGTACGCATTGTAATTTATTCATGTATCAAGGTCGACAATTGTAATTTATTCTCTATTCATGGTCGACTGAATAATGGATGTAAATTTGTATAGCGGATATATATTATGATTTTTTTTCCTCATTTAGGGGGTGTGCTCATGTGTACAAGTGATTTACAAGTGCGAATAAAGATCAGATCATTTAGAGTAGAGTGTGGAAGATTTTGAGCAAAAGGGTGGAAGAGTTTGAAGAAATTTTTATGTGCCTAACCAGAACTGTCATCAGGCTTTTGGAGAAGCTAATTTCTTATTTTGAATTCATCAGATGGATTTAATCTAATTACTGTATGTAAGGAAATGAGCCTTCCCTTTGAGCAATGTGCTCTAGGTAGTGCGCATGAATGCAACTGCATTCTCCTTTTATTCTTCATTATACTTCTAACAAGGTATAATCTTGTGGACTAACATTCACCATCATTTTCACCCTAATAGGGTTTCCACGTATAAAATATTGGTGTTCATGTGTCTTTGATGTGTTGTTGGTTGTATGCTTCTACTACTAATTATCAGATCTATGATATAAGGTTGATTAATGTTGTATAAGTTTGATTTTGGTAACAACTGATTTACCCCCCTTCTTAGTTGTCTATCCTTGTTTTTCCGACAATTGGTATCAAAGCTAGTTCCTCTGAAAGAAGCTTCACAACTTGACGTGATCTGAGATGGAATCATTTAAGAAAGATTGTCCTAGATTCAATGGTACAAACTACTCTCTATGGAAATTTGGGATGGAATGTCATTTGAGGTGCATTGGCGAACCTTTCTGGCAGATGACACAAATTGCATACAATATTCCTTAGAATGGTCCCTCCTTTGCAGATGAGATCAAGCAAGCAGAAATTAATACCAGGGTTGTAGAAACATTGGTGAGTGCTTTGATAGATTCGAAAATGACAAATGTGATGGGATTGAAGACTACATACCAGATTTGGAAAAAGCTGGAAACATTGTATGAAGAAGATGTATTAGTGAAAAGTGGTAAGCTACAAAGTCTAAAAGGAAAATGGGAGAGCTTAAAGATGAGTGAAGATAAGAACATATTTTCCTTCTTGCATAAGATAAATTAATTGGTGATGGACATTAGATGTGCCGGTGGAACTTTTGATGATGATGAAATTATGGCTAAGATACTTAGATTTGTGCCCCCTTCCTACAAGACAAAATCTCATGTTATTGATGAACTCAGAACGGTGACAAATATTACAAAAGACATGTTAATTGGAAAAATTGTTGCATTTGAATTAAGTGAGTCTACTCCTAAGATTGAGTCTTCTTTTAAGGCTATTGTATCTGGGAAAAAGAGATATGATTCAGGAGAAAGTTCCTAGAGAACATTCAGATATGAAGATGAGATGAAGCAAATTGAAGATGAAGAAAGGGAATTGGAAGAACTAGAAGCACCAATTGTGAAAAGAGAATCAAGAGGTCATGGTAAGTACAAAGGAAAGCTACCTATTAAAAAAAATTCTTGTAGTAAAATAGGTCATTTTTCTTCTAGATGTCTTGAAAGAGTTTCAAAGTATAAACCTGAGAACACTAGATTTCAAAGAAAGTGATATTATGTTGAAGAAGGTGTAACTAATGAAGAATCTGATAAAGAAACTGGAAAAGAAGATGAATGGGTATTTATTGATAGCAAAGAAAATGATCAGGTGTCCATTGAATCTGCTAGTAATGTGAATGTTGAGAAAGCTCTTGCAGCCAAACTTGAAGAGAAAGATGAGTGGGTAATTAATAGCAGATGCTCACATCATATGACTAGTGATAAAAGAAAATTTGCAATATTGGAAGACTATGATGGTGGTGTTGTGAGGTTTGGTGAAAACACTTTTGGTGTGATTTGTGGTAGAGGCACTATTTCTTTTGTTGGTAAGCATAATACTGATGATGTTCTTTATGTAGAAGGCTTAAAGCATAACTTGTTGAGTGTTGGAAAAATGGTAGACAGAAGCTACAATTTGCAGTTCAAGAATGGTAAGTGCAAAATAATGGGAAATTCAAGAAATATGATTGCTTCAGGAACAAAGACAAAAGGTAATATCTTTCATTTGAGTGTTGCTAGTGAAATTTGTTTTATTTTTAAAATTGATGCAAGCTGGTTATGGCATAGGAGGTTATTTCATGTGAAGTTTGATAACATTTTCAAATTAAGCTCTACTCAAGTAGTTAGAGATCTACCAAAGTTAGTGAAGCCTACTAACCTATGTGCAAGGAATGTTAGATGGGAAAGAAAACAAGAAATTCCTTCTAGAGCAAACAGTACAGCTCTAATGGAGTACTGTACTTGATAAATACTGATTTATGTGGTCCTTCCAGAATCAGAAGGGTGATCCCACAAAGCTGGTTTACAGTTATTGAGAGGAACGAATTTATGCTGAAATCACATATTTTTAGAAAATATAATGATTTAAACCTTTAAAAGTTCCATTTTAAGGATTCCAATTGAAGAGGGTTTAATCAAACCACCTTAGATCAAAACCCCCTTGGATAGAACCTCACTAGTTTTAAACCATACCTATAAATGAGTCTCCTTTACAACTATCAAAATGCTAATAAAAAATCAATTTTGATTTACCTTTTGGGAGATCAAATGAATTCATTTAAAATTTATTTCAAGTGATTATGGTAGTCCTCAAAATGAGCTATCCCATGAATATAATTTTAATATGTTTTGGTTTTATTATGTATGTTTTTTTTTAGTTTTATTAAACATAGGTTTTTCACCAAAAATCAAGCTCTTTGTTTTGCACATGTGGAAAAATAGAAAATTATAAAAAAAAAATATGTCCGTGCTAGGCATTGGTTTCCTTGATCCATTAGAAAAAAAATTATGTTGTATATAGTCTGCCTATGTCTGAATTGCACTTGGTTTGACTTCGAAACTCTAATAAGGAAAAAATATTCAAAAAAAAACTGAGACCAAATGAAAGTGCTAGATATCGTAGTTACAAATCTAAATTAGAAAAAATTAGTATTTTATCCTTCATACACAAAAAATTATGTTGTATACGGTGAGCGTCACTTTTTAAAAATGTTGTTTTCTGAAAAAAACCAGTTTTCATGGGAGATGGAAAAAGAAGTGAAATCTTATTCCAAAAATTTTGAAAAAAATATTTTTAGAATCTATAGACAAAATTTGATGAGACTCTAGTTTGCATCATCTTCAAATTCCTCACGGTTTAGCCACTATAGGTGCCCGTATGTGAAAATTTAGTTAAAAATAATAATTTCAGTGTCCAATTTGGCCAAAAATTGTAAACCACTATTGTGGGATCACCCAGAAGCCTACAAGGTGAAATTTATTTTATGTTACTCATTGATGATTATTATAGAATGATATGGGTTTCTTTCTTGAGAGAAAAACATGAAGCATTAGAAAAGTTCAAAAGATTTAAAGTTATGGCAGAGAATGAGACAGGCCAAAGGATCAAATGTCTAAGGTTAGACAAAGGCAGTGAACTTACATCATAGGAATTCAATTCTTTTTGTGAAGAGAATGGAATCCAAAGACAACTATCTGCTCCTTAGACCCCTCAATAGAATGGAGTTGTTGAAAGAAAGAACACAACCGTTCTAGGCACTATTAGAACCATGGTGCTGGAAGAAAATGTTCCTCATTTCTACTGGAGAGAAGTTGTAAGTACTATTGTGTACACTATTAACAGGGTGAATGCTAACAATAATTCTGGTAAGACACCTTTTGAGCTATGGTTTGGTTATAAGCCTACAGTCAAATGCTACATCAAGAGAGATGATGATATGGGAAATTTTGATGCTAGAAATGATGAAGGAATCTTCTTAGGATACTCTACTAAAAGCAAAGCTTACTGGTGCTTTAATAAAAGATTGAAGAAAGTGGTTGAAAGTGCAAATGTTAAGGTTGATGAAGACATTGGTAAATCATCCAACCTAGTGATTATAACTTAGATGATCAACATGATGATGCTAACAATAATGTTCAAACATAGAATCAACTTCAAATTGTTTCGGTGAACCAAGAAAATCAAGATGCAGAAGCAAGCAAATGTGCAAAAGAAAGAACACAAGAACAAGAGGTAAGAGAAAAATTCAAAACTCCTAAATATGTAAGACAAAATCATTTTGATGGTCAAATCATAGGAGACAAAAGCAAAGGTGTGAAAACTAGAAGAAGAATTCTAGAAGAATATTTTTTTATTTCTAAAGCTGAACCTAGAAATATAAGTGAAGCATGCAAAGATGAACATTGGATGGAAGCCATGAAAGAAGAATTGTTGCAGATACATAAGAATGGTACATGGGATCTTGTTCCTAGACCTTAGAACAAAAATGTGACTAGAACCAAGTGGGTGTTCCGTAATAACTTGAATGAACAAGGTGATGTGGTCAAAAATAAAGCAAGGCTGGTTTGAAAAGGTTACTCACAGATGGAAGGTGTTGAATTTGAAGAAAAATTTCCCCTATTGCTATAATTGAAGCTTTTAGATTATTTCTTGCTTATGCTACTTTCAAGAATTACAAAGTTTATCAGATGGATGTGAAGTCAACATTTCTAAATGGTGAACTAGAAGAAGAAGTTTATGTTGAACCTTTCCTAGATAGATTGATCCATAGTGATCAAAAAGGTTTTGTTTTGGGTAGGAAAATCATTGAATACATTATTTTGGTCCATTAAACTCTCCATTCCATGGATAAACAATAAGGAAAGCATGGCCCTCAAGTTTTACATCTCCAAATTTCTCTTCCAAGTCCTCCAAAGATTTAGTTTTAAAGGAAAAATCCTTAGATTAATCGAAGCATGTGTTTCTACATTGATTTTCTTGATTCCCATCAATGGTTCTCTTCATGTCCAATTTTCTACCTTAGGGGGTATTAGGAAAGGGGATCCTCTCTCCCCCTATTTTTTTATAATGTTGGTAGTGGTCCAAGTTCGAAACATAGCTAAGGGGATCTTGAGGGGAAGCCTCAAGGGTTTCTCTCTTCCCTCTTCCTTGCGAACAGTCTCCCATCAAAATTTTGTTGATGATACCATCCTCCTTGGATAAGATATTATTGAAGAAGATAGTGGTTGGGTCATAATTCTCTTTGATTTTTCCACTTCTTTTGGCCAAAAAATTAATTTGGATATAAGTGTTGTTTTCTTCTTGAGTGTGCCTCCTCCTCTACAACTCAAAATTTTTGGGGTTCTTAATTTTCAAACTCATCTTCTCCCTTGCTCTTATTTTGGAATGTCATTAACCACTAGTAAATTTAAAAAATTAGTTTAGGGTGCAATGAAAGTTGGTTGTGTGGAAAGGTGTCTTCTCAACAATTTTGGTAAAATCCAAATCCTCAAATATACTCTTCAAAGTACTATTTTCTACCTCATTTCCCTATTCATGATGCTCACCATTCAAAACATCAAGGAAAATTTAAAGGTTGTGATCATCAATCCTAAAAGAAACCCCTCCACCTTGGAAATTAGTGTTGCTATGTCCTAGGATATCATTGACATCCTAAATAATTTGAGCTCTAAAATTCCTATTGCTTGTAATAATATCCTTTGGACCCCCTAACCTTGGTTGGTCTAAACTTAACTTTTATGGCTCTACAAAAGGGAACCCATGTCAGGTGGGAGGGAGTGGCATCCTTAGAGATCATAGGGGAAGGATGATTTTTGCTTATGTGGTTAATTTGGGCATACATCATTCTAGTTTTCCAGAGGTGATTATCTTTTATGGAATTCAACTAGCTAAAATCAAAGAGGCATTTTTTTTCATTGAAGGGGACTCGAGGAATAACATCATGATGTTGAATGGGGAAGCCTCCCCATGTCGATATATTTGTGACCTCATTGAATCTACCCACTTAGACATGGTGAGTAAAGGACAATGTAAAATAATGCACATTATTGGAAAGGGATTCTTTTGTAGATGGGATGGCTAATTTAGGGACCTTTGTCAAAAATAATAAAGTTTGGGATGAAATGCATTTGATCGTGGAACATGTGATAAAATCCATCATTAATGAAGTTTCCTTTCAAATATCATACCATGTTAGAGATTGATATGTATCTCTCTCAATATTGTAATGATAACACGTACCCTCTCAGTTGCATGAAAAATAATTATTGCTTCCCACTTCTAGCTCTTTTAGCAAGTTAATATTCACCTTGCCTCTTTTTTCATTGCTAATTTTTTTTGGAGTCGCTTTCGGATGGTTTTCAACTACTATTACATTACTTCCCTATTGACTTCTATGGGTGGGGAATTGGTTCAACAAGATCCCATTAGTTGCTACTCTCTGGGGAATGATCTAGTGATATGATCTATCCTCTAGTAGGGGAATCTCAACTCATTCATTGAAGCCTTGAAGGGCCACGAGCCTAACATTTCCATAGAGTGTGAATTCTTGGAAGGGAGGCCTTGTCAAATTTCAGTGCATCTCCTTCTTTATTTTGTGGAGATAATTTTGGTGGCCATGAGCCTCCTAATTTAGGGTGCTAACATTTTTGAAAAACCTAAAGGGAATTATCAAAAAGATATGGAAATTATCTTAAAGAGAGGTGAGAAATTCAACAAGTTATAGAATGGTTATAATAGAGATGATTTTTTCAAGGTGTGGTACTAGAATATTGTTGAGATTTTGATGAGGTATGTTACCCTTGATGATCATTTTATAATAATTCATGCTCATATATTTCCTATGTTAAACCACTTCCACCACAACATAAAAATGAATTTTTCTTTCTAGATCCACTCCTTGGAAACCCCTATCCCTTCACCAAGAATTAATTTATAGGATCTTTTGGTATAATGTGGCTCTCTCACTTGCCTTATCTTCCCTCCCTTATGTTGTAAACTGCTCCCTTATTCACAAGGGAGTTACTAGTATTTCATATGGTTACCTTGAAACCCCTTCTTTGGCTACTTATTCCATCACCCTCCAACACCCCAAAGTCACAAGGTCTAACCCCCTCAAGCTTCAAAGGGAAAATCCTCTACGTCTGATTCCCCTAATCTTTTCGATAAGAAAAGGGTGTTACTTGAGGAACCTCCCAAAAGTTCTATTTAAAATGACAATTCAAGCTCCTCTTGGTCCCCTTCTCCAAATGCTACTCTTGAATTCCCTCCTCCTAGTTCTCCACTACCTCACAATTTATTTGACAATCCCCCTTCTTCCCCTTAGCTTAATGTTGGGCATATTCAAGAGCTAGAGGTTTCTCCTATAGACACCACTAACCCTTGTATGAATTGTACCTCCCTAAGGGAGAAAATAGATGAGCTCTACAAAGCCACTAATATTCAAAATGACATCCTTAAGTGGTTGCTAACCTAGTTTCTCATGACGAAGGATAAAATACAAAACCTAGAGATTGTTGTTCTAAAGAAGACTAAAGATTGGTGAGGTGAGGAGGATAGTGTAGATCATTGGGAGTTGTTGAGAGGCAAATCTCAAACTTTTGATAATTGGGTCAATCTAGACAAAGAGGTTGGGGAAATAAAAAATGATTTCTGGTCTCCTAAGAAGTGTGCAAGCTTGGGAAATGAGGTTACCAAAATCCGTTGCAATCAAGACAAGATCCTCCTTAGTTTGTAAGAGATTATTGAGTACAACAAGGAAACTATGAAGAATACAGTGGTCACAATATAGGTGTTTCAACAGGAAATTAAAAAATTTCATGCTAAGAGAGCTAGGGAGAAAAATTCATATGCCCTCCTACTAGCTCTAGCAAAAAAAGAAAGACTGTGGAAAAAGCATCGCCTAATTTTGAGGACAACACTAGAAAGAAGAATCTAAAAGCCTTGTCTTTTGAAGAAAAACTTTAATTTCTCGCCAAGGAATGGTAGGGCGTAAAAGGCCTCCATCTTCTTAGAGAATGGTAATTGGTCTCTTTTGGTTGTTGGTCTATGACTGGTCATGTCTTAGTTTCTACTGGTTGTTATTTTTTGGTTTTTAGTCTCTTTTGATTTTTTATTTTCTTCTATCTCACCTCTTGTGAGACCCCTATGTTTCTCCTTAATGGTTGTTTTGTAATGGTTTTAGGCTCTTCCCAATTTATCTTAATCAAAATATGTATAGAAACTAAATTGTTAAGAATTTGAAGATGTTTTTGAAAAGTTAAGCAGCATTTTTAGGGCGTCGTACCCTTCACAACAAGCCACTAGGGCCAAAAAAGAACAAGACTAAACAACAAACATAAAGGAAAAAAAGCAGAAACATCCCAAAGGCAGCACAGTGACTGCAGAGTAACAGCCGACAAACAGGCACAGGGAGCAGCTAACTGGCATTGTCCCAGAATTTGAAGATGTTGTGAACTAATAATTTTTGAGATTTTGTCTAAAGATTATAAATATTTTTTTATTTTTAAATTTAAGAAATAATTTATGATTTTTTTTAACTTGAATTGTAATAACTTATTTTTATAGTTAAAAATATTTTTTTAAAGTGGCATTACTTCAATAAAACATAACTTTATTTGTAGAAAGGATAAAATTATAAATTTTTAAACATGAATTTGTAACACCACACTCGGGGCACCTTCTATTCAAACAAAAACTAACTTTAGTTTGGGTGGGTGGGAAACTATAGTTTTGGGAGGGCCCCTACTATTCCAAGGTAGTTTAGATAGTTGGGGGAAATAGGATAAGAAATGTTGTGGGATACCGAAAAATTTCGGGTAAGGTTAGCATATTCGATTGGTCTAGCCATAGTGCATAGATATTTTTTCATAATTTTTTGTTGCATATTTTTTAGTAATTTTATGAAGTGAGATTAACTATAATTTAGATATAGGTTACTTCAATAATGCACCTTTTCTTGTTTACATCTAAATTAAAAATATATATATTGAAATAAGAACATCAATACCTATTGCAAAGATATTTTTTAAAAAATCTATTTTTCTATGTGTGTGGAACAAAGACCTTGACAATTGCTAAAAAACCTGTGTTCACTAGAAAATAAAAAATATATATAATAATCAAACTAAATATATTCAAAATTATACTCATTGGAAATCTTATTTCAATTGATATGATCCTCTAATATCATAATCATTCCATTTGTTGGTCCAACCCAAGGTTGGAAACAAAACTTTTTAAGGAAAATCTGAGGCCTAAGGTGGAAAGGTCACTTTTAAGGCCTTTGTTCAAAGGACCTTTAAATAAAGGTACCTGTGTTTGAAGGTATTCAAGGACCTTCATTCAAAGTTATGTAATTTCCACAAAAGAATTAAAAAAAAAAACCTTCAAATGAAGGTAGTTTCCAAAAATGGAAAAAAGACCTTCATTTGAAGGTCCTTCAAACAAAGGCCTTAAAAGTGACCTTTCCACTTTTGTTTGAAGGTGATTTTTTTACTTAACTTTGAACGAAGGTGTTTTTAAATTTTCACCTCCATCTAAATTGAGAAATCTCATGTCCCAATTTTGGGACTTACTATTGTGAGTTTACCCGGATGTGTGTCATTTATTATTGGAGAGGTCATGACAATTTGATAGGAGTGTTATTCATGAAGGGAGAGATAATACTTACACTATAATAGAGAATGGTAAAGACAAAGTTAATTCCATTGAAAGAAAGAGAAGAGTAGGTTTATAGTAGCACATAAATTTGTTTAATGGGTGGAAGGAATTTATTAGGTAGTTTGAGTCATGAAAATATGTATTTTGCATTAATTCCTAAGATATTTGGTACCACAAACACAATAGACACCACTATTGATAGAGAGAAGGTATCACATAATAAAATTTTAGAATTGTTGATAAAGTATAAGGACATAATATTAGACAATATGTCAAAGAGATTAACACTAGTAAATAGTATCAATCATCACATAGATTTAATTCTATAAGCTAGTTTACCAAATGAGATGACATATAGGATGACACCAACAAAAATTGAAGAATTGAACCAATAGGTGTAGGAGTTGTTGAAGAAAGGGTTGATTAGAGAGAGTTTGAGCTCATATGTGGTATCGGTGGTACTAGCACCTAAGAAGGATGGTGAGTGGAGGATATGTGCAAACACAAAATCAATCAATAAGATCACAATCAAGTATAGATTTGCATTGTCAAGGATGGAGGATATAATAAACGGTTTGATT
Source organism: Sequoiadendron giganteum (assembly GCA_007115665.2). NCBI lineage: Eukaryota > Viridiplantae > Streptophyta > Pinopsida > Cupressales > Cupressaceae > Sequoiadendron > Sequoiadendron giganteum. The sequence goes on from CM021109.1 coordinate 403,009,732, forward strand.
GGAGCAAAGTACTTTACCAAGATTAATTTGAGAAGAACCTATCACCATATTAGAATAAAAAGGGAGATTAATGGAAGATATAAATTTAAAACAAATGGATGATTATATGAATGGTTGATTATGCCTTTTAGGTTGACTAACACACCAAGTACATTTATAGGTTCATGAATGAAATTTTAAAGCAATTCTTGGGTAAATTTGTGATTATTTACTTGGATGATATTTTTATTTTAGAAAGACTAAGGAGGAATACCTAGAGAATATTAGATTAGTATTATAGAGATTTGGAGAAAAAATTGTTGATTAATGTGAAAAAGTATAGTTTATGAAGAAAAAAATGACATACTTGGGATTCGTAATATCAATTGAATGACCGAAGATGGAACTAGAGAAATTTAGAGCAATTGTTGAGTGGCCTACACTAGAAAATATTGGAGAGGTAAGATATTTTCATGGTTTGGATTTTTTTATAAGAAGTTCACCAAAAAAATCAATTGCATTTATGCACCATTTACAAAGACTATGATGGGAGACAATAAATAATTTAAGTGAGCATTAGGAGAAGCTAGAAATTTGAAGAAGGTGATAGAACAGTCAATGTTATCTTTGCCATATTTTAACAAGGTATTTTAGGTTGACTGTGACACAAGTTGGAATGCAATAGAGGTAGTGTTGATCCAAGAAGGGAGCCTAATAGAATATTTCAATGAGAATAATGATGTAAAAAGGAGATTCTCGGTATATGATGATAATTTTATGTCATAATTCAAGCATTGAAGAAATAAAAAAACATTTTTTTTTCCTTAAGGAATTCGTTTTGTGTAAAAATCATCAAACATTACAATATTTTGATAGTCGAGGTAAGTTAAATTAGAGACATGTGAGATGGGTAGAATTTATGCAAAGATACTTTTGTGTTGAAACATACAACTAGAAAACCAAACTAGGTTGCCAATGCATTGAGTAGGAAACAATATTTGTTGACAAAAATGAGGGTAGAAGTGGTTGGATTTGATGGATTAAAAAATTTGTATGGAGTTTATCCTAATTTTAAAAAATCATGTAAATATTTAGTTAGCATTGATATAAATTAGTGGCTTGATTATTTAATTCCAAATGGTATGATGTTCGAAGGCAAGGAGTTATGTATTTGAAAAATATCAATGAGAAAAAATTTGATCAAAGAAAAGTATATCAATAGTTTAGTAGGTCATTTTGGAGTAGAAAGATAGTAGCATTAGTGAATGAGAATTAATTTTTGGCTACAAATATATAAAAGGATATAAGGATTTTTTTCCAAAGTTGCAGAGCTTTAGAAATTCCAAAGGGAAGTAGTTAGAATGTTGAGCTGTATCAACCATTGCCGGTTCTAGAAAAACCTTGGAATAATTATGGATTTCGTATTGCAGTTGTCTAGCACACATAAAAGACATGATTCTATATTTGTGGCTGTGGATAGATTTTATAAAATGATGCATTTCATTTCATATAATAAAACCAATTATATGGTTCATGTAGTTGATCTTTTTTTTAAATAAATTAGACTACATAGTTTTCCAAAGAGTATTGTTTTAGATAGAGACCCTAAGTTTGTTGATTACTTTGGGAAGACATTATGGAAAAAGATGAAAAAAAATTTGAAATTCGGTTCGACATATCACTTACAAATTGATGGAAAAATAAAAGTTATGAATGGGAGTTTAGGCAATTTTTTGAGATATTTTGTTGAAGAAGGAATAAGAAGATGAGATATAATTTTAGTGCACTTAGAGTTTGCATGGTATAATTTGGTAAATAGGAGTACAAGGAAAAAATTATGTATGGTTGAGTATGGTAATTGTCCAAGGAATGTATTAGAGTTAAGAGATATCAATAATAAAGAGAAGTCTAGAAATAGAATAATTTATAAAATATGTGAAAGAAATACACATAGAGATCCTAAATCACTTGGAGAAGATGTATGGTAGATATAAGGAGAAAGTTGATGAGAAAATAATACATTAAGATTTTGTAATTAGAAATGAAGTAATAATATGTTTTAGAAATGAAATATTTTCAATTAGGACATACAATAAGTTTAAGATGAAGAAGTTTGGTCCTTGTAAAATTATTAAAAGAATTGATGTGAGAAATACATACAAAATGGAGTTATCAAAAGACCTGAACATATTACTAGTATTCAATGTTATAGATTTATATTAATATCATGCATGAGATTTTGGGGATATTGATTTAAAAGGATAATGGAAGAATAAAATATCACAAAATTCAAAAAAAGGGATTAAGGAGATTTTAGAAATTAGGATTGGCAAAAGCACTAGAAACATACAATATGATGAGTATTTGCTGAAATGGAAAGAAAGGCTTGAAGAAGACTCATCATGGATTTTTTAAGTTGAGTAATACCATATTGGTTTCTCTCTAGCCAATGGAAAGTGAAAGACTCGCTTTTTAAATTGCCACAAGTGTTTGATGCGAGAGCTTTAGAGTATAAGAGTATCACCCAGAAAATGTTTTCCTTCACTTTGTTTGTAAGTTTTCAACAAAATTATGGTCATTCTACTCACCACATATCTTAATGCATTTACTACACTTGAAAATTCCACCTAATGGTTAGGAATATGTGTTCTACATGGATTTTGCAACATTAAATTCAATTTCTAAGAGATTCTAATCACCATAATGGCATAATTAAACTTTTGAATCACTGTCAAGCATAACATCCAATTTCACTATTCAAGACTTGTAGTGCCTTTTTAAAATGTGTGGCAATGAAAGAACACATTTCCATACTTATAGGACCTAAGAGAGCTTATGGTATGAACTATATTGAGATTCATTGATCTTTCATTATCAATTTTTTTCTAGGGGATTCTTCCCAACAATTGGCCAACTACACTATACTTGTCATCAAGCTTCATCACACCTACTAGTGATTGACCAAGATCACTCCTAAGGCTAGAAGTTGCTACATAAATATCTCTTGTTTGTTCAAAATCGATCAATTTAAATGGAAGCTCGACATTGGAATTGTATTGCAATATCATTCAAATTTTGTAATGCACACATAGTTGTGCCATATATAATCAAATGGTTGCAGTCTAACTTGTTGGAAAATTGTAATTTATTTATGTATGTGAATCTTGAAAGATCATATTGTTGTTTTGTTTTATTGAAAATTTGATGTGTAATTGTTTGTTAGCTACATTGTTGGATTATCCTTCATTAGATATTTTGACCATGATTGCATCATTGAAGCACTTAGGATAGGCGCACAAACTTACCAATCTTTGACTATTTGTGGAGGTCAAAAGACCAAATTAGAGGCTTGGCTATATTGGCAAGCTCCCAAGAAATCACCAATATTTTTCTTGTCCCAAATACAAGTATTTATTGGAGGCTATTTCACATGGAAGTTTTGTATTTCCAAATTTTCTCTATCATTTTATTTAAATTTGAATCACACTTCTATTATTTTATACATTTTGGATATTCTTTGCGTTCATCTATTTTCCAAGTGTGCAAACATTTCTACACTCGACCAACCACCTTATTTTGTTGTTATTTTCATATTACAATGGGATGCCAACGTCTATCCAACCCTGTAGATGCACTAGCACATCCATCCATGCATCATGTCGCATACCATAATTGCAAATTGAGACCAGCCTTGAGGATGCATGTTACAATCTAATGCATTGCAGTTATGGTATGTGGCATGATGTATGGATGGATGTGTTGGTGCGTCTATGGGGTTGGATAGGCATTGCCCAATGGGACTAACAATTTAAAGTGTGGGAAAACTGGAGTTTTAATTAAAAACCTTCCAGATTTATTCTCCAAGTTCCCATTTAGTCCAAGTTTACACCTCTCAACTAATTTTCTAAATTTTCTCTCTCTATTTCTATATTTCTCATTTTCCTAGTTAGTAATATTTTCTTCTCTTATTTACAAAAGTAATAAAAAAATTCACTCCCTATGTCTAATTAGGTTAGATTTTTAGTCTAAATAGAAGATTAATGTAAGATATAAATTAAACTGCTTTAGCATTCAAGTAGTTTAATTTATCTCCTACTATCAAGGTTCAAAATACCCCTGTTTATGCAAACAAAATGTTTTATAAATCCGATCTTCTAATTGATTTCATTTCCAATGGATGTGTCAAGTTCCTTCACCTTGGATTGAGCTAGACCTTTGGCTACTATTTGATTTCAAAATATTACAATCTCCCTCAAAATATGTATGGCTATTTTTCTCCTGTAAATTTTGTACCTTGCTCAAATCTTTAACTGTAATAACAACTACCTCATCCACTCGTGTGGTAATTTTCTAAATGGAAATCCTCTAACATTTTTTAGATTTCTTCTTTATTAGTGTTTTCTATTTTTACATTCATAAAAAACAGAAAGATATTTTTAATCTGTAATGCCCCGCCACGCAACCCTAGAGGAAGTTTCAATTCACTAATCAAGCGTACTAATTTTATTTTTTAAAAGAAGTAAAAGAAGTGAATTAAACCCACATGTTCAACTAAATTGACAACCTCCCCTAGGGTTACATAACTGAGATTACTTAAACCCCATTAACCAACAACATTAAAAAAATACATTGAAAGTAAATACACAAGTAATAACATTTTACATCAAAGAAAGTACAAGATAAAGATAAAGCATTCATTTATATAAATCAGTTACAAAGGTCTATTACAATCCTCATTCCCAGAATGAGTACAAATACATAAGTCTGAATATTACAAGATCCACCTCATACACAAGATGGTAAAACAACATTATTACAATATGAGATACCAAGTACAAGAATCCTAAAGTAAGCAAAGAGAGATGTCCATCAAGAAGTCTCGCCACCAAGTACTGAAGATCAAGGGGACCCAACGGTTATGGTGCATGATCCACCCAACCATGTGGTACCCGAAGGACCAACCCCCATGCTAGGAGATAGTAACCAAGTAACATGGATGAGAAACCTACCACCTCAAACCAAAGGCAGACTCATACTGATATAAACTGACTCAACCACACATATGCACAATAAAGTCAAAACTCTAATCATGGTTACATTGCTTCCAGACATAATATGATCAAGTGTGCTAAAAGAAAACATACGCACAACATAACACACGGTGTTATCCTAGACAGAGTGTCATCGCAAGGTTTGTCATGAGATATCCTTTGGGCATTCTTCATAGGCTCTGGAAATCCTGGTGGCCTCAACCAAATCTCGGCACTCATACAAACTCAAGCGAAATCATCTTTCTCTCATAGGGACGAGATAATGATCTTGCCATTCCAGGCCTTCTCACCCACCCCAAGTCTAAACAAACCCTTGTGCCTGTGAGTGAGGTTAACTTATCTTGGTTAATGTGAACTACATCCTAATATGCTAAGTATATTTACTTTAGTTTTCAGTTGTTAAAATCACTTCTGAAGGTTTCCCGGTTTACCTCTTTGGGCTCCGGCCCCTAACAAAAGCCACTCTTCTAATTGGATAACACACTACGAAACTAACTCCAAGGGTTATTCAAGTGCTATAGAATTGAACCAATAAAACTCTCTCCAATCCTAGGAGGCAACACAAAGAATTCCACTCCAATACCTAGGAGGACACAAGATGAATGTAACACAACCCAAGGGAAATCAAACAGTAATATAACAAGGGAATGACCCACGTGAACTGGAAGACTTTTACAACCTACTACACAATAATCATTCACAAAATAAAACATTAACGAATACATCAATGAACTCATGCATTGGAAAAGAAAAGTGCTAAGTTTGGTTATTCTAAAACCATGCTCCTAATCTAATGCTCTTCGCAATGAAGTAAAATAATTCATTCAAGTCTTTATATTCACCAATCAATATTTTATCTAAAGTGTAATCTCTACAACTAATTCAAATCCTGAGCATTAATAAGTTCGACTATAGTTAAATGTCAAAGTTGCTGAAATGCTCTCGTGTTTTAGCATGGTATAAAAGAAATACACCCATCTACAATAAAGCCATCTCCTAATAGTATGCACGATTAACTCCATACTTTTGTTTTAATCAAAACGAAATCCATTCCACAAGAAAACTTTAATTAACAACATTTTATATAACCTATATACAATATTAATTAAATTCTACATATAACTATATGTATATTAAATATTATAAATATATATTCATATATATTATAATAAAAAAAATACATATATTAAATATATAAAATAATTAAATATTATATATATATATATAAAGAAAAAAATAATAAACAAACTAAATTAAAATAAAATAAATGAAATTAAATAAAATAAAAATAAACAAAATAAAATAAAAATAAAACAAAATAAAATTTATACATATGCGGATGTGACAGTCCGTAGGGACTGTCACCCGCAGTCGGCGTACCCTGCGCCGACTGTACTAATGTACAGCGGCCGGGGGGTAGCGGGGAGGCCACAGTCCCATTGGACAGTGTGTCCCCCGTACGGGTGGCACACTGCCCAGTGGCACTGCGCGTACCCACTGCGCCCAAAACACAAGGGGTGGGAGCCGAGCCCCCCACCAACAATTAAATTTTTATTTGCATAAAAAAATTTCGGTTGGAGAGAATAACGGATGGACAGAAAAATTTCGTATGCAGGTATGAAATGTCCAGGCCGTACGCGGCCCAACAAAAAAAAAAACAATAAACCATCTTAAAATACAAAAATCTTATATGTATAATAATTTAGATTGCATATATCATTTCCAGAAATGGTATATGCAATGTATATTATTATATATGTAATTTTTTTCTAGAATTTTCAATACTAGGGTAATCGAAGAAATAAAGTATACACAACCAGAAAATAATTTTCTTTTGCAACCATAGAAAATTTTCCAACAAAGATTAAATTCAGAAAACAATGAAACCATTCCCTTTCCTTTGAGTTTTCAAAATTTTCTAAGACACAAGAATAATGATACAATGATCTGGTTTTCTCTTCCCCCATTTTCTAAAAGGGTTTGCATTTCCAAAATAAATAAATCTGAATATCAAATTTATGGAGTTTAACCTAGGGTTTCAAGAAAATTCCCCATTTGCAGATTTCTTCAAATTTAAACAAACTAGGTTAAACTAGGAATATTAAAACAAGAAAATAAAAAAAGAAAACCTGGTTATTTGCAGCCACCAAGATTATTGATGCAGACTTTCTTTTGAGCTCTTCACAATTCTTTTTCCACAATGCCAAGAAATTTCCAGCAAGCTTCAATCCACTAATTCCACCTTCTTTATAGAATTTCTCTCCCTTTTCAATTTAATTCTTCAACCAAAAATAATTTCTTAAACTTTCATCAAAAATTTTCCAACAATTTTCCTGCCTGTCCAAAAAAAATGAAGCAAGAAGAATCCCCCAATTTTCTGCCCTCAACTTATAAAATAACAATTCCAAAATAACCTAATGTAACCCTAATTCACTTTCAAATGCAAAAGTTGAATTTACAAGTTAATTTCATTTCCCCTTTTTCAAAGGCCCTAACTTTTGACTTTTAATTAAAATTACAATTTCACAATATTCCCTTTTTGATTTAATTTAAACTTTACAATCAAATACAATTACATAATTATTATAAATTATCTAATAACTAAATTCAAACACAAGAGATTTAAATTTAATTAAATAAACAATTTTAACTTTAATTAACTTACTCACAATTATTTATTAATTAAATTTAATCCCTTGAGATTTAAATCTAATTAAATAAATATTTTAACAAACTAACATACTTTCAATTATTTAATAATTTAATCCAACTCCATGAGATCTAAATTTAATAAATTAAATAATTCAACTTTAATAAGCTTACTTACAATTATTTAATAATTAAATTTAATCCCTTGAGATTTAAATTTAATTAAATAAATAATTTAAGTTTAATTTCCATAATCTATTTAGATATAACCAAAGAGCATAATATTAAATACTATAAAATCACCATTTCTTCCAGCCAATGCAATATTCAAAAGACCAAATCAAAGGGTTAACACATTTCGAAACATTACAAAAAGCATCCAATAAGATCTAGCAAGACTCAAACATCAGAGTTGACGACACACTAAGGCTAGGGTGTAGACCTGACACATGTTACCAAGTTACTGTCTCCCATTCAACTTAATCGTTGGATCGACACGCTCAAACCTGTGGAACCAGGTGGAGTCGATGTCATGTACCTGCAACCTGTAATCAACTAATCAACATAATATATGCAGTATATAATTCACACCGTGAAGACGAAATCTCGGAATCGCAGGGCGCTCACAAGCGAGTGATGCAATTCCATCTCCTTCACCAGTACACTCATCCAAGACTGACACTAACGTCATAACAATAGTTTCATAAATAATCACATGATAATTCTACTGTCAGCATTCATTCATCAAAGCATGTAAAATCAAATTAGATAATCACATCACATAGTAATAGTTTGTCGCTCAAGAGTAGCGATCAAAATATCATAATAAAATATGTCCAGTATCTCAGTAGCTGTAATCCAAGCAAAGCATAAACAACATGAAAATAGAAGCAAAACGGAGGGGTATTACATAATCATTCACCATTGAATGGGTAGTGGCTAACTCCTAGACAAAAGTGAACTATGTTCATATAAAAATGCATGAAAACATACATAACGACATGCATGGTAAACAAACATAACATGACAAGACATCATAGTGCGGGGCCCGCCAGACGAGGGCTGAAAAGTGAGAAACTGACATACAGCACCAAACATCTTGGAAATGGTAGGTAGGAGTTAACAACACCATTAGATGGGTTTTCTTTCCTCCTTCCAGTTGAAAAAGGCGGCGCCTTAGCTTCCTTGTGAAGTCTCGGTTTTATCCGTGTTTTCTTTCTAGCGCGACAAAACTGGCGAATGATGTGGTTTCAAGTTTTCTCATTGAGAGTTGAAGGTTTGAGTGCACATGGAGGACTTGGAGGAGAAAACTGACCAAATCCAGGTACTATTTGGTAGTCTGCACTTTATAAGATGAATTTTGAAGTGCACGTGGATGTGTTGGAGGAGAAAACTGACCAAATAGAGGTGAGGGATGCTAACCAATTTGGTTGCAAGTAGAGGGTTTTATAACACCTTGTGATTTTTAATTTGGGAAACACAATGTTGGGAATTCAATTATTTGAATCTCCTCCTTTAAATGTATGAATTTCTTGAAAATCCCACATTCCATTGTTGTGTTTAAATTTTGCATGATTAAAAAAAAAGTGCAGAAAATAATTATAATTTGGAAAACACGGTGTGGGGTTTGAATTATTTGAATCTTCTTGTTTGAATGCAAAGGTTTGTCTCATGTTGGGTTGCTTTCTTCTTAACACATACATTTTGCAACATGGAATGCTACAAAATAGTATCAATGTCTTCAAAATCACACATTCCATTTTTGTGTTTAAATTTCGCATGATTGAAAAATTTAAAGTGCACAAAATAACTGTAATTCAGAAAACACACTATTGGGTTTCAGTCATTTCAATCTCCTTCTTTAAATGAAAATTTTTGTCTCATGTTGGGTTGCTAGCTTCTTAACACCCACGGTTTTGCAACATGAAATGCTACAAAAAAGTATGAATATCTTGTAATTGGGAAAACACAGTGTGGGGTTTCAATTATTTGAATCTCCTTGTTTAAATGCAAAGGATTGTCTCATGGTGGGTTGCTTGCTTCTTAACACCCATAGTTTTACAAAATGGAGTGCTACAAAATAGTATGAATGTCTTCAAAATCACACATTCCATTGTTGTGTTTAAGTTTCACATGATTGAAAAAATAAAGTGCAAAAAATAACTATAATTCATAAAACATAGTGTTGGGTTTTAGTCACTTGAATCTCCTTCTTTAAATGCAAAGAGTTGTCTCATGTTGGGTTGCTAGCTTCTTAACACCCACGGTTTTGCAACACGTAATGCTACAAAACAGTATGAATGTCTTGAAAATCACACAATCCATTGTTGTGTTTAAATTTTGCATGATTAAAAAAATAAAGTGGACAAAATAAATGTAACTAGGAAAGCATGGTGTGGAGTTTCAGTTATTTGAATCTCCTTGTTTGAATGCAAAGGCTTTTCTCATGGTGGTTGCTTGATTCTTAACACCCACATTTTTGCAACATGGAATGCTACAAAACAGTATGAATGTCTTCAAAATCACACATTCCATTGTTGGGTTTAAATTTTACATGATTGAAAAAATAAAGTGCACAAAATAACTATTATTTGGAAAACACAGTGTTGGGTTTCGGTCATTTGAATCTCCTTCTTTAAATGCAAAGGGTTGTCTCATGTTGTCTTGCTAGCTTCTTAACACCCACGGTTTTGCAACATGGAATGCTACAAAATAGTATGAATGTCTTCTAATTGGGAAAACACGATGTGGGGTTTCAGTTATTTGAATCCCTTGTTTAAATGCAAAGGATTGTCTCATGGTGGATTGATTGTTTTTTAACACCCATAGTTCTGTAACATGGAATGCTACAAAATAGTATATCTTCAAAATCACACATTCCATTGTTGAGTTTATATTTTGTATAATTGAAAAAATAAAGTGCACAAAATAACTGTAATTCGGAAAACATAGTGTAGGGTTTCAGTCATTTGAATCTTCTTCTTTAAATGCAAAGGGTTATCTCATGATGGGTTTCTAGCTTCTAAATACCCATAGTTTTGCAACATGGAATGCTACAAAATAGTATGAATGTCTTCAAAATCACACATTCCATTATTGTGTTTAAATTTTGCATGACTGAGAAAATAAAGTGCACAAAATAACTGTAATTCGAAAAACACAGTGTTGGGTTTCAGTCATTTGAATTTCCTTATTTAAATGCAAAGGGTTATCTCATGTTGGGTTTCTATCTTCTTAACAACCACTATTTTGCAACATGGAATGCTACAAAATAATATGAATGTCTTGTAATTGGGAAAACATAGTGTGGGGTTTCAGTTATTTGAATCCCTTGTTTAAATGCAAAGGATTGTCTCATGGTGGGTTTCTTGCTTCTTAACACCCATGGTTTTGCAACATGGAATACTACAAAATAGTATGAATGTCTTGTAATTGGGAAAACACGGTGTGGGGTTTCAGTTATTTGAATCCCTTGTTTAAATGTAAAGGATTGTCTCATGGTGGGTTGCTTTCTTCTTACCACCCACGGTTTTGCAACATGGAATACTACAAAACAGTATTAATATCTTCAAAATCACACATTCCATTGTTGTGTTTAAATTTCACACGATTGAAAAAATAAAATACACAAAAAACTATAATTCAGAAAACACAATGTTGGGTTTCAGTCATTTGAATCTCCTTGTTTAAATGCAAAGGGTTGTCTCATGTTGGGTTGCTAGCTTCTAAACACCCATGGTTTTGCAACATGGAATGCTACAAAACAATATGAATGTCTTCAAAATCACACATTCCATTGTTGTGTTTAAATTTCGCATGATTGAAAAAATACAGCGCACAAAATAATTATAATTGGAAAAACAAGATGTGGGGTTTCAGTTATTTGAATCTCCTTGTTTAAATGCAAAGGTTTATCTCATGTTGGGTTGCTTGCTTCTTAATACCCATGGTTTTGCAACATGGAATGCTACAAAATAGTAAAAATGTCTTCAAAATCACACATTCCATTGTTGTGTTTAAATTTCGCATGATTGAAAAAATAAAGTGCACAAAATAACTGTAATTGGGAAACCACAATGTTGCATTTCAGTCATTTGAATCTCCTTGTTTAAATGCAAAGGGCTGTCTTATGTTGGGTTTCTTGTTTCTTAATACCCAAGATTTTTCAGCATGGAATGCTACAAAATAGTATGAGGGTGAACCCACATAAGTGGTGAACACTTTTGTGGAGGAAGGGAAAAGTCGATTTTCCCTTTTTCACAAAGTGAAGGGGTTCGACCGAACCCAAGTGTTCACCCAAACCTTTATGTGGGTTCAGCTAAACCCCATGGTTCGATCGAACCATATGTTTGGCCGAACCCCATTGACTTATGCAATTTAATAATAAAATAAAGGGGTTCGGCCAAACTAAGGTTCGGTCGAACCCCCTTAACACAAATTAGAACAAAAAACAAACCCTCATCCCTGTCATTTTCACTTAGCAGAGAACAGTGGCCGGTGAATAGAGTGCGTGCGGTGAACAGGGTGCGTGCAAAGACAAAGTGTGCAAAGAAAACACTCACCTTCACCTTCACCTTCGAGCGAACCCTCCAACACATCATCTCAGGTTTTCCATATCTCATATTTGCTGCAAAATTCGTGGTTTCAATTGCATTTGTTTGAATTTTTTTAAAGCATTTTCAACAAATTCATTATATATATTTAAATACTAGTTAAAATACATCTTTGCACCTTAAAATGAAGAAGCTACCTGTGATTATAGGAGGCTTATTACAAATAAATCATGAAGGAATCTAGACTTAAGGTGATTGAGTAAGGAAGAGGTAGAATGGCTATTGAATTTTTATTATAAATCCTCTATTAAATTCTTTTCAAATATCTACTTGGTGATGTCCCCTACAAGTTCAAGATGCTTCAATTTCTAAAAATTAAAAAAATATCCTATGTGTGAAGTTGTGTTGGTCATTTTCATGAATTTCTATCAATTACCCTATTGTTATTTTGATGGATTTGCATACCAATATTTCATCTCTAGCATCTCCATTTTTCTTTTTCCATTGGTCTATTGGGCTTCATCCTCAAAGTATAATCTTTCAACTAATCTTGATAATCCACTTTCAACCTTTGTTAAATTTATCTAAGTATGGATTCTATTGGACTTCAATTTTATTGCGGTTGTCATGCTAGTAATCCAATCCTTAGTGTTTCTTAGTGACCTAGAATATTTTATATTTCTAGAGTGTTTGGCTTGACCCTCCATTCAAACCATTCTTGTCTCCATATTCTTGGACCCCTCTTAGCTCTATTGTATTCAAGTGTTATATTTTATAGGATTTTAGACTTGGTTATATCCTACCATACCACTCCCTTTTAAACTTAAAAATCCCAATCCATTTTAATCCAAATGTCTATAAGTATTTTTGCACCAATTTTTTCATCTCTCAACCATCATGTCATTTCAATCATTCCCCAACAACTTCACAATCTTATTATTTGTATTTACTCCTTGTAGTATTGGGAATTTAGTCTTTCCAATCCTTAAGTACCATCCCTTTCTAACCCCTATTATCTTCATCCTCTACTAGTAAAAATAAATCTTGTGTTTTAGAGTTCTAGAATTGATTCCATGCGTCTAAATTTTTATCCATCTTTTATTTCACAATGTCAAAATCATGATAATGCCATCTTTATATGATGCTAACATCATCAATTTTTAGAGTAACTACCTATTGAGACATACCTACTAACATCATTTTTTCATTCTCCAAAAAATAAAAATATATAAATCTAGAGGATTCGACCTTATTTTTCCCTAGTATATTATTTCATACTCCCACAAACCCCAACACCTAGTTGAATACTTTTCCTATCTTTTAGAGTCAAACATTTGGCCTTGAGTTTATATTTTATAAAAAAATTAAGGTCATATAGATACATTAATCTCAACATCTCGATGATTTGTCCTTTATTAAGTTCATATAAGAAACATTTTATTATAATTGTGTATTATGGACCTCCATTTTTATTTAAGTTTTTTTATGGATTCATGGAATCTTTGAGTTTGTGTTTTTTGTTCTTTATATTAATTATTTATTAGTTTGCATCTAAGACGTGCTATAAAATTATGTTACACTATGTAGTTCATGCTAGGATGAGAAAAATTTCTAAAATAATATGTGGGGAATTTAAATTGATTGTGGATTATCAATTAGGGTGCATCATTGGGGTAAAAGGGAATTTGAGAGTGTAAGCTCTAAATGATAAATCCAAGTGCATTAGACTGATTTGAATGTTAGTATTTTATTCAATTCATTAAGTTTTCATGTATTCAAGATAAATTTGATAGTTGAGGGTTGGACATTCTATTCATTTAGAAAGAAAATAAAAATATGTATGTTAGTGTCATATTATCTAGTGAAGTAGGTTTTATTCCATCATCCATAAATTTAGTAATATAAAGCTATTAAATCCCTAGAGAGTGTTATTCAATACATAGTATTTGTATAGGATTTTATATGATACTATATAAATATTAGGTAAATTATTATTGTGATAAACACAATATAATATATATATATAGGGATGAGTAGCTTGCTTATATCTAGAACTTCACATCATTTGAACTAACTACCAAATTAGAGACCTCTTATATACTAAATTAGTTGTGTTCCTATATTTAAGATCTATAGGAAATAAACTTCCAAACTTAGTAAGGCTCAAAGAAGAGGAGGCTTTATCCAAGTCATTCTATCTACTCTAATTTTTCTCCCCCTTAGTCTAAATATATAGGCTACTTCCCCATTGCCTACATTATTCCTAGACTGGGACATTATGGTAGATTTCCTTAATATCTAGATGGTTGCAAGAAAAATACCCAACACCAAATCCTCTACAAAAAATAATTCAATTAAAATTTTAAGATATCCATGTCTTCAAAACATCAAGTTATATGTACTTTGTACATTACATTAGGCAAGTTATTCCAATTATTCTCTATTTATTCCTCATAAAGAGAAAACTTTAGATAATGAAATCTATAATCACATCATATTCTATGAGTCAAATTTTGAGCATACTTACTATTGTGGGATTGATGTACTTGCCTCTCTTGATTGATATTCTAGTGTACTCACCACTATTTTCATAATTCCCAATATATTTTGGTTTTGTAAAGAGAGAAAAATAGTGTTCAAACTAAGAACATTCTTTTAGTGGACCTCACGTGATGATAGGATCTAAGGCACTTCTCATCACACAAAATCTCCATCTTGGATCCAATTCTAGACTCTCATACACTACACCCCCAAGATTAAGAAAATGACTCATACATCATTATATAGAGTAAACACATTTCAAAATATACAAAGTCGCCATTTCTATAGAAGCATATGTTGCAAGCATATGTGGAGCATATGTGAAATTATCCAGATTAGTAGTCTTAATGAATTTATTCTAGTCATTTTTTGTTCTTACATAATCAAAATCATTGAAAGAGAGAAAAATAGAACCATAACATAGAGATAATCAATAAATTTTGCTACAACTATCAAAAAAAAAGAAGAAGAACTAGATATCTTCAATAGCTCAATAAATGAATTAATGTACTTAAGTTATGAGGATCACAAGATTGCCAACTAGGGTCCTATTCTTGTGGATCTTGCTATAGTACAACTTAACAATAAAATTCCTCTAGCATTTCCAAATCTCTCTATCCCTTCACCTCCTATCATGCCACTAAATCTTATGTACAATATATTGAACTTCAAAACATCACACTATGCACTTTGTAGATTATATTAGTTACTATTCTACTAAGTATTTATTTATTCCTCATCAAGAGAAAACTTTGTACAATGAACCACATAATGACATTATTCACACAATTCCTCCACATGAAGAAGGTAGCCCACCTTTTAAAAAAATCCAAATACAAGGTATAACCTTCTCTGCATGTATTCTACTAAACCAATATGAATACACAAGCATTAAATTGAGTTAATCAGTATAATTATTTGACCAAATATTGATTTTTTGAACCTTTATAATACCAATATTTTCTTGTAATAACTCAAAAAATTATTGAAAACAATATTGTACATACTATGACGAATGATATTGATCATCACTAACATGTAAAAATTGTGCTCCCTAACTATCTTCTTATTTTGTTTTTTTACTATTAGGGGAACGCCTATATGTGATGTGAACAATAATAGTTTATCTAAATAGAATTGTAATATTAATATGATTCAACTTATTTTTGTGGCTGCAATGTGTAATTTTATATAAAATTGACTATAGATCTATAATAATTCCAATTAGGAAAAATCCTTGCACGCCTTGACTTGTTGGTCTAACCATCAATAATAGGGGCTATGTATTGCATACTTATAAAAAATATTCTTATAATCATAAATAAAATTAGCAGTGCTTCTCTTGTGACCAACTCACATCTAGAATCTTCACCTCCACTCTTCAAATTGTATTTTACTATCTCATATCTCTTTTTCTCAAACATTTTATTTCCGAGATCATTTTTCTTCCATAATGGGTACATGATATAAACTTTGATAACCCACCGCATTGTAAATGCTTCTCATTTAAACGTGATTTTTACAGAAATTACAATCATTGTATCTAACACATTAAAATAAATCTAATAAGTCCTTAGATAAATTTGGTATTTTAATTGTACCACACTCTTGTAAAATTTGGTTAGTATTCTAATTTGGAAAGGTCCTCTCTCTTCTTATGTAACTTGGAGATACAATGACTTTCATTTTTTTATGTGTGTTATCAATTTTATTAATATTATCAACAATTGAATCATGGAGTATAATTTTAATATCATGGGGTTCATTTCTACATTATTCAAAAATATTTCTAAATTTGAATTCTTATTTTTCTATGATGTTACTCTTTTCACTCTAGGTGTTTCATAACATTTTGCAACATTTTCGCTTTCATGTTCAACATTTTTATTTTCAATGTTAAGTAATAATGTTTTCCCTTTATTACTAGTTGTAGGAAATAAATCTTAGATGCAACCTTTATCAATGTTTTTTAAATTGTCTTTAATGACACATTTTGTTCTAGAGTGCACACGCACACTTGTAAATTTAAATTTTATAATTGTTTTAGATTATGTTTTTTGTGCAATCTAGTAATGTGAATGTTTTGATTAAATTAAAAACTATGATAGATGTTGAACATGTTTTGTGAACTAATGGTATGGAAATATTATTGATGAGTAGATGAATTATTAGAATTGTTTTAGATTTCTATTCCTTATATCTAGATATATTATTTAAACTAAGGTCTCATTTCTCCTTTAGGTACACATACATACATAACATGGATAATGCAGATGCTCCACCTCCGGAATCTTTGTTTGAAAATACCAATAATGAGATTAATAAATTGAAAGACTCATTAGCGCAAAATGTAAACCCCGGGATATATTCTAAACCATGCATGTTAATATTGCATAGTCTTGAAAAACTAAGAGATGAACTTGAGAGGACAAGCGTATTTTCTCCAGATAGAGTAGCTGCTATTCTTTCCCACATGCGAGAAGAAGTACGTGGTGAGGTTCCCCTTAAACAAATATAGGATAGTGTGACCAAAGAAATGATAAAAACCAATTATTTTCCATTTTATCAAAATACACGTAAGGTTAGGGGATACCAGGTCACTAGATGTGTTGATCGTGATATGGCCTCATTGATCTACCCATGATTTCTCGCAGCACATGGTCAATACCCAAACAATGACCAGATTCCATTATATTTTGTTCAGCAATTGTATGCTAAGGCCCATTTGGGCCTCAAAGTCAACTACTTGGACATTCCACCATATGTTGGTCAGGGGCGTGGCAGGATTGCTAACAAACCCACTTATCGTTGAGTAGATAGACCGACCCCAGTGTTTAGGGTATTGGTTGGTGAGAGGTCTCCTGCTCTCACCCCAGCTCTAGCCCCCATAGCATATGAGGTTGTCGTTTCTTCCCAAAAAGAAGCAATTGATACTATAGGTGACATTGCAGCTACCACCAGTAGGATATCTACTGATCGTGTAGGTTAGTATTTGATGTCTAGACGTCCCCAACCCATGCCATCTTCAGCACAGTGGACCACCATGGATCCTTTCACATCAGCAGGCATCCCTACTCCCACAGAGCTTGAGGCACTTACAAGAGATATGGCACGCAGGACTTTGCTTTGTTTGGCTGAGGAACTCTTGGAGGCATATGCTTTCATTGCATCAGACTATGGGATCGGTATAGAGCATGTTAGAGATCGTTTGGCACATGGAGGGCGTTCACTTCTAGGATCCCATCACTCTCAACCCAGCACTAGTGCACATCAGGATCCACCATCTGATCATTCGATAGCTGCACAGACTATGGGTTTTACTGAGATGTTGGTTGGTGCCGGTTCGTTATCATCGATGCCATCTCACCTACATAGTCCTCTCCACTCATCATTGCTGGCACGACATGAGATAGATCAGAGGGATGCATATATTGATTCATCGCTTGATCGTATAGTTGATATGGTGGAGGCGGTCGTTTCAGAGGACTCAGGTCATCCGATATCAAATGATGTGCATGTATGTGTGCATGTGCATGTGCATGTTCAATTCCTTTATAATTATTTTTAAATTTTAGTTTTAATTTAACTAGATATTCATGTACTGATATATATGAATTTATATATTTGTAGGTGGACATACCTAATGTCACTCCTAGCCTTGTTCCAGATCATGCACATCAACATGACTCTATGGATGAATCTGATGCTAGTGGACATGTGAGTTTTAAATTTTTATATATACATTTGTATATGTACATGAATATGTACATGCATAGATCTAGATACATATTTAATATAAATTAGATGTATTTAACACATTTTGTACACCATTTTATTTGCAGGGCTTAGCACATCTATCAGAGCAAGACCGTTCTCATTCAGATGGTCATTCGACTAGGAGTCGACATTCATATTAGGCTCTGCATATTAGATTTATTTGCTTATATGATGATCTTTCTAGTATTTGACGTTTGATTATCTCTAACTTACATTTGCTATATATGATGATTTTTAGTATTTGACATTTCCTTATATGATGATCTTTAGTATTCCACATTCGATGATCTCTAACTTAAATTTGCTTTTATGATATACATACATTTGGAACTTTGCTTATAACATGTTACATGTTTATACATTGATCAATATTGATATGTTTACATGTTTATATGATATATGTATACATTCGCTTATATTCAATATACATGTACATTTGCTTATTTGATGATCTCTTACAACTTACATTTCCTTATATGATATATACATTTGATCTCTCTAGAGTAGAAGTTTAGGAAATGAATGCCACTTTATAATTAAGTTCATTCACATGTTGATCACAATAAATATTTTGCACACGCATGCCTTGGATATATATGATCTTGAATGTTTTCTTTCTATGTATATAAAAATAGAACCATATACTCATATAAGCATTTAAATATGTACAATAATGATTATAAAATGCATCATTTAAGCACAATAATAGGAATTAATTCACTAAATTGTAATAAAGTATTAATGGACGATAATGAATAATAATGGATCTTAATTATGGTATATGATAAAATAATAATAGTGGTTTGACAAAATTATTTTAGTGTCTTACAAGATGATGTTCAAAATAACATTGTTTTAAAAAAAAGAACTTAAGAAGAAAGGATTAAAAGAGATGAAAAAAATAATGATATGCCTCAATTAGGTGGAGGAATAAGAAAATATTAGGTGGTTGATGATGATTGGACTGAAGAGATTATTTGTGTAAAAAATACACAAGTTATCTCTCAAAAGAAGAATTATGAGGAAATTTGCATATGAAATATAGAAGATGATGGAAGAAAAGAAGAAGAGGAATGTAGAAAATGATTTAATAAAAGTAAAATTAGGTGAAAAATGTGATTGATTGTTTTTGAATACTTAGTTATGTTGACATGTGAAGATCAACTTTATCTTAATATACATGTAGATTTTATGCACCAAATTAGGTAGGATTGAGGTTAAAATGTATCCAATGCATGTAATAACTTATAATAAAATAATAAACAAGAGGAATCCCTAGTATTCAATAAGACATTTTATTTTCTTAGTGGGTTTAAGATGGGACAACCAATAGACACAAAGAGAAGATAGAAGATATGCATCAAGATCTATTGTAAAGAAAGATGTAACCACATATTCTCAATGCAAAAATTGGAATATTTCAACTTAGATATGTATGTAACCAAGTAACCCTAAAATCATGAAATAAATGTTGTACACAACTATACATGAACACATCTATGGATGGTACAAAATCCTACTGCCAAAAGATCTCAAACCAATGAAGGTACAAATATAACTTTGGAAAAAAAGGTGTTAATCCTAAAGAAAAATATGACTTAATGCTTCCTTGATACAACCATAAGTTAACCAATCAAATCATTGTATTCCTCAATTTAATTTAAGCATAAATGTATATGACATATTCTTATACATATGCACTCTCTAATACTTATGGGGCAACCATATATTCAACCAACAAGTAAATACGTGCACAATGAGGAGAATTGTGCATATTTTCACTATTCACCAACCAACACGAAGCATAAAAATTCTACAAGACACTTTTGGGATTTTTTGTTTGGTACAACATTCTACAAGACACAAATTTTAATATGTTAGGTTTCTTTTTCTACAACAAAAAGGAAGATTGAGACAACGTTCACTTTATATATATAGAAGACATGGACTAATGAATCAATGATTTTTCTTGGATGTATAGGAGAAGAAACATCTTGAGATGTAGTCATGTAACATCTCCTTATGTGCCAATTGTCTTTTTTGTTGAGATGCTAGATTTGGGGGATCATTGAAACTAACACTAAATTTTCTTCTACTCCCACCATCACTCTTCCAATGAATTTTTTTATGACAAGGTTTGCACATTATTTACATAACAAGTACTTGAATTCCATGGAACAAATATATAATTGGAAATATCTACTCAATTTAAGGTTATCAATGTATTTCAACCCCTAATTTGTGTCCAACCAAATTTAAAACACTTGTCATCAACATATATTATAAGTAACTAAAACAATCCAGAGTTCAAACAAGTTACTATAAGTTCTTGTCTTGAACATGTATGTACATGTACAAGTGAACTTGAAAATCATGGATATAATCTAACTCAAACATTCTGGTTCAACCCACTCTTGAATAACATGTAAATTTTTTTGATGGTCATCACTATCTAGTCTCCATTTTTTTTGTCCACGTGCATGTGGAACTGCATGAAGATGTAGGGCGGTAGCAATTATAGGGTGACTATATTGATATACCTTGTTATCAACTTGATAGTCCACAAAATGAATCCCATTTTGAACAACTTTGACTTGTTTTAGATATATCCCTTGCACAACAACAGAACCTGCATGATAAACATGAACCTGAGGTAATACATGTGCATGTGTACAACATTTGCATGCTCAAGGTTTGTACAATATATATTTAATGTTTTTAAGGTAATGTACACATGTACACAATGTATATATATAATTTGAAATTCAAACTCACCTATGGGAAATAACATTCCATCATTTGTTTCAGGCCGTGTTAGCTTATTCCTCTCTTTTGTGCAACACAATAAATAATAGCTAACACCTTCTATGTTTCTAGGCTCTGCTATAACTACAAAAACATCTCCTGTACACCAAATTTACACAATAAAATTCTAAAAAAAATAGAATTGTCTCTATAGAAGTTAAAGATCATTAAATTTATATAATATTTAAATTATTGAAAACTTACACATGTACCTTTTCTAACCAATCCTGAAATATGGTCATAATCAATTGAAATCAAAGAAATGTCTTGAAATCTTTCATCCTCATTTTCATCGTATGTGTCTAAAACAAATAGTGGCACCATATCCCATTTACTAACATATTCAAGTTCTTCATTGTTGCATGCATGAGATTTTCCCGCAATGCACTCAATGCAGAAACAAGAGTAATCTCTCGTGTATAATGTCCATCCAGGGTGACTATCTGAACTCATAACACAATGCAAAGATCTTGTTTTTTCTACCCTCTTGCATCCATGCATCGATCTTCTATCCACACCTAGATAAATGTAATTGCAAAAAACTTATATGAACTTGAACATGTGTGTATATATATATACATCTGTAAATTTTAAATTTAAATAAATTTATTTATTTTAAATGTAATTTATACATACCTAATATCTCCCAAAACACTCTATGTGGATTGTTTCGGTTTGTTCTTGAAGATGTGCCGACCTCATTTGATGCAAAGTGTTTCTTGCACCATTCAATAACATCATGTGCATCATCTATATGATCTTTTGAATAACTCATTTGATGCTTTCTTAAAGCACGTTTGATGCAAGCTCCTGCACCATCATGTTCACCCTTTCCATGCCCACTCTCAAAGAAACTCCAAACATGTGGTATCTTGTAAATTTTATGATATCTAGAAAGTGCATAAAATGGCCATGATGATTTGAATTGTGCCACACATCCATCTAACCATACAAAATGGTTTTCAAATTTTACACCCCTGCTTCTCAAATTCTCAAAAAAACATTTTGTAAAACAATGTTGTACAAAAAGTGTGTCATGCTCTTTATCATCACTAATATAAAAGTGATATTCTTTCTTGATGGCTCGTTGTTCATCTATACTCTCAACACCATCTAATTCCAATTGTGCATGTCAATAACACACATGAACCATAATAGTGACTTGTTTTGAAAAGTAATATTCTGATTGAATCTCTTTTTGATGTACAAAAGAGTAATTTTCTGCAAAGTCAGCTACTGATAGAACTGTTCCAAGTGGGAAAGTATCTCTTAATGTTTGAAATTGATGTGCTTGCCACTTAGCATAAAAGGAATGTTGTATGTATGGTTGTATCAATTTTTCAAAATCTTCCATTAATTTCCCAATAGGTATCTCCTCTTCTACATAGTTCAACCTTGTGGATTCTTTCCCAAAATTTGTTTGAAACTTTACATACTTGTAACTTTTGCAATTTACTGTCTTTGTTAGGTCAACATTTTCATTTGTTGAAGGAAAGTTAGCCAAATTTCCACATGTTTCACAGAGTCCTTTTATGCATTTTATTTGAAGTCCATTTTCATGATCACATAATAGATCCTTTATGAACAAACTTACCTGTTTAGGAGGTGCCTTTTGAAAACCATATCTTTCTTCTCTCATCTTTCGAAACACCTGATAGTAGAGATCAAATTCAATGTGATAACGACAACAACAAGTTTCAAAAAACTTGTTTATCTTCACATAGTATGGATTTAACCTTTCAAACATTGTTTGCCCAATCTTTATATGAGGATACATATTACAAAAGTTCATATACATCTCAAGCTGTGTTATGTCTAGCCAATGTTTAATATGTTCTTCATAAATACTAGTTCCAATCCTGTGCCTCATAACATCTCTAGTATTTGATGACGGACGGGTCTGATCATTCCAAAAACTTGAGATCAAGTTCCTAACAGCATCTTCAATCCTATCAGAACGAGGAGCTCTACACATAATTGTCCAATTGCCTTCAGAACTATCATCTAAAACCTTTCTCTTTTTCTCATATTTTATTAGTGTGGTTCTACTATAACCAAATTCAGTGGAAAGTTCTGACATTTTTCTTTTTCTGGATATTTCTTTATTTAAAACAGATGTCAAAATCACCTTTCTTGCAATGGTTCTATCCACTGATCGAGATCCTTTCCCAATGGAATCTAAACCTTTTTTTATATTTTCAACAATATCTTTTTGTAGTCTCATGTGTTTCCTCTTATTCGATGCAGAATGTACACCCAAAAATTGTAATGACTCTTTCAACTCATCACGAAGAAGTAAACATGATAACAATTGGGTTTTTTCAAGTGTTTCAAGATGATTGAAATGATCATGGATTATTCTATTAACAGATTTAGTCATTGACCTCTTACTTGTATTTTTAGGTTGGTCGGCATAACATTTCAGTTTCTCCATATCCATTTCAAGTAAATGATCTAAATTTCTATAAGAAATTTGTTTCCCCACTATTTCAGCTACTTTTATATGCTCATCCATTGGTGTAGAAGGAAGTGATCCCGACCCCTCTCCAACATGCATTGTTTGAACTTGGGCCTCCTCCCTATCTTCAAGGTCCATGTGTTCTTCAACTGATTCATTTGGTCCAATATCTAGATTGGGCTCGACTTCTGCTTGAGAACTTCCTGCTTGTTGAGCCAATTGTACATGTCACAAAATATTGTGCAAAGAAAGTGAGAGATGGTGATATATAAGTGGAGTTGAACATATGAAATCAAATGAAATCAAAGATTCTTGAACTTAAGAATTCCATGGAAAAAATGCATTTGAAAAGGATATGATTCTAAGATGGGATATATGAAAATGGTATGATATATGATGTGATAAGCTAAGAATGCAAGAGGTCAAATGCAACTCTAGGTCCAAATTTGGTTACGATGCAAGGCTTGACTTGTGTTATGATGGATAAACACAAGGGAACAATGATCAAGAGAGGGTATGCAGGAGATGATGGACTCCAAAAGGATTTCCCTAGACACGCAAGGATAATGGTATTTTCCCTAACTTGAAAGTCCATGATAAACCTTAAGTGATGTGGGCGATAGATAAAAAATGGATTGGTTTTGAGACCTATGAAGAGTAGTGGAACTCGTGCAAGAGCTAAGGGTTCTATTTGATCAATGATGACTATGCAAATGACTAAATTCATGGAATGTATGCAACTTGGAAAGTTTAGGCACGATATGATCTTGATATATATGCAAGGGGTTGTACATGCAAGACCTAGGTGAAATGATATATATGTATACACGGACTATGTGATATGATCTATGTATGCAAGAGTAGGAATATGTAAGGACTAGGATGCAATGAAAAGGATATGATTCTAAGATCTAGGATATATGAAAATGGTATGATATATGATGTGATAAGCTAAGAATGCAAGAGGTCAAATGCAACTCTAGGTCCAAATTTGGTTACGATGCAAGGCTTGACTTGTGTTATGATGGATAAACACAAGGGAACATTGATCAAGAGAGGGTATGTAGGAGATGATGGACTCCAAAAGGATTTCCCTAGACACGCAAGGATAATGGTATTTTCCCTAACTTGAAAGTCCATGATAAACCTTAAGTGATGTGGGCGATAGATAAAAAATGGATTGGTTTTGAGACCTATGAAGAGTAGTGGAACTCGTGCAAGAGCTAAGGGTTCTATTTGATCAATGATGACTATGCAAAGGACTAAATTTTGAACATGGAATGTATGCAACTTGGAACTTAGGCACGATATGATCTTGATATATATGCAAGGGGTTGTACATGCAAGACCTAGGTGAAATGATACATTCTATGTATGCAAGAGTAGGAATATTTAAGGACTAGGATGCAATGAAAAGGATATGATTCTAAGATGACATATATGAAAATGGTATGATATGATGTGATAAGTTAAGAATGCAAGAGGTCAAATGCAACTCTAGGTCCAAATATGGCTACGATGCAAGGATATGACGTGGATGGAGGACTAGGATATGACGTGGATGGAGGATTAGGATATGACATGATTGGAGGACTAGGATATGACATGAATGAAGGACTAGGATATGATGTGGATGGTTGGTTTCCCTTGTCAAGGTTAGGGTGGGTATGACTAATGGAAGGTTTTTGTGACTTAGTGTCATGGGTGGTGTTAGGGGACTCTTGATAGTTTGACTGTATTGATTCAAATTTGGAGGATGATGTTCATTTGTTCATGTTGTTTGAAAATAGTTGGCAAAAACGTGGTGTTGTAAAGAATGAAAATCAACCACATAGAAGACATTTACAAAAAAAAAAAATCCTAAGGCTGCAAGGACAATATTCTTATGGATCCCACGAACCGCATATCCTTAGCGAATGAATTTTAGAAGCTTAACCCCACGGGCTCCCCCTTACATTGCACTCACTTCTCAGGGCAACCAAGCTTCCAATCTCCATGAAACTCCCATGGCAGATTGATCATTTCTACTAAGAACTGTGCAGGTGCAGGTGCCTTGGCAACGACTGTTGTTGCATCAAAGAATAGAAGGTTTGTGGTTTTCTAAAACAAAGGATTTATTTCGGGCACCCATTTAGAAGGCCACGTGAGAGGCATTATCATCCCAGTCTGCAGAGGTTAGGCTTTCCAGGTTTCGATGCACCACAAGGGTACTGGGGAGTCAATTACTTGTTTGCAGGAAGTTTTGTAATGCTAAGCTTTCCTTAACATTCGAATTTATATACCAGTTGGGCGTCGCTTGGCTTTAGCACGTTCCCGGTTTGAGTCGCTTTGGGGTGAGTACTTTTTCCCACCAAAGCAGGCCCAAGATATAAGGCTTAACAAAAGCAAACCAAAATATTCATAGTTCAATTGATCTTTGTTTAAAAACAAAGAAAGAGCACATGAATATTTCAGATCACACTCGCATTGTGTTCTTTTTAAACCAAAATCAAAATGTGAACAAACAAAGAATGCACAAGGTTCATTTTATCCATTTGTAGTGTTTGTCAAGCAAATCTGGGTTAATTTTAACCGTTTGTAGTGTTTTCTATCTAAGAGTTAATTTTAAACCCAATGAAAAATAAAGTGTGTTGTCCTTTTTAACCCATATGCATTTGCATGTCTGTTCTTTTTTAACCAATGCGTGTAAAATGCAAGTTGTAAAGAAAAAAAACAATTAAAATAACATTTAGCTAATTCCAGCTGGACACATGCTAAAACAAACAGATTAGTAGCACAAACAAAAAAAAACTCTAATCTAGAAATAAAGAAAACAGGAAAAAAAAACTGAAAAAAAAGATAGAAAACCAGGACAAAAATCTTAGATAGCACGTTGTAAGTCTATGAGCCTCTTTGTACCTAAGTAGATAGTCAAGATCTAGTAAATTTAAATATTTTATTTTTCTTCTAGATAAGGTATCCCATTACGAGAGATCATTAGGATTTGTGTCTCAACCTTCAATCCCTATCTATTAATACTGAACAAAATCTAATTTTCAAATTATAAAACAACAAATATATATAAATCTCAACACTCATAATTTAATTTTTGGCTTGGAACATGTTAAAATAGACATTAATTCTAAGAACATGATAATTACAACAAAATGCATCTCTTTCACATTTAAATATTTTTAAATGGGCACAATCATATAGAACTCATTTTTATGGATGAAAAATATATTAATAAACTTGGGAGTAGATGTTAAAATTATTCTTAAAATAAATTGGGAGGAGCTTGGGAAACCAAATTTACATGATACTCCCTATGATATAGTACTAGATGAGGGAGAAGATCCAAAATTTTCATTAGCACATGGTATCTAATATAAAGGTCTTGAACCTATTGGGTTTAAAGGAAAAATAAATTTTGCGGTGTTTGAGATTCAAAATGACTCTTTGGTGCTTTTAAAATTTTGTTTAATCTCAAATTGGTTCATGTAGAATGTAATGAAATCTTTGACTCCCAAAAAGAAGAATTAACATTTTATACATCATGGAGGGCTAGATAGTGCATATATCTTTGAATATGAATATAGATTAAGATTATGATAAGAATCTATAGCAAAAGAAAGAGATGTCTAGAAGAGGATGACATGTTTAGATGGCTATATTCATTGAGGAAGCTACCTAAGAAAATATCATAATCACAAATTTTCATATTTCTTCTTGTAGATTCATATCTCTCTTGGAAATGCTTGTTGATCCATCTTCTCAAAAAAAAAATTTCATATATCTAAGGGATGCACTTATTGCTATAGATTTTTATTTTTTTTTATGTTGCACTCATCTTAGTTCTAGATGCACATAGGATAAGAGCACAACCATATTAATCTAATGTATTTTTATTTGATTATTTGTGGAGGTAAAACTACCAAATTAAGGATTTGACAATATTGGTAAGATAACCAAAATTCACCCCTTTCCCTTTGTGGAACTAGCTACATGTATTCTTGGAAATCTCTTCATATGAAGGTTTTGTGTCTTTTCCTATCTATCATAATTATATTATCTTAGAGTTCAGTTTAAATAACATTATGACCATTTTATATCATTTAATTTATTTTACAAAATTTATGTGTTATTCTACTATTTAGTTTCTTGTTATTGGTTGTGTATTTTATTCTTATTTTATAGACTCTCAATTTTTTGCATAAACTGATATTTTTTATGTACTTGACAAAAATCTATGTAGTCATATAGAGGTCTTAATGTAGTCATGCTACCATCTAGAAAACATGATTTAGTTTTTATTATCTTCTATTGTTCATATTCTAGATTCCTATCACATGATTCAAGATATCTATTTCTCAACTTTCATTCTAGGTTTTTCTTTGTTTATAATTAAATCCCATTTTTAATATTTTGTTTAATAAAAATATAGTACTTTTTTTTATAGGAAAAATAAGTTTGCATAGTTTATATAGGTGAAACCAATTTAGATAAGACCATTTACACTTGTTGATTTATCTATTTTGGATAGTATTTTTGTGTTATTAATCTTATCTAGGAATAAAGTTAGTTAAAACTTTCAACTTTTTATTTAGGTAATCAAATTCAATACATTTTTATTTTTACTATCAATATGTTTATTTTTTTATGAATTATTTCATTGTTATGAAGAATATTCTAATTCTAATGTTAGATTATGTGTTAGAAAATTTAGAAAATATTATTTTAGATACATATTTCTACATTATATGTTCCTCTCATATAAACTTATTTAGTTAATGTATGTTTTATGTGTATATTCATCGTACTTGTTAAATCTATCATAATCCAAAAATAGTTATTGTTAACTAATATGATTCTATTTATTATAATATTTATAATTTTTACCAATTTTTGTGTGTTTGTGGGGTGTTTGAGCTATCCCCGCCTTCTCAACTAATTATCACTATTTAGGTTTTTTAGATGAGTTTAGAAATTCTTTTTTGTTGAATTATCTTGTGTCATCTTCTTTTATCCAATTTGGTTATACTTAATGATTTCCCTACTATTGATTTTCATGTATTGATACAAAAGGAGATACCAAGATAGAGGAGGAAATACTGGTGAAAGATGGTGTTTCTACCATATCTATATAATTGATGATGCACAATTGGATGAAATAAATATAATAATTTAAAGAAGGACATAAACATAGATAGATGCAAAATTGGGTGCCACAAAAAAATACAAATAAAGAGAATATATTGTAGATCAAAACTAGTAAAATATTTAGTATAAGGATTCCTAAAATCTAGTGATAACTTGCAGATTTTAGTTTTATAGAACTCATTGATGATGTGCATTTGAGTTTTCATTTCCAAAAAAATGAAATGAGGAACCTTCAATTTTCTTATATATCAATTATTTGATGCATTTTTCCTTGTTGCTAGATAAAACATATGATAAACCGCTAAATTGTAAATAAATAAATACACGTACCTTGTTTCCTTCTATGATAATTTGTCAAATTTTGTTTGCATCTATTTTCTTCTTTATCTTTTGAAAATTTTCGTTGAGCTTTGTTTTTTCTTTTTGCTTTTTGTCCCATTTTCTTCTTCAAAATACAAATGATTGATTTAAACCAACAATAATTTTTTCTCCAAAAAGCAAAAAATCAGTCACAAAAACTTGAAAAAACTTAAAAAAACTTATAACAGTAAAAACAAATGCACAAACATTATCAAAATATTCATCATTTTTTAACCTGTAAAATGTCTTTTTCAGTTGACAAGGTTGGAAGCACAAGGGTTGCCACCATTTACACAGGAGCTCGGAAAAACGCAAACAAACCTGGAAAGGATGTTTGACTTCCGGATGTATAGTGAGGGGGTTTGGCTGAACCAATTTTGTGTGGTTCGAATGAACCCCATTAAAATGATTTCTTTGATTATTTTAAAGGGGTTCGGCCAAACATAGGTTCGGCTCGGCCGAACACCCTTATTCCCCAATCTCCCAAAAAATTCATTTTTTTTGTAAAAAATTGTCTTTCGAAGCTCGATTTGAAAATGAAGATGCAGAAGACTTCAGAAACCCAACTAGAAAATGGTATTCCTCAGAACGAGCTATCCAACGAATTAAATTTTAATATGTTTTGGTTTTATTATGTATTTTATTTTTTAGTTTTATTAAACATAGGTTTTTCATCGAAAATGAAGCTCTCTGGTCTGCACATGTGGAAAAGTAGCAGATTATCAAAATAAAAAATTTTAAAATATGCTGAGGCTGGGTATTTTTGTCCTTGATCCATTAAAAAAAGAAAAAATGCATTTTGATACATACATAAAAAGTTATGTTGTATACAGTCCGCCTATGTCTGAATTGCAATTGGTTTGACTTCGAAACTTGATTAAGGAAAAAATATTCAATAAAAATCTATGAAACTAAATGCAAGTGCTAGATATCGTAGTTACAAATCTAAATTTAAAAAAATTATAATTTTATCCTTTAAACAAAAAAAGTTATGTTGTATACGGTGAGCGTCACTTTTTAAAAATGTTGTTTTTTGAAAAAAACCAGTTTTCGTGGGAGATGGAAAAAAAAGTGCAATCTGATTCCAAAAATTTTGAAAAAAATATTTTTAGAATCTACAGACAAAATGTGATGAGACTCTAGTTTTCATCATCTTCAAATTCCTCACGGTTTAGTCGCTATAGGTGCCTGGATATGAAGATTTAGTTAAAAATAATAATTGCAGTGTCCAGTTCGCCCAAAAATTGTAAACCACTATTGTGGGATCACCCATGAATTTCTTCAAAATAAAACATTCCATTGTTGTGTTTAAATTTTGCATGATTGAAATAATAAAGTGCACAAAATAACTGTAATTGGGAAAACACAGTGTGGGGTTTCAATTATTTGAATCTCCTTGTTTAAATGCAAAGGGTTGTCTCATGGTGGGTTGCTTGCTTCTTAACACCCACGGTTTTGCAACATGGAATGCTACAAAACAATATGAATGTCTTCAAAATCACACATTCCATTGTTGTGTTTAAATTTCGCATGATGGAAAAAATAAAGTGCACAAAATAACTGTAATTTAGAAAACACAGTGTTGGATTTCAATCATTTGAATCTCCTTCTTTAAATGCAAACGGTTTTCTCATGTTGGGTTGCTAGCTTCTTAACACCCATGGTTTTGCAACATTTAATGCTACAAAATAGTATGAATGTCTTCAAAATCACACATTCTATTGTTGTGTTTAAATTTTGCATGATTGAAAAAATAAAGTGCACAAAATAACTGTAATTCGGAAAACATAGTGTTGGGTTTCAGTCATTTGAATCTCCTTTAAATGCAAAGGGTTGTCTCATGTTGGGTTGCTAGCTTCTTAACAACCACAGTTTTGCAGCATGGAATGCTACAAAATAGTATGAATGTCCTGTAATTGGAAAAACACGGTGTGGGGTTTTAGTTATTTGAATCTTCTTGTTTAAATGCAAAAGGTTGTCTCATGGTGGGTTTCTTGCTTCTTAATACCCATGGTTTTTCATAATGGAATGCTACAAAATAGTATGAATGTCTTCAAAATCACACATTCCATTGTTGTGTTTAAATTTCGCATGATGGAAAAAATAACTTTAATTCGGAAAACACAGTGTTGGGTTTTAGTCATGTGAATCTCCTTCTTTAAATGCAAAAGGTTATCTCATGTTGGGTTTCTAGTTTCTTAACACCCATGTTTTTGAAACATGGAATGCTACAAAACAGAATGAATATCCTGTAATTGGGAAAACACAGTGTGGAGTTTCAATTATTTGAATCTCCTTGTTTAAATGCAAAGGGTTGTCTCATGGTGGTTGCTAGCTTCTTAACACCCAGGTTTTTACAACATAGAATGCTACAAAACAGTATGAATTTCCTGTAATTGGGAAAACACGGTATGGGGTTTCAATTGTTTGTATCTCCTTGTTTAAATGCAAAGGGTTGTCTCATGGTGGGTTGTTTTCTTCTTAACACCCACGGTTTTGCAACATGGAATACTAAAAAACAATTATGAACATGTCTTCAAAATCACACATTCCATTGTTGTGTTTAAATTTTGCGTTATTGAAAAAATAAAGTGCACAAAATAACTGTAATTGGGAAAACACGGTGTGGGGTTTCAGTCATTTGAATCTCCTTGTTTAAATGCAAAGTGTTGTCTCATGTTGGGTTGCTAGCTTCTTAACCTCCATGGTTTTGCAACATGGAATGCTACAAAACAGTATGAATGTCTTCAAAATCACACATTCCATTGTTGTGTTTAAATTTTGCATGATTGAAAAAATAAAGTGCACAAAATAACTTTAATTGGGAAAACACGATGTGGGGTTTTAGTTATTTGAATCTCCTTGTTTGAATGCAAAGGGTTGTCTCATGGTGGGTTTCTTTCTTCTTAACACCCATGTTTTTGCAACATGGGATGCTACAAAAGTGTATGAATGTCTTCAAAATCACACATTCCATTTTTGTGTTTAAATTTTGCATGATGGAAAAAATAACTGTAATTCAGAAAACACAGTGTTGGGTTTCAGTCATTTGAATCTCCTTTAAATGCAAAGGGTTGTCTCATGTTGGGTTGCTTGCTTCTTAATACCCATGGTTTTGCAGCATGGAATGCTACAAAACAGTATGAATGTCTTCAAAATCACACATTTCATTGTTGTGTTTAAATTTTGCATGATTGAAAAAATAAAGTGCACAAAATAACTGTAATTCAGAAAATGTTTCAGTCATTTGAATCTCCTTCTTTAAATATAAAGGGTTGTCTCATGTTGGGTTGCTTACTTCTTAACACCCATGGTTTTGCAACATGGAATACTACAAAATAGTATGAATGTCCTATAATTCGGAAAACATTGTGTGGGGTTTCAGTTATTTGAGTCTCCTTGTTTAAATGCAGAGGGTTGTCTCATGGAGGGTTGCTTGCTTCTTAACACCCATGGTTTTTCAACATTGAATGCTACAAAATAGTATGAATGTCTTCAAAATCACACATTCCATTGTTGTGTTCAAATTTTGCATGATTGTAAAAATAAAGTGCACAAAATAACTATAATTGGGAAAACACAATGTGGGGTTTCAGTCATTTGAATCTCCTTGTTTAAATGCAAAGTGTTGTCTCATGTTGGGTTGCTAGCTTCTTAAAACCCATGGTTTTGCAACATGGAATGCTACAAAATAGTATGAATGTCTTCAAAATCACACATTCCATTGTTGTGTTTAAATTTTGCATGATTGAAAAACTAAAGTGCACAAAATAACTATAATTCGGAAAACACAATGTTGGGTTTCAGTCATTTGAATATCCTTCTTTAAATGCAAAGGTTTGTCTCATGTTGGGTTTTTAGCTTCTTAACACCCGTGTTTTTGCAACATGTAATGCTATAAAATAGTATGAAAGTATTCAAAATCACACATTCCATTGTTGTGTTTGAATTTCGCATGATTTGAAAAATAAAGTGCACAAAATAACTGTAATTCGGAAAACACAGTGTTGGGTTTTAGTCATTTGAATCTCCTTCTTTAAATGCAAAGGGTTATCTCATGCTGGGTTGCTAGCTCCTTAACACCCACAGTTTTGCAACATGGAATGTTACAAAACAATATGAATGTCCTGTAATTGGAAAAACACGGTGTGGGGTTTCACTTATTTGAATCTCCTTGTTTAAATATAAAAGGTTGTCTCATGGTGGGCTGCTTTCTTCTTAACACCCATGGTTTTGCATAATGGAATACTAAAAAATAGTATGAATGTCTTCAAAATCACACATTCCATTGTTGTGTTTAAATTTTGCATGATGGAAAAATAAAGTGCACAAAATAACTTTAATTCGGAAAACACAATGTTGGGTTTCAGTCATGTGAATCTCCTTCTTTAAATGAAAAAGTTTGTCTCATGCTAGGTTGCTAGCTTCTTAACACCCATGGTTTTGCAACATGGAATGCTACAAAATAGTATGAATATCCTGTAATTGGGATAACACGGTGTGGAGTTTTGGTTATTTGAATCTCCTTGTTTAAATGCAAAGGGTTGTCTCATGGTGGGTTGCTAGCTTCTTAACACCCACGGTTTTGCAACATGCAATGCTAAAAAATAGTATGAATGTCTTCAAAATCACACATTCCATTGTTGTGTTTAAATTTCACATGATCGAAAAAATAAAGTGCACAAAATAACTATAATTGGGAAAACACGGTGTTGGGTTTCAGTCATTTGAATCTCCTTGTTTAAATGCAAAGGGTTGTCTCATGTCAAGTTGCTTTCTTCTTAAAACCCATGTTTTGGCAACATGGAATGCTACAAAACAATGTGAATGTCTTCAAAATCACGCATTCCATTGTTGTGTTTAAATTTTGCATGATTGAAAAAATAGAGTGCACAAAATAACTGTAATTGGGAAAACACAGTGTTGGTTTTCAGTTATTTGAATCCCCTTGTTTAAATGCAAAGGGTTGTCTCATGTTGGGTTGCTTGCTTCTTAACACCCATGATTTTGTAGCATGGAATGTTATAAAATAGTATGAATGTCTTCAAAATCACACATTCCATTGTTGTGTTTGAATTTTGCATGATTGAAAAAATAAAGTGCACAAAAGAAGTGTAATTTGAAAAACACGGTGTTGGGTTTTAGTTATTTGAATCAATACAATATTTGTCTCATTCACTATGGTCTTTTTTTTTCAGGTATTTCTACAAAAAATTTCTTTGTGATTTCATGCATTCTAGTACCCGATGCCTCTTGAAGTATTTGTAAGATCTCAAGTTCCTCAAGCCACAATGTTTTCCAACATTGAATTACCAATAGGAAAAATGAGTGTAATGAAAACATTACACTACCAATGTAAGAAAGGGCACCTTGAAAATTTACCAAAACTATTACTTAGAGTCTGAATTATGTTTCGATTTCGTCATATCATGAAAAGTTAGGCAGCTAGTAAAACACAGTGGATTGCAAGTTATTTTGTTGAGCTTGCACAAAGCTGAAGGGTGGATAAATTGGAGAGGAGTTGCAGACGGGGGATACATAAAACTAACCATATTTAGCTGAGGGGTGACCAACCATTTGCGTTCTTATACATGGAGGTTTTTTCAACACTATGTGGGTCACATGTTTCTTAACGCGCTGTGTTTTCCAACCTCTGATTATATTTTTGCTTTTGTGCTTGATGTTCTTTTGCTCGTCATGTTTTGCATCCATAGAAGTAATTACATATTATTATTCACATTACGGTTGTAGGCTACATATAAATTAAGGGTTGGACTTCTCATCCAAATGTTCAACCTACACTTTTTTAGTTCATGAATTGTCATATACACTTTTGTTGGTCATGTTAACTCACCCCAAATGGAAGGCTCCATATGACAACATGCCTGCTCAGGTAAAACAGGTTTGTAGACCTCATCTACTATGGTGTCTTATTCTTATTTCATGTGAGGTTGTTTTTTTACCTGTAGTCTTTATGTTTGCTTGGATGTTCAAGTAGACACTGTGTTTTCCAACATGCATTGGTTCACATCATGGTTGATAGGAAAATTTACACATGTATTCCTTTCTTGATTCATTGGATTATTGATTCATGATTTTGTCAACAGATGCAAAAAAAAAATTATTCTTTTGGCATTGGTGGTAGTAATGGATGCACATTTATTTTCATAGAAGGTTGTCATAAAAGGTTTTGGTAGCCCTCTAACCTTTACTCTCCATTAAAACATACACATGCACCACAAGGAACGTATCTTCCCTAATAAATTTGTTCTTGCAACACTAGAAGTAATTTTACATAGTGTTATGCACATTACACTCATACACCACATACAAAGTTCTATGGTGAACCACTCATCGTGTGGTTCAACCTTCACTTGTTTATTTCAATAATTTATAGATGTGATTTTGATCCTCATGTAAAATCATGTGAAATGGATAGGTTGAATATCACAACATGCCTCCTCAGGTAAAAGAGTTTGTACACCCCATATACTCCTTAATCTTTGTTATATTTACGTGCAAGGTTGCGAATTTACTTGCAGTCTTTATGTCTACATGGAGGTTCATCTACACATTGTTTTTTCCAACCTGCATTTTCTTACATCATGGTTGATAGGACATTTTACACCTTTTTGTCTTTCATCATTCTCTACATTATTGATTCATCTTTTTTTCAACAAATGCAACAAACATGTTATCATTTTAGCATTGTTGGCAGAAATGGATGTAGTTTTACTTTTTACATACAAGGTTCTCATCAAAGGTTTCAATTTCTTTCTAAACCTCCATTTCCTTCAACACATACACACACAACACAACCAACGTATTTTCCCAAGATAATACATCTATTGTTGCAATTGTATATGTAAAATTACATACTCTTTTTGATGTTACACTCGTATTCCACATACGAAGTTCTAGGGTGAATGACTCATCGTGTGGTTCAACCTTCACTTACTTATTTCAATAATTGCTAGATGTGTTTTTTCTCCTCATGTAAACTCACGCAAAATGGATAGATTGAATATCACAACATGCCTCCTCAAGTAAAAGAGGTTTTCACACCCCATATACTCCTTAATCTTTGTTATATTTACATGCGAGGTTGTGACTTTACTTGCAGTCTTTATGTCCACATGGAGGTTCATCTACACATTGTGTTATCCAACCTGTATTCACTTACATCATGGTTGATAGGACATTTTACACCTTTTTGGCTTTCCTCATTCTCTACATTACTGGTTCATCTTTTTTTCAATAGATGCAACAACCATGTTATCATTTTGGTGTTTCTGATAGAAATGGATGCACTTTTTATTTTGACATACAAGGTTCTCATCAAAGGTTTTGATTACTTTCTAACCCTTCATCTCCTTTAACACATACACATGCAACACAACCAATTTATTTTCCCAAGATAATACATCTTTTGTTGCTATTGTATAAGTAATTACATATTGTTATGGATGTTACACTCGTACGCCATATAGAAAGTTGCAAGTTGAACCACTCATCGTGTGGTTCAACCTTGGCTTGTTTAT
Source organism: Sequoiadendron giganteum (assembly GCA_007115665.2). Classification (NCBI taxonomy): domain Eukaryota; kingdom Viridiplantae; phylum Streptophyta; class Pinopsida; order Cupressales; family Cupressaceae; genus Sequoiadendron; species Sequoiadendron giganteum. The sequence goes on from CM021109.1 coordinate 403,046,585, forward strand.
TTCATCAATTTCTAGATTTTTTTTTCTCCTCATGTTAAGTCATGTCAAATGGAAGGTTGAATATCAGAATATGCTTCCTCAGGTAAAAGAGGTTTGTACACCCCATAAACTCCTTAATCTTTGTTATATTTACATGTGTGGTTGCGAATTTACTTGCGGTCTTTATTTCATCAAAGTTTTTGGTTGTCATTTTAAGTTGTCGTTGTCTATGTCCACTTGTATAGTGAGATAGACAGTCTGATTTCCAACCCGCATTTGTGTTATATTTTATGCGTAGCTTGATTCAATCTTTTACCTTTAATTTTCCTCAGTTGAATTTGGCAACCTCCTATTGGTTTCATGTGGGTGACAACATTGCAATCACATTTTATTTACATTCAATGAATGATTCCTTTCTTTTTCTTGACACAATCCACAATAATTTTAAATATTCGTCCAATTACGTCCTTTCATAGAATAGGAAAACCTTTGAAATGGAAGAAGCAAGACGAATTAGACATGCAAGATGTAAAAAATGGAGGCACTCCTTTTTCCTCTTCTGATTTGCAATGGACTCCTATTTCTATCAAGAAGGATGGAATCCTTGACCTTGTCGCAATAATTCCTCGTATGAGAATTGATGATTTCATTGCGGTGAAATGTGTGTTGAAGGTTTTGAAACTAAATTCAACGACAAGAAAAAAAGACAACCTACCACCATGCATCCCATCAAGGATAAAAATTATGGAAAAATAATTTGGTATCAAAGGTTTGTATCTTTCAACATTCATTTGTATGGTCCAATGATATTTTACCCTCCCTTTCTTCTAGATGATGACATTATGCCTTCTTCACAGCTACTGGTGTCAATATAGTCTCATAGGCCATAGAGACCAGCATGATCCAGAGAACAAACACCAGCATGATGCAAAGAAGAAACAATAGAAGACGTTTACACAAATGTGAGGTTGTCAATACCACTTCATGGTAAAGGTTATGAATGGAAAACCCGATGTTGCCTATATTGTCTACAAATAAATGTTCCACATCAATAAACAAGGTGAATTTTTCCATGGCATTGGCGACACAAGTGGAGATAGGCATTCTATTTTTGTCGCTAATATATCCACAAAGTGCAAAAGCTATATTGAAATCCTTTTTCTCATGGACGTTAGTTTCAATGCAATAATGGATAGACACATCAACAATTTTGTCTTATGTGCCATGATGTTAAAGAGAGATCAATTCCTTACAAGGAAGGATGTAATGAATGCCTAGAAAAAGGTGCATTCTACTCACACACAAAAACACAAAGTCGATTCGACAAGTATCATGATGTGGAATGGACAAGACTTTGACAAATTCTTCTAATTTCAAAGACCCAATGGGAAAGATACACCTTTTGTTATTAGGGTTCAGACACCATAGATGTTGGATAAAATGGTTATCCACTAGCACAATTCAATCATGTTGATGGATTCCACATTTTCCACTAACAAATATGGGGTGAGGCCTTACAAAAATTGAAAAATAGTTCTTCATCTTTTCAATGATCTTTTTGGATATAAAGCTAAAAATGCTCAGGTTGATTTGTTATCTATACAGTTTCCATTGTATTCTTTGATCATTTTCGACAATCAACAAAGTGGTGTGCCAGTTACGTGGGTAGTGTCTGCATGAAACAAGATTGAGGAAATCTCTACGTGGCTACGCATATTGCATGACCATGGAAGAAGAGCCAAACCCGACTGAAGAATCAATGTATTTTTTATCGACGATGCAACTGCAAAAATCCAAGCCATACAGTATGTGCATCTCTTTGTTCATTTGTGTACCTTTCTCATTTTCTATTTATTTTCAATGCCACTTTCTCTTGCAGATAAGTGGTAAACAATATCATTTGTATTGTCTATTAGGGTTGTCTTTCAATGTTGTGTGTTTCTATGCCTTTGGCATGTAAAAAGGGCTTGGTTGAAGAATGTATATAAGTATGCAGCCACGAAAATGGCAATGGAAATCTTTTGCATACTTGGCGCGATGATGATGGCAATTGGTGACAGTGACGATAGTGTCACTCAGCTATTGAACTCTTTCTTTGAGGATTTCAATGATCAGCCATGATTTCTAGAGTACTTCAACAGGACATGGTGCGAAGGAGAGGGTCAAATTGGTGAGTTGACAATTTTCATTACCTCGTATGATTCGCACCATTCACATTATTTGATGTTACCTATAATCTATTGTGGTTTACTTGACTATTGGATTTCCTTTTTCGCAACCATGTGGGTGAAATTTTTTAGACTATTCCCACATGCCAACCAAGATACAAATGCAACCATTGAGTCGTACCATTTCTTACTCAAAACTCGTTACTTGTGTGATCGTTCTAACAAATGCACTAGGATAATGAAATATTTGTATTACACTCTTGTGTATAAAATGGAACCATTTTATGGGCAAAAGGAAAAGTTGCAGTATTATGGTTTTTCGATGAACTATAAGTTTTTAAAAACGTGATCTAGTTTGGAGCGAGCAAAGGCAATATTGGATGATCACTGTGTTCCCAATGAAACACATCCAAGGTGGTACTGGGTGAAAAGTCAAATTAGGTCCGACCACTACCTTGTTCAAAAATTTGGGGAGCACCTTTTTGTCTATGAGTGCCCTTGGAGTTTGCAGGGGAATAGTTGCAAACATGTCCTAAAGGTTGCTAGCTTGATTAAAATATCATTTGTCATTGAAGGGGTGGTTCACGATAAGTTAAATTCAATTCAAATTTCATTACTTTATGGGAGTCAATTGTGTTTTGCATTTTCTACTACCTAATACAAGTTTCATCTATTTGGTCATTTAGATGGGGGAGGTCAACCAATTGATAGAGGGATGGATTTGAATGAGACATTGTCATAGGGGGGCATCGAAGAAAACAATCCTAATCTTCTCACCCCTACACAAGCTCCTTCTATCACTCATGTATATGATGAATAGGTGCTCAAAATGTGTATTTGGAATGACACAAACCAAATATTGAACAAAGTGATCAGTACACCACCATAGTGTCTACAACAGGTGCAATCATATGCATAGTGCATGGAGAGATTTCTACAAGACCTTCAACAATTAAATGCATTGCCCTTTGAATTCATTCTCGATCCTAATGAAGCTACAACTAGCATCATTCGCATGCATCCATGGTTTAGTGCAAGTAGGGATCATCATCAACATGCAACCCATCGTATGAAGCATGTTGTAGAACACTCAGATCACCGAACTCCTCTGTATGAATCCTTTCCCTTCTTCGCAAATAATAGCTCTAATGTGAATGTGAATATGCAATGCCAGACTTCAGGAGCAACTGTTATGGATGTGGCAGAGGATACAACATATAATATGGGTAACTATGAGAAAACCCATTTCAATTTCTATATTGTAATATGAAATATTATTGCAGATTTATTTTTCTAGTATGTGCTTCTACCATGCCAGGTACTCTCTCATTTCTTTTTTGGCCTTTTTTTTTTCTCTTCAGCACTCCAATCTGGGGAAAGGAGTCCTCGCCAAAAACTATCTTTCACGAGTGTAAACCCAATGGAAGGTATGGTTCAAATTTAATAACTATGTCTATGTAAGTCCAATTTTAGGTATGACATTATGCAATACCATGGTTCCTTATAAAAAATTGGCTACATTGACAGGCTAATATCAGCCAATGTGTGTTCACTTTGTTGCTTCTTCAAGAGTTACTAAGTATTGCACAAGCATACTTCAGTGAACCTTCATCTGTAGGTAAGCATAGTGCATGTGGTCCTTCCTCAACCTGTGAAGAGAAAGAATATTATGTTCAGTGAAGATTTTATCTATTTCTTTCATATTTCTCGCTTCTTTTGAAGTGTTCTCATACTCCCAAGTCACTAAAAATGGTCATAGTGTTTGCACTACTGCAAACACACTGTCCCATGTCACTTTGTTCCTTGTGAAATTTTTTGTTTCGTTCCACTAAAAATGGTCATAGTCTCTGCACTTTTAGAAAACACACTGTCCCTATACACTTTCCCTCTCACCAATCTCAAACCCATTCTATTGAGGCATATTTCACAACAATGGGCTTCAATCCCACAAGAAATCTTCACAAAGAAAATACTCTCAACATAGCACAATTTAGGTTTCCAACTTCTCAGACCCAAACCAGTTTAATCACCATCTTTATACTCCTTAGAAGCTTTAATTCAAATTAAAAAAACCTTTACCAAGTCTGCTCTTTCATATTTTCATCATTTCTCCATGACTGTCCTTAATGTGCTACCATGGCACTCAAACACAAACTTTATTTTCCAAGGCACAACCAACCTACTCAATGCTTAAGACATCTTTATTTGACTAAAAATAGAAAAATAAAACTCTTGACAAGGTTTTCCCTTACACACCATTCACATTTCCTTCATTGGCTATTCAAATTCCTACTAGCCATTAACATCAAGACTGTCAAACCTATCTTTTAATTCAGATCCCTCCTTCAGACTGTGATTATCTTTCTGGATACCCCTCAGAGAGTTTTAAAACATATCTGAAAACTAACATATGTTACTTTCAAAAGCAGTGATCAAATTAGGATTGCTTGTTAGATTTAGAATAAGAAATGAAAGCAATCAGATAATACAACACATAAGACAAAGAACACAACAAGATACCCTAGGAAAACCCTCCTACTCGAGGGAGAAAAAACCCAACAAATATATCTCTTATATATTGAAGGAATAAGAGCAAAAATCTTCTTACAACTCAGGCCCAACACAATGTTGAATTTGATACAATGAATAATAGAACCTCTCATAGATGCAAAGATACAAATGAATATGTTTCTCCTTCAAATCGGTCTGCTGCTACAAAATGATCATCTACTACTACAAGATGATGATTTTCTGCTCAAGTATGAACTTCTTCTATGAATGTGAATTATGATGAATGATCACCACCTTGTATTTATACAAAACTAGGTGACTCTTCATTTGGCTTGGCCTCTTTTAGGAAACAAGGCGAATCTTCATAAAATTATTATATATAGCAAGTTTGAATTTCCTTGGTATTATTTATCCATCATTTTTAAATTTGAGAGAAATATATCTCCCACTGCTAACGTGCAAATTAGACATAATTAGGTGTTAACCCATAAAAGGCTTATTGATTATGCTATCTCCACCATCAATTTATCCTAATGATTGCTTGGAACCCACCAAATTAGGTATGTTAAAGCTTAATAATCCATTAACTATTCATTCCCATAATCATTTTTATAAACCATAGGTCTAAGGCTTCTTCAACACTCTGTTTTTTGGACTGTAACACAATTTTCAGTCAAGGAACTTCACCTTTCCACACGTTTTCATTTGCCACTTGACTTGTGTCCTATGAAATATGAAGGTACATACAAAAAATAGTTTCTTAACCAAGAATTGACAATTTCCATTGGCGAAAATGGGAGAAAGACAATTTTCATTATCTTTATTTACCCTAGAACATGATTTTACTAGTCTACAATAAAAATCTCAATATCGTATTCAAATTAATACCAATTTTAAATAGAAGGTGATTGGATGGAACATTATTCACAAGTACTTAAATGTGCATATGTTCCTGTACAAATCCATACAATGTCCTAAAACAATGAAATTGTGTTGAAAATGCATTAAAAATAGAGGTTTTCCTTATTCATTCTTCAAATCTCAATCACCCATGCCTTCTCAATTGGTTACAAGGCCTTTTTAACTGAAAATCATCATGAAATTTCAGTTTCTAACTACTTTCCAAGTGAACCAAACTAATGTGACTTTTCACCTTCCTATGTTGCATTTTTGCAACTTCACAAATTTGTGTTGACAACTTTTAGATTTTTCAATATTTGACACAAAACCTTGAGTATTGACCCTCCTAATGACTTCAATAAATGTAAAATGGATTACATGACCCTTGGAAAATGTTAAAAAATCAAAAATTGATCAACCTTCAAGATTCGCATCCTAGAATCATAATATTCTCAAGATGCTCTTGCATCACATGCAGAGGCTATTTTAGATGTTTAGTCTATTTTGAGTATTTATGTTGCATGCAGTGGATGTTTTAGATAAATGGTCATAGTATTTGCACTATTGGAAAACACATTGTCCCTACATAGTTAGTTCGTTATGAAAAGTTGTCTTTCACTTTTAATTTTTTGAGCAAATTTATCGTACAGTCCAAATGTTTGAAACTACTTTCATTGTATTGGAACCATTTTGTATTTAAGTATGCATAAATAGACAAGTTTAGTAGGCTGCATAATATACAAGTGTACTCTATTTTTTGAAAAATAATAAAATATAAAACTTTCTGACATTTTTTGTTCTCTTTTTTCTTGAGTATTAGCATTATTTATAAAATATAGTTGTACATTCTAAAAAAATTGTGTTGTCTTTCATTTTAGGCATTTCAGCACTTGATGCTCCTGTTGTATAGAAGATGTCACACAGTTCATGACCATGGGTGGCTATTTGGTTGACCAACTACCACCGCCATCTTCCATGCAATATTATTTCTTGAATTGAATAATTAAGTCTCCCATATAGGTTGCAGGAAAAAACATTAAGGAGAATTGATAGAAAAGGGCCAAACCACACCGATTTGAACTACCATAATTATGCTCACTTCTTTAACAGTGTCTTTGGTGTATGGTCAAAAATGGGCATGGATGTTCAATATTACAATCTAAAAATAGAGATTCTAAATTAATGTGATTTGCTAATGTCTCTTTACCGCAAAATTCAAGACCTCTTCCTAGCTGGATGCATCTAGAAGGTATGCATTCCACCAACTGTAATCATACACAAGCACAATCTTACGGATGAGATGAGCATGAGGTTTATGATATTTCTTAAGGGGGAATCTCTAATTAGCAATCACATGGGTCATGTGGAGGAATGGTTGTTGGCCATCTTCAAATTCATCCACATAGTCAGGTTCGAGATTGACCATGTCAGACCACCGTTTAGGCTGCTACATGTGTATTATGGGGTGCCAACATTGTATGTTGTCAATTCCACCTTGACAATCAGAGTGCAGAAAATCCTTCCGGATGCTGAGAACACCAAAATTATACATGTTCATAAATGGTTGACATAGTTCTCAGTGTTAGCAGTATTAAATGTGGCTTGTAATTTTCTTCACAAACTATAATATTAACTCGAAATGTTTTTACATCTGACTGTGTGATGGGAATTTTTTATCTAAGATTAAATCTGAAAACATTTCAAAACTTTGTCACAACTTTTTTTTTTGTCCATCCTGCAACTTTTTTGGTGCTTTTTTTGTTCGCAACATCTTATGATATTGAAATGGAATGTTTGTTGCAAGTTGGCGTTGTTATAAAATATAAAGGTCTTTTTAATATTGTTATAAAATGTGAAACTTAATTTGAATATTTATGCACTTTGTTGTTCACAGAGATGACAGTCATTAAGGCAAAGCAGCAGAGATCTAATAAGTTCAATGCCATGTTTGATGATAAAATATGAAGGTGAAATTCAATACACCGTGTTGTTACAGTCTGCATAATAGTAACTATTGTCTTTGAACAAGATTTGAGAAGTGCCTGACAACCTCGTATGTTTTTCCATTCTGCAACTTTTTTTGTGCATCTTGTGTTCCAAACATATGACGATATTACAATGGAATGTTTGCTGCAAGTAAGGGTTGTTATAAAATATAAAGGTGAACTTCAATGCACTATTTTTTTATAGTCTGCATAACAGTAATTGTTGTCTTTGAACAAGATTTGAGAAGTGACTAATAACCTTGTATGTTTTTCCATTCTACAATTTTTTTTTGTGCATCTTGTGTTCCAAACATATGACGATATTACAATGGAATGTTTGTTGCAAGTAAGGGTTGTCATGAAATATGAAGTTGAACTTCAATACATTGTGTTGTTACAGTCTGCATAACAGTAACTATTGTCTTTGAACTATATTTGAGAAGTCAGGGACAACCCTGTGTGTTTTCCATGATGCAATTTTTTTTGTGTAACTTGTGTTCCAAACGTATAACGATATTGAAATGGAATGTTTTCTGCAAGTAAGGATTATTATAAAATATGAAGCTGAAATTCAATACATTATGTTGTTTTCCATTCTGCACCTTTTTTTTGTGCATATTATGTTCCAAACGTATGACGATATTGTAATAGAATGTTTGTTGCAGGTAAGTGTTGTTATGAAATATGATTTTGAACTTCAATACATTGTGTTGTTATAGTCTGCATAATAGTAACTATTGTCTTTGAACTACATTTGAGAAGTCAGGGACAACCCTGTGTGTTTTCCATTATGCAACTTTTTTTTGTGCATCTTGTGTTCTAAACGTATTACGATATTCAAATGGAATATTTATTGAAAGTAAGGTTTCTTATAAAATATGAAGTTGAACTTCAATACATTATGTTGTTACAGTCTGCATAATAGTAACTGTTGTCTTTGAACTACATTTGAGAAGTTAGGGACAACCTTTTGTGTTTTCCATCATGCAATTTTTTTTGTGCATCTTGTGTTCTAAACATATTATGATATTAAAATGGAATGTTTTCTGAAAGTAAGGGTTCTTATAATAAATGAAGTTGAACTTCAATACACTATTTTGTTACAGTCTCTAGAACATAAAGTGCTTATTGCATGTTCTTACATTTATAAGTAAGTTCACATACATAAGTAAGTTTTCATAATGAAGTAACTTGTATAAGATAGTGTGTTTTTCAACACTGCAAATAATGCGAGCATTCTATTTGTTCCAATGACATGAAAAAAGGAAATGCCATTTTTACTCAACCAACTAGTTATAAAATTTGAAAGTGGACTTCATTACATTTTTGGAGCATAAAAAATAAAAAACATTTCATGAAATATGAAGGTGGACTTAAATTCATTTTTGGAGCATTAGAGATAAATAATCATAAGGAAATAACTCACGGTGGACAATGTGTTTTCCAATGGTGCAATCCATGCAAGAATTTTATGTGTTCCAATCACATGTAAAAAGGAAATATGAGGGTATGTACAGGATCATCATGGAAAAAATAGGCCCTTAAGTGGCAATGAAAATTTAGAAAAATCTGAGTTAGGCAACTTGACATAAAAATTTGAATAAGTTATCTATATTATTTCAAAAATATGTAAAAATAGAATTTGTGGCAAATTGAATGTAGTTTGTAAAATACTAGGTTATTTTTTGTAAAAGAAAAATCTATTTGGTGAAAAATTGAAATTTCAATGCAGTAGTACTTAGATTTCAGGGAAAACATAAGAAGTAGGTGTCTGTCTGACCACCCTAACCATAATAAAATGATAATAATTTTTTACAAGATTTTAGATATAATTAGAAAACTCATGTCCGGAAGTGATATATATTTTTTTGTAAATTATTTTCAATTAAATAATTAATTATGACTTTTTTTATTACAACTTTTAAAAAATATAAAAACTCGTATGTCTGACCACCTTAACTTGGTCAAAACTTCATGAATTTTTATTTATTTTTAATCCTACAGTATGCCAAGCATATAATGTGACGCATGTTTTGGATTCAAAAAATGTGATACCATTTGAAAGCTATAGATGTTTTTCTATCAAGCTATCAATCAAGACTTTAGTTGTAATTCCAATAGAAAATGAATAATAATTATTTATTAGATTCAAAATTTAAAGTATAATTTATATTGGTAGAAAGTTGAGAATCTCCTTTACAAACCCTTTTCGTTTCATCAATTTTAGCTAAAATAAAAGTTGTTAGCCACATGGGCGAAGTCTGGAAAAGCAAGGTAAGTTTTTAAACACGTTTTTCGTCTTGACTTCTTAGGATTGGTAGGTCTGAACCAAATTCCAAAGCAAGCTCGGGCCTAATCCCTAGGCATTAAATTTTGTGTCATCAAATCGGATATCCAATTTGAATCCGATATCTAATATGTTTTAGATATGAGTTTTAAAAAAATTATACAATTTTTAATATATGATTTCAAAAATGCAATAAAGTTTATAATTTAATATATATAACATACAATATAGTTTATAATGTAATATATAATATACAAATTATGATAATCTCTTACCGAATTATGTATAATATTTAAATATTATTCCAGTATTTTAGTTAATCTATAAATATTTAAAAATATATATATAAAATATTATCTCTTTCCCTCTCTCTCTCCACCTCTATCTCTCCCAAGTCTCTCTATCTCTCTCTCTCTCTATCCCTCTCTCCCTCTCTCTCTCTCCCTCTCCCTCTCTCAATCTACCACTCTCCCACTCTCTACCATTAACCCTTAGGTCTATGTAGGCACAAATCGGATATTCGATTTGTGAAACTCCGATGTGTAGAGCTAGAATCTTACCATTGCAAAAAATTTTAAAATGTTTTCTATATCAGATATCCGATTGGATTGGATATCGGATTTGTGGGCCATAGAAAAACCCCATGTGGGTCATTTTTGTGCATTTCGATGGACCCTACATTCTATTTACAACACTCTACAGGTGACAAATGTGCGGTTTTAGATAGGAAGAGAAAAAGATCAACTTTTTGGAGCATCTTGTACTCAAATTTGTCATAAGGAATGATTTTTTAGCATCTTTTATGAGGTATAATGAGGAGCAGTAGTCGTCGAAAGCAAAAGCATAAAATAAAGCTTACAAAAGAACAAATATCAGAATATAGACAAAGAGATAGAGAAGCTCATAGGAAGAAAAGACAAGGTATGTTAAATATTGGTGAACCTGAGCCCTATGGTCTTTCAAGTGAAGAGGAAATTGAATATGTTCAAGTTGAAAATGCAGAACATGATATTGAAATTGGGAATGAAAATTTTCAAATTGATATTGAAAATGTTGGAATTGAATATGTTGAACATGATATTCAAATTGGGAATGAAAATATTGAAATTGATAATGAAAATGTTCAAGGTGAAAATGATGGAATTGAAGATGTTGAACATGATATCGAAATTGGGAATCAAATTATTCAAATTGATATTGAAAATGTTCAAGGTGAAAATGTTGAAAATGAAGATGTTGAACATAATATTGAAGTAAGTGTAAATTATGTTTCACCAGATTACATGAGAAATGAAGAACCTTGTGTGGAAGAAAGACATATTCCAAATTCAAGACCTTAAAGGAGCCCTAAATGGTTAGCTGAAATTGTTGATAACATTATAAAAAAAATTGAAGGCAAGAGGTCAACACAAACTATTCAGTTGTGGGCTAGAAGATTTTTCAACCAATATTTTAGCGATAAGACATTGACCGAGCAATGCCAACTTTTTGTACAATTGCTAAAGATGCAAAAGATGAGACCTTTGCTAGCCAAATTAAAGATGCATGTGAACAAGAAGACCGAAAAAAATTCTATTATTGTCAAAAATATTTTTAATGCTCTCAAGTCTATTGGAAAAAACAAGGAAAAAGATAAGAGAGTTGCTCAGAGGGTCATTACAACTGCCCTAGTAAGCCATTAATTGAAAAAGGCTCACTTTATGGGACAAACTTATATTGATTTTGACGTAAATAATAAAACTTTGGATAGAGCACTTGCAAGAAGAGAAAGAATAGATGATCCTCTTCAAAATGATACATGGGTTTTTGTTGGGAGGCTTCCACATGTTGATAAGAAGCTAACTGATAATGTAAAGTAGGAAATTCAACAAGTTTGGCATGATAACTCTAGAGTATCACCCAATGCAAAGGATGTTTTAAAGTTAAGAATTAGCAATCGAGACTGTACACCACATCCTAAACATTTCTTGGAATCAAGCCAAATAATTTTGTTCAACAAATTTATTAAAACGCATCCAAATATGGAAATCTCGCAAAGGAATTTTGAAGGTTTGAAGCCATTTTATTGTGTGCCTCTTAAGATTCATAATACTTGTTGTTGCAAATACCATGTGGAGTCTTCAATGTACCATGAACTATTATGCTATATCCATTCTACTTTGCATACTAATGAAATGTTGCACGAGTGTGGTTCAATGCTTCTTCTGAAATCATCAAGGGACTTGCTAGATCTATTTTTATGTTCTAGAGATGATGGTTCATTTTTCTATAGAAATGATTGTTTAAATGCGAAGTGCTCACAATGTGGTAGCTTGTCAAATTGTGTTCAATGTTTTCATGAGGGTTCCGAACATGAATTTGGAAAGAATCTTGTTGAGAAAAAAAGATATGAGACAGTCAAATATAATTTGCAGAGTGGAGGTGAAGTTCTAGATGTGAGTTGGTTACAAAAGAATGTAGTGTTGCTGATTTTATTTCAGATTTTAAGGACAATCTTTTCTACAAGTATGCAGGGCATAGTCATAGGTCTCAGTGGTAGGATCAACAATTCAGGATATGTAAGGACTCTTTTCCGATTGGAACTATTATATCAGTGGTTGATTTTGCAGAAAATTACACATTGCAACCACAAAATGAGGTTCAATCTCAGTATTACAATTCCATTCAGATTGCTATTTTTGTCCACATAATGTTTAGACATGCACCTGATAGTATAGAGGAGGATCGAAAGAGTATCAAAGAGTATCATTTTTATATGAGTGATGATAGATCTCACTTGTCCGAGTATGTCCAACATTGCTTTTCGAATTTTTTTGGGTTCTTGTAGGAGCATGATATAGCATTGGGTCGACATCTCATTTGGTCAGATAATTGCACAGTTCAATTCAAGAATGCTCGTATATTTTATTGGTTGAGTAGAATGCATGTGGAGAGGGGTGTACCTAATATTTGGAGTTTTTTTTAAGCTAGGCATGGGAAAGGGGAGCATGATGGAGCGGGTGCATGTGTAAAGAGAGCTCTAGTTAAGGAGCAATTGCATATTTTAAGAGAAAAATTAGTGATGCACCTTTTATTGTTGATTGGTGTAGTTCAACATTGTCACAAGGAGGCACACTTGATTCAACAGTGCGTAGATTATTTTGGTTGGTTGAGGAGGGTATAGTGGGAGGCAGATTGGATTGTCATACAATCAAAGATTCTTCAAAGATGCATTCATTTCGAAGCTCAGATGCAAGCACATGGACCATTTGGAAAGTTCACTTGATTACGATCAGATTTCAGATCTACTACAGCTAGGACATGTTTTTGCAGTTGTTGCATCGTAGGGGAATGAAGAGAGATCAGAATATTGGTTGGCTCGATGAGTGTGAGTAAAGCACAAGCTAAAACAATCGATGGAAGATGATGATGGGTTCGTGTATCCTACAGGTTCAGTTGTGGTTGCAGGAACTTGGTTGTGAACATACATGATTAGAAAGAATGGAATACCTACATTTGAAGACTATGAGAAACAAAAAACCATTCTCATGTATTCACACCTTGTTATAGCAACAAATGTTAAGTTGTTGAAGCATCATGCCAAACCAAATATAAAACGACTATGGACACTTAGTAATATTGATCATGAAGCAATATTGGATACTCTTAAGCAAAGAGATGACCCTTTAGGCAAACTTGAATAGCATATTCAAGAATGGAAGGTACAATGCTTAGGTTCATTAGTGTTCTTTATTTAATACTGATATTTTGTATACTATTGCAATGCAGGTGTCTTTAATAGTTATATTTTTGGAACAATTGATCATGGACCTACTGCAAGAATAGCCAGCTTTGATCCTTTCAAAGAGGTATGCAACATATTACAATAATATAGATTGGTTATTCAAAGCATCTTTTATAGTTTTCATTACCATCTTATTATCAATTAGGTCATTTAGAATAATATAGATTGGTTATTCTAAGAATTTTTTTGTTGTGACAATATAGATTTATCATTTGACAATTTTTGCAATATTCCTAGCACGATTGATCATGCACATACTACAACAATAGGCAAATTTGATCCTTTCAGAGAGGTATGTGATAGATTACAATCATATAGATTGGTTATTCTAAGCATTTTTTCTATTGTATGTAGTTTAACTGCTACCTTGATGGTTTGTACAGGTGTTTGTCACTCCAGAACGTCAACATACTACTCTTGTGGAAGACAATGCCCTGAATGACTCCAATAGGAATTTTTTGTAAAATTATAATTTTGAAATGTGAAACAATGTAACAAGATCGTAACTGTGTATAGGCATAATCTATATCCGGTGATGTTTTCTAAAAATACGAGTCAAATGTCTGGCATTGTATAAAGGGCATGTTTAAAATGTAAAGAGATTTTTGTACTTAATCGAGCTGCAACTGGAGGTTTTCTTCCTGGTTCTTTCCTTTCAGTATGCTCATTCGAACCAAGTTTTGTAATATCTCCTATTTATATATAATAAATTACAATGGCTTGCCACTTTTTCCAAAAATAAAAATATAAAAAGTTCATGTGAATTTCATTTCCCATGTAATTGATTCTTTAATCTAGCAAAGTGGAAACAAGGTATTTGGGTGTGCATGATGTTCAAGTTGATTGGGTAATATTTTTCTGATGCAAGAGCTAGGTGGCTTTAAACAACACAATTACAATTAAAGATGATTTAAACTCCAATTTGATCGTCAAGACCAAACTTGGGTACAACTTCACTCCCCAAACCTTTCCATGCCTTATAAACTCATCAAACACATCTATTAGGACTTGCAAAATCTTGATCCACCCTTAAATATTTTTTCCCCCACATTTCATTGACATTAGCATGTTGTAACCACCATTTTTCACCTAATTTCACTCATGTTGATCCAATGTAGCTCATAGTGATTCGGCATGTTTGGGTGAAAAAGAGGACCATACCTAGCGTAAACGTACCCATCCAGACGTGTTGGAATAGTTCATTTGGTCATATGAGTTGGAGAATGAAAATTGCACCACTTTGCAACTTTACACTGCTTGCATTTGACAACTTTTCCCTTAACTGAAAACTCATCACCACGAGAAAACGCCTCTGAGATAGAAAAAACCGAGAGAGGTTATTGTAGATGGTTCCAACACAATCTCATATTCTTAGATGGAGAGTTTGTAAGCATCACGTTTTCTGAGTAACAGTCCATCAAAGATTGCTGACTCTTAGCACTTTGGACTCTTGAGGGAAATCGTCGGTCCAATATAGCTCGAAATGATTCGACGTATTTGGGTGCAAAAGAGGACCATACCTAGCGTAAACGTATACATTCAGACATATTGGAACAGTCTATTTGGTCGTACGAGTTGGAGAATGGAAGTTGCACCACTTTGCAACTTTACATTGCTTGCATTTGACAATTTTTTCCTCAACTGAAAACTCATCACCACGGGAAAACGCCTCTGAGATAGAAAAATCGGGAGAGATTATTATAGATGGTCCCAACACAATCCCATATCCTTAGATGGAGAGTCTATAAGCATTATGGTTTTTGAGTAACATTCTGTCAAAGATTGATGTCTTTTAGCACTTTGGACTCTTAAGGGAAATCGTCAATCCAATGTAGCTTGGAGTGATTCGGAGTATTTGGGTGCAAAAGAGGACCATACCTAGCATAAACGTACCCATCCAGATGTGTTGGAATAGTTCATTTGGTCATACGAATTGGAGAATGAAAGTTGCACCACTTTGCAACTTTACACTGCTTGCATTTGGCAACTTTTCCCTCAACTAAAAACTCATCACCACAGGAAAACGCCTCTAAGATAGAAAAACCTGAGAGAGGTTATTGTAGATGGTCCCAACACAATCCCATATCCTCAGATGGAGATTTTTTAAGCATCATGGTTTCCGAGTAATAGTCCATCAAATATTGTTGTCTTTTAGCACTTTGGACTCTTAAGGGAAATCATTGGTCCAATGTAGCTCAGAGTGATTCGGCGTATTTGGGTGCAAAAGAGGACTATACCTAGCGTAAACGTACCCATTCAGACATGTTAGAATAGTCCATTTGGTCGTACGAGTTGGAGAATGAAAGTTGCACCACCTTGCAACTTTACACTGCTTGCATTTGGCAACTTTTCCCTCAACTGAAAACTCATCACCACGGGAAAATGCCTCTGAGATGGAAAAAAATGAGAGCATTTATAGTATATGGTCCCAACACAATCCCATATCCTCATATGGAGAGTCTGTAAGCATCACGGTTTCCGAGTAATAGTCCATCAAAGATTGTTGTATTTTAGCACTTTGGACTCTTAAGGGAAATTGTCAGTCCAATGTAGCTCGAAGTGATTTGGCGTATTTGGGTGAAAAAAAGGACCATACCTAGCGTAAACGTACACATCCGAATGTGTTGGAATAGTTTTTTTGTTCGTACGAGTTAGAGAATGAAAGTTGCACCACTTTGCAACTTTACACTACTTGCATTTGACAACTTTTCCCTCAACTGAAAACTCACCACCATGGGAAAACGCCTCCGAGATAGAAAAAACTGAGAGAGGTTATTGTAGATGGTCCCAACACAATCCCATATCCTCAAAAAGATATTTTTTAAGCATCACGTTTTCCGAGTAATAGTTCGTCAAAGATTGTTGTCTTTTAGCACTTTTGACCCTCAAAAAGGAAATCGTCGATCCAATGTAGCTCGGAGTGATTCGGCGTATTTGGGTGGAAAAGAGGACCATACCTAGTGTAAACGTACACATCTAGATGTGTTGGAACAATATTTTTGGTCGTATGAGTTGGAGAATGAAAGTTGCACCACTTTGCAACTTTACACTACTTGCATTTGGCAACTTTTCCCTCAATTGAAAACTCATCACCACGAGAAAACGCCTCTAAGATAGAAAAAATTGAGAGAGGTTATTGTAGATGGTCCCAACATGATCCCATTGTAGATGCATAAAAATTTTCTCATAATCATTTTTGTCCATCATCTCCATATTTATAAAACAATTCAAATATTATAAGCATTTATAGGCATTTAATCATAATCATTTATCATTTAAGCATTAATCACTAAAATATCATTTGCATTCACATTAATCTTCATCCCTTTATATAGTTCATATTTCACTAATCCTTATCATTTCATTAATTATCTATCACTTAAACTCACTGCATAATCATATCTCCATTAATCCATTTAAATATTGCATATTTCATTTAAATATATTTGCATTAATCATTAAAATCCATTCACATATTTCATTAAATAATTTAAAATTCATAAATCATTTCAATGAAATTAGGTCAAAAATGCACTTTAAACTCATAAATCATTTCATGAAATTAGCTCAAAATTGCACATTTTGAGCTTCCAAACAAGAATCATTGCATGAATCACTCCACTCATTTCTCATTTCTCATTTTTTATTCATTCATCTATATAAACCCCCTCTTCTCACCAAAAAAGGGACTTTTCAATCATTTGAATCCATTCATCATAGCCTCTTGTAGCATTTGTCCTTGTGCAAAATCTAAGAGCATCAAAATGCTTGAAAACAAGATCTTGATGATAGGATGACAATGGAGTTTGATTTCTTTTGAATGCTCATGTTGTTTTAGTTTGCATAATTAGTTAAATTTTACATGTGTTTTCATTTAGAGATGCTTCATTGATGTTATGTTGAGAGGTTGATTTGGATTCATAATTCAAATTATTCAGCTGTCAATTTTTCAGCATAAACACCCATATCCTCAGACGGAGAGTCTGTAAGCATCACGGTTTCCGAGTAATAGTCCATCAAACATTGATGTCTTTTAGCAATCTTGATTAGGCCTGGTAGGGAAATCCTTCGCATAGTGACCAAACTTGTCACATCTAAGGCATTGAACATGAGAGAGGTCCCACTTCTTCTCGAATGTAGGAGCACCATCTGACCCTTTCTCTCTATTCCTCTTGAAGCATCTTTTCTCTCCTCCTTTTCCTTCCTTCTTCGAGGATTGAGCGGAAAGAACATGAATGTCTTCATTTTTAGGGCTTCGTCCAATACCTCTCGTAGCCAACTTTGACTCCTCTTGAATACAGTCAACCCTCAATGGATCAAACTTGGGAAGTTTTGATCTCGCGTTGATTCCTTGAATGTAAGACTCCCAAGATGAAGGAAGATCATTAAGAGCCAACATGATCAAATCCTTGTCATCAACAATATGACCAATGGTAGAGAGTTGATCTCTGAATTCAAAAATCTTCATGAAGTAGGTGATGACAAATTCTCCTTCCGCCATCTTAACATGATGAAGTTGTTGCTTCAAGGCTAGAGCACGACTTGTGTTGTTGATCTCATACATCTCCTCCAAAGTCTTAAGCATTTCTCTCATTGTCTTCAACTTAGAGATGATAGGAGAAATATGGTCTTTTATGAAATCAACTAACATCTTCTTCACCTTGATATCTTTCTTCCTCCATTGAAATTTCTCTTCCTCGTTCGTAGGTTCGAAAAATTTTCTCTCCACACTCAACCAATTCATTTTCCTCCAAAGTGAGCATAATTTTGAATCTCCATGAAGTGAAGTTTGATGCTCCTTCGAGCCTATCCTCAATTTTAAGACCATTCACCATATTGACTAAGATAGAGATAGAAAAAAAAAAAAAGGGAATAGAGGTATCGCTGCAATAACAAATATGATCACGATCTTTTCCAAACCCGCTCTGATACCATGTTAGTGTTTTAGTGATCAGATAATACAATTGAAAGCACTCAGAAAATGCAACACATAAGACAATAAACACAACAAGATACCTTGGGAAAACCCTCTTCTTGAGGGAGAAAAACCCAACAAATATATCTCTTATATAATGAAGGAATAAGAGCAGAAATCTGCTTACAACTCAAGCCTAGCTCATGGCTGAATTTGATACAATGAATAATAGAACCTCTCCTAGATGCAAAGATACAATTGAAGATGCTTCTCCTTGAAATTGGCTTGCTGCTGCAAGATGAAGCATTGCTGCTCAAGTACGAACTTCTACTTGGAATGTGAATTATGTTGAATGAACTTGATTAAGGAAATGAACAAACATCACCTTGTATTTATACAAAATAAGGTGACTCTTCAAGGAGGTCAACCTCTCTTGAAAATAATAAATTACAAAATAATATCAAGGAAGGTCGGCCTCGTCCATTTAAATCAAATAAGTATAAATTAAATAGCCATAGGCTATCATTTAATTTATTACAACTTAATGTGATCGCTATAAAAAAATGTATGAAAAATGAGTTGTTTGATAAAAAGATTTGGTAGACATGTATGAAAAATGTGGTAGCATAGACAAGGCAGTGGACTATTTGAAAAAAAGCTTCAAAGAAATGTGGTCTCATAGAATTCCATGACAAGCAAATGCAATTGACAACTGCTCATAGTTTTTAGTTATGCAATGTGAAGTAATTGCATAACTGCTTAGGTTGACTTAGTAAAAACTATATTGTAATTGAAATTTTTTCATCTATGAACATCTAGTTGTTAGTTATGCAATGTGAAGTAATGATTTGAGTTTGAAAGATGTGTAATGAAATGTAATTAGTGATATAAATATTAACTACATAATATAACCATTATTTTTTATGCTATTGTACATTGATATTTAACCATTGCTCAAGATGAAAATTTCAAAGAGTTTAATCATGCACATGAGGAACAAATTAAAGTTTGATTGTCAACTTCTATATATCAAATTATCTAATAATCAAGTGTATTTCCATATACAAAAATGGCATCGACGCCAACTCAAACAAAGTTTTACAAAATGTGGCATATTCCATCTCAATATGTACTCAAAATTTACATACCAAAATGTCTATCTCATCCTAAACTACTGGTGGATCATCAAAATGGAGCCTCTTTGAACCACTCGTTGGCTCTGAAGGTAGCTGCACAAGAAAAATTCAAACCACAATTGAGATTAGCTATACTATATAATTTAAAATCGAATAATTAACATCAAAATCAATATACATTGAATTTTAATTGAAATCTTGATTACCTGAAATATACGTCTCTTCAAAGGGTCAGGAGTCCTAGAATATACCAAACCAATTTTTGAAATTCTAATCTATATATGTGAACAAAAACATAAAATTGATCCAAGTTAGCATACGATTATTGGTAATAGGAACATATTTAACAAACACAAAATAAAATAAACACATACCTTTTTAGGTTGATCTTTTTATTTATCTCCTTCAAGTCTTTCAACACCTCCTCCTTGAGGTGTTTCAACACCTACTCCTTAAGGTGTTCCAAATCTACTCCTTAAGGTGTTCCAAATCTACTCCTTTAGGTAGTGTGTCACTTGTCAAAAACTCTGTATAGATCATAATTGCATGTACATAAAAATGACAAGTACATGTGAAACTACCAATCTATGTCGATGTGTGTATAATCAATATAAGATCTTAAAAAATTTAACTCAATCCAATTTGAGTTCAATTACCTTCCCCTTATCTAACTTTGTGCTTCCATAGTATGGACGAGGCTGCACCACACTCGCACTAGGTATTTCCTACAAGAGGAAAATAAGATAAACATATAAGTTATTATATAATTTCATTAATGACAATTCAAATGACAAGCAAGTATATAATAAAAACTGTAAACGAGTGAGTGCGAAAATATATTGTGTGTGTGTCCAAGCCAAATGAAATGGCCCTAAGGGTGCTATCAGTCACTCATGTGAGCTCCTCCTCAGACATCAACTGTTAAATACACCATGTAAATAAATATTATTACTTGATACTATCTCTTATTAATTTTCATTTAAAAATAAATACAAGTTATGAATTTACAATTTAAATCTTACCTGTGTCACTATTCCAACATCCCCCTCTCTAGCAGGAGAGGACTTTGTAGGGTGCACTTCACTCCCCTATGATTGATCTATAATGTCCACATCATGGAGGTCATAATCAGAAGTGTCCAAGGGATGCTCAGCGGGTTGTACAAGAGGACCCAAGGATATCTGGTGGCACATAGTGCAAGTATGTGGCACACAAATATGTGGACCCGAGGAGGATGATGCAGCAGCACTCAAGCCTTTGCCAACATCATTAGAATGTGGTTGAGCTACTGTAGAAGCATGTGAAACCAAATGACCACCCAAAGAGTGAATAGTCTGAATAGTCTGTGTGGCTGCATCCTGGATAATCTTTGGATGATATATTGGAGGTGGTGGATGAAGAGGAGGAAGGGGAGGAAGGGGAAAATTTGGGCGTGGGACTACTCTGACTGCCCCTAGTCTATCCTGGGGCATACCTCCACGGATGCCTTGGAAGGGTTTAATGTCAAAGTAATTGACATGATGCCCTAACAAAAACTCAGCATATAATTTTTTAATAAAGTAAAATGGTATATCATAATTGTTGTTCGATGGTTTATCAAAAACCATACACCAATGATCCCAAAAGTTATCTACAATGTCCCTATTCATGCACCATTTTATAGAATTTTTTATTTTATTAACATTCACTGGCAAACCGGTGCGGGGGTTAATGAATAAAGAGGCTATTTGGGCTTTGGTTATTTGGAGATCTTTCACATCATCGTAAGACAATCCACATGCATAATATTCCCTCATGTCTTCTCGCCATGAATGAAAGGCATTATGTTGGGTGGAGAGGGTTTCTATATTATTATTTATTTCCTTCAATGTGTTTGTCATATCTCTCAAACGAGGGTTTGCCATATAAACTTCACAAATACCCCTCAATTGCCCTAATTTTTCACCAATTAAGTATTCAATTGGTGGTTGTGGAGGTGGTGGAGCGTTTGGTTGCGAAGGTGGTGGAGCATTTGGCATTTGTGCATTTTCATTCTCATCCATAATACCTGATTAAAGTTAAAAACTAATTAATCTAATTAAAATTACACAATATAAATGAAATTATTGTAAAAAAACCCTAGTTTTGAATAAAAATCTAAAAAAAACCCTACTTTTTCACAAAAATCCATAACAAACTCTAGTTTTTGATAAAAATACATCAACAACACTAGTTTTTAATCAAAATCCATTTAAAAACATTAATTTTTAATAAAAATTCATTGTAAACTCTAGTTTTTAATAAAAATCAATAAGCCTACTTTTGAAAAAAAATTCAAAAAAACTACTTAAAATTATAAAAATCTAATTGAAAAATTGATTAAAACATTAAAAAAAAACCAATAACTTACCTTTCAAATCGGATTTTTCGTGAAATCGGATATCGGATTTCTTCTTCTCCCTATGTGCCCATGTCCAAATTGTGTGAAATGACTTTTAACATTTAGGTTTTTTAATTTATACAGCGTTTTTAAATCGGATATCTGATTTGCAAAAGTAGGTTTGGGCATTGCTTTGGAGCAATGTATTGACACCCGAACCTAAAAAATGTCAACTCGGCATTTCCACGTTTTTGAGTCGATCCAAAACGTGATTTTTTTCCCATTGCCACTTTTTGGCCCATCATGATCCTGCACATACCCATGACATTTCAAGTCTATCAAATAGTTTTTCTAAAAATTCAAAGTGGACTTCATTTCATTTTGGGAGCGTAGAAAACAAAGACCTTTCATAAGCAAATTACTGACAGGGAACACTATGTTTTCTAACACTGCAAGCAATGCAAGCATTTTATTTGTTACAATCACATGAAAAAGGAAAATCTACCATCTCCACTCTACCAAATTGTAGTTCTAAAATTGAAAGTGGACTTCACTACATTTTTGGAGACGTGAGAAATCAAAACTTTTCATAAATGAAATAACTGACAAGGGACAGTGTTTTTTCCAACATTGCAAGCAATGCAAGCATTTTATGTGTTCCAATCACATGGAAAAAGGAAATATGTCATTTCGATTCTACCAAATATTTGTTCTACAAAAATTCAAAGTGGGCTTAATTTCATTTTGGGAGCATATGAAATAAACACTTTCCATAAGCAAATAACTGGTAGGGGACAGTGTGTTTTCCAACATTGCAACAAATGCAAGCATTTTATTTGTTACAATCACATGAAAAAGGAAAATCTGCCATGTATGTTCTACCAAATCATTGTTCTAAATGTGAAAGTGAACTTCACTTCTTTTTTGAAGCGTGAGAAATCAAAACTTTTCATAAACGAAATAACTGACAAGGGACGGTGTGTTTTCCAACACTACAAGCAATGCAAGAATTTTATGTGTTCCAATCGCATGGAAAAAGGAAATATGTCATTTCGAGTCTACCAAATAGTCATTCTACAAAAATTCAAAGTGGACTTAATTTCATTTTGGGAGCATACGAAATAAACACTTTCCATAAGCAAATAACTGGCAGGGGACAGTGTGTTTTCTAACACTGCAACAAATGCAAGCATTTTATTTGTTACAATCACATGAAAAAGGAAAATTTGTCATCTGCACTCTACCAAATCATTGTTCTAAATTTTAAAGTGGACTTCACTTCTCTTTTGGAGCGTGAGAAATCAAAACTTGTCATAAACAAAATAACTAACAAGGGACAGTGTGTTTTCCAACACAACAAGCAATGCAAGCATTTTATGTGTTCCAATCACATGGAAAAAGGAAATATGCCATTTTGAGTCTACCAAATAGTCATTCTACAAAAATTCAAAGTGGAATTAATTTCATTTTGGGAGTATACAAAATAAACACTCTCCATAAGAAAATAACTGGCAGGGGACAATGTGTTTTCCAACACTGCAACAAATGCAAGCATTTTATTTGTTACAATCACATGAAAAAGGAAAATTTTCCATCTGCACTCTACCAAATTGTTTTTCTAAATTTGAAAGTGGACTTCACTTATTTTTTGGAGCGTGAGAAATCAAAACTTTTCATAAACGAAATAACTGACAAGGGATAGAGTGTTTTCCAACACTGCAAGCAATGCAAGCAATTTATGTGTTCCAATCACATGGAAAAATGAAATATACCATTTCAAGTATACCAAATAGTCATTCTACAAAAATTCAAAGTGGACTTAATTTTATTTTGGGAGCATACAAAGTAAGCACTTTCCATAACCAAAAAACTAATGGAACAATGTGTTTTCCAACACTGCAACCAATGCAAGAATTTTATTTGTTACAATCACATGAAGAAGGGAAATTTTTCATCTCCACTCTACCAAATCATTGTTCTAAAATTCAATGTGGACTTCATTTACATTATTGGTCGTAACGAATCAAATACTTATTGTAACGAAATAACTCACAGGGGACAGGGAGTTATCGAACACTACAAACAATGCTAGCATTTAATTTGTTCCAATCACATGGAAAAAGTAAATACAGTCAACGAAATACTTGTTCTACAAATTGAAAGTGGACTTCATAACAACATTGTGTTCAAACTTATGAAAATAGTATACATGTTCACCATAATTATTCAATAATCAAATAATTACAGAGGGCCATGAAAAGTCTGATCTGAAATGTATAACAACATAGGGTTGAAACATATGAAAAAGGTATATCTATTCACCATAATTATTCAATAATCAAATAATTAGAGAGGTCCATTTAAATTTTGATATGAAATGTATAACAACATAGTGTTCAAACATATGAAAATAGTATATCTCTACACCATAATTGTTCAATGATCAAATAATGAAACCCACAATGCAAAATCAATATTTTGAGCTTGTCTCATCATATCCTATGCTACCTATTCTTTCCAATTGAGTTCAATCTTGTGTAATACATGGCACGTTTCTGAGGGTTCTTGTGTATTTCAAGAGGGGTGATTCCAATACCATGAACCCTCGAAGATGATGAATGTAAAAAGGAATATTTCTTCATAGGTTGTGCTTTGTCCTTGGCACGTTTAACACCTTCACCCTATAATAAACAATTAATCACAATTAACGTATGGATGGAAACAATATAAGGTAGTATGCTATATACAGAAACATATCATTTATGTGTACCTATGGAATGCAATGCTTCATCTCGGAGAGCTTCCATATCACGAATCCGCCCACACACTCTTTGACAGTCTCTGCGCCAGGACGTGGAAAAGGCACATAGTGCTCACCAACAAAGGCCTCAACAATGTTGACTCTCACACAATTTTTTGGGTGAATAAAGTTGTGAGTTTCATCCTTTCTATCGACAACATATACAATGCCTTTGGCAACCCATTTATGTTGCCTCAAAAGATCAACGTGATCACCGACCTTAAAAGTGATGCCCTTCCCACTTGCAAGTCAGTGTTGTCCTCATCCCCATGTCCATATTTATTGGCATATCCCCCTTCCAGGCCAGCACTCTCCTCGTCCCCATGTCCTTTATTTCCCTCTCCCACTTGCAAGCCAGAGTGGTCCCCATCCCATGTCCATCTCTATTACCCTGTTCCACTTTCAAGCCAGTGTTCTCCTCGTCCCGATGTCCATCTTTGTTACCTTGTCCCACTTGCCCAGTGCTCTCCCCATCCCCATGTCCATTTGTGTTACCCTATCTCACTTGAAGGCTAGTGCTCTCCCTGCCCCCATGTCCATCTTTATTTCCCTGGCCCACTTGTAGGCCACTGCTCTCCCCATCCACATGTCCATCTCTATTAGCCTCTCCAATTTCAATTGCAACCACAAGGCCAATTAAGTCAAGCCCAACATTTCGTTCATCCTTGACCTGTAATACCAAGAATTCAAACATCACTTCAAATTTAGCTGCATGCAACCAATTGATTGAAATAATCGAAACAAACATTGAATAGAAGAGTTCAAATTCACCATTTCTTCTAGTTTCTCCATGTCAAGGCACCTTAAAAAATTTGACCACATACGGTCCTTCTTCTTATTATTAATGGTAGACAACGGGTTCGGAGGAACAACATCATCTTCTTCTCCCATGGCCTTTGCTTCGTCTTCCAAATCAAGAGTATCATGTTCGAAGGCAAGACTTCATTGTTCATTGTTTTCCTATAATAGCAACAATTGAAACATCACATCAAATTCAAATGCATGCAACCAATTCATTGAAATAATCAAAGCAAACAATATATACAAGAGTTTGAAATCACCATTTCTTCTTGTGAGGGCATGAGGAAACTCTCAACCCTATATGCTCCTTATTCTTCTTCTTCTCAATGTTATATGTCTGGTTGGGAGGAACAACATCATCTTGTTCTTCCATGGTGTCCACTTTGTCTTCCAAATCAGGAGTATCTTGTTCAAGGGCAGGACTCTGTTGTACATCATTGCCCTATAATAGTAGGATTTGAAACGTCACATCAAATTCAGATGCATGCAACCAACTCATTGAAATAATCAAAACAAACATTAAATAGAAAATTTTGAAATCATCGTTTATACTCGTTTCTTCTTGTGAGGGAACGAGGAAATTTTAAACCATACACACTTCTTCTTCTTCTCAATGTTAGACAAGGGGTTGGGAGGAACAATGTCATCTTGTGCTTTCGTGGTCACTACTTCATCTTCTGAAACAACAATAACCTGCGAGGGAAGAACTTCATTGTTCATCCTTGTTGTGTAATAGGAGGAATTGAAACATCACATCAAACTCAGATGCATGCAGCCAATTCATTCAAATAATCAAAACAAACACTAAACAGATATTTTTGAGATCACCGTTTCTTCTTGTTTCTTCTTCACAGGGTGCCTTGAAACTTTTAACCGTGTACAAGGCTTCTTTTGAATGTTACACGCTGGGTTGGGAGGAACATCATCATATTCACCTTTCCTAGGCACAGCTTCCTCTAGTGAATGAACACTACTCTGGTGGGTAGCAGGAACTGCTTCTCGATCATCACCCTGTCATGTCATGTAAGTTAAGGTTAAGTGAACCTCGTATGCCATAGAACAAAAAATATGAACCAACCAAAATTCAGATTTAACAGTTCAATTTGACATTACCATTCCTTTGTTTCTCTTTCTCTCCTACAATTGCAATATTTGTTGCCTTCTCTACTCCTTTTTCTCCTCACTATTGTATAATGCCATTCGCTTCTTCACCTCGTCCTTTCCTTTTTGGGGAAGTTGAAGGAAGTTATGTTTCCCATACTTTTGATAGACACTTTAAATAACATGCTTCTGTTGGAGATGTTGTTGTAGATTCATTTGGTACTCTATATTTTCCACCTTCTTTTGAAGGTACTCTTTTAATTTATTAAGGGGAGGAGGGGGGCTTTTGCTCCCCCTGATGTAGTTTGGCCATGCTTTGGTGGCATGAGAATAGGAAGGTGGTGATGTTGAATCCTATGCATGTTGAACACTCTCCAATCATGATATTTTCTTGTACATTCTTCTACAATACAATAATATACATATCTACCATTCTCCACTTATGTTTTGTATTCAGCAGCAACCTGCACAAAAAAATGAAAAAGAAAATCGCTTAATATATTTAATATTAAAATAATTTGAATGCACAACATATACACACAACGAAATGATGCAATAATTGAGCTATTACATCTACCTTCCCGTCCACCACATCACCCCATGCTTCAGTGTGTCACTCTCCATCCTTAGGGTCTCCCTTTACACGCTCTTCCTTGTTGTCATGGACTATGGCAAGAGCATGATGATCTCCCCAACTATCATCCTAAATTGAAGGAACCATATACTATCAAAATCAACATATTTGTAACAGACATGATATTTTCTAACTGAAATTGGAAAGCATTCTGATTGACGCATTGGAAGGAAAGGGAAATTGGAAGTTCACAATCAATTACCAAACATGTTGTTGCCTCAGGGTTCAACAATTTTCCTCAAATGAAGGGACTTCTTGTGTACCATGGTTGTTGCCTCCTAATTAAAACATTCCCATTTTCCAATCAACATCGTAACCACTTATGTGAGATTAAAATTATACATTTGATTACATCTTGTAATTATCGGATCTTACCTACACGTTCGGGGAACGTGACTGCCCCAAAGAAGATGCACCACTAGACACCCTTTCAGGTGTGTTGTCCACCTCAACAACATTCTTCATTGTATGAAGCACATTCCTTTTAGAGAATGCATCCTTGATTTTCTATAAACTATAAAAAATTTGCAAGTGTTATGGACAGTTAGAGTTCCAAAATTTATTGCACCATTTGCAATAAGCAAGCATATCTTTTTTCAATCATAAGAAGAATTTCAAATGCATATTTTACTCTACCTAAGACTTGTGATAAATTTTGAAGGTGCCTTTCATTACATTCTTTGTGTCTAAAAAAAAAAGGTTTTCAATACATTCCTACCATCAACAAAATTGCAGGCTAGACAAGAGATGGTGTTATGAAACGTACAACCCACAGTATTGTAAAATGCTATAGAAGTAACCCACTATGTTTTCCAACATGCAATAATTTTGTGCATTTAATTTTTTCAATCACATGAAGATACTCAATTGCAATTTATACCATAACTAACAATTGTAATTGTTGGAGGTGCCCTTTTATTACATTCGTATTGTCTAAATAAGAAAAGCTTCTCAAGGCATTCAAACTGTTATATGTAATTTGAGGTTGGAAAACACAGGGCGCTATTAATCATGCAACCCACAAATTGTTCTAAAACCCTTTACAAGTAACAACCCTATTGGTTACCTGCCCCATCTCAATTTGGTATGTTTTGTGATAGTCTTGAGAACATTTAGCTTTCTAGA
Organism: Sequoiadendron giganteum; assembly: GCA_007115665.2. Classification (NCBI taxonomy): domain Eukaryota; kingdom Viridiplantae; phylum Streptophyta; class Pinopsida; order Cupressales; family Cupressaceae; genus Sequoiadendron; species Sequoiadendron giganteum. The sequence goes on from CM021109.1 coordinate 403,075,070, forward strand.
TAGCAATAATGTAATGAATTTGGAAAACAGAGGGCATTAAGAAACCTGCAACTAAATGTATCATGCACCTACAAGTCCTCCCCATCCTCTCAAGTGTTTGGATTTAAATATGCAAAATGAAACAACTGACAACCCATGTTGTTTTTTCCAATCTGCCATTATTTTGTGCATTTATTTGTTTCAACCGTATGAAGAAATTCGAATACAATTTATACTTTAAGTAAGAGTTATTATATATTTTGAAGGTGAACTTAATTACATTATTAGCCTGTACAAATCAAAAGGCCTCCAAGACATTCATACTATCAATATAATTGCAGCTAGAGGATAAATAATAATATTTCCTATTTCCATGTGATTGGAACACATAAAATGCTTGCATTGCTTGCAGTGTTGGAAAACACACCGTCCCTTGTTAGTTATTTCGTTATGAAAAGTTTTGATTTCTCACGCTCCAAAAAAGAAGTGAATTCCACTTTAAATTTTAGAACAATGATTTGGTAGAGTGCAGATGGTAGCTTTGTCTTTTTCATGTGATTGTAACAAATAAAATGCTTGCATTGGTTGCAGTGTTGGAAAACACACTGTCCCTCGTCAGTTATTTGCTTATGAAAGGTCTTTGTTTTCTATGCTCCCAAAATGAAATGAAGTTGACTTTGAATTTTTATAGAATGACTATTTGGTAGACTCGAAATGGCATATTTTCTTTTTCCATGTGATTGGAACACATACCATGCTTGCACGGATTGCACCGTTGGAAAACACACAGGGTTGTCCCTGACTTCTCAAATGTAGTTCAAAGACAATAGTTATTGTTATGTAGACTGTAACAACACAATGTATTGAAGTTCAACTTCATATTTTATAAGAACCATTACTTTCAGGAAACATTCCATTTCAATATCATCATATGTTTAGAACACAAGATGCACAAATAAAAGTTGCATGATGGAAAACACATCGGGTTGTCCCTAACTTCTCAAATGTAGTTCAAAGACAACAGTTACTGTTATGCAGAATATAAACAACACAATGTATTGAAGTTCAACTTCATATTTCAACACAACCCTTACTTGCAACAAACATTCCATTGCAATATTGTCATACGTTTGGAACACAATATGCACAAAAAAAAATTGTAGAATGGAAAAAAACACAATGTATTTAAGTTCAAGTTCATATTTTATAACAACCCTTACTTGCAGAAAACATTCCATTTCAATACTTTTATACGTTTGGAGCACAAGTTGCACAAAAAAGGTTGCAGGATGGAAAACACACAGGGTTGTACCTCACCCCCCCTCCGCCAGCGCGACAACATTTCATGACAACTGGCCAACTTTCAATCATACCTTTCTTATTTCCAAAACATGCACTTCTCTCCATCATACATCAATGGCAACTTTCGACATCATGGACTTGAGTGGATGAGATTGTCGAAGAGGTGGTGATGTGTGCTAGAGAGAAGAGCTTATTTTGCAAATATTGCAAAGTAGCTCCAAAGATGCACAATTGTCATGAAATGTTCTCATGTCTTTATAGAGGTTTTATCTAACGCTTGTATTAGGCATTGATAGGTCGACCTTTTCATACAATGGCAAGGCCAATAATGTGTAATTGCAGGTTGGAAAACATTGGGTGTTATTCAACCTGCAAACCAAATACCATTTACAAACCCTTCACAAGTAACATCCCAATTCGTTACTCCCCCTCAGTTGAATTTGCATGCTTTTATATATCTTGCAACTGCAACTCCACCCCACACTCTCAAACCTTCATCTTTCAACGTGCATAATGAAAGACCTCACAACACACATGTTTTCCAACCTCCAATTATTTTCCACAATACGTTGTCCCATCATGCGGTGTATGTATTTTTGTATGTTTTAATGCATTTTTCTATGTTATGATGCCTCTGACATGCATTCTTCTAGGGAGAATAGTGACATCCAATTGCAGGGAAGAAACTAATCGCCTTACAAAATATAGTAAACTTAAGCTATTATCCCTAAAAAACATGTCTTTCAAATGATAACATAATCAGACATAAGTGATATCAATTTTCCACAATCCATGTTGATTATTGCTAGTTGATTTATGGATTTGATTCTGTAAAAAAAATTACATCAACGTTTCGGATCAGACTCTGTAATCCAATGAAGAAGAGACCATCAGTGTCACCCCTTATGTTCTCTTCTTCATCCTGATGATGGATCACAGAGTTTCATCTGAAATGTTGATGCAAAATTTATTAAACAATCAAATGCAAAAATCAACTACCAGTAATAATTGGGCATGTCTTATCCCTGAAGAAGGGCAACACGTTATCATGTGTAAGCCATGTTGCAAGGATATTACCTTCTATAATTGGGAGGAGGCTATTCTCCCTACAAAAATGCATGCCACATTCATCATAACAGTCATCATGTTTTAAAAATCATATTTCGGAATGGAAAAAATCCCAAAACGTGGCATTGAAAACCATTATTTACAAATAGAAAAAAGCCCAGATGAGGTCCCATTTTCACCGCCATTTTCCACAACGACGTTTTGCAAGTTGGTAGAGAGAAATGGGAAATATGAAATTTTGCAATTGCCGAATGAAATATTTGACAACCCATTGTGGAAATATGAGTGAAATAACCAAATAACGTTTACAGAAATCAAAAACCATGCAAAATATGTAAGAGTTATGTTTCATATTTCACTTTGCTATAGTCGAAATATGGTTTCACTTTCTTCATCTGATTGGAACAAAATGACCCAACAAAAAAGAAGGTAGGACGAACAAATGGCACCGATGGAAAGACTTGACAGTCAGACATTAACTCTGACCTCCCGTGGTCTGTCCCATTGCTGGGAAAACGTGTTAGCACCGGTGGGTTTTTCAAAATCATATTTTGGAATGCACAAAAACCCAAAAAAATATGGCATTCGAAACCATTATTTGCAAATAGTAGAATTAGGAGCAAAGAATGTAATGAAATTGGAAAACAATAGGTATTATGAAACTTGCAATGCACAGTTGTTATAGATTGTTTGCAGTGTTGTAAAACACACTATCCCATTTCAGTTCTAGTTCGTTACGAAGAGTTCCACTTTTATTTTGTTATGCTCCAAGAATGTAATCAAGTCCACTTTCAAATTGTTGAAAAACTCTTTGGTATAGTCCAAATGTCATTTCACTTTCTTTATCTGATTGGAACAAATAAAATGCTCACATTATTTGCAGTGGTGGAAAACATTGTATCTCTTCTCACTTGCACAGGGTTTTACAACACTATATGCATTGCTTGTTTCTTAACACCTAGGGTTTTCCAACATGCATTCTTACAAAACAAAAAGAATGTCTTCAAATGCTTTTGTAATATAGACAGACTGAATGTATTCAAAAACCCTTTCAAAATTTATAAGGACTTTTAATTTGGGCAAAAATTGCATTTAAATTTCACATGATTGAAAAAATAAATTGCACAAAATAATTGTAATTTGGAAAACACAATGTTGGGTTTCATCCATTCAAATCTCCTTATCTAAATGCAAAGGGTTGTCTCATGGTGGGTTGCTAGCTTCTTAACACCCATGGTTTTGCAACATGAAATGCTACAAAACAGTATGAATGTCTTCAAAATAACACCTTACATTGTTGTGTTTAAATTTTAGATGATTGAAAAAGAAAAGTGCACAAAATAGTTGTATTTTGGAAACACAATGTGGGTTTTCAGTTGTTTGAATCTCCTTGTTTACATCTAAGGGGTTGTCTCATAGCGGGTTGCTTGCTTTTTAACACATACAATTTTGCAACATGGAATGTTACAAAATAGTATGAATGTCTTAAAAATCACACCTTCCATTGTTTTTTTTAAGTTTCAAGTATATAAAAAATTGCATGCTTCATAGCACACTACATTTTTCAACCTCCACATCACAACATACCCAAGCCCTTCTGGTTTTTAAACCCATATATGTAGGTGTGCATTACAAATAGCAAGAACACCAATTTCTTGTCGTTATTGGTAATAATGAATAAACTCGTTGAAAGTGGTGAACATTGTGTAGTGCATGTTGGAAAACACAATGTGTTTTGAAGCATGCCTTTACTTATACCCAACCTTTGTCTTGAAATAAAAATATACAAATGCATATGTGGTGTTCTATTTTATCAAATAGCACATCCCATTTAAGGGGAACTCTATTAACTGTCAACACATAGTGTGTTTCATAGTACGGACTTCATTCTATTTTGCAACAATTCATGTTGGAAAATCCTACGTGTTAAGAAACAAGCAACCCAAATAGTGTTGTAAAACCCTCTGCAACACTATTGGATAGTACCCACCACTCCAATTTGGTTGATTTTCTCCTCCAACTCCACATGCACTCAAACCTTCAGCTTTCAACGAGAAGACTGGAAACAAAAAGGCCCACGTCATTCGCCAATTTTCCTGCGCTTGAAAAAAATGCAGATGAAAGCAAGACTTCACAAGCAAGCTAAGGTGCCCGCCTTTTTCGGTCGGCAAGAGGTGGGAAAACCAACCTGATGATGCCATTAACTCCTACCTACCATTTCCCAGACATTTGGTCTCGTTTGTCGGTTTCCTCACTTTTTGTTACCATGTGTGTTGGTCCATGCATTTTTTTATGTACTTAGGTGGGTCTTTTCAGCATAAGCATCTACACAATTGACAACACATTGTGTTTCTAAACCTCCAAAGTCGCAACAAGGAAAACTCATATTTGTAAAGAGACTTTTGCATTGCAAAACACGTTTTTTAAGAACTTTTGTATTGTGTTACAAAAGAGCAATTCCATTATAGAATTTGGGAAGACTAATGGCCATTTCTATGTTATTATGGCCTCGCCTTTGTAGTTTGTATGGTATATTATACTAAGTAAAAACAATTAGAATAACAATGTTCCTTATTCACAACCTTATGAAACCCAACTATGCAACAATGCTTCACGACTAAGCAAATGTACATCATTTAAAAGGAGAATTACTCTAATGTAAAATCATAATATTATGTTCTTTTCAAAATATATCTGATCTAATTACCAAGGATCCAAAGGTTCCTGTTCTATTTTGGGAGAAAAATGATACCGATGTAGTGTGGCAGAAATCAACCTAAAATTCACACAAATCAATTATGAGAAGGATAATTGAAAAGATGCAGTATCACCCTTCACTGATGCTCTAAACATTTCTTGTGCAACACTCACTCTTCAACAAGGAAACATGATTCACATAAAATTTTGGCATATAATACGCACACAATAATGTAACATGTATTTTATTTAAATTAAAGTGCAAATTGTTTGCATCCCCACAATAACCATTCCATCCATATATAAATCATAAATTCTAAATGATTTTTTTTTTGGAAAGTTAACTTCCGAGTACACTTGTGATTCAAGCTATGGCAGCCAAAATCACATGTATTTACTACAAAAGCTTCAAGTCTCCTAAAGCATCCTTCTCAATCCACATGCCCTTGTTTTGTTCAATTTTCTTTCCTTGCCTATATCAACCACATGGAAGAGAGACAAGTGTTAGCAATAGATTAAATTGGAAAATTAAAGGCATTTCCTGCTACAAAGAATTCACTTCATTCCAAACTTCACCAATATTGGATTATATGTTGTGTTGACTACAACATGTCAGCTTGTACAATCAATAAACAAACATATTAATCTGTACCATGGGAAATTAATTTCAAATTTAACCTATTGCTAACTCTTGTAATATATATCAGCAATTATATCTGCCATTTTTCCATTATGCTAGAACTGTGAAGCAATGAACGTTCATTCAAATATATCTCAAACTCATCTCTCCTGGCATATGAAAGAGGACATCAATTGCATAATCAATAAGGGCAGACAAGACACACAAGACAGATACCACACACCACTATCAAACTTTTGTTTATTTCATTACTTGTATAGATAACTGTAAAAATACAGATTATTGCAAGACACTATGCTTGCAAACCACAGTGTGCATCGGCTATTCAAGAATAAACGTTAAGAAGCCAATGAAAACCTTGGTGATCACCATGATTGACCAAAAAATAGCAAGTGATGGCATTGGTTAAATATGATAATGCACAAAATAATTACATGTTGGATAACACTTTGTGGTTCAATCTCCATGCTCGAAGCTAGAGGGTGAAGAGCACAACAAGGAGTTGCACATGGGGAAAGCAAAAAACTTACCAAATTGAGGTGAGGATGAGTAAGCAATTAGTTTGCTACTTGTAAAGGGTTTTAGAACAGTATATGGGTTACAGCTTGTATAACACCCATCATTTCCCAACCCAGAATTTTCAAAAACAGTAATAATGTATTCAACAATGCATACTATATGTGTGTGTGTGTGTGTGTATGCTGCCAACAAATAACAAAAAATAATTTTGACACAGGAGAGTGAGTTTTCTAAATAGAGTTTTTTTTTTCTCCAAATTACTTGAACAAATCTTTCCATTACAAACTAACTAGCATAAGATAGTGTGTTTTCCAACACTCCAAATAATACGAGCATTTTATTTGTTCCAATCAGATGAACAAAGGGAAATGCCATATATTTACGTCACCAAGGAGTTGTTCTAAAATATGAAGGTGGACTTCATTATATTTTTCAAGTGTACAAAACAATAACTTTCCATGAGGAAATAACTAAGAGGAGGCAGTGTGTTTTCCAACACTGCAAATACTATGAGTTTTTTATTTTGTTCCAATTAGATGAAGAAAGTGAAATGGCATTTGGACTGTAGCAAAGAGTTATTCAAAAATATCAAAGTAATCTTCAATACATTCTTCGAGCATAACGAAACAAAACTTTTCATAACGAACTAACTGACATTGGATAGTGTGTTTTCCAACACTACAAATGATGGGAGCTTTTTATTTGTTCCAATCAGATAAAAAAAGGGAAATGCCATATTTACGTCACCAAATAATTGTTCTAAAAGATCAAGGTCCCTTCACTGCATTTTTGGAGCGTACAAAACCAACACTTTTCATGAGGGGATAACTTCAAGAAGAGAAAATGTGCTTTCCACCACTGCAAACAATGTGAGCATTTTATTTCTGTATTTTTTCTCTTCTAATTGGTACAGTCAAAATGGCATTTCACTTTCCTCATCTGATTCAACCAAATAAAATAATGCTCACATTATTGGCACTGTTGGAAAACACAATGTCTCCATATAAGGTGTTAAGAAACAAGCAACCCATTTAGTGTTGTAAAACCCTCTGCAACTGAGAGGAGATAGTGTGTTTTCCAACTCTCCAAATAATGTGAAAAATTTATTTGTTCCAATCAGGACAAAGCTAACTCATAAACAAAAAGCACCGATGTATCTAACATCATATTGAAATGGATTTTCATTTTCATCATCTAATTCGACCAAATAAATGCTCACATTATTTACAGTGTTGTAAAAAACATTGTCTCCATATAAGGTGTTAAGAAACAAGCAACCCATACAGTGTTGTAAAACCCCCTGGAACTTAGAGCATATAGTGTTTTTTCCAACTGTGCAAGTAATGCAAACAATTTATTTGCTCCAATTAGAGAAATCTAACTCCTAGACAAAAGGGACCTATGTATGTAGCATGATATTGTACCCCCCATCCCCCATCTCCCGCGGTGGACAAAATGGCCCCGATAGAAAAGGTGACCAGACGGACAAATAGCACCGACAAAAAAAGTTGATGATCAAACGTTAACTTTGTCGTGCCATTGGAGAAAGCTAACTCGTAGACAAAAAGCACCTATGAATGCAACATGAGATCAAAATGGCATTTCACTTTCCTCATCTGATTCGAGAGGGTTTTACAACACTATATGGATTGCTTGTTTCTTAACAACTTATATGGAGACAGTGTGTTTTCCAACACTGCAAATAATGTGAGAATTATTTGGTCAAATCAGATGAGGAAATTGAAATGTCATTTTGATCTCATGTTACATACATAGGTGTCTTTTGTCTACAGGTTAGCTTTTTGGAGCCAACTAACTCCTAGACAAAAGTGACCTATGTACATACAAAAACGCATGAAAACATACATAATGACATACATGGTAACATACATAATATGACGAGACGTTATAGTGCAGAGCCCGCCAAATGGGGGATCAAAGTGACGAAACTTGCAGACGACAGCAAACATCCGAGAAATGGTAGGTAGGAGTTCACGGTCCCGTCAGGTTGGTTTTCCAACCAACTGAGAGGAGATAGTGTGTTTTCCAACACTACAAATAATGCAAGCATTTTATTTGTTCCAATCACATAAAGAAAGCCAAATGACATTTGGACTGTAGCAAAGCATTGTTCAAAAATCTAAAAGTGAACTTCATTACATTCTTGGAGCATAATGAAATAAAACTCTTCATATCAAACTAACTGAAATGGGATAGTGTGTTTTCCAACACTACAAAGAATCTATAACAAAAGTGTGCCTTGTAGGTTTCATAATACCTAATGTTTCTCGTATTTGATTACATTCTTGGCACCTCATTTTGATATTTGCAAATAATGGTTTTGAATGCCACATTTTTTTGGGTTTTTATCCATTCCAAAATATGATTTTAAAAACCCACCGACGATAACATGTTTTCTCAGCAACGGGCCAGGCTACAGCAGGTCTGAGTTAACATCTAACCATCAAGTCTTTCCATCAGGGCAATTTGTCCATCCAACCTTCATTTCCATCGGGGCATTTTGTTCCACTCAGATAAAAAAAGTGAAATGACATTTGGACTGCACCAAAGTGGACTGTAACTGCAAACAAGACCAAACATCTAGGAAAGGTAGGTAGGAGTTAACTGACATGGGACAGTGTGTTTTCCAACACAGCAAACAATCTATAACACTGTGCCTTGCAGGTTTCATAATCCCTACTATTTTCCAATTCATTACATTCTTACTATCTATATAACAAAAAGGTTCTCCAGACAATCACAAAACATACCAAATTGAGGTCAGGGGTGAGAGAACCAATTGGGTTGTTACTTCTAAAGGGTTTTAGAATAGTCAAAGTTTTACGAGACAGTGTGTTTTCCAAAACGAGTGTATAAAATGGCGACAAAAATGGGATCTCATCTAAGCATTTTGCTATTTGCAAATTATGATTTTGAATGCCACGTTTTGCATTTTTTTGTCCATTCAGAATAAGAATGTGAACAATGGTGAAGTTCTAGGTTTTATGTGATTTTCAAAATATATCATTTCATTTCAAACGTTGTCTTTTCCAACCTCGTAAAATATTTCGCATGGTTACTAATTTCTATAAACGTTATTCAGTAATTTCACTCATATTGCCACAATGGGTTGTCATTTATTTCATTTGGAAATGGCAAAACTCTAAAACCAGCATAAAGAAAACAAAAATTAAAAAACCCTCGACACAAAAAAACATTAACAGCCTTGCATTTCAACAATGGTGACATTCTAGGCTTTAAGTGGTTTTCAAAATATATCATTTCATTGTAGAACCCATATGTTTTCCAACCTCGTAATATATTTTGCATGGTTTCTCCTTTCTATAAACGTTATTCACTAATTTCACTCATATTTCCACAATGGGTTGTCATTTATTTCATTCAACAATGGCAAAATTTGAAAACTACAATACGGGAGGAAAGGATACAAAAATTAAAAAACCCTTGACACAAAACATTAACAGCCTTGCATTTCAAATAAATAACTATTTCCCCAACGAAAACCCTGCAATGTTCAAAATAAGAATGCGAACAATGGCGACGTTCTCCACGTTGCGTTTTCCAACCTCCTGATATATTCTGCATGATTTTAGATTTTTGTAAATGTTATTCACTAATTTCACTCATACTTCCACAATGGGTTGTCAATTATTTCATTTGGCAAACGCAAAATTTCAAAACTAGTTGACAAGAGGAAACAAAAATTCAAAAAAAACCTCAACAAAAAATCACATAAACCATAACCCCACAGAATGGTCGTTCATTTCCTCATAGTTCCTAGGCAGAATTGCAAAACGACAGATACTTCAAGCAGATATACATACCTGCTAGCTTCGAACATCTACAACTCAACTCCTTCTCGTTGCTCTCCACCAAAACGTTGTTGTCGAAAATGGGACCTCGTCTGGGCTTTTTGATATTTGCAAATAATGGTTTCGAAAGCCACTAAATGGAGGAAATCATGGTTTGGAATGCCACGTTTTTTTGGATTTTTCTCCATCCCAAAATATGATTTAAAAACCTGCTGGTGCTGACACGTTTTCCCGACGACGGGACAGGCAACGACATGGCGGAGTTAACGTCCGACCGTCAACTTTTTTCGTCAGTGCTATTTGTCTGTCCGGCTACCTTTTTCGTCGGGGCCATTTTGTCCACCACGAGAGACAAGGGATGGGGTACGATATCATGCTACATACATAGGTCACTTTTGTAGGAGCTAGCTTTTTCCCATTGAATGGCTATATTAAAAAAATGCTCTTCAAATTGAAAGAAGCACCGGTTCTACTTATTGAAGCTGCGTTTCCTGTATCTTTTTGGTTTATGACTCTCGATTATTTACATTTCTTTTGTTATAGGTGAAATATTGTCAATTGTTGTTCAAATCAGATTATTCCACAGCATACAGCTTAAGTGAGCACAATCTAAGACCACATGAATCAACATTAGACAATCCGTAAGCCAAGCTAGCATGACATAGACCATACAAGTCACAACTCCCCCTTGGCATTTCAAGCTTTTACTTTAAACAATAAGTATTGCCAAAATTTTGATGTGGGTTCTTAACTTCACATATTTATGCAGCATGCTGTGGTATATGGTATCCTTTTGCACAATATTTTTTCTCAGTGTGACAAAATCAAGTAGGTCTCCAATAGCTGAACAATTCACTGTAAGGAACTCACAATTCACGATCCACTTAAGATTGTTAACCCGCAAGCCTATATTCAAAGCTTTATTCAAATGGCATCGCTCATCATCCCAACAAAAACATGATCCTTCCGTAGAATGTTTGTCAATATTCTATGCAGTACTTTCAGACTCTGACTATCTTGGGAAAGCAATTGATTAAGAGCAGTAATCCCACCACGAACACAGGTTCCCAACCGTCATTGCCAGCTTCTCAGTACGTTGTCGAGGATTTCAGCTGTCCACAGCACAAGCATTTTGCTGAACTGTGGATATTTTAGGTTCTTAGGATACCCTGAATACATTAGGAAAGTGTAACTTCATAATCAATTTCCAGCGTCCATGGGCATTAACCATCTCCAACAATGAAAGCGTGCACCTTTTTTTGAACCTCGATCCAACTACAACCAGGCACCTTTTTCATCTTCCTGTTTTTCATTATTTTCCGCAGGTTTTGAATTTTTTTCCACCTTCCAACACCAGCATAGATGTTGGCTAGGAGAACATAAGGTGCAGCATTTTGAGGATCTAGCTGAAAGAGCCATTCTGCCACACATTGTCCAAGCTCTACATTGTTATGCAACCTACAAGCACCGAGCAAGCATCCCCACACAGTGGAGTCAGGTTCTATTGGCATTTTATTGATAAAATCTCGGGCTTCGTCCAGATACCCGGCTCGACCAAGCAGGTCAACCATGCAGCTATAGTGTTCCATTGCAGGATTAATGCAGTAGTAATGATACATTCGGTTGAAGTGATAACGTCCTTCATTCACTAGACCTGCATGGCAACATGCAGATAAAACACAAAGTAAGGTGACATGGTCTGGCCACATACCAAAGTGTTCCATCTGTTCAAACAGTTTAAGGGCTTCCTGACCACAGCCATGAATGGCATATCCTGCAATCATCACGGTCCAGGAGACGGTGTTTTGTTCACACATTTTGTCAAATAACTCACGAGCTCTCTCTATACTCCCACATTTGGCATACATGTCCACTAGAGCATTCTCCAAGAATACATCAGATTGATATCCAATTTTAATTATTTCTTCATGGATTTCCATACCCTGTTCTAGAGCTGCCAAATTTGCGCATGCTGGGAGTACAATGGAAAATGTCTTAGAATCAGGCTTTACGCCTACCTGTTGCATTTGCTTAAAAAACTCTAAGGCTTCCATACTGTTCCCACTCTGCACAAATCCTGCAATCATTGCTGTCCAGGAAACCACATTCCTTTGAGGCATTTTCTGAAACAGAATCAGGGCCTCCTCAACATAGCCATTCTGGACATACCCTGCTATCATTGCATTCCAAGAGACCACATTCTGTTCAGGCATTTCCTTAAAAAGAGATAGAGCCTTGTCAAGAAACCCATTCTGTGCATATCCAGCAATCATAGCTGTCCAGGAGACAACATCTCGCTGACTCATATTGTCAAATACTTCCCGAGCTTTCTCTATGCTACCACATTTTGAATACATATCCAAAAGGGCACTCGCCACAAAGGTGTCAGACTGAAAACCAAGTCTAACTATCTCATCATGAATCCTCATACCCTGTTTCAGATCTTCCAAATCTGCACAAGCTGGCAGTACACTGGCAAATGTGAACTGATTAGGCTGTATTCCTATCCTTTGCATTTCTTCAAACAGTTTCACTGAAGTCTTCGCAGCTCCATGCTTGCTATATGCTGCAATCATCACAGACCACGAGAACACGTCTCGTTCAGGCATTCTGTCAAACACTTTGTGAGCATCTAACAAACTTTTGCATTTAGCATACATATTCAAGAGCGTGTTCCATGCAAATATATCTGGCACAAATCCTGTCTTATTCATGTGGGCATGAACCAGCTTTCCCTCTGGCAAGGCTTTCACCTTGGCACACCCCTGTAAGATATAAACATAAATAGAGCAATCCATTTTCTTTTCCATCAGATGCATAATCTCCAGTGCCTCCTTCAATAAACCCTGCTTGCATAGAATCTTCACATTCTTAGCTGAATTGAGTTTTACATCTCCTAATTCTCCTCGACAAGAACCTCTTTTCACAGGTTTTTTACTCCCAAGCTGATGCATAATAGACAATAAAATCTTGTTCTTGTGATCCCTTACAAGCTGTCCCACTGCACTTTCCATGGAGTATCAGACACAACATCACCATTTTCCCCCAGTCGCTTGATCTTTTAAAATTGATTAAAAGTATCAAGCTTTTATAGCAACCCACTTCTTACATTGCAATGAAATGACCACTTTCACAAACCCGCCTCTTAAATCATGATGAAACGATCACTATGTGGCTGTTCAACCTGCAATTTTTTAACAATATGTTTATGCTACTGTGTTCAGCATTGGAATGTTTCAGCAATTTGACCAGAAAAGGCGTTTATCGGCCATTTTTGTCAGAATCATTTACTGCTTTGAGCAGGAGATTTCGAACGCCCTATCAAATCCAGGTATATCAAAGCTTTGAACAAAATGTTTTGTGTCATATTGCTCTCCTACCAGCAGACTTTACCAAGATCTTAAGCCAAAGTAACACGTTTTAAGAAAAAGTTTATGAAAACTTCACGAGGGACTGCAATACCTTGAAATATCGTGGTAAACAAAAGCAGCACTGCCATGGCAATGCTACTGCTCCATCCCATTGCTGTGGGCAAAACCTTCCAGTTTTACCCGCTCTTAGAAGATTTTATAGATAATTTTAGAAAATTGTGTAAAGAAAAGATTAATTCACTGTTTAATGTTTTTTCTGATTTTCTTTTCTTAAAAATAAGTGTGTTTTAATTTTTACATCGTTAAATATTTAATTAACAGAAATAAAAATTGAAGACATATTTAATCAAATTACAAATTAAAATGTTAATATTTATACATATTAAAATTGTTGGTATGTTGAAATATTTGAATACCCCATTTCTTTAGTCATTGGAAAGGGCTTTCAAGAATGAGGTAGGGGAGCTTACAAAGTAGAGTATTGCTCGTTGCATTTATAGCAATGGATTTCCTTTCAATCTTTTTTGATCATTACGTTGATGGATGTGGTGACAATAATGATTAATGCATCAATTGATTATATTGGTTTCAGGTATGAAAAGATGTGTAACATATATGAGCAATTCACATTAAATGGGGTAGTCATAGTTTATTCAAGAATGGAAGCTTTGGAATAGAGTATGGGCATCCATCAAAGCATAAAAGATAGAGGAGTTTTGTCAAATGTTGTAGTTAGAACCACCCTAATAGATATGAATATAAAATGTAGAAGTATATGAAATGCACAAAAGAGTATTGATTGACAATTTATTTAAAAAATTATAAAAGATATTTTTGGACCCCCCTTTCATAATTCCCACAAAGGAGCACTTTTTCTTCAAGTTCTACTAAGGGAAAGGAACTGGTGTTTGGTAGGGTGATGTTGAGCGAGGGGTCCATGTCAGTAGCATCCGAGTCGAAAAAAAAAATTGGCACGTCCCTTAACAGTTGAGCTGGCACCTCCCACCCACCCCCCCTCCCCCGTTTTTTTCCTAGCGAAATTTGTGCATGTTTATCAATGTTTTCAGACTGTTTTTCAAAAACCACAAAAAAAGAGCCAAAATGTGTCATTGATCGATTTTGGACACATGTAATACCCTTCATGGGTTCCCGCCACACCAGTACTGACTCTCTTTACTCCCAGTAAATGTGCATTAACTGCCCAACATTCCTCCGTCGTTAGACTTAATGTCTACCACCTTGGCATACACACCATTCGCTTCGTCTTATATTAGCTTCATAGCTACACCATTCATGAGAACAATTTTCACTTTGAGCAGTTGCATTCACGACCAGTGTTGGTTCGGTTCGAGGCCAATGATGGTGAGGCCATGGGCGAGTACTAGTGATGCATTTCTTGCACTTTCTGTGTTTTTGAACACTACATTTGGCAAAAGAAATAAATTTACTTTTTGGTCATGCATGTGAGATTGTGTTCCAACCTCACAAGGAATACCTACGCATTGCAAGATTTTTTTCAAATTTACTTGCAACCCTTTTTGTGTAAATAGCTTTAGTTTACAAGTAATGATATGCTCGTTTAATGAAGCTTTCTTGCAGCTATATCATGGCCGCTTCTGTGTATATATATATGTATAGGGTAAGTGCACCAATCTGTGACACAATTTTGGCTCTTAAGATGCCACTTTTTTTTCTGAAATCAGCAAAATCTGATTTGCACGAGAAAATGAAGATAGTTATGCTCAAAATTTCAAGATGCGGCAAGAACAAAAGTTGAAGTGTTCTAAGTCGAGTTTCTAAGCTACTATTTTTTTTTTAAATTAATGAAGATTAAGGGTCTCAAAAACGAGGGGGCAAAACAGGTCCTGTTTTTATAAAAAAAAATAGCATAGCGCCTGAGGGCTCCCCCCTTTTTGATTGACTTTTTTTTAGAATTTCAAAAATCTCAACCGTGAGAAATTAGCTAACACCATGTAGTTTATCCTCATTCTTTCGGATAATTTTTTTAATGAATATATAATATTTTATGAATTTTCAAAGTGGACACATCCTGAAAAGCTAAAATTTGAGCATGCTCCCACTAAATTTTTTGCAAACTAATCGAAAAATGATTTTATTTTTTTTCATCATGTGTACAATGGAGTCTAGTTTCAAAAAATGTAATTTGTTTCATGTTTTGATGAACGGGTAAAAATCTATCCTAAAAATAGCACATGTTGGTTTTTGACCAAAAACGGAGGCATTTACAATAAAAGCCATGGATCAAAACCTTAACTAAATCAAAATGAAAAAATAATTATATAGTTAGATAGCTAAAAGAGAGGTTAACACTATCACAATTTTTTTATAAACTTGCATTGAAACACGTGCAAATGAGACGAGGAGCACAGACGAAAATATGAGGAAATTTGGCAAATCCTATCAATTAACACGTCCAAAGCAGGCCATTTGGCGAGCGCCAAATTACCTGCTTTTCACGAAACCAAAATTTCCCCTCTTTGGTCAACAACTTTGATTATGCTTAGACTGCACAGTTTATGATCGTAGATGGATAGTTGAGGTTTTACCTTTCATACCTTCTCTAACTCGTTACCGTAATTGGATAACTCTTTATCCCTCTAAAGTCTCTATCTCTCAGGTCTCACTCCCTCCCACATGACCTAGACTACTCTCTGAGTCCAATCCCCTCTCTCAGGTCTCTTTCCCTCCCACATACGTACCTAAATAAATCTATCTCACTCCAACCCCCTTTCTAACTCTCCCTCTCTCTCTCTCCCTCTTTGGTCTTTTTATCTCTCTCACTCCATCTCCCTCTCTTAGGTTGTTATCTTTCTCTCTTTGTCTCTCTCTCTCAAGTATCTCCCTCCTACCCCCTCTCCCTCTCTTAGGTTTGTTACTCACTCCCTCTATCTCTCTTACATTTCCTCTCTCACTCACTCTATCTCTCTCCCTCTCTCACTCTCTCTCGGGTATCTCCATCCCCCCCTCTCTCTCTCTCTCACACTCCCTCTCTCTCTCTCACTCCATCTCTCCCACTTTGTCTCTCTCCCTCTCTCAAGTCTCTCCCTCCCACCGCCTCTCCCTCTCTCTCTCTCAAGTATCTTCATCCTACCCCCTCTCCCTCTCACAGTCACTCCCTCTATCTCTCTTCCACTCCCTCCCTATCTCGCTCCCTCTATCCCTCTCCCTCTACCTCTCCATTTCTCTCAAGTATCTCCCTCCCACCACCTCTCCCTCTCTCCCTCTCTCTCTCAAGTCCCTCTCTCTCATGCCTCTATCTCTCCTCTCTCTCCTCTCCTCTCTCTCAAGTCTCTCCCGCCCATCCTCTCCACTCCTCTTTGTCTCTCAAGGTCTCTCCTTCACCCCTCTCCCTCTTCGGGCCTCTCTTTGTCTCCCTCCTCCTCTATCTCTCTCCCATCCTCTTTCTCCTCCTCCCTCTATCTATCTCCTCTCAAATATCTCCCTCACCTCCTCCTCTCTCTCTCCTCTATCTCGGTATCTCACCTCTCTCTCTCTCACTCCCTCCATCTCTCTCGAATCCCTCTATCCTGAGTACTCCCTCTCCCCTGAGTACTCCCTCTCCCTCCCACACCCTCTCCATTTCTCAAGTCTCTCTCTCACTCCTTGTATCTCTCCCATCCCTCTATCTCCCACTCCCTCTCTCTCCTACTCTCTTAGGTCTCTCCTTCCCAGACCCTCTCTCCCACTTTGTCTCCCTCTCCTTCTCTCTCAGGTGTCTCCCTCCTACCCCCTCTCCCTCTCCCTCTCTCTTAGGTTTCTCCCTTCCACCCTCTCTCTCTCTCACTCACTCACTCACTCCCTCTATCTCTCTCCCAATTTGTCTCTCTCCCTCCCACCCTTTCTCCCTCTTTCTCTCTCTCAAGTATCTCCATCCTACCCCATCTCCCTCTCTCTCTTTGTCAAGTCTCCCCCTCCTACCCCTCTCCCTCTCACAATGACTCCCTCTATCTCTCTTCCACTCCCTCCCTCTCTCACTCCCTCTCTCCCGCCCTCTCTCACTCCCTCTCTCCCTCTCCCTCTCCCTCTCCCTCTCCCTCAAGTATGTACCTCCCACCACCTCTCCCCTTCTCTCTCTCAACTAGAGGGTTTAGGGATTAAGGGTTAAGGGTAGAGGGTTTAGGGATTAGGGATTACAATTTATGATTTAAGGGTAGAGAGTTTAAGGGTTTAGGGTTTATTTGGGTTAAGGGTAGAGGGTTGATAGTTTAGGGTTTAGGGTTTAAGGGTTGAGGGTTGAGGGTTGAGGGTAGAGGGTTTAGGGTTTAGGGTTAAGGGTAGAGGGTTTAGGGTTTAGGGATTGAGATTTACGGTTTAAGGGTAGATGATGTAGGGTTGAGAAAGAGAGGGGGTGTTGAGGGTAGAGGGTAGAGGGTTTATGGGTTTAGGGTTTATAGTTTAAGGGTAGAGGGTTTAAGGGTTTAGGGTTTAACCTGATTAAGGATAGACGATTGAGGGTTTAGGGTTTAGGGTTTAAGGGTTGAGGGTAGAGGGTAGAGGGTAGAGGGTTGAGGGATTAAGAGGGTATAGGGGTTGAGGGATTAGGTTTTAAGGGTTGAGGGATTAATATTGTAGAGGGGTTGAGGGATTAGGGTTTAAGGTTTGAGGGTTGAGGGTTGAGGGGTTGAGGGATTAAGGTTTAAGGGTT